>LT669790.1:2138049-2881748 GCA_900128785.1 Arabis alpina | reverse complement strand
AAATGCCTAACAAGCCAAAAGATGTGACAGTCTGACGTTGGTGGTGGAGTGATTGGTGTCTTTAGCTTTGCTTTCGGAATCATGAGTGGACAAGCAATCAAAAATATGTATACATATTCAATGTAGTGATCATAATTTTCAGTAGGAATCAGCAACATATGAAAATGTTACATTTTTTTTTAAAGAAAATGTTAAATGGTTACAATTCAATATGGATCAAAATATTTAGAACACAATTATGTAGTTTCTAAATTATGAATGTTTAGCTAAAACATTTTATAAACTAAAAAGATAAAGTATATTCCAATAGATGCAACAATTTAGAAAGTATAAATGAATGGAATATGAATTTAGTGTTTTTGAAGTTTGTAAACTTTAAGTTTGAACAAGTATTTGATTTGAAAGTTGATCAGTAATATTTCAGTTTGATTTGTACATGCATTTGATTTAATTGTACATGTTCAACCCCCTTAGTGTTTTTTAAAATCCGTAGTTCCGTACATTTTAGAGGTTGAACATGCATTTGATTTAATTGTTGATGACTAATTTTTTTAATTTGATTTGTATTAGGTCTCTCTATCTGGATCTCTGAATCTGAATCCTGACGAACAAACTATATGTCACATCATATTTTAGATTTTGTGAAGTAATAACAGATTTTAAAAGTGATTTTAGATTTTAGGATGATTATACAATCACATTAAATTAAACATACAATGATTGGATGATCCATTATTAGTGTAAAGTAAACAGAACAAAAAAAAAGCTACGAAAAAGCTGGAAATCTAAATGATGCACGCATGTTGATGATGGCTTATGGCTATTGGTTGCACACTTGTAAATCTTTAGTCACCAATCAAATTATCCAATTTAAATCATACTTATCTATTTAACAAGAAAATAGATACGGCAAAAAAAAAAAAAAAAAAAACAAGAAAATAGATAAATTTGAAAGGTAACGAGTAGGTCAATACCTGACTTTAATTTTGTTGTATATACATGTTTTGTAAATCTTTAAGCATCAATCAAATTTTACAATTTTTTCATTGTTTTCTACCTTAATAATTTTTTAATTGTTAGATAAATATTTGTGTTGACAAAAAAAAAGTTAGATAAATTAGATAATTTTAAATATCCTTTGAAAATCTATAAACATATTTCACCTCCGTTGCATGTTTATCATATATAATTCATTAATAAAAATTGAATAAATAAATATATTTTTAATTATGTTTTATCAGCTGATTCAAAAAAAATTTGGTAAAAATGCAAATGACTGTATTTCTCTCTAAATGGTCATCATATTGTATGTTCCGAGTTTGAAATATTTTTCGACTGATGTATGAAAATAACCGGATCAATAGTTACCAGATAAAAACTGTATAACACCAAAGTCCAAACTCAAATTTTTTACATGACTGTAATTTTTGTTTCTAGAAAAGATCGAACTCCAAAGAAAATATTGTAGCATATTCTCATGTGGGCTCTTTCACAAATGTTTTCTACTTTAGTAATTTTAATTAATTCGTTAGATAAACTTGGTTTTTTTAATAACTTTTGAAAATCTATAGATATATTTCACCACCGTTGCATGTTTATCATATATAATTATTTAATCAAAACTAAACAAATAAATATCTTTTAACAAAACGGAACTTGATTTTCACGGGTCCATGTTTCATCAAAATACAAAACCTAATAGAATTGTCGTAAGTAAAATAAAATAATCATTGTTTAGCAAAAAAAAAAAAAATCATATTTAGAAGAACAAACACGTGCTATATATTTTCAGTTAGCGAGGCAAATCTGAATACATAACTAAATCAACAAAAACAAAACCAGAGAAGTGTTTATGTTATTCGATGAATAGATCGCAACAAAAAACTCAAACTGGCTTCAACAGATTTGTTGAAGAGGTCTCTACTTTGCTCTCTTCTCTCTATTGCTCTGCATTATACTCTGTTACTTACTCTGTTTTCTGATATGTTCTTCCTCGTTCTCTGTTCTTCGTTCTGTTTCATGTTCTTTTTTTTTGTAAGTTTTTGTTTTTAGGGTTTAGGTTATGACAAATTGTTCTCTAGCGTTTTAGATTTATAGTTTATATATTCATTCAAGTACGTTTCATGTTTTATTTATGGAATGCATAATTTGATTACTATATGATTTTTCTTACAAATTTATTATTTAATCTCAATATGGTTTCAGGTTACACTTCCACTTCTAAATTTGGCTCTAACAAAATCTCCGGAAGTTATCAGTTTATTTGAATCCACACTCAAACAAGAATTCCCATGCACCAAAACATTGCAAGATTTCGTAAAGACCTTAACTCCTCCTGAAACTCCTAAAACTCATGAGAAACCAAAGGCTATGAATTTCCCAATCTCCAAGATAACAATTGGTGAATGGACCCGCGATGCTAGATACCCTGATGATCTTAAGGCGAAATTCTATTTTGCTAAGAAGAGACTTATGTGGGAGAGTCTAGATGAAGTGGATACAGGAACAAGAAGATCTAGGCTCAAGCGAAAGATCGAGATCCAATGGGCTGATGTTTTATCTCTTAGAGTAACTAATAATTCACATGATGGAACCGAAATCCTCGAAATCGAGGTACTATAGTCTATACATACTTATATACAATATGTTTTAATACATTTTGCTGAAAATCTTGAGACTAATGGTCTTTGATATGTTTTTATGCAGTTGAGAAAACGTCCAACATTCTTCATGGAAACTAATCCACAAGCAGGAAAACACACTCAATGGATAAAGATGGAACAAGATTTCACCTTAAATCAGTCAGCTTCTAAATACAGGTTTCTTTTCTCGATCTTTGATCTTTCTATTTGGTTTTAGTACAGTCGAAAGTGATTCAAAGCCTAACATTTATCAGGAGGCATACACTTAATTTTGCTCCTGGAGTTCTCCATAAGAGCATGGAGAAGCTTGTGTCCAGCGATAACTTCTGGTCCGAACGCGTCAAAGTCCGTTTCCCATCTTTACAAAACATTTTCTTCGATATTGGCTATGAAGACATCAACAACAACAACAATAACATCAACTTACCTCACCACTATCACGGTCCGATACTTAGCTTCAACGTCAACAATGTAAATCACCATCTTCATCAACATTCTTATGGTACTTAACTTTGAACCTTACGCAAAATCGTTTTATATGTTTAGTCTATATTAAAAATATTGAGAACCCATTATTTTGATAGGAGTTGGTCATGTGCCTATAGGAAAATCAAACTTTATTGGTTATGTGCCAATTGGAGAAGCAAACGATGGGAAGCAAATGAACCCGTTTGTTCAAGACAATAGCGCGAATCAGTTTATTGCGCCGCAAGTTATCCAACAACCGTCTCCCCTGATCAACAATTCCAGTGACCATCTTTATAACCATCCTCATGGTACTTAACTTTGAACCTTACGCAAATCATTTTATATATAATGCCAGTCTGCATTAAAAAGATGAACCACTATTTTGATAGGATTTCCTCATATGCCAATTGGAGAATCAAACTTTAACATTTCAAATCAGTTCTATAATGATGGGATGCAAAACTCGTTTATTCAAGACAATGGCGTGAATCAGTTGCTTGTGCCACAAATTATCCAACCGTCACCCCAGCTGATCAACGAGCCTTATAGCACGGGAAGGTATATTACAGGGTCCCAGTTCAATTATCCGATGATCCAAGACGAGACTCAAATGAGAAACACATGGGAGTTACGTAAAAGTCAAGTATATGTACCAACATTACTTGATCCACAAACTAACTCGATGATGTTTCCACACATGAACGAACCCTCAACATATCCTCATCAGGCTGGATCGTATGTACCAAGCTTCTTGGATCAAGAAGGAGAGACACAGAACATTGAACACACCCATCATAATGGCAACTTTCAGACCAACAACGTTTATACTGATCAATTTCCTAATCATGGTTATGATCAGTACTTTGGCAACAACAATGGTTCATTGCCTCCTAATTTGAGATTTAAGTATTGATGGTTTTGTATATTAGTAAAGTTTTAGGTTCTTCTTTCTTTGATCTTCTCTCTAAATTCTTCTTCATGTTGGGTTTGATTTTGTTTCCAATACCTCTTGGGGTCTTATAAGTTGTAATGCAGAAAGTGTGACCAACTTCAGAACTCCGTTTGGTACAAATTAAACACTAAATTTGGAGATTGTTCCTTGTCGACCATTGATGTTAGAGCTTGCTAAAAACTGCAAACTCGGATAATCGTTGGTTTTTCACATTGAATTTTTAAGTAACATTGTATTCAATGAGAAGATGGGTTAAATTGGTTTTAATAATATAAATTATTGTAAAAAAACAACAACAAAACTCACACTATTCCGCATAGAAACATAATTCAAAATATGAAGACTTTTATTCTTCAAAAATATTTTGTTATGAGAAATTTTATGGCTGGAATTGTTGCGTCCACAAGCAAGTAGATGTTTGATAGTTTGAGGAAAAATTTGAAAAAAATGTTTTCTCTAACCAATTAGAATCACTTAGGAAAGATCGCAGTATCGATTGTTGAACAAGTGAAACAAACAGATGGATTTTAAAAAATCATGGTGTTTAACCATGATCAAAAGTTATTCATGTTTCGTGGAAACTCTTCATACTATCTATTTTTTGCTTCAAAATTCCAAGTTGAAGGTTAAAGTTGAAATTCTCTAAAATTTATAAAAATATAATATCATAGCTTTTAAGTTTGTTAGCTACATTATGTTTGTCCTCGATTTATAACCAGTAAAAGTGCAAGAACTGCACATAATCTTATCTTTCTTAGGCTCCGCCTAATGCAAACATCCTCACACTGCGGTGTCCCATAAAAAGATCTGAAGTGAAATCTTTAAACATTGCAATCACCCAGATTACTATTGGAGATTGGACAACAGCTTCTGTCTACATCGGTTGACGTTTCCTTCGTTGGACTCACTTTTCTTTTAATGGTTTTTAGTTTTTACTTGTGTAACGAATTTGATTGGACCTCAATTTTCTTCTAATGGTTTTTACTTATTGATAAACCCTCTGGTTTTAACTTATTGATAAACCCTTGGGATGCTATTTGATGAGGAAAAAGTCGGATTGATGAGCTGGATAAGTGTGGCGGGAAAAGTACTTAAAGTTGTTAGGAAAATTGTTAATAAGTGTTGACTTTGTAATGCAAAGCCTTAGATATAAATAGAGGCTTTGGCAATAGAGATAAGGCATTCAATTTCTAATGACATATTCTTTTCGGTTTGTAACCAGAGCTTGATTCAATAAAGAGTTTTTACAGAGAAATCGATACTAAACTAACAATTGGTGCAGTGAGCGTGGATCGAACACTCTTTAGAATCCATAATGAGGTTTTTTCCCTCCAAAGTATTAAACCATATTTTCTCTAACGAAAAAAAAACAAGGAAAACATATGCATAAGACAAATTATCATCAGCTCTGAGAAAAAGAGAGCCAAACATCATCTAATGATCCTCATGATTTTTTCGAAGATCCAAAGCCGCCAAATCCCATCATCTCTGCAACTTCCGGATCCATCTCAGGCTCCTCTTCCATCACCTTCCCTTTCTGAAACCAGAAAACCACAAGTCAGGTTTCCAAAAGCCAATCATAATAACCAATCAAAGAAGAAACAACAAAAGAGAGCTCAAGAAGACAACTATATATCAAGACTTGCCTTCTTCTCTTTCTTTTTCTCCCGACGCTGTCGTTTTAGTTCTTCCTCTTCTTCTTGCTGTTTGCGGATGCGTTCGTCCAGATCTATTCCCATATAAGGATCAAATTCAGTTATCAGAAATCTATTGTATGCATTAGAGAATAGTTTCTGTTTTCTGAAGAAGCATCAGTATATATAAGTAAGAGATGAGTCCTCTCAGAAGTTTTACCTTGTTCTGTGAAAGTTCCTGGCGTTTTCCGCTTCTTTAAAACCTCGAAGCGCTCCTGGACCTAAAGCATTCAAACCAGAAGCACTTTTGTCTCAGATTCATTCCTATACAAAACCCATGAAAGCAATAAAGTATATATGCATTGGAGAAAAAGTTTTACTTGTTCAAGAGATGATCTCTCCACTCGCATAGACATTCCCAACGCCCTTTGATCTGTGGGAACCAACAAAACCTTATAGTTCATTACATATTGAAAGCAACTGTATCTGACTTCGAAATGAATCTGAATTCTTAAGTTTGACTTGTTAGAAAAATTGTGAATAAAGAGCAGATCAAAGAGTCACTACATACGTTTTTTCCCATTGATGTGATCCAAGTAGTTAGCCGAATCTTTAACAACACATTCACAAACACGACAGAAATAACCAGCCTGTGGGAAGACAAAGATCATCAGCAAATACCCGTTTGCTTAAGGTCATATTAACGAGTTAAGTTAGAAACAGCCATTACCTGCTGACTTAAAGGCGCCACAGGTGTAACAACCTGGTAATATAAGCAAGAACATTAGATTATAAGAGATCCCTCAAGTTCAAGAACGAAACTGATATCAAATCAACTCATTTCACTTCAGCTCATATATTAAAAAACTCGTGCAATAACCAGAATCAAACATCAATGTCGTCCCTATACAGTAACAGTATAGAAGAACTAAGCTTCCAAACTTTCACAAAGTCCAATAAAACATCAGTTACTACATATTATCAACTACTCTCAAGCAGGATTGATAAACAACTCAGGTAAATTTACCACATTTCAGATCAAAACCAAATGATGCAATGCTAAAAAGCTAGACTTTACATGTAAAAGACACCAAGCTTGCAAATTTCTCTTCAATTCAACGAAAACCACAAGAGACAATCTCAAAAAAGAGATAAAACTCACCTGAGTCTTGCCCAGACGAGATTCTAGGTCAACATGATAATCTCTATGCTTCAAAGGGGCTCTTTGTACAGGAGGACCTTTAGCTATAAAAATCAACAACCCTAAATAAGATTCCACAAAAGTTCAATTCTTTCATAAAAAAAACTGAATCAGAGAAGTAACCCTACACCGAGATTTAGACCGATCCGATTCCTGCATCGAGAAAACAAAAAACCCAGTTTCAAAATCGAAAATTCAACAGAGCAGAGATTGAAAAATTGGAAATTTCGGAAGAACCCAACCTTCTTTTCGCGTTCACGTGCTCGTTCCAGAATCTCTTCTGTATCGAATTTCTTTCTAAAGGTATTATCAACCCCAGTTGTCTACAAAATCAAACCAAAGCAAAACTCAGAATCATGTCTTACCCTAAACCCTAAGAAGCCATAGAGAGACAGAGAAAGTAGCGTATGCTTACGTTGTTGTTCGAAGCCATTAGAGAACACTAAACGCTCAGAAATCTCAGGGAAAGAGAGGAAAAACACTGATGATTCGAATTTGATGAACAATAAGAGAATATGCACAAAGACAAAACATATTAGCTAAATTGGTTTAAAAAGATTATATAACCGACTTGGGTGTTTGGTCTAGTGGTATGATTCTCGCTTCGGGTGCGAGAGGTCCCGAGTTCGATTCTCGGAACACCCCTTTTTATGGAAGTGTTTATTTTAAAATAATAAACACTTCCATAAAAACGTCTTCCCGTATTCACATTCTGAACTAAGACTCCATGCCGTTTCTCATTTTTCTTGTACATCATGACTTCGTAATGGTCTTTTCACTAGTAGCCATTTAAGAGACACACAGAGAAACGTCTTCCAGTTTTCACACTATGAACTATGACTCCATGCCGTTTCTCATTTTTCCTGCACATGACTCAGTAATGGACCGTTTTTTCACTACTTGCCATTTGAGAGATACACAGAAAAATGCTATTCAGGCTTAAACCTTCTTTAACGTATAAAAGTAATAAAAACACAATTCATTGTCAAATTGGAGAAAAACTAGAAGAAGATTTGCTTCTATAAGACTACCAAGTTGTTGTCAGAAACACAAGAGAAGATCATTAACTAAGTCATCAACTAATTCAGACACAATCTCTTCTTCAATCTCAGTTCCTTCTTCATAAGTCTCTCTTTTGTAATCAAGCCAATTTCCTTCAAAACTACTCATGTCATTGTCAACAAGATCATCCATCATCATTACTCTCATCTTCTTCAATCCTTGAATCTCTCTCTTCACTTCCTCAGCTAAAATCTCTTTTCTTTTAAACAAAATCCCTTCTTTCCCTAACAATCCTTTGCAGCTTCCCATGTACATTTTCTCGCATTTGAGTGTTAAGCACTGATTCACAAAGTCAAACAGTGTTTTCCTCTCGGTCTTGCCTCCTCGTGTGTTTATCTTATCTTCGATTTCATCGAAGAGGCTTGAAGGTAATATATCAGTAGCCGTCTGCAAGGAGACTTCTTCAATCATCAGTTGGCTAGATGCTAATATCTCGGTTATGTACTCGAGCTCCCAGTCATTGCCTTCTTCAGCTTCTGAGAAAGCAACGGATTCTGAGAGTTCTGTTTCTTCAGTCTCACGGTGAGATTTAACGCGTGAATTTGACAAACTTTTGCTGCAGGAGATTTGGGGATACTCGGCTTCTGATACAACGTTGAAGCTGTTAACTTCCTGCTCCTCTGCCTGTATCATAGGAAACAGTGGTAAGCTACTAAAACTAGAGCTAACCTTGTGCAGAGAAAGGAATAAGCCATATGACTAACCTGGAACCTTGTGTTATTGTAGAATGAAGTACAG
This sequence comes from Arabis alpina, assembly GCA_900128785.1. NCBI lineage: Eukaryota > Viridiplantae > Streptophyta > Magnoliopsida > Brassicales > Brassicaceae > Arabis > Arabis alpina. The sequence continues at coordinate 2,873,051 of LT669790.1, read as the reverse complement.
TCAGAAACAGATTCACTCTCTGATAGAACTTTATCCAGATCATCTGATGGCAATGATATCGTCCCATTCACCCAATTCTTTGAAATAGAACTCGAAGACTCTTCTTCTTGGGTAAGGCTACTGCAAGATGACTCAAGCTTAGAGGTTAGCTCTCTGAGCTTTTGCTCCAACAGAATATTTAGAGAATCACCGTCGATCAGATTAAAACTAAGTGCAGAGTCTAAATCTTGATCGGTCTTTTTAGTGGAGGATCGTGAATCAGATGATAAACCCTTCATTGGAGATGAGAAAGTGAACGAAACCACATCCATGTCCTTCTTTCTATCATCTTCACCTGTCTTGAACCCGCCATCAACGGTGACATTACATTTTATCAACTTTTCACCCCTTTTGATCCGTTTAACACTGATAACTCCAGGTTCTTGCACCCCATTTGGCGGTTTTTTGCTGCGGGGAAGATTGTTTTTGCGGGACAAAGCAGTGTGCTTTTCCGCAGATGTTGCTGTAAAACCAGGCCTTTTAGATGTAGTTCCGCTTTCCAACAAAACCTTGTTTACAACTTTGCTGCCTTTCTGGTTTGAAACAGACGTCAGACCGAATTGGTTATGTTTCTGGTTACTTGACTTAACCATAGTTTTCCCAGTGCTACCAGAAGATCCTTTGAGACCATTCTTTATGATACGGTTCTTAGTTTCCATCTTCTCCTTTTGGCCCCTATTGTAACTTGAAGGCGTTGAGCTGTCTTCCTTGTGAGTAGAATCGACCTTTGCATATGCAGATACAGAAGGCGGCTTCACTTTACCCTTCAAACCGTTAAAACTGTTTTTTCCCAATAACTTATTTGACTCCTGTGTCCTGAGTGATGATGTAGTTCTCTTTTCGTCGTGCGTTCCTCTTAAGTTCTTATTGTTACGGGTACCATAAGAGATTTGAGGGCTTTGTCCTTTCTGTGAAGCTTCTAGTTTCTCTTTCAAATCTTTGATCCTCATTGGAAGTGATGAAGAAGAATCAGATGATGCAAACCGTGGTTTAGCAGCTATCCGAGGACTTGTCTCGATCATTTTTGAAGCTGTTTCCATTACATAAGCAGGGTTCCTGGACTGAACAAACGCAGGACTCCGAATCGGTGACAGGAGCCTATTGTGAGTGACAGAGATTGGTTTAGCAGATCTTGGAGGTAAAGTTTCAGTTTGAAAACGGTCAATAGGTCGGTTACGCATTCTTGAATCCAAATGGTCAAAAGAAATACCATCATAATCAGTACGGAGATTTACATAACCAAGATTTTCATATGCATCCCATGTGCTTGGCTTGCGTGAAGATCTGAGAAAGAATGGATCAAATCCAGAACTAGACCGTGGTTCCAGTGAATTTGGTACAGGTAGAGACTCTAGACCCATGAGCCTTGCAACCACACTAGGAGCTCGAGACCCTTGTCCATCATCACTAGTAACAGTGGATGTAGAACAACTCGAATCACTTCTCGGAATGTAAGTCGAACTCTTCCCAGTCTCATCAACCTCAATCTGTTAAAAATAGATCAGATCAAACACTATTGCTTCCAGTCATTCACTAAACTCAAAACAACAATGAAAAAAACTGAGAAGCCTTACCGGAGAGGGCCATGACTTTGTGGGGTTTTCAACATTTTGTTTCTCTTCCTTTGATGCTTCTGATACAAAACAAAGAATACAAAACTCTTGAGCCCATAGAACAAGAAGCTAAACTAGGTAACAAAAAAGTGAACTTCTTAGCATCAAAGATCACAAACAAGAAATTGATTCAAGAACCATATCAAACTTAAACCAAACATGTATACAGAGATTGTTATTGCAGATATTACCTGAATGTTCTAAGGTGCTGTTAGAGGAGAAGAGCTTCTTCTTGGATTTACCAGACCAATCAAACAGATTTAGAAACCCTCCTCTAGATCGTTTCCTCTCAACAGCTTCCATTTCTATCATCTACATAACACACCAATTCCAATTAGAATACATAATCATTAAACATTACTAATTTGGTTTTAGAATAACTATTTCTGTTAAATTTCTCAATCAAAAAGGACAAAAAGGACCAAACTTTGGACAGTAACATCAAACAGTTTACAACAGTATAAAACATGTATACAGACAAATCAAATCATTCAGATTAATAAAAAAGTAAAATTTAAACAAAGCAACCTCAGAAATGAATAGAATGGTACCGAATTGGAAACTTTCTAAACGTTCACAAGAAAATGTAGTCACGGAGACGAAAACACTAAATTGAGCCAAATCCTGAAGAATTGAAACCCTAAAGTCTTTCACTTTTCTCACTGAATATTCCTATACAAGAACGCAAGTGGGTAAGAACGAAAAAATTGAGTTTTTCGAGAAATGGGTCAGAAGAAACAAGAAAAAGGTAAGTGAGGAGGAAGAAGACAGATTCGATTTAGGATTTGGGAATATGGGTTTAGAGTAGAGACTAGAGAGAGACCTAAAGAAGAAGAAGAAGAAGAAGAAGGAACGGAGGGAGCTGGTTGTTTGTTGTTGTGTATAAACAGATGCAGAGTGTGAATTGATGTGACAAGAAGCAAGAGAGAGAGAGAGAGACTTTGAATTTTCCAATCTCTTCACCTCTAGAAATTAAATGTGTCATTGTTTTCTGTAAAAAAAAAAAAAGACTTTTTTTTGTTGTCGATATGATGAATTTTTATTGTATTAGTGAGCCAATCAGGATTTAGAGTTTTGAGTATTTTATTTGGAAATGGAGTATTATTTTATTGTTTGAATGGACCAATCGGGCAAACAAAATGACTGTTAAGCAGTCGTTTTAACTTCCAAATCTAAAACAAATCTATGATTGTAATATTGTTAAATACTAAGTCATCAAATTTATCTATAATCTCTGTTTGAAACATTCTAATAAATAACATCAAAAGTTTAAACAAGTGGTTAATGTCAAACAAGTGTGATTGATAGGTCATTCGTGAGGTAGTATAATCTGAGTTTATACTTTATATATAAGTAGTGTATATATAAATTGATAACTAGTAAAAAAATCTTTAACTAATTATTTTAGCAATTAAACAAATTAGAAGAAATTAATAAAGATTGTTTGAAATACTTATTTAAAGGCACACAATTTTAGCCAAAACTTGATACCACCTGTAACTAGACTATTGGTACATTTATTGCATAATTGAGTATGTAACAGGTGAATTTAACTCGGATCACATACCCAGTCAGTGCATTCAATATTTTAGTCAAATTTCATTTTCTCATTTATCAAAAAAAAAGTCAAAGAATGCAATAATAGCCTTACTTCTTCTAACCACGACAATACATTGTACTATATGAAATAAATTCATAAATCTTTTGATCATTTATAAACCTCTTTTTGTATTTACTACCCAAAAAGAATGTTAACAACTTTGAAAAAAGAGAGTTTCATTAAATATGTTGAGGCCAAAGACCTAAAATATCAAACTTTAAACAATACCAGTATTATTGAGCTATATCTATTTGTGTTTATATTCTTCATCTATCTAATACTTATCAAAACTTAATTCAATTTAGTAGGAATGGTTTAGTCGAGTTCCAATTGCTAATTAGGTGGGATTTTTTCTCTTAATCTTGATTTGCCAAGACTAAAAACTCTTCAAAACTAACAAAGAAAAAAAACAAACATAAAAACTATCGGTTCATCTTAGAGAACATGCAGTACATCTTCAGTACAAATTGGAATTATTTTTTCAAGATATATGTAAGAGAGTTATCTTTTCTCTATCACATTCTTCATGATCTTTTAATATATGTTAGAATAGTAACGGAGATAAATCCTCTTTTAGTTTAAAGAAAAAAACAATTATTACTTTTCATCTTTATCAAAAAAAACATATAAGAAAAACACAACCAAAATACATAATCATTTGAAAAATCGATATAATATCTTTTTCCCATTCTCATAAAAAAAACAAATTTAATGAAACATTGTATTCCATTTGTTTTCCTAACTTTTGCGGAACACATGATCAACTATAATTATAGCCTTCTACTCTGTTAACCAAACAAACTTATATAAAACAATAAAAAATGGAAAGAAAGATTTATAATTATTGTTGATCATGTATAGTATCAATATCATATATGTTAATCGGCAATATTAAGTTTTTTTTTTCCAGAACGAATTAAACTTATTCAACAAACCGAACAAATTATCGAATGATCAAAACTTATTTGGTTTGATAGAAATAGTGGTTTCGTCGGATTTATAAAAAAAAAAACATACCATAAAAATACTGAAACGTTGCCGGTCAATTGTTGCACTAATTGCACACTAAAATAAGAAATTAATTCATTCGTAACAAACAAATGCATTCATTCTTTTAAACATTTAAACCTAACATAAGTAAGTTACCAACTCGATCCACGAATATAACAAAGGGATCTCTATAACAAAATATATAAGGAAAAGATCCATAGATCATTATACTCGTCTCCTCTGAATTATCATTAATATACAAACACACTATTGTAAGCAAAAACACATACTATTCCTTCAAATTCAAGTAAAAGAAATGGGTGTTTCTTGCATCACAAGAAACAAATATACAATCCTCCCTCTTCTTCTCCTTCTCATTCTAATCATCACTCCTTCAACTTCATCTATCTCTCCAACCGAAATCGTCACGAAAGAGTTCCTCAACGAGCTTTGCTCAGATTCATTAACTTTCACTCATCGTTTATGCATCACATGGCTAACCACCGGTCATAATACAACCTCAATGAACTACCATCGTCTTCTCGAGCTCGCGGTCGAAAAAACTCAAGCATTTGGTCTAGAAACACAAGCATTGATGAGTGACTTAGCAAAAGACTCTGGTAAGGACAAGCAGCTCAAGGAATCTTTAGAGTCATGTGTGGAAGGTTATGGTGTATCGATCAAAAAGCTTGAGGAAGCTAAAGAGTTTTTAAGCAAAAGCTCTTTCGAGTTCGCGTATTATGCTATTGCTAAAGCACGTGGGGATTCTTATATATGCAATGATGAGTTGGAGGGATCTTCTAATGAGCCGGATCTTGCTTTGAATCGTAGTAAGAAGTTTATCAGTGTGTGTTACATTGTTACGAGATTGGCTGAAGTAATTCTCTTTTAGATCATGTGTTTTTTTTTTCACTTGCAAAAGAGAGGATAATAGTATACAAAGAAAATGAAAACCTCAAATGTAGTATCGGAAATTTTAATAAGAAAATTTAGTTTTTTTCACAGTTATCACAAGGATTTAAACTGTTTTTACAAATCTTTCGATCGAATGATTCTCCAAAGTGCTCTAGTAACATTTGTCTTCTGCATTCTGTCTGAAACATTTATAAATTAAGACTTAGTTAAGGATAAAAAATTAACTAAAATCTTGAAATTATTATCCATGTTTCGATATTACCTTAAGCTCACAGTATTGCTGCATCTTCTTGGCCTGAGCCATGGCTGATTTGAATCTCTCCATGTTTCGACCTTGTCCATTACGCAACATGCAAACGACTCTGCTGAAATCTTTCTTCTGGTACAAGCAAATGCATTGTGATAGAAGCCCGTCTCTTCCTGCTCTCCCTGACTCTTGGTAGTAGCTTTCTATAGCTTTTGATAAGGTGTTGTGTATAACGAAACGCTGCACCAAAACTGGTTAAGGAAACAGCAGAAAGTGATAGAAAACTGGTAGTGCAAAAGCTATGAACAGACTTGACTTACCACATCTGCTTTGTCTATTCCCATACCAAATGCAATGGTTGCACAAACAATTCGGACTTCCCCTGTTTGCCATTTCCTCTGAACATCAACTCTTTGTTTTGCAGGCACACCGGCGTGATAATAAACAGTTTTCACCTTGCATTTTTCGTTCAGAAACTTTGCAACATCAACACACTCGCTTTTGGAGAGACAGTATACGATCCCAGACTGATCCTTGAACCGGTCTTTTAGCAGCTCTTGGAGCTGTTTTAGTGGCTCCTTGGTCTTGGTGATCACCTCATATTTCAAGTTGGTTCTGTCAAAACTCATCTTGAGAACCGGAGCCCTAGGAATCCTCAGACTTTTTAGTACGTCCTGCAGAGAGGAAAATATAATTAAAATGGCGATAAAGCGGTGTTCAGATCATGAGGAAACACAACATATGTTAAAGTAAGAATGTTTTCTGAAGCTAAATTGAAACTGGAGCAATGGGAAGACTCTTAAACCTGTTCCCAAATTCAAGAGAACTTAATCATATTGATGCTTATTACCTCACAGACTGATTCGGTTGCCGTGGCTGTAAGAGCCATCACAGGAACACGGGGAAAGTTCTGCTTAAGACATCCAAGTTCTCTGTAGTCTGGCCGGAAGTCATGCCCCCATTGGCTGCAAAGAAAAACAGTACATTCATGTATATGACAAGGAAATTTTCCTCGGGAGATCGAGTTTCCATATTAAGGTGTCAGTGATGAACAATCAGAGAATATTTATCACAAGATATAATGTGTGAGAGAAGGGTAGAACAATTCTGTACCTCACGCAGTGAGCCTCATCAACCACAAAACCTGCCAGTAGACCCTGTTGTTGATAGAGGAAAATGTTTGATACTTTTCTTAGAGCAGGAAACTTTTTTTTAACTCAACAATTCGAAAATTCAACAAGCTACCTTGCGGTCTAAACATCTCAGTGTCTCCAAGAAGGATGAACTTCCAGCGATTTTCTCAGGTGTCACATACAAGAGTTTACATGAAGGATTATCTCTTCTGCAATCAAAATGTCAATGCACATATAAGGTTTTTAAACCATCTAGATGAATAGATCTTCATTAGAGAAGGGACAAAAATGCTGATGCGATACTTGGACATTGTGAAAATGAAAGAAATGGAAAGAGGATTTTCACCTGAGATCTTGTAATACAGCTGCTGCTTGGGAAGATGATTGCTGAGAGTTCAGAAAAGTCGCTGGTACCCCGAACTTAAGGTTCAGCGCAACTATCTGATCCTGTATGAGAGACAACAGAGGAGATACAACTATGGTAACTCCAGCTTTTAGTGTTGCAGGAAGCTGCAAAACAAACAAATACAAAAAGACAGAAATTTGGTATGCAGCAAGTAGCAATAATAAAGTAACGATCATAGAACAAACTAGTCCTAAACATAATTCAAATCACGCCTTCAGTAACCTAGAAGTAGAAGTCAGAGATCATAACCTGGTAACACAAACTCTTCCCTCCTCCCGTCGGCATTAAAACAAAGCAATCCTTCTTTTCCATAGATGCTTTACATGCTTGATGCTGCAAAGGCCGAAACGCCTTGTTACCAAAAATCACCAAATTTGCAAATTCCAAATCATCCAACGCCTGCAACTCTTCATAACTCGGAGTTTCCTGATCCTTTCCTGATACAAAATGTTTTCTCCCTGAAACTGTTGACACTGAATCTTCCATTGAATATTCCTACAATGCAAAACACAAATCATAAGTTCCAATTTCAATACAAACCTAAATAAATGAAAAAAAGCTTAACTCTTTGTGGTTAATATTACCATACAAGAGTGATTTCTGGAACCTGTCACTGATCTCATTGTATAATCACCTTCCAAGTCACTAGAAGAATCCAAATCCATCACTTGTGGTTTCTTCTTTGGCTCAGGAGAATCATCCTCAATAACATGAACTTCAACTCTTGAACTATCATCAGTATTGAATCCATTAGAAGCTTTACCAAACATTTCATCCAATGTTCCTTGAGCTTCAGATTCAATAGCTTGTATATCATCCCATTCCTCAGTTCCTTGATCAAAATCAGCTAATGCCGCAATAAAATCATCTCCACAGTACTCAACAGTAATGAAATCCCGACCATCATCACCTTAATTACAGTTAATTTCCAGATTAAGACCAAACCTGGAAAAAAAAAACTTAGGAACCTAATCGATTTCGAATTTTGATACCGTAGAGAGAGATGAATCGATCTAAGCATTTCTTCGCGGAATCTTCGTCGAATCCAAGCTTTGTAGCTAAGCTTAGTAATCGAGCTTTCTCCATTTCGAGATCCGTCATTTTCAACTCCGGCGACGGAAACCACCGGTTTTTTTCCTCGACGGCGATTAGAAAATAAAATAAATAAAATCTGATTAATTTTAGAGCATTCCGTGAAAAAATACTTATTTTCCCGCCATTTTTTAAAAACGGTGTCGTTTTATTTCTCTAAAATGGGCTTTAAGGCCCAGCTTTAGTATGAGCAACCCAGCTTAAGATCGTCCAGGCCGGAATTCTCGAGCTCTTTCCGGTTTAGGAACGATTCACTAGTCTTCTCAAAACCGGTCTCTATAATGTTGGTCTTCCTTTTCTGGTTCAATTTGTATACGAGTATTTTAAACGCCGGTTTAATTTGATCTGTGTAAACAAACTTGGTCTATCTCTACGTCGAATTCAAAAGGGTTTGTTTGATCTAGTTTTCCAATGGTACATGTTCGTTTCATTCAAGTGTTGGTTCCAATAAATAACCGATTTGTTTCTCAAAGTAGTGTTCGTTCGAGTGACGTTGTTACAATAAGGCATTTATCGGTTTTCCAAAGTATTTGTATATGATGGAAGAGTGGGTTTAGCAATGAATAATTTAGTCTTTATACATATTATTGTATCAAGTTATTTGGAGGTGTTCGAATGACACAAAAATATGTATATCAATTTAGAAATTATGTAGAAATTTTAAAAGATCAATGGAATGCTAGATATTAAAATAAAATAAAACATATAATTTCTACGTTTTTGCAAGTACTGCAAGCCTGTTTTTTAATTGATAAAGGTGATGGTTTTAAATGTAATAAAAAAATGAGATTTTTGCTAAATTGATCTAAATTGGAAGGTGTTTGTCTCTCTAATCTTTAGTGAAGGTGTTTTTGTCCCCTTAACCATATGAATTTTTGAAATTCAATTTAGCCATTGGAAATTAATAAATAAAAAATTTAAAATATTTTCAGATTTAACAAAAATCAGAAAAATCGTATTGGTAGCTAATTCAAAAAGGAATAGATTTAGAAAATATTTAATACTATATTCATAAATTGTATTAAAATAATAGATTTCATATAATTCAAAATAATATTTTAATACTATATTCACTCGTTAATAATTCAAAATAATATTTTAATACTATAACTCAAAATAATATTTTAATACTATATTCATATCATTCACGTAGCTAATTCAAAAAGAAATAGATTTAGAAAATATTTTTTAAATAATTTATTTAAGGAAAGTAGATAATTACGGGATATTAGATCCTAGATTTAGGGAATTTAAACTAACTTTGGTAGAACTTACCTTCTACCAACGGTAGAATATAGACTAAGCGGTAGATGGATGCAGTAGAATACATATTCTACAAGGCGTAGAAGACAAAGTGAATGACAAAAATCAATTTATGCATTTGGCAGTAACGAGGCAAATTGTGGAACGTGCTTTCTGCATTATGTAGAAATAGAGTAATTGTCAGAACGTAACCTTCTAGCCGTGGTAGATTTATATTATATAGTAGAAAATGAAATCTACTGGCAGATTTGACCATGGTAGACGGAAAAAAAAATTCTAACACTTCTTTTTATAAAAAGAATATTAACATGAATCTATATACCTTCTACCTAACGTTTTTGTATTTTTCTTATTTTTAAACATTATAAAATCTATTTATTTTAAATTTTCAATGTTTATTGAATGGTAATTTAGGGAATTTTTAACACAAAAAGGTGAAAGGTTAGTGGGACAAAACATTAGCATTCCAAAAAAAAATGGTCTTTTTAGATATTATGGTAAAGATGAGACATTTTTATGCGATTTTCACTCATTGTAACGAGTAATGGCTCTATGGGTTGGAAAGGGTCAAAATTCAAATGAAATACCAAAAAATGGGTCCCAACTTTTTGGGCAAAATTTTAAATTCAACGATGTAAATTATACATTTCTTTCTGATATTTTTCCTAACTCTATAGAGGCTATTTGATCCCATTGATATAATTTCCTAGATCGGGCCATGGCCAAATTGGCCACTTGATTTTTAGTGAAAGGTCCACACTTGATTTCACTGATGTCTCTAATTTCTCCTATAAAATAATTCCATTTGCTCGGGAAATGGCCTATTGGACTTTTTATATAGCTTTAAAGTCGGATATTTCTCCACTTTGGTTCGTAAATTAAAAGTAGACTAATACTCCCTCCGTTCTTTAAAGATTGATTTTCTAGAGTTTTCGCACATATTAAGAAAACAAATTATTGTTTAACTAGAAATATATTGGTTTTTGTACTAAACAATTTTCCATAAGTTTGACCCAATAACAATCCAATAAAATCAATTAATATGTCTTGAAATCTACAATTTATAATTATTATTGCCTAGAAAATGTAAAAAATCAATCTTTTCAAAACAAATTTTTTTTCTAGAACATCAATCTTTAAAGAACGGAGGGAGTATCTTTTATAGATTATTTTTTTGGTCAGAAAACATTCGATTAAAATTAAACTTCGGTTACAATTAAGTCTTTAAGGACTTGTTTGGCTACAGAATCAGCCTTAACATTATCCTCTCTTGGGATAAACTTAAATTGGATAGAGTCAAACTGTTTGATGCTCGAGAAGATATCGATGAGAACTCCATGGATCTCTGAAATTTGCGATTGAGAATCGATGGCTTTGATTAGGTTCAAGGAGTCGGAATGGAAGGTGACCGATTTGAATCCAAGGCTAATCGCAGAGAAGAGAGCAGCACGAAGCGCTAGGGCTTCACCCATAAGAGGAGTTAGTGCGGAAATATACAAGAGCAACAAATATTTTGAATTTTCTGTATATTTGCATGTTACTTGCCGAAATTTAGTATAGAAAAACAGTCACAATGGGAGTAGTTTGCCACATTGGAAATTTCTTTGGACAGAGATTGGTTGCCTCAATTTTTCTTAAGTGAAACTTATTTAAGTATCAACTATCAAGAAAGAATAAATCAAGTGATTTAGTGATGGGAAATATACTTTCATTTTTATATGACATTTTTGTAGATTTGTCATTTTTATGTTCTTAATCAATGTATATAAACAAGGGTAAACAAACTTGAGTGTATGAAAATGTGGATTTACCTTATCCGTTGGACTAGAGTTATAATTTTAGTTTACGGCTGACCACTGTAAATAACTAAATATTAAATGATTAGTATACTCAATGATCCACAAGTTTTAGAGTTAGTCTTGGTTTTTGGTTTTGGATCGCCCTTATAAAAAACAGAAAGTAACAAGTTTATTGTCACCAAACAATTATAAGATCGTAAAATGTCGCCATATATTCTGTTGACGACGCTAAGAGAATTTTACATGAATTTCTTAATATTTAAAGAAAATGAAAATATCCAAAAAATAAGAGAGAGAAGGAAAAGAAGCTCTAAAAATGCTTGTAGTGGAACCGAATCTCACATTTTAAAAAACCACTTTGCAACTTGGCTTTATTTAACTGGTTCAATGATTATAGTAATTAAATTGTACCAAAATAATCAAAATAAAAAACTTAATAGGATATTACTGATGCAGATGCTCTAATCCAACTCATACAAATATGATTACTTGTCATTGCAACATGCTAAAAACAATTTAAAAACTACATGAATCGGTCTCTACTTTTTCAAAACAAAAAAAATGTAATCGGTCTCTAGTCGTGGAGTCTCCACCCGTTTCACACTTTTCACACCTTATATCAAAGATATTTAAATAAGCTACACTTACTATACTTTTATTCTATCAATTAATTTACTTGTTTCATTTATTTTGATGGATGAGATCGAAAATATCATACTACTTTTTAATAAAAAATGCAAAATGTTTATATTTTTGAAACACCTAATATAAAAATGAAGAAAATATTAAATAAATAAATATTTACAACAAGCACTTATGGGATAACCTACATATGTGTAAGTTAGAACATCGACATTGCAAATTTCTCGTATGGTATCTTATTATAAAAAAAAAAATTTAAAAATTTTAAAGACGAGAGAGAATGAGAGACCGTCTCTCAAACGAGAAACTCCATAAGACTTGTTAAAGATTTTTGTACCACTCTTAAATTTGTGATTGATTCCACATTTTTATTTTAATTATATAACTTAATTTAATTAAATATATTACTATTTTATTTATAAGATACTATAAATTCTCTAAAACTGTTGGAGCTGTTTTTAGAGTCCTGATATTCGTTGCGATAAAAATATATATGGATATCGTTAAGACGACGATTGCATGTTTTGATCTTAATGGTTTAAGAACTAAAGAACGTAAACAACACACACACAAAAAATTATTGTGATTAAATTGAAATAGCAGACAACAGGATCTTGTTACAAACGTTAGGGAGGAAGCAGTTATTAGCTTCGTCCAAACATTTTATTTTAAAACACACACACACACACACACACACTCTTAAATCGAAAGAAACCACACTTACATTCTTACATTTTTGTTCGATACAAGTTGTTTATAAGTTTCAATTAATGGTCGTAACCATAGCAGTGGCAATGCTCGTGGTCATCATGATTCGCCAAGTGGTAATGATGATCATCATGCTCCTCACACTCTCCTTTACATGACTCGTGGTAATGCTCCGCGCATTGAGCTTCACAAGCGTGTTCACTACATGGGTAATGCGACACTACGGCTTCTCCTAAAAACTTGTCACAATTCGCCTCGCTCTTCGGGATTTCTATACATATTGAACATCCATTCATTGATTATGTTGAGATTAAAAAAGTACTAAGATATATTCAAAGACATATATATGCTTCTTAAATGTATAAATTTATGTTTGCATATGATTTTTTTTTATAAAAAATTATAGTAGACATTACCGGCCGAAATGAACAAGACAACGAGCAGAAGAACGGTGAATCCGATGGAGGTGAAGGACTTTGCCATTTTTGGTAGCTTTTGCTTATTTTTTTACACTTATTTAGTTGCTTCTTTCTGCTTTCAGAAACTTTGATGATACTACTCAATGGAGGTTGTGGTCTATTTATAGGAAAATATCGTCTACTTTTCCATGTGATCATAACACTTCACCCACTAGGCTGGCTACACGCTGTCGTTTCACTCTCACATCGATGGCCTTTTAAGGCCCAGCTCTGAACTATCATTATTTCGTTACAAAGCCCATTTGATAGTGTTCCTCCCAAAAACGAACGCATTTGTCTTTACGTACGATTATTTCATTTTACGAAAAGCGAGATAGACAAAAACCTTATGTTATAAACTTATAACTTATGGGTGAAACGAATAAAACCATTCTCAAAAATATCATTTTTCTAGTTTTGTTTTTTCGGAAATATCATTTTTTTCTCTTGAAGATGCCACAATATAGTAGAAAAATACCACCTTTTCTAAAGATAAATAACATAAGTTTGTTTTGTGAAGGCTGGAAAATCCAGAGGCTTGAGAGTCCATTTCAAGTGAATATACCTTGCAGATCCTCCAAAAGCTTATAAAGGAAGTAGATATAGAAGTTTGAGAAAGAAAATTTACCTTAGGAAGTTAAACTTGATCAAAGGTTCTTCAACTCTATACAATTTCTTTGAAGACCTCAAACACAAGAAATGGATTATAAGTTGAAGATAGAAGAGATAAGAAAAATAAATGAAACTGGATAAAGAAATCTTATCGAAGATTTTCGCTGGAAACCGCCATGCACGATTGTTTATCGGTGAAAAATGTGGTTAATGAGTTGAAGAGGAGGTAGAGAAAAAGTAGAATGGAGAAAGTAAGTAGAGGGTGGAAGATGAGCTTTTCCGATTATGCGGTATAAAAATTTGGATGCCAACTTTTCGGTTTATAGGAGGTGGTAAATTTTAAATTCAACGTTGTAAACCAAGCAATTTTTCAGTTTTCTCAATGAAAGTATGTTCTAAGGCTAAATCTATAGAGGTCATTTAATTAATTGCTTCGTAGCTCGGCTCCATGGCTCCATGGCCACTTGATTCTAATTCTTAATGAAGATCAGCTACTCATTAATGTCTCTAATTAAACCTTGTGAGATAATTTCTTTGGACTTTTTTGAAAGATTTAAAGTCAAATCTTTCTCCCCTCGTTTATTGTCTATTAGAATAGACTTTCGTATACTGATTTGATAGCTCTTTTTTTTTTGAAACTTGATTTGATAGCTTTTAGAATAATAAAGCTTAATATTTTTTTCAATAGACGGAAGATTCGTGCAGAAAAGAAGAAGAGCAACACATATTTTGAATTATCTCCAGTTAGTCTACAAAATATATACATGTCTGAAACTAAGCATTGCCTAAATTTGTGTAGAAAAGTTGAATATGAATTTTAATAATATATCGACACGCTGAGTGGATACCAAAGAAAGAAGATCACCAAAAAATTATTAAAAAAACCTACTATCCAAAACTAAGAAGATCACCAAAAAAATTATAAGGTCATAGTAGTGCCATAAATTTTATTGTTTTGTCAACATCACATACCACGAAATTTTTGGTGACGTAGTGACAATTTTATCGCAAACCACATTTTATGGTCAGTGTCGCTATAATATTGTGAATAATCATCAAGAAACCCGTGAATGTTTTGATGTAAATTGTTATAAAAACATATATATATATATATATATAATATATATGGATTACGTGGACAAAGCATAAAACGAAACAGCATACAACATGATCTTATTATAGAGTTAGGAGAGAAGCAGTCATTAGCTTCGTCCTATTATCTTATTTGAAAGTAAACAGCTTACACACATAAACTTAACTCGAACAAACCACACTTATTACATTATATAGATATTATATCTTATTTTACTCGATACCAGTTTGATTATTTGTAAATTTCAGTATTTTAGTAACGACCGTAGCAGTGACAATGCTCTTCTTTGTTATGCTTCTCACACTCTCCTTTACATGAGTTGTAGTAGTACCGTGCACATGCGGCTTCACAATCTTTTTCCTTACATTTGTATGACACTGGGGCTTCTCCTAAAAACTTCTTACAGTCTGAATTCGCCTCACTCTTCGGGATTTCTATATACATTGAAAAAAGTTCATTCGAATTATTTTCACTCTATATATATAATAAATTTGACTATGTTGATATTGAAGAAGCGGGAAACATGTTAGTATGAATATATACATGCATATGTTTTTTTTAAAACATTATAATCGAAATTACCGGCCGAAATGAGCAAGACAACGAGCAAAAGAGTGGTGAAGCAGATGGACTTGAAGATCTTTGCCATTTCTGTAGCTTTTGCTTATTCCTTTTTCTCACTTAGGTAATTGTTTTTTTTCTTTCTGTTTTTCGAAACCTGGGTGATTCTAATCAATGGGGTTGTAATCTATTTATAATGAAGTTTTGTTGACTCTTAGCTAACTAGTATAATTATTAAAATGTTTACATATACTAGATTCGGGACGTGGCCGTTTCATTCTCATTGATAGCCTTTAATTAGACCTAGCTCTAAAAATTCCATACTTTCGTTTTAAAGCCTGCCTATTTGATAATTTTCTATCAAGCATTTTGTCATTCTGTAATACGATTTTCTTAAGAGTAAATAATAACACAATGCTATTAGTGACCATTAAAAATTAATAAAAGAATTACCAATTGTAGTTTTATTTTCCCAAAATATCATTTTTCTAAAAAATACCACAAGTTTTTTTTAAACCACTTATTTTATTTTTATCAAAATGGTTCTTACTTCCCTGAACTTTGAATCCTTTTTAAAAAAGGTTTGTGGTATTTCTGAAAGTTTTTTTCTTATAAAAACCATATAGTATAGTGATCATATAATTTTTTGAAAAAAACAATATAAATTTATGTATATATTTGATTTGGAAGTTTACTTGTATGTCATAGTAATACACAATGCATAGACGATTAATGAACACACTTACAGAATGAATAAAACCAATCAAATTAATGAAATACATAGACGATTTTACTTACGTTTTAAAACAAACTACAAAACAAATAATACACATGAGTAAGAGATCTATATTCCATGAATAAACTTTGAGCATTGGATCTTGATCCATTTGTAACTCTTTCTCAAAGATTGTTTCATCCTTCCTTCGGCTGAGTAAAGCTTGTATTTCGCCACTCGCCTCTTTCTCTTTATCTCGGGATCATTCCACCATCCTTCGATTATTACATTTATAAACAAACATATTCATAATGTTAAAAACATTATAATTAACCCTTATATTTTTAAGTGTGAAAACATATCAGTTTTGATAAAAGTATTATAGCAATGGTTCTCTTTAAGTAAATGATGTGTTTATTTGTTATACTTATACCACTACAATCATTTAAAAAAAATTGCAAGAAAATGCAAACGCAAAATTTAGTAATCTATAAATCAAGATGATTCATTTGAAAAAAAAAATACCTTTTAACGATGTTGAACGAGAAGAGGATCTTCTGGGTCTAACGGGCAAGTCTTTGTAAGAAACCTTGCGCCATAGATCCGATGACATCGGAACTCGAGTACGCTTCGGTTCTCTTACAACGTAAATTCCTTTGACCGACCTTAAATCAACATGTTCAACTAGTTGGAGGTTCCGATCTCCTTCATACGATTTGTAAGATCGTATTCTAGGAGATTGGAAATCCTCCATGCAAGTTTAGTCCTTTTTTAAAAATTTCCTCTTCTATCTTGCTTTTGGTTTTTTTCTGTTTTTATATTCTGAAAAGATAGAATCCATATGTTTCATTGTATTTCGGGAGAGGGAGAGGGAACATGTGGTGGAGAAACAAAATAAGAAATTAGTTACAACAAAATTATCAAAAATAGAACGGAAATTAACTTTTAACGAACAAATAGAGACTACAGATATATATATGGCAATACAAAATATCACACATAGTCATGAGTCTCGACCATAAATATATATGGTCGCATTTTCTTTTCTAGCTCAGTGAATCTTCTGGGTTTTTTTTCGCTGGTAAGGGTCCATTTTGATCGTACTAGAGTAAGTGTTGGTTACGACATATGAGAAGTTTGTAATCATAATGCCTATTGCAGCTAAAAATGGACGAAATGTGTAATATAATTTGTATAATTTTAGTTTACTTTGACTTTTTTGGGTTTGTATCACACGACTCCTTACATTTATGTAGTTAAAAAACAATATAACAGGATGGATAATTCAACCCTAAACATTGATTGTTGTAAACGTTGATACGTTTCAATTTACATGTTAGCTCTCTCTTTCATCAAAAATGAACAATATGAGATATTTGTTGTCCAAAAAAAAAAAAAAACAATGTGAGATATTACAATTAAGCATTACTTAGGTAGAACAATATTTGACAAAAGTATATAAAAACGAAGATTATTGTATATAAAAACGAGGATTATTGTAATATGAGATATTACAATTAAGCATTACTTAGGTAGAAAAATATCTGGAGTATCAGGTAACATTTAGATTTCGTTATATAATCAAAATATGCCTTAAATCTCTCTTGTTAATGTTCTTAAAAATCCTTGCTAATGGAATTGCTTGTGAGCTGTGAAGAACATTAATGTTTCGTTGTTTACAAACGTGAAACACCACTGCTTATACTGATCATAGTAGTTTTTTTTTCTTTATCAGATTCGATATTTACATTATGAACATGTATAAAAAGAAAATTATGAACTTTTTAAACAATGGAAGCCATAATTATCAGTGCCATTTGGCTATTTTGCTTGAATAAACACAAATATGAACGCGTTACTATAATTACCCAACAAATAATTCGATATCTATATCGTAAATATTCGATATAATATTATTCAACAATAAATATCAGTAATATCTGAAACAGAATTTAGGCGGGAACGAATAAACCCACGCGTCACTTTTTTTAATCTTTCTTCTCCCCAAATTATCTTACAAATTCGAATTCGTACCCCTAATGTTTTTATTATTCAATTTTAGCCTAAAAATTAAAATTTGTTGCTTTAGCGTATAAAAAAGCTTTGTGCCTATTTCGTTGCTTTCGTAGAGATTTTGATTTTTGTTAAGATCAAAAGACGAAGGAGCTGTAATGACGTCAGCACGGAGGAGCGGTTACAAGGCGGTGGTTGACGGAGCCGGTGGACGGCGGCGAAGAGAAGACGACATGGTTGAGATCCGTAAAGCGAAGAGAGAAGAGAGTTTGCTTAAGAAACGACGCGAGGCTATTCCTCATTCTCCTTCCTCCGTTTCTCTTGACCAGAAGGTACGTTGGATGTTTCGTTCACGAAATCTGGAGATTGATTAGTTTCGCTGTTTGATTGATGACAATGGTGATTCGTAGATTGCATGCTTCTGGTGTTAGGATTCGTGGAATGATCTTATCTAATTCTGATCGGATTTGGTGTCTCTAGATTTTGAAATTCGAATTTGGTGTTCTTAGTTTTTCGATTCTGGCTTTTTTAACAAGCTGCATTGTGAATATTGTCTTTGATTCTTGAATTCTCGGAACAGGATCGCTAGATTTTGGAATTTGCTTCATGGTGTTTCGAAATTCTCAGAGTGAGCTACGGATATTTCGTGATTTTGGTTTTGGTTTATGAAGGATTTGCATGTTCTGAAATTTGATTACATAGTGCAAGGATTATCAGAATCAGCTATATAGCTATTGTAGTTGAATTTTGATTTCTGAAGGATCTTCCATGATCTGAAATTTTGGTTAATGCTTGATATTTTAGTAAGAGCATTTCCAAGACTTTCCATATTTGTTTTTGATCTGGAGATTTTTCTTATGCTTGTTCTGGAATGTGATAATGGTGTTTGAGATTTTCACAATGGGAAAATACATTTTGTATATCGGATTCTTTTTGAGTAGTTTGTATGTTTGATTGGTTACAGTTGATAAGCCGTATTTGGTCTGACAAGAGGGATCTTTTGATTGAGGCTACTACTCAGATCAGAACGTTGCTTTGTGGTGGTGAGTAACATCCCATTATAACTTACTTACTAACAGTTTTTGCTACCTCTTTTGGAGCCATTACTACATGAGCTATATCGACATTTTTGCCATTTCTAATTAGACTGTCACTGCAATGAACACAGAAGTTATGATAGCGCCTTTGCTGTAATGTGTTGTTATCGCTACATAAGTCTGCAGTGATGTAGTTTAATATGAAAGTAAGCTATAGCGATGGGTTTGCTTTTTCTAATGCTATACATGTTGTTTTTGTAGAAATGTTTAATGTACGTGTTGAAGAAGTTATACAGGCTGGTTTGGTTCCACGCTTTGTAGAGTTCCTTACATGGGATGAGTTTCCCCAGCTTCAGGTCAGCATCATACACCTGTACGCTCAATCTTTTTTTTATCAATAGCTTCACAAACTTGATGTTTTTTTTTCCGTTTCATGGAACGAATTCTATAGTTTGAGGCAGCTTGGGCTTTAACAAATATTGCATCTGGAACATCTGAGAACACGGAAGTGGTGATTGATCATGGAGCTGTTGCAATACTAGTGAGACTTCTCAGCTCGCCATACGATGGGGTCCGCGAGCAGGTATATTGAAGTGGTGATTGATCATCACGTACTTATGATGTGTGGTTCTCAAGTTCCTATTACTGTATTGTTGCAACTAAGGTGTACTCTTCTGTATTGTTGGACAATCAGGTTCTCTGGGCATTAGGAAACATTTCTGGAGACTCTCCTAGATGCCGTGATATAGTCCTTGGACATGGAGCTCTACCTTCTCTGCTGTTGCAGTTAAATGATGAAGCCAAACTTTCTATGCTAGTAAACGCCGCTTGGACTTTGTCTAATCTTTGCAGGGGAAAGCCTCAGCCTCCCTTTGAACAGGTAAGTTTTCAACCAAACTGACTTTTGTTATACCTCCTCCTTCTCTTGCACTCTCAATATTGTGGTTTAGCATATCTAAGAGCTGTTAATCAGCTTCAATCCAAATTACGCCATATGTCCACAGGTGAGTGCTGCATTACCAGCACTTGCACATCTCATTCGGTTAGATGACACGGAAGTCTTGGCTTACGCGTGCTGGGCACTGGTGTATCTCTCTGACGGTTCAATTGAAAAGATACAAGCGGTAATTGAAGCCAATGTCTGTGCGCGACTTATTGGTCTTTCCGTGTGAGTGTTCAAGACTTTAGCTAACCAAGAAAATCCAGAGTCATAGATTCTGATTGATGGCTTTTTGCTTTCTGAACAGCCACCGTTCGCCTTCTGTTCTCACTCCCGCTCTTCGCACCATTGGCAATATTGTAACTGGAAACGATAGTCAAACTCAGGTAAATATGCAAGTACTGATAAAAACATAGTATTAGACCTGTTTTTCAATTCTATCACTGGCTTTTTGCTGTTATTCTTTGTCAACTATAATTTAGTTTTGTTCTCATAACTTTTGTCTTTGTGATTTTCTTAGCATATAATTGATCTTCAAGCGCTCCCATGCCTGTTAAATCTTCTAAGGGGACCCTATAATAGGACTATCAGAAAGGAAGCTTGTTGGGCAGTCTCTAATATTACAGCTGGTTGTAGATCACAGATTCAGGTAAGCCAATATATTATATCTGAACTTCTCTTTTTAACCGTTTCTGATCTATATTTCGCTCAGTATGTACTTGTTTATCTCCTTTGTTAGGCTGTGTTTGATGCTAATATATGTCCTGCACTTGTTAATCTGCTCCAAAGCTCTGAGCACGATGTTAAGAATGAAGCTGCTTGGGCTATCTGCAACGCTATAGCCGGAGGGTCTTACATGCAAATCCTGTCAGTACAATAAAACTCAATACATTTCTCACTATTACTCTTTTCATAGGATGTTAGGCTGTCCATCCTTTGAGTCTATTGCAACTTTTCTTGGTAGAGTTTTCAGCAGGTTATTTATATAGTTCTCAAGCGCGTGTGGGTTGGTTTTGTTCTTTCCAAATCTCACGCATGATCCGCTAATGTATTGACAGGTTTCTTGTAAAGCAAGACTGCATAAAACCGTTGTGCGATCTTCTTACCTCCTCAGATTCTCAACTCGTCATGCTTTGTTTAGAAGCGCTCGAGAAAATACTGAAGGTGGGTGAAGTTTTCAGCGGAGGACACACTGAAGGTATTTACCAATGTCCTCAAACAAATGGAAACCCACACGCTCAGCTGATAGAAGAGGTCGAGGGACTGGAGAAAATCGAGGGCCTGCAATCCCATGAGAACATTGACATCTACGATACAGCGGTGAAGATTCTAGAAACATACTGGGTGGAAGAAGTAGAAGAAGAAGGAGGAGATCAAGGACAACAAGACATGATATATTTCCCATATGACAACTTTGCGAACATGCCAACAACACCCTCGGGTACTCTTAGTGAGATGTACTGAGGACCCTAAGAGGTACTAGTACTTCTACTTCCTCAGTAACGTCACTCAGTTTTTAGCTTACACATCATGGGCTTAGAACGAACATAGCTGTTGGTCGGCATTTTGCTTTAGATTTGAGTCTGGTTTGATAAAAGTCGAGTCGAAATCGGTTTATATTGGTTCAGTTTGATGTATTTTACTTTAGTTCAGTTAAGTTTAGCCTCAGGTTTTATGGCCACTCCTAGTTACGTTGTGTTTGAGTATGACAGTGTTATCACTATTAGTCTATCGAGTTTGTTTCAAATCAAGTCGGTAAATGGTGCTCCTCACGAGTCAGGCCGAGATCAAGCTTTGAGCATTGTGTCGTTAGTGTTTAGCCGCATGTAAAGGCTTTATTTATTGTTTGGTGTTTTTCTGATGAATCAGGAAAAGCCAGCTTTGGCGATCATACACTAAGCCATGTTCATGCACTAACTGAAAATCGAGGTTAGAGATTCAGATTACATTTATTGCTTTGTATAGTAATGACAATGCTGGTATTTAGTAAAAATTTGTGCTGTGGAACAATCGTTACAGTTCTATATGATCTCTTTCCCACAAACATGATGGTCAATATCTTCTTTACAAGTAAATAAACCATTATAAACTCGTCAAAATTCAAGTTACAAACACTCAATATGTTTTGAACAATGACAAGAAGTGAAAAACTCAGACGAAAGCTCAAGCAAAAGCCATCGAACGAGAAGGAACACAGTCGGGTTTTTTTCTTCTTCAGACCATTTTGTGGATACACACTCCGCAAAGCAAAAATGTGATGATCGCGTTTCAAAAGAATTAAAGAATGAGAGATCTTACTTTCTCTTTGGTCAGAACAAAATCTCTTTGAGGATTAAAAGTACTATCATGATGAAGCAGAGGATGACAAGAACAGATGCACACATCACCATACCTCCATTTCTCTGCGTACGCTCTGCCTGTTGGAGATTTACAAGCGATTCCGTTTAAACATTTAATCATGAAATGTTGAGAGAGAGGGTATTATATACTCTGGTCATAAAATTGTTTACCTTCTGCAGCTGTTTGAGACCATCTTCAACTGTACTAGCTACGTTTTGGATATTATAGTCAATCCGATCAACTATCGTACCCTATCACAACAAGTTTTGGTTTTCAAGTTATATTTCCAGAATCAGTGACTCAGAAGCTTAGAACATTAGTTATAGTGTTATACCTGGTCTATCACAAGCGCAGAAAGATCCTTCATGATCTGAGCAAGCTCGTTTACGGATTCAACAACCTGTAGATAACACGTAAAAAGGAGAGAGTCACAAGATTATAAATGTATACGAAAAGAAGTAACAATGAAGAGCATTAAGAGTTGCAAACACTAACCTGTTGGATCTCTTTCTCTCTTTCTACTGATATTTCCTCGTTCTTTTTTATCTTGCTCATCTGATGCTCACTAAATACCTGAGATAAAATGCATGTATTGCTTTATTATCATACACATAAGAGAGGAAATGGTAATAGATGGCAATAAAGGAGTCATACCATATCATCAAAGTCATCATATTCTGCGTTAGAGCTGCTTCCGTTCAGATTCATCTCTAAATCCCCACCGTCCTAATGATATATCACAAAGTCTAAGCTTCTTAGAAATAAAGAAAATGTTGTTTTCCACAAAGTTGTACAAACTAACAAGAGAAGAGAGACTATGAAATTCATATAATTGTACAAACTAATGATGAGTAACTACAGTATCACAAATCATGAAGGCCAAAGCGTAGGAAATGTACAGAGCTTCATTTCATACCTCATTTTGTAGTCTCAAACGTTTCAAATATGTAGACTGTTTCTTACGAAGCTCCATAGAAAGGTATTGGAGATCAGTAGCAAGAGATCTCTATTACAATCACACATAAGATCAAAGTTTATATATATGGTGATGAAAAAAGAAAGAACACGCGTTTAACAGACGCATCGAGTGATATACCAACCTGCACATTTTTCCTGACATTTGAATCTTCAGAAGGTCCACTTGCAGAAAGCCTCTGAAGTTGCTTCTCTGATTTCCTCAATAAGAAAGTAATCTCTTGTGTCAAAGACTCAATCTGATGTTGATCTTCTTTATCATCCCCAAACGACGGCATCAACGCTTTCGCATGAGCTTTTCCCAACTCCGCCATTTTAGTTCTCGCGCGCTGAATATACACCGAAATCTCCTCAGATACATCAACCCAATCCGGTGGTAATCCCACCGTTATCGTTCCTCTAACACCGAAAACACGAAATCAAAACTTTCAGCTTCAACATACAGACCATAGCAATGTACTCAATCTAGAAGCTACTTGAAACGATACATTTCTTAAGCAATCACTAAGCTACTAACATTTCAATGGCAAGAGCAAGAGAAGTACCTAGAATTCCCAGGATCTTCGGTACTAACTGGAGTATATTTCCGATTCGGATGCAACAGCGACGTACTCGCCATCTCAATCACAGGACCTATACCAGATTTCGATCCCGTCAACGAATTCATCTCCGTCACTGTCGACGACGAAGACGAACTCATTGGAGCAACGACGCTTCTCAAAGAGTTTCTATACTTCCTATACAACAGCGTACGATTCCTCGTCGCCATAGCAAAACCAAATTATAAACCCTAGATGAATCTCACTAACTAACACAAGATCTCAAACGTCTAGATAGAGATCTTCGCTTCTTCTTCTCCGATCGGAAACTAATAGATCTGATCGGAATAACGCGCCAAATAAACGAATGCAGATTTCGAATGATCGGAGATCGGCGATTCGCCGGCGGTATGAATATTCTCCGACGAGATTTTCAGAGAATTAAAAATAAAATAAAAATTAAAAAGCAAAGTTGTAAAAATCAATAAACAGTTGAGTCAGAGACGGGTAATAATCGTCTGCTTTTGTGTGCATTGTAACTGTTACACATTTCCAATGAGAGTTCGACACGTGTAATAAAGTACAACAGCGTGACGTTTTAATTAGAAAAAGCTTGCTAACGTCATGTTAATGAATGTAATTACACGTCGGGTAAAAGGTAATAAAACGGCATGCATTTCTTACATTGAGAAAACGAGCGAAATAAAAATAAATTAAATGAATAAAGAACTTGTCTCCTGTGTCTCTCACTCTCTATCCAAAATAAATAAATAAAACGAAATAAAAAGACAAAACCGACCCAGAAATCGTGGTCTTTGTAATCTGTCTTCTTACCATTTCTTTCGATTTCTTGAGAGTTGAGACAACAATCACATAATCAAATTTATCTGTTTTTGTAAATTGATAGTGAAATATCCTTAATTTCTTCAAAAAGTTTGATTTGTTGAGAAAAAAACTTTTTAAAAAAAGTCGACTTTTTTTACGGGTTTTGATTGATTAGTTTTTGTTGTGACTTGTGAATTATGGATTCTGATTCATGGACTGATCGTCTCGCTTCAGCTACCAGGAGATACCAGCTAGCTTTTCCTTCACGATCTGGTCAGTTTTCTTTTATTTAAAGGATGTTAATTTTATTTTCTTTGAGATTATTATTATCTGATCTTGGAGTTTGTTTTGTTTTCTGAAAAATTGATGGGTCAAGGTAGTTTTGATGATAGACTTTAGTTTAATTTCCAATTTAGAATCTTGATTTTGTTTGGAGCTTGAGAAAATTTTGATTTTGTCATTTGTATATTTCATAGCTTTAGGCTTTATTTGGTAGCTGAGAAAGTGAAAGAAAAGGTCTCTATTTGATTGATGAAGCAAGCGCTTGATTTGTATATGAACATTTGTTGCTTGATTTCTGAGTAAATTGGATGAAACATATACAAAGTTGTAGTTTTTGTAGTATTTTAGTTACTTATGTGATGCTACAACGCAAACGGTTTGTGAACTTGAGAATTGTAACATTTTATTTGAGTAGAGTTTTAAGCATTTTCGATGAGTCTCTTTGTTTTAATATTAGCTTTGATGGATTTCTGTGGGATTGCAGATCCGTTCTTAGGGTTTGAAGAGATAGATGGAGAAGAAGAGTTTAGGGAAGAGTTTGCTTGCCCTTTCTGTTCTGACGATTTTGATATTGTGTCTCTTTGTTGCCACATAGATGAAGATCATCCTATGGAAGCCAAAAATGGTGTAAGTTATCTTATCTTTAAACCAAATGTTTATTACATTTGAAGCAAAAAGTGTTTATATACACATTTCAGATTCATCACATGTAAGTTTAGTGTGTGTTTCTTGGAGGATATAACAGAAGCAACTGCCTACTCAAACTCTATGAGATTTACATATTTAGCATTTTAGTTGCCAATGGTTGTTTTTCAGAGAATAAACTATATTTCTGTGGAATTTAGTTTGGATTCTGTGACAAAGATAGTTCCAATGTATTCATGTCTTGTGTACATTGTTATTGCAGGTGTGTCCGGTTTGTGCGGTTAGGGTGGGTGTTGACATGGTTGCTCATATAACGCTTCAACACGCAAATATATTCAAGATATCCTTTCTTTTTGTTACTGTCAAGACTTATATTAACAAACGATTGTCTCTCTTAGTTCTCTATTGTGTTGTGACATGCCTTAACGAGATATTACATGCAGCGCAAGAGAAAAACAAGAAGAGGCGGACCACATTCCACGTTATCGATTTTGAGGAGGGAGTTTCCTGATGGAAACTTTCAGAGCCTATTTGGGGGATCTTCATGTATAGTATCTTCTTCCTCATCGGCCAATGTAGCAGCTGATCCATTGTTGTCGTCGTTCATTTCGCCAATTACTGATGGGTTCTTCACTTCAGAATCATGTATATCTGCAGAACCTGGCCCTGTCAAGAAAACACCAAATCAGAGTTTACCTGAAAGGTAAAATTCCTATCATTTTCCCCTGCCAAACCTCTTACTTCAATGAAATTTGTAATCTTTTGGTCAAACATTTGTATTACTTGACTTGCTTTTGGGAGACTTGGGATTTATTTGGGCCAAATTGAAACACTTTGATCAAGTTGAGTGGTATACGTATGTATGGAACATTGATGAAGATTTTGTTGATAATAGGAATGCGGAAAAGCCGTCTCTTTCAGCTGAGGATCACAAGCAGAAGGTGAAACGAAGCGAGTTTGTTCGAGAGTTATTGAGCTCTATGATTCTTGATGACGTCTTATAATGGAGGATATTGCTTCTGGTAACTTCTCAGCAAACGAGGTAACTCCGAGTTCTGTCGCAGGGAAAATGTATGGATTTGTTGTTTGTGAGGGAACGAATAAAGGAAAGAGAGAGAGAGCTTTGTAGGGAGAAAGAGAGAGAGAAATTATGAGTGTAACTTATGAACACATTAGCTTCTACGGTTAACGCTCAAATTGTCTGTAGGTAATGAAAATGTATCTATTTCATCGTATTTGCTTTCAATTATTCATTTCCAATTCCTTAGTACCGGTCTACGCTCATCTTATTCTACTTCAGCACGATAAATATCGAGGTGAATGATAAAGCATCTGGTTATATATTATACACAAAACTTCATTTCATTTCTTGCAATACAACAAAGTATCATGATATTGAATACAACTTTATTGAACATAACAACAATGCTTAGGGAAGAGGAGATCGATGAGGAGCTTTACGAGTTCTGGTGCTTCGACGTTTGTTTCGACCAAAAGTCTTTGTGAACTGCTCATGCTTGTATGTCACCACTATGTATCCGATGGTTAATCCAAACACCACTCCAGGTGCAAAGCCTAACCCTGCTGCTACCCAACTAAACCATTCCTCTTCTTCTTCTTCTTCTTCTAACTCCACTGGTTCGGGCTGTTGCGATGTTAGCGCCAAATTATCTCCACAAATATCCTTAAGAGAAGGAGCATATAATCCGGGGTTTCCCTCGTAGGAAGAGCAGTTTTGTCGTTGAAACTGTGTGCCTTGAGGTATTGAACCTACAAGCTGATTATGTGAAACGTTTATCCACTCAAGAGAATGCAAGTCTCCGAGGTCCGGAGGAATCTCGCCAGAAAGCTTGTTTTGGGATAAGTCCAAGGACTCGAGATTCGTCAGGTTTTCCAAAGATGATGGAATGTTCCCCGTGAAATCATTGCTCGACAAATTGAGCACACGAAGTCCTTTTAACAAGACGATGGATTCAGGAATACTTCCTTGGATTTTGTTTCCAGAAAAATCAATGGATGTGTAGATAGTGAGGATACGTGTCATCTCCATTTCTATTCCTTTGCTCATCAGAACCAATGAATCGTAGTAGTTTGCACCACCATCTCTCATATACTCTAATTTTGTGTCATCTCCAATGGTGGACATTGCCTTCAAACTCGTGAAGTAATCAGATCTCAAGGTTCCCGTGAAGTCATTATGTGACCCATCAATGATCCTCAGGTGAGAAAATCCCATAACAACAACTTGGGGATGATCTAACGCGCCATGAAACTTATTAGAGTGGAGCACAAGAACTTGTAGCTTTTGCAGAGAATTCAACCAAAACGGAAAAGTGTCATTGATTTGGTTGTTTCCTACGTTCAGAACTTCAAGGCTTGAACAACCTCCGAGAGATACTGGAAGCTTCCCTACCAAGCGATTGTGACTGACGTCAAGTGACCTTAACATTTTGGCGTTGATAAATATGTCAGGAAGTCTTCCGCTGAGGCTATTGTTACGAAGATTCAGATCAAAAAGAGAAGTCATCTGATCCTCTAAACACAGAGGAATTGAACCGTGGAGGTTGTTGTTTGATAGATCTAAGACGAATAGAGGGCTTAGTCCACATATTGATTGAGGTATCTCTCCGGTGAAGTTATTCTTAGAGGCAAAATAATAATGAATAGATCTTGATGGGATGAAGATTGGTCCTTGGAAAGCATTTGAACTTATATCAACATCAAAGATCTCACTCTCAAGAGAAGCTTCCAAGGATCCCTTGAAACCGCTGAGAGAGTTGTTAGAAAGATCTACATTGTACAACTTCGGCAGTCTCCACAACCAGTCTGGTACTTGACCTTTGATTTTGTTGTTGCAAAGGTTTAGTTTCTGTAGATCTTTTTGGTTTGTTATGAACTCGGGGAACTCAGTGATGTTGCAGTCTGACAAGTCGAGTTGTTCAAAATTCGAAAAAAACTCCGTATCATGAGTGATGTTTGCTGTTGAAAGAGGGATGCCCGAGAGATCTAATTCTGTTAGCTGCTTAAGAGGCGAGAAGACATTGAAATCAATTGGACTCGCACTGTAATTGTTATTGCCAATCACGAAATGTTGTAAATTAGCTAACAGAGAGATATTCTCAATCCCAACGAGATCGTTGAGTTGGTTATGATCCAAATAGATGACGCTCAATGAAGAAATCTTGTAAAGGGACGAAGGAATGGTTCCAGTAAAAAAATTATTATAGGCGAAAAAATACTCCAATTTGGAGAGTTGGCTAATGTGGGGTGGGAGGAATCCTGTGAACTGATTGGAACTAAGACTGATATACCTTAATTGGGTCAAATTGAGTAATACGGATGGAAAGTTCCCGCTGAGCTTGTTACCCTTAACACTAAATACGCTCAATTGTTTGAGATTGCCCATTGAAGATGGAATTTCACCAATTAAATTATTTTCAGAAAGACGGAGAAATGAGAGAGATGAAAGATTCCCAAGTGAAAATGGAATTTGTCCTAAGAAATTATTATAAGAAAGGTCGAGAAAGGAGAGGTGAGAAAGATCCCCAAGTGAAAATGGAATCTTCCCTGAAAATTTAGAGTTGGAAAGTTCCAAAACTGTCAAATGTTTGAGGTTGCTGATGGAGTCAGGTATGGTACCTGAAAAGGATGTGAAGGAAACGCACAACCATATCAGAGAGTTATTTCCACGGAAATCGGGAAGATTGCCTCTCAGATTGTCATTGTGGTCCAAGTAAATGAACTGTAAGTTGGGCATGAGAAGAACACTGCTTGGAAATTCTCCAAACAGGTTACAATTCTCAAAACCTAGCGACCTAACTGAAGACATGTTTGAAAGCTCTTGGGGGAATTGTGAAGAAATATTAACGGAGCTCAAATCTAGATCTCTAAGGTTCTTCAAGTTTTGAGCAAGTAGACGAAGAAAAGATCCATCAATGGAAAGAAAATATTGAGAGTACATGCAAGAAGAAGAAAGATCGAGAGACACCAACTTGGTTAGCTGAAGAAGATTGATTGGAATTTGGCCTGAAAATGAAGATTGAGAGAGGTTAAGCCTTTCTAATTCCTTAAGTTTGTCAAACTCAGCTGGGATTGGTGAATCAGAGAAATTGTTGTAAGCTAGGTTTAGATCACGGAGATGACGCAATCTAAAAAGACTACTGTCGGATTCGAGCTGACCATAGAGACAGCTGGCAGTAAGGTCTAGTCCGATCACTTCGCCAGACTTTGCATCGCACGTGATACCATCCCAAGAACAACAATCACTCTTATTCACCCATGATTTTGTCTTCGGATAATAGGAGATATTTGAATAACCCGAATCGGGATAATCCAAATCGACCCTCAGAATCTCAAACTCAGTCTTGAAGTCAAGGAGAGCATCTCTTTGGTCGGGATTACACAAGTCATGTTGTGTAGTAGAAACAAACGTGTTTAGAAAACAAGAAATGAAGAAAAAGAAACCAAGGGAACGAACAAGAAAGGTCATTTTCTGATCAAATAAGAAAATTTTCATATTTTTTAAGGTAAGGAAATATATAAGTAGTGATAAATTGGTGTCGAGGGGTCACTTTATATATATAAAACATAGAGATCCATTGACTTGATAATTTGAAGTCTTCCCTACTAAATATCTTTTTGAGTCTTCCTTCAGAATTGGTTAGGAAAGCAAGACTGTGACTACTAAACTCGTTATTGAAACGAAGAGCAAAACTCACTGTCAAGAAGTAAACGGAAAGGCCGACCAAAAAAAAAAAAAAAAAAAGTAAACGGAAATTGTCGTTTAGTGAAGGCAAGTAGAACAATCAATGTGCCGTGTAGCTATAGCTAGCTCGTCAATTTTAGAAAGGTCCTACCGTCCTATTGGCATCTTTCTCCGCGATAGAAATGTTTTGGAAGTGGTCCTTTGGTCAATTCCAACTTAAAGCAAACGTCAATAAATACGGCATTTTCTAAAATTTTGAAGGATAAATATCAACGAGGTGAATGATAATGCACTGGTTATATTATTATAGATAAAACTTCATTTCATTTCTTGCATTACAACTTCTTTATTGAACATAACAACAATGCTTAGGGAAGAGGAGATCGATGAGGAGCTTAACGAGCTCTGGTGCTTTTGTTTCGACCAAAAGTCTTCGTGAACCACTCATGCTTGTATGTCACCACTATGTATCCGATGCTTAATCCAAACACCACTCCAGGTGCAAAGCCTAACCCTGCTGCTACCCAACTAAACCATTCCTCTTCTTCTTCTGACTCCACCGGTTCAAATTGTTGTGATGTTGGCGTCGAGTTATCTCCACAAATATCCTTAAGAGAAGGACCATATAGTCCGAGGTTTCCCTTGTAGGAAGAGCAGTTTTGTCGTTGAAACTGTGTGCCTTGTGGTATTGAACCTACAAGCTGATTATGGGAAACGTTTATCCATGCAAGAGAATGCAAGTCTCCGAGCTCCGGAGGAATCTCACCAGAAAGCTTATTTTGGGATAAGTCCAACGACTCGAGATTCGTCAGGTTTTCCAAAGATGATGGGATGTTCCCCGTGAAACTATTGCTTGAAAAATTGAGCACACGAAGTCCTTTTAACAAGCCGATGGATTCAGGAATACTTCCTTGGATTTTGTTTCCAGAAAAATCAATGGCTGTGAAGATTGTGAGGATACGTGTCATCTCCATTTCTATTCCTTTGCTCATCATAACCAATGAATCGTAGTAGGTGTCGGTAAAAAAGTAATGAAGGTAGCCTCGTTCTGTATCATCTCTATTGGTGTACATTGCCTTCCAGTTCTTGAAGTAATCAGATCTTAAGGTTCCCGTGAAGTCATTATTTGATACATCAATGATCCTCAGTTGTGGAAATCCAACCGCATCTTGGGGATGATCTAACGCACCATGAAACTCATTAGAGCGGAGGACAAGAACTTGTAGGCTGTCCAGAGAACTCAACCAAAACGGAAAAGTATCGTTTATTTGGTTGTTTCCCACGTTCAGAACTTGAAGCCATGTGCAACCTTTCAGAGATGTTGGAAGCTTCCCTACCAACCGGTTGTGACTGACGTTGAGTGACCTTAACACGTTAAGGTTGTTAGGGTTGAAAAATATGTCAGGAATACTTCCGCTGAGGCTATTGTTACGAAGATTTATTTCAGTAAAGAAAAGCTTGTTAGCTAGTAAACACCGAGGAATTGAGCCGTGGAGGTTGTTGTCTGATAAATCTAGGGACTGTAGATTGCTTTGTTCACATATTGATTGAGGTATCTCTCCGGTGAAATTATTCTTCGAGGCATAATAATATTGTACTTTTGATGGGATGAAGATTGGCCCTTGGAAAGCATTTGAACGTAGATCAACAGTAGAGACATGACTCTCAGGAAAAGCTTCTAAGGTTCCGTTGAAGCCGCTTAGGGAGTTGTTAGAAAGATAAAGAAAGAACAAGTTGGGCAGTCTCCACAACCAACTTGGTACTTGACCTTTGATTTTGTTGTTGGAAAGGTCTAGAATAAGTAGACTTGTTTGGTTTCTTATGACCTCAGGTAACTCACTGATGTTGCAGCCTTGCAATTCCAAAGATGTCAAATGCAATGAAAACTCTGAATCCAAAGTGATGTTGGATGTTAAAAGAGGGATGCCTGAGAGAACCAAGTCTTCTAGTTGCTTGAGAGGTGAGAAAACATTTAACTCAACTGAACCGGCTCTGTAGTTGTTATTTCCAATTCCTAGAAATTTGTAAATTATGTAACAGATGGATATTCCCAATCCTACCTAGATCGTTGAGGTTGTTATGTTCCAAATCGATTTTGGTCAATGAAGAAATCTTGAAAAGGGACCAAGGAATGGCTCCGGTGAAAGAATTATTAGAGGCACAAAAAGACTTCAATTTGGAGAGTTGGCTAATGTTAGGTGGGAGAAAACCTGTCAAGTTATTGGAACTAAGATCGATATAACGTAGTTTGGTCAAATTGAGTAGTGAGGATGGAAAGTTCCCGCTGAGCTTGTTAATCCCAACATTAAACAAGGTCAGTTGTTTCAGATTGTCAATTGAAGATGGTATTTCACCAACGAAATTATTATTCGAAAGATCGAGAAATGAGAGATGAGAAAGATTCCCAAGTGAAAATGGAATCTTCCCTGAAAATGATGTGAAGGAAAGGCTCAATTGTTGCAAAGAGTTATTTCCACGGAAATTGGGAAGATTGCCACTTAGACCTAGATTCAAATCCAAGTTAATGTACTCTAAGTTGGGAATCAGAAAAACACTGCTTGGAAATTCTCCAAACAGGTTGCATCTCTTCAAACCTAGCAATCTAAGAGAAGACATGTTTGAAAGCTCATGGGGAATTTTTGAAGAAATGTTTACTAAGCTCAAATCTAGTTCTCTAAGGCTCTTCAAGTTTTGAGCAAGTAGAGGAAGAAAATATCCATCAATGGATAACGCATTTTGGAAGGAAGGAGAAAGATCGAAAGAGACTAACTTGGTTAGTTGAAGAAGCTCTGTTGGAATTTTGCCTGAAAATGAAGACCGGGAGAGATTAAGTCTTTCTAATTCCTTAAGTTTATTAAACTCAGTTGGAATTGGAGAATAGATAAAGTAGTTGTTAGCGAGGTTCAGATCACGGAGATGATGCAGTCTAAAAAGACTACTGTTTGATTGGAGCCGGCCAAAGAGACAGCTTGCAGTAAGTCTGATCACTTTTCCCGACTTAGCATCACACGTGATACCATCCCAAGAACAACAATCACTCTTACTCACCCACGATTCTGTTTTTGGATAAGAGCATTCCCCCGAATACTTTTGGATCATAAACTCATTTTTGAACTCAAGAAGAGCATCCCTCTGGTCGGGATTACACAAGTCATGTTGTGTAGGATAAACAAGCGTGTTTAGAAAACAGGAAATGAGGAAAAAGAAACCAAGGGAACGAAGAAGAAAGCTCATTTCCTGATTAAATAAGAAAAATTTCATATTTGTGAAGGCAAGTAAATATTCAAGTAGTGATGATAAATTAGTGTTGAGGATCTCTTTATATACATAAAAAAACATAGAGATCCATCGACTTGATAATTTGAAGTCTTCCCTACCAAAAGTCCTTTTGAGTCTTCATGCAGAATTGGCTAGGAAAGCAAGATTGTGACTACTAAACTCGTTATTGACGCCAAAAACGCAATCTTGTTTAGAAATTTCGAAACGAAGAGCAAAACTCACTGTCAAGAAGTAAACGAAAATTGTAGTTTAGTGAAGGCAATTAGATAAAACAAAGTGCCGTGTAGCTTAAGCTAGCTCGTCCATTTCAAAAGGGACTCTCCTAGTGGCATTTTTTTCCATGAAATGTTTTGGAAATGGTCC
This sequence comes from Arabis alpina, assembly GCA_900128785.1. Taxonomy (NCBI): domain Eukaryota; kingdom Viridiplantae; phylum Streptophyta; class Magnoliopsida; order Brassicales; family Brassicaceae; genus Arabis; species Arabis alpina. The sequence continues at coordinate 2,839,222 of LT669790.1, read as the reverse complement.
TCTGTCCAATTCCAACTTAAAGCAAACGTCAATAAATACTGCATTTTCTAAAATTTGTATTACCTCACACTTTGTATATTAGAAATTAAGTTAATTATCGTTTAAACATTATATCGTTTATTATAATGTATAAGATAAAGATTAAAAAGAAAACACAGTACTTGCAGGCTTTACTTCCATTCTAGTTTTGAATATTCTGAGAATGCCGTAAGATAAGGGAAACACCCAAATTATATTTTAGCTTGTATATTGTCTTTATCGAAACAATATGTCCGCTTTGAAATTCAAAGCCACGTTTTCTTGACCGCTTACAAACGACGTGGAAAATTTTCAAATCTTATCGACTAAAATCTAATCTAACTCACGGGTTAGTCCAATGTTTACGAAAATCTCATTTCAAAATATTTCCTGAAAAATGTTGCGTAACCCAAAAACCCAAAACAATTCTAGACACATATTTTAAAGATTATAATTTTCACGAAATAGCGGTTTTTAAATTCTTAGACTGAGAACTGAATGGTAGGGGCTGCGCGAACGCAAACCCCCTCTGCCACAAATAACGACGTAGGCTCTTCCACTTGGGAAGACCTTAAGCATAGCACCCTTCCGATATGTGCAATGGAAGTCACTAGCCTAGGCCACTCGTCTTCTTGATCGCGAGTTGACCCCGTCCAGGTAAGTGATTTTCTCAATCCCACGAGTCTCTTATTTATACCCTCTTTCCAAAGCTTCTTTCTTTGGTTCTAATCGATGTGGGACTTTTGCTAAAGTTCCACACTTCTCGCCGTTCTCACTTCTTTAAGACGCACCGCGTGCCGTTTCAACGCTTCTCTTATTGAACGACGTGTCGGACACAGGCTTAGTATTTAAAACGCAAACGGCAAGACTTTGTTGTTTAGTTTCTCTACTGGGCCGGTATCTTTGGTGGCCCAAACTAATTAGTGGTATAATCCATTAACGAGTACAAAACATTTTCCTTCACTGATTTTTCTACAAAATAAGAATTGAACTATTTAGATCATGATGTGGATTGCATGTCCAACAAAATAATATACACAATTGTAGAAGACGAATTGTAAGAGTTGAATATTTTACAAAGGGATCGAAATGAAAAGTAATTTAGCCAAAGATTCAAAAATCAAAAAGTAAGAAAAAGTGACCTGAAAGCAAAGGTTTTTTAATTCCTTTACTACCGTAAACGTACGTATACACTAGACTTCCACTTGAATGTCCTTAGTTCGTGCATTCAAGTGGAATGCATATGTAGCTATAGCTATAATATTTTGTTTATTCGTGCATATTAAACAAAAAGGTGGATAGTCATTTTCTTTTGCAAAAAGGAACTAATATTAATATTTATTATATATTCTTGAGAACATATAATATGCAGTTGGTGATTAGTCATTTCTCGTAAATTTTTGGAAGTTTATGAAAAAAGTGGAGCCTTCGAGTGACTTACAAATATATCGCATGGGAGAATAGGATGAACAGTATCTATTGCAACTATTTATATTTTATTCTAGAATAAAAGCAAAATCACTTTAAGAAAGCTAATGGATTAAATTTGTATTTTATTTAGTGTTGCTATACATATTTGTATCATAAGGTTGGACTTAATCTATGATTAATTAGCGGCAACTAAAAATCCCCTAAAATCGTAGATCACTAGCTAAAGTGTGGTCCAGATATTTAAGATCAAGTAATTATTTTAAATTAAAGACTATAGATGGAACTTCTATTTAATGAAAGCAGCTAGATATTTTTGTTAGAAGACAATATTTGCTAGCAATTGCATAACTCAGTTGATTAATGTGTAGAAGATAGAAATCTGGTAGTGGGATAAGCTTAAGCACTACATATAAGCACTAAACCTAACAAACTAAACTATATCGTTTCTTGAAGTAAAGGTTAATCTTAATTTCCCTTATATCATATTTAGCTGAACTATCTTCTGAAATGTTATTGTTTTGTCTTTTTTTTTATAACATTTACGGTTTACATTAACATGCTAAGAATTCGTATTTTACATCCAAACAAAAATAACAATATATTTTTACGTATCAGCACAAACGGAAATACAAAAGCTACCATCATTTCTTACAAAATATATATACACTAGTATTACATCTAAAGTATATTGTATTTATAGAACTTAATTATTATATACACGTCCGTGTACGAGTTCATCAGAATAACTTGACCTACTTAAATAAACGTAACAAAAGAGATAAACAAAAAGGGCAACGTGTGAACACACTTGCAAAACCTAGTTAAGAATAACAACTCAACATGTGTCAATCTATCTGTTCATGTGATTATGTGTTTGGCCTATTTACAGAATTATACAAGGTTTGATGAGTCTAGTAGACTTTATACATAATTATATTTGATAGAGAATGAGTCCCGAGCTTATAATAGCAAGAAATATTTGACATGTCATTGTTGAAGTTGTCAGGCTTATTTACATTATTTATTATTTATTATTATTGTTTTTTAGTGGTGATCCCTTTTTGTTGCATATGACGTATATTCAACATTTATAAATTAAAAAGCTTACAAGGACCACAATCATAATAAAACGATGCAATTGACAACCCAAGCACTACTCTTCTTCAACCTAAAATGAAAAAAAAAATTGAAAAAAAATATGTAAAAATGAAAAATGGTTTTAAGTGGGATCATTGTAGCTTTTGAAGAAAGCACGTCAAGCCAACGCAACCGTTAAAAAACAAGACCAATTATTTGACTTTAAAATTAATTTTTTTATCTACAAATAAAGTATAAACAGAGTAGCATAAAAGTTGAAGGTGATTGGTTGATGAAACTATAGTTGCTATTTACACTTGTAATTCATATATTGTCTCTCCTCTCTCTTCTCTTTCTCTTTCTTCAAGTGTTGTGTTATGTGTGAATGAATCTCTGTTTCTTGATATGGAACCGACATAGCTCCTAACAATTGGGCTTTTCTCTGCCTCTTCCTAGGAATCTGAAGCTCTCTTTCTCACTCCCACCTGTGTAAGTTTTTTCATTAGTCTCTTATCTTGAATTCTTTTAGATTCACATAGGTTTTGGTGTGTTTGATTTTGACCAACATTTGATCTTCTTTTTGGACCTTGTTTGCTATCAGGGAGTCTTGTCTAGTGTTTGGTTTCTGTGACTTATCTTCTCGTTTCTCATAAATTTTGTTACTTACTTTAGACAACAAGTTTGTCTCTTGATGATGATTCACATATGGGTTTTGTTATTTGTGTGGTTTTGCGTAATACCCAATCCCAAAGTTCTTCTTACCTTTCTTCTTTTAACAAGTTTTTCTAAATTGGGTTTGAAATTCGACAAAGATTTCGTATCTAAGATTTATTACTTTGTTGACTTTTTTTCCCTTGTTTATATTTCCACAGGAACCAATCTTTCTTCTCAGCAACATCGAATCTTGACTTGCTTAGTTTCTTGTTTCTTGATTTTGGAGATGGCTATGCAAACTGTGAGAGAAGGTGTTCTCTCTGCTCCACAGATTTCTTGGTGGAATGCTTTTGGATCTCAGCCGCTAGCTCCGGAGAATTCTGACTCGTTCGCCGGAGTTAAGGTTGGATCTGCTGGAGAGACAACAGAACATGGTGTTGATAAACAGAGTAACTCTGTTTCTCACTTAGCTTTCTCACTTGGTAACTCTTTAACTTTCTTTGTCTCTCTCTTTGAATGTCTTTAAATAGATGGTTTTAGTGAAATTTGTGAATTCTCAAAAGTGGGTTTTTGTAGAAAGTGGTAGAACATGTTTTAGTAATTACTTATAGGTGTGAAAGAGAATCTAAAATTGCATTTGTTATGTTTTTAGGTGATGCAAAGAGTTCAAGAGTTGTGCCAAAGACTCATGGAGTTGCTTTCTCATTGCAATCACCTTGCTTGGAACTTGGATTTACTCAGCCACCGGTACAGTTTTCGGCATTGAAAAACATCTACGAAATAGCCCTATGATCAGTTTTCTTTAATTTGTTTCTGAGTGTGTAGTTTTTATTGGTTGTTTATTTAGATGTACACAAAGTATCCTTGTGTGGAGCAACAATACTATGGAGTGGTTTCAGCCTATGGATCTCAAGGCAGAGTAATGCTTCCTTTAAACATGGAAACAGAAGATGGACCAATCTATGTGAACTCAAAGCAATATCATGGAATCATTAGGCGACGCCAATCCCGTGCAAAGGCTGCTGCTGTTCTTGAACAGAACAAATTAAGTAGTAGTAGATGCCGTAAGGTAAACTATAACACATCAAGAACTATTTGATACATTTCTTGCTAATCAATTTCAGTTAGTAGTATTTTTATGACTTACGTTATGTATGTTTCAGCCATATATGCATCATTCGCGCCATCTCCATGCACTGCGCCGTCCTAGAGGATCCGGTGGGAGATTCTTGAACACTAAAAGTCAGAACATGGAAAAAAGTGGAACCAATGCAAAGAAAGATGATGAAACTAAGCAGCCTCAGCCTCAGCAAAGTAACTCTCAGAATTCTGAAGTTCTTCATCCGGAGAACGGGACCATAAACTTATCGAATGGATTAAATGTCTCGGGATCAGAAGTTACAAGCATGAACTACTTTCTGAATACTCCAGTCCATTCTCTTGGTGGCATGGTAATGCCTAGCAAGTGGATAGCAGCAATGGATAATGGCTGTTGCAGTTTCAAAACCTGATCTTTTACCGTTGTTCTCAGTCAAAACGGAGAAAGACAAGAAACCCTTTGTCTTGAATCAGGACAATGAGCTTTTTTCTCCATTCCATTTGACTGTGAACAGGCAAATCATCTTTGGCTCATTCTCTGTTAAGGTTTCTTCCTTTGAAATAAACCTTGATTTATCTCAGTGTAAAAGTAGTTAAAACCGTTACAACTAGTGTGTGTCAGTTTAAACTCTATTCTCTGATTTTCTGATGTTGCATGTGTGTGTGTTGTTATGTTTCTGGAACAATTTGTAAGAATTTTAAGTTATGTCGCTTATGTAACAGATTTTGTATATTTGGTCGAATTTATGTTATTATTTTGCTTATTTCTATAAATACCCAATTAAAGATTTCCGGTTATTTGATTTATTAGTTTATCAATCTCAAGTTCTCTAGGGTTTTACTTCGATAATCAATGGATCCTAAAGACATGAGTCACACGACGAGACAAGAAGAAGAATCGAGCAAGCTGATGGATGCAACAGAACCCATGATCCATGAAGGTATCTTCGGTCAAGCGTAAGGCCGAGTCCGACCCGGAGGAGGAGATGGAAGAGAGCGACAACGATATGATTGAAGAGAGTGATGACGAAGACTACGTTGACTGAATGGGATGTGATAGCTACGATGGTCGTGAGTATCATTCTTATCAAGAGGAAGACGAGTTTCCCGTGAAAGAGCACGACAGACTATGGCGTCGCCTTAAACGCCAGCTCATCGAGACCAAGGTTTGAGTTTTTTTAACTGAAATTGACTGTAATGATAGATGGTAACTTGTTTAGCTGGTTTAACAAAAGTGTGCTTGCGTTGTTTATGGGTTTTACGTGGACCAGAGCTTATGCCATGGTCCAACTACTCAGAATTCAAACCGGTCAGTGATTTGGAAATGTCTGCTGGTTTCGAGCAAACCTACCGTGAATACTTTGCAGAGATGGCTTGTCTTTGTGTCGAGAAATACAACAAAGAGAAGGTTTGGTTATAACATTTGACGATTTACATTGATTAATATGAAATAGTATAGAGAGCCAATCCAGTATGTAGAATATTTTAAACATAGAATATATATGAAATAGATTACTATTTTATTATTGAATTAAAGTTGATTATACACATTCCAGAAATACAGCCAAGAGTAGAGCAAAAAAAAGAGAGTTGGTGTTATTGTTTTGTTTTTTTGGGGGTTAGTTATCATTCCCCTCTTTACAAGTTGTATATGCAACTAAATTTGGTCATCTATACAATTACAACTCAGTAGTTACCATGCTAAAGATGGAGACGAAGCTTTTGACTTATTAATGTCTATATGTAATCTCTACATGCATGGTTTCAGAGTACAAGATTTTCATAGGTAGATAAAAAAGATATCTAACTTTAACAAATTAAGCCTTTCTTGTATTTTAACTTGGTGAATTGTTTTTCTCTCTTCTCTTTTGTCAAGAAATTCGTGGATGCAAAAGATCGATGAATTCTTTTTTTTTGTTTTTGTCAGGCAGAGGCTAAATTATGCGCATGGTTTCTCTGGCCGATGAATGGACACATCATAAATCGTTGCAAACAAAAATATAAAAATTACAAATTGCATATATATATATATGTGTGCTTATACTATTAATTCTCTCTAAAAACAAATTAGATTAAAGTTACTTGCCTCAGCACCTATTTGCATCATGTCTCTTGTGTGTCATAAGGAAAGGTGTTTTGCCTAATTAAGCGAACGCTTTGGTCTTTTAGAATAACCTCTTCTCACCTCAAATATTCCTTGAACTTATATACTTGTGTTCCAACCGATGATTGTAAATAAATTAAAAATTGTAATTGAGAAGAAATCTTGTAAAGGGAATGGTTCCAGTAAAAATTTTATTAAAGGTGGAAAATACTCCAATTTGGAGAGTTGGCTAATGTGGGGTGGGAGGAATCATGTGAACTGAATGGAACTAAAAGTGATATAGCTTAATTGGGTCAAATTGAGTAATACGGATGGAAAGTTCCTAGAGCTTGTTACCCTTAACATTAAATACGCTCAATTGTTTGAGATTGCCCATTGAAGATGGAATTTCACCAATGAAATTATTTTCAGAAAGGCGGAGAAATCTTACATCAATAAATCTTACTCTATCTCTACCGTCATGCTTTCTTAAAAATCCAGGGTCAACAATGTAAACCGAAATAATGTTCAAATTGCTTATCGTCAATTTATAGGATTTCGTCTTCACATCATTTACCAAATCTTTGATGGAGAACTGAATGTGTAGGTAAAACCTTATCCCGGTTAAAAAGTGATTGTAGAAAGCGGTTGAAAACCACACAAGTGCATATATTTGACCAAAATATAAAATCAATTTTTGGTTATTGTGGTGAATGTACCTCCATTTGCATCACTTGAAAAGTTACAAAGCGCTTTATGAAAGTAATCTTGGTTTGTCCTATTTGAAGATGTTTTGGAGTTGGTTGGTCGTGACTGTACTGTTTTTGCTCAGATATCAGCTTAAAATCAAAATGTTGGGTTGGACCACAAAAACTATAACATTATCATTTACTAAGAGAAATAAGCATGGTATTGTAACGTTATCATCAAATTGACAAAAAACAAAGCATGTATGACTAAATCAATTGACAAACAAAGCAGCTTAGTTTCACTCTTATACACTTTGTAAAGAGGGACATGGAAATCGCTAGAGACAACAAAGCAATGAACTTTCTCAAAATCAAAGCATGGAGGGTTAAATTTTCACAAACATCCATATCTGCAAATTTCCTAGCAGTTTATAATAGAAAGTTAGAAACACAACAAATTTCATAGTTGTGTCTAGCTAGGCTCACCGTTTCTTTTTGAGAAAAGGGAGAAGCTCTCTGAAACTCTCATTGGATTAAAGCAAGATCGGCTAGTGTATGACATTCTTTTATTCTTAAATATTTTTTTGTATGTATATTACATACACTCTAACATTGTGTATACATTTTTAAGAAAAAATGTACATATACATACAGTTTGATCCAAAGTGCTACCTCTTTAAAGGATCACTCACTATAACATTTTTGATGTTAAATTTAAAGTAAAATGATCAACATTAAATTAGAGAGGAAACAAATATATAAACAAAACGCTTGTCGTCGTACGAATATTTGATAGTCGGTTAAATCGATAGAGCATTAATCGGTTTATCCCAAACCGTGATAAACCGGACCAACCCTAATAAGCATAACACCGGTTCAACAGAAAAAGCTTCAACGGCGTTTGTTCTTCTTCGCTCTGCCTCGCCTTCTCTCTCGAATTCTCAGGCAAGCTTCTCCGAGTCGATCACGTTGAGTTAAGAGTCGTACACGAATCCAGAAGACGACAATCATCCTGTAGACATGGTACGATCTGAGCCATGTGTTCTGTTCGCTCAGACCTTTGTTCATCCTCAGTTGGACGAATATGTCGACGAGGTAACCTTCTTAGCTTTTACCATATTGTTCTTTAGTTAATATGCAATTGAGATGTTGCTCAGACCTTTGTTCATCAATTGACATGTTTATGTTTCTTTTTCATTCTTGTAGGTGATATTTGCTGAGCCAGTAGTCATCACAGCTTGTGAATTTTTGGAGCAGAATGCATCTTCTTCTTCTCAAGATGTTTCTCTTGTCGGGTATGTTGTTTTGGCTGTGTTTTCTTATGTTTCTTCCTAGATTTTAGCTATCTAGGATCTTGAAGTAGTAATGTAGCCATTTGAAGTATTGTTGGAATGCATTGTTCTATGTTTTCGACCATGTAGCTGTACACTTGAACTACTTATAGTTAGATTTGCTTTGTGTTTTTAGTGAGTGACTTAGAATCTGATGACATGTCTTGAGGTTTGTCTTTACCGTGGGTGATATCTATGGCTGTTTATTTGACTGTTGGTAATATTCTTCATTAGGGTAACTTCACCTCCTTCATTTGCGTTGGAAGTGTTCGTTCGATGTGAAGGAGAATCGAAGTTCAAGCGACTTTGTAACTCTTTTCTTTACACCCCTTCAGCGCCCTATCCTTTGGAAGTGGAGGTAATTGCTAAGATATGACTTATCGTCAGTTTGATGTTTGTTAATTTCCCCTTTCATTTTGTTCCCTTGTTGGGTATGATTAGTTTGGTATTCTGCGACTGGTGCTGATAACAACATTTGGGAATTTGAGACAGAACCTTTCCTGTAGACTAGAGTAATTGGCTATCAGAACTTAGAGGGTGTGAATAATTTGTAGCAGATGGTAAATTTAATTTTGGTTGGGAATAGAAGGAGTTTGGAGTATTGACTATTGTGTGTCAATTATCTGAAAAGTGGTTGATCATTCCCATCTGCAGAGTTCAATTCCTTGCATCATTTGGAGTAACACCCTGATCTTAAAGGACTTTTTTCATCAAAATTACAGGCTGTTGTAACAAACCATCTGGTGGTTAGAGGTAGCTATCGGAGTTTGAGCTTGATCGTCTACGGGAACATCGTGAAAGATTTGGGGCAGTACAATATCATTCTTGAAGGTCGTTCTGTAACGGATATCGTGAGTTCCACTGAAGGTAATCTTGAGGATTTGCCATTGGTATTGCACTCGGTCAACAGAACAATAGAGGAATGTCTATCCTCTCTAGACATCGTATCCCTACCCCTGGCTGCTGTAGATGTCCCTGTGGAAGTTAAGCAATTGTTGCAGCTGCTGCTGAAAGTATTTGACCAGCTAGCTACTAATGATGTTGTAATTAAATTTGCTGATACTGTAGTGTCTGGGGTCTCGTCTTATGTCACAAACAATGTAGATTTCTTTTTAAAGAATAAGAATTGTCTGGCCGTATCCAGTTCCTTAGATTCTGGGATATTCCATGATATAATTGACAAGGTTAAGAAAGATATTCTTGATCTCAATGAGATTCAAGAATCAGCTGAGCCACTTGGATCATCAGCAGAGAGTAGCTTCCTTTATTCTGAGACTGATTTGGCCACTTCCCAACAGTTGGTTGATATGATGAGCCCATATATTCAGTTTGAGAAGCATTCCTTGTGTACCGCCCTTCCACAGCTTTCAAAGGTATATTACAAAAAACTTCTGTATCTCTCACACGCGGTGATAGAAATTTCTGATATTCATACACGATTGCTGTTTATTTTTCTCATTTCAGGGAAAAGCGACTCTTCTAGGTTTAAGTATGGCCTTATTATTATGCTCTGGTCGAGAAGGCTGCCTCCATTTTGTCAACTCTGGGGGAATGGACCATCTTGTATTTTTGCTTGGTCATGATGTTCAGAATTCTACAACCATTACTTTGCTGTTGCTTGGAGTTGTTGAGCAGGCTACTCGCCATTCAGTTGGGTGTGAAGGATTTTTAGGTTGGTGGCCTCGTGAGGATGGAAGTATCCCATCTGGGAAGAGTGAGGGATACTGTCTTTTGTTGAAATTACTCATGCAGAAACCATGTCATGAAGTTGCCTCTCTTGCAATTTATATTCTTCGCCGTTTGAGAATTTATGAGGTTATATCAAGATATGAGGTACTCTCCATATTAAGAATTTTTTTTCGTTTGCAGTATCTTGATAAGCCCCTAATGTTGTTACTAATAAATTTGTTTTCTATCAGGTTGCAGTGTTGTCAGCACTGGAAGGTCTCTCCAATTCTCATGGGGCTGCAACTCATAATCTGAATATGCTATCTGATGCTAAGTCACAACTTCGAAAGCTCCAGGTTTGTTGCTGATTATAATTCCATGTTACTTGGCTGTTTATACAATTATTTAAACCAACCATTTAACATTGTCACTTGTGTTACTGCTGACTTTCAATACAGAAGCTGATGAAGTCACTTGGATCAGTTGACGATCCCTCACCATCAGCCTACACAGAAAGAAGTTTGGTTTCTGATCATTCTGAAGGGTGGTTGTCATACAAAGCCACAAGCAAACTAACTGCTTCATGGGCGTGTCCCTTTTCCAACGCTGGAACTGATTTGCACATGTTGGTACTTCTGAAGGTAAATCACTTGGATAAATTAGTCTTTGACTTTCACCTTTAAGCACTAGTATGAACCAATAGTAACATAGAAGTTTCCTCTCTCTCTCTCTCTCTCCCCTCCAAAAAAACTATCTCCTTTTTCTCTCTCTATCTCTCTCGCCGACGAGGCTGGAAGAACGACCAATCGAGACGTTGACCCTTAACCCCAGATTCACCAAATTTGATTCCTTTTTCAACAATCTCTCTTTCCCAATTAGTCTCTCTGAATATGTTGCGTGTCAGAACGGACTTATGTTTTCCACTTCTTGTTATGTCACTAAATTGATAAATCTTACCTGAAGCATCTCATAATGAACAGGAGCGGGGTTTTCTTCCTTTGTCAGCAGCGCTTCTCTCAATGCCTGGATCGCATTCTAAAGTTGGAGACATTATGGATGTCTTTACTGATATCGCAATGTTTATTGGAAACATACTTCTTTCACTTATGTTTTCTCGCACAGGTATTCTTATTTAGCTTTCCCATTAGAACACACTTGATCATTTATGTGCTTTAGAGTTGTAATACAGCCCGTTTCTTCCGTCTTTTCCAGGATTGAGCTTTTTGCTACATCATTCTCAACTGACTGCTACGATAATACAATCTCTGAAGGGATCTGTTGATCTGAACAAGGAGGAGTGTGTCCCTCTTCGATATGCTTCAGTTTTGATATCCAAGGGTTTTACTTGCAGCTTACTGGAAATTGGAATAAATCTTGAAGTGCATTTGAGGATGGTGGGTTCATTTTACCAAAAGGGCACATGCTTTACATACGTAGATTTAAACTTATATCCTACTCTCTCTTACATACTTCATTCAGGTCAGTGCGGTAGATCGTTTGCTCAAGTCAACTCCACAAACCGAAGAATTTCTATGGATTTTATGGGAGCTGCGTGATGTTTCTAGGTGAGAAATGTTTTGCTGTCATGTCTCAGTGTGCCAAAATATGCTTTTGTTTGTTTTTGTATTCTTTTGAATTAAAGTTGAAGGCATTCTGCAAATGCAGGTCTGATTGTGGGCGTGAAGCTTTATTGACATTAGGTGTTTTCCCAGAGGTATGAATCTCGAACCAGAGAAAATAATGTACTTTTGCTCTTTTTTTCATCGTGGTCTCTCACAATCTATGATGAACTTCTCTGTCATGAATTCATAATTTTCATTTTTCCCCTGCTTTTGGAGCTGCTAAGTTGTACAACATTTCATGGTTAAAAAATGTCACACAAGAGTTTGGTGATACTTTTATCTACCCACACAAAAGTTAAACCTTTGGTTATAATGGGAAATTTTTGGGAGATTAGTGACGAAAATGTTGTATCCCTGGTCCATTGTGCTGGTCATGTAAATTTCCAAGGAATGATATATCCAGCACACCACATCTAGCCCTTTCTACGAGAAGACCAAAAGTGGTTTAAGATATATATTCTAGATTGTTTTATTTAATTGGCCTGCACGTCCTATAGGAAATTTGTTAGAGCTCGTTGAACTTTAGTGCTTAATAATATTCATTTGGTACTTTTTTGGCTGACCATGAGAATTCCTTGGGGACTTTAAGAAATCGTACTCTTAAGATGACTAAAAGGACGCCTCATGCAGAAATGACTGAAATTTTGAGTATGAGAAAATAGTTAATCACCCTTTTTATTGTGCGAACTCTGTTAGTGTTCTTATTCATTATTGTTAATTCTCCTGTTTTGAGTGGTTTTCAGTAACATACTTTTATCATTCTTTTTTAGGCTTTAGCAGTCTTGGTTGAAGCTTTGCATTCAGTCAAGGATATGGAGCCAACAGTTGAAAATAGTGGTATGATACTGCTTCATCTTTGAGTTTACTATCTTGGCGTAGTCTTTTGGTCATCTTCCTTCAAAACCTCTTACTTTCTTAACATTCTCACTTTCAGGAATTTCACCGCTTAATCTAGCAATATGTCACTCAGCTGCTGAGATTTTTGAAGTCATAGTCTCTGACTCAACTGCATCATGCTTGCATTCTTGGATTGAACATGCCCCAGTACTTCAGAAGGCCTTGCATAATTTATCACCGGGTGGTTCTAATCGAAAAGATGCTCCTTCAGGATTACTCAAATGGATTGATGCGGGTGTGGTTTATCACAAACATGGTGTAGTTGGCCTCTTACGTTATGCTGCTGTCTTGGCTTCTGGAGGGGACGCCCAACTATCATCATCAAGCATCCTTGCACCGGCTGAGAATGGTGTTGGAAGATCAACGAATGTCTCTGAGATGAACGTCCTAGATAATCTCGGAAAACTTATCTTTGAGAAATCTTTTGAAGGTGTTAACCTTTCAGACTCATCAATTTCACAATTAACAACAGCACTTCGGATTTTAGCGCTGATTTCAGATAATTCAGTATGTTATCCTTCCCCATTATTTTGTCCAGCAAATATTCTCTTTAAATTTAGTAGTCTTCTGATTTTAGTGTTCTGAAATGTTGCTTTGTACAGACTGTTGCTGCTGCTTTATATGATGAGGGTGCGGTTACAGTTGTGTATGCTATTTTGGTCAAGTGCAGCTACATGTTTGAGAGGTCGTCTAATATATATGGTAAACGACTGTATATACTATGTTTTATTTAACGCTTCTAACTGTTTTGCTTCGACAATTTGACTCTTAAATTTATATGTGATGATAAGAGATGCTGGAAAGAGTTCAAATCTCTCACTGGCTGAATAACATTTTTTACTTTTAACCTTTGAATAGCTTTCTTACCAAAAGTTATGTTTTTAGCTGGTTTTCATCAACGGTTCGATGATTATAGGTGATATTCAACTAGTTCCTTTTTTTTTGGGGCAGATTATCTGGTCGATGACGATCATGGATGCAGTTCTATTTCTGACTTTTTGTCTGAACGTAATCGTGAGCAAAGCTTGGTGGACCTGTTAATTCCTTCCCTTGTCCTGTTGAAATCTGTTCTGCAGAGACTACAGGTTTGTTGCTTTAAAAATTAGTATATTCGTCATCGTGAATTGGCAACAAATTATTTGATTGTGCAGAACGTATTGATTAGAATCCTTTTCTCAAGAGCCATAGCTTCTGAAATTCCGTCTTTATTTTTCATTGTTGAGATTCTGTAATTGCGGGCTTATTATGCATTGTCGATATCCCTTCTGCTCATAAACATCATCTTTTCTATTTAAAGGGAGCTAAGGAGCAGTATAGAAATACTAAACTAATGAAGGCGCTCCTAAGGCTACATCGGGAAGTCAGGTGAGTTACTGTATAATTTGTTTGAGTAGTATAAATCATAAATCACATGCTAGTATGTTTTATGCAAATTTAAGCTTTGAGCCACGATGGTTTGTTGTCTTTCCAGCCCGAAGTTAGCTGCTTGTGCAGCTGATTTGTCCTCCCATTATCCGGACTCTGCTCTTGGCTTTGGAGCAGTGTGCCACCTCATTGTGTCTGCCCTTGTCTGCTGGCCAGTTTATGGATTGCTTCCTGGGTTATTCCACACTCTTCTCTCCGGTGTCCAAACGTCCTCTGTGCCTGCATTGGGTCCAAAGGAGATATGTAGCTTACTCGGCATTCTAGTATGAATATCTTACACTTCCGCTAATTATTTCTGCTTGGTGTTTGTGATGGCATGCGTTATTTGAATCATTGCGAGAAATTCAGTATTTATATCCAGTGAAATAGATATGACTCCTTCCTACACTTTTGTGATGGAATTTGGATACATGTGTGTAGTCATTTCATAGAAGTGGTAACAACTAGAAGATCTATGTATTGTCTTATACTTTTAAAATTATTTTATCTCAATCTTCATGTATTTCTCACTGCAAGAGCGATATCCTCCCCGAAGAAGAAGTCTGGTTTTGGAAGAGTGGCATGCCCTTGTTAAGTGGTCTCAGAAAGTTGGCGGTTGGGACATTGATGGGTCCTCAGAAGGAGAAACAGGTCAACTGGTATCTGGAGTCTGGCCCCCTTGAAAAGTTGATAAACCGTTTGACACCTTATCTGGACAAGATTGCGAAGATTATCCAACATCATGCAGTATCTGTATGTGCTTCTCTTTCTTGCTAGCTTCAGTGTTTCTCTGCTGCTTTGACTTTTTTTTAGCATCTATTCAGCATGATTCGGAGTTTGATGGTGTTATTTTCAAACAGGCATTGGTGGTCATTCAGGACATGCTTCGGGTTTTCATAGTTCGTATTGCATGTCAAAAGGTTGAACATGCTTCTATCCTTCTGCGGCCAATATTTTCATCTATCAGAGAGGGTATTTCGGATCAGTCATCAATACGAGACACTGAAGCTTATAAGGTGTTTGCTCTGCCTCTCTAACTCTCTCTGTCTATGTACTGCTGCTCCTAACCACTCTTATTCCTGTCTTACAGGTCTACCGATTTCTTAATTTTTTGGCTAGTTTATTAGAGCATCCGCATGCAAAGGTACCCTTTGCCTTATGATCATAGTTTTCACTTCACTTTTTTTTGTTTCTCTTTCACCTGGATTTTATTCATTTCAGGGGTTATTGTTAGAGGAGGGTATAGTTCAACTGCTAGTGGAAGTTCTGGAAAGATGTTATGATGCAACTTATCCAAGTGAAAACAGGATTCTAGAGTATGGAATTGTGTCAGCATCTAGTGTGATTCAGTGGTGTATTCCAGTTTTTAAATCGATCTCACTGCTATGTGATTCACAAGTGCCTATCTCATATTTCCAGAAAACAAAGCTGTAAGTCTTTTCTCTGCAGGAGTGTTTAACAACCATTCTTGGGCGCGTTTCTATCTCAGAATCTACATGTACTAGTATCTTATCTTGATCACATTATATCTACTTACTTTTTTCATTCTATCAACTTGTACAGGTTGGCCAGTTTGAGTTCAAAAGATTGTGCATTGATTTTTCCCTTTCTGCTGAAGTTCTGTCAGGTATATTAAATTTTGTCAACATTGTAGTTATGTTTGTGTTATGGTTATCAATTGTTTCCAGATGTTATATTATGTTTGTGTTCTTATGTTGCTCATCTAGGCCCTTTGGAAATGTGGTAAAACAGATGCATTTAAAATGCTACAGATTTTAAATTATGATTGTTTATGTTGATAGATTTTTCTTAAATATCAATGAGCTCTCCTAAGAAACATCTTTGTAATGTTTTCCTGACCAAATTATGATTACGAAGAAAGGCTTTTCTTTTAACAGGTGTTGCCTATTGGTAATGAGCTCTTATCTTGTCTTTGCGCTTTCAAAGACCTGGTCTCATGTGGTGAAGGTCAAGCTGGTCTGGTTTCACTTTTGCTTCATCTGTTTTCTGGTGCTGAAGAACATGTATCTGAAAAGTGGTGTGACACTAATAATTTGAGTCTAGATCCACTAGAAGTGAAGAAAAATCCCCCTTTTCTGTCTTGCTGGATCAAGTTGTTGAACTCAGGGAAATCAAAAGATGATTTGTCTAGTCTTGCAATTAAGGGAGTAAACATTCTGAGCGTGGGATCAATCAGATTATGCTTTGATGGTAAAAGGTGACTCCCAATTTCTTCATAATCTCTACTAATTTCCTGCTCACCCAAATTAACATGAATTTTTATAGGATGTTTTACTCGGATAGGCTACGTATCCTTGTCAAAGAATCATTCTTCCTGTGTTTCATGTTTGAATTGTTAGTTGATATATGGCCATCTTCATTGCGTATGTGGATACACGAAACATAATGTCCACTGATGCCACTTCTGTACTGTAGTTGGTGAATGCATACCGTTTAGTTAATCTGGTTTTGATCAACTGATATAAGCCTAAAAATATATCAGTCAGAAAATGTTGCATCTGATGCCGTTCACGTTTATATACTTCCAAGCCCCAACTAGACTATCAAATCATTCTTCTTAAGTGTATGTTTAACACTGTACTTCCCATCAACCAATTAAACCGTGTAGTCTAATTTTCTGCATTTTTTTCCAGTTTGGACTCAAAGAAGGTTGCAGGACTAAAATCCCTCTTTGGCCTTCCAAGTGATTTGAGTGGCATAGACGCTTTTCATGAGGAAAACATTGGTTTGATTGAACAAATGGTGACACTGTTGAGTTCAATGACTGTTGGATCTGATAGTTCAGCAACAACTGAGATGAAACCCTCTGTGTCTGAGGTACTGACTATCCCATGCCTGTTTTTTCTTGCATCATCCACTTCTTTTGTTGTTTTCCTCTGAGAATGACCTCCCTATACTCTTTGTGGATTTGAAGGTATCACGGTTGTTGCTGTCGGTGCTCAAAGACGAGAATATTGATGATATTATCTCCTGCAAAGGTGTTCTTGTTTCTCCCGAGAATTTTGAAATGGATGATGTGGACTCTGAAAACATTGAGGATGATCTCTATCAAAGAGGACTTGAAGACAAGTTCTGGTGGGAATGTCCAGAAACATTACCTGAGCGTCTGCCCCAGTCATCTCTCCCTGCGAAAAGGAAACTACCTACTGTGGAGAGCTCTAGCAGGCGTACTAAATTGGAAAACTCTTTTGTTGACATACAGACCCAAAGTTCGATTCAACGGGGACAGGGTTCTGTATCCTTTCCTCCTGCTCCTACTCGTAGAGATAACTTCAGGCAGCGTAAGCCAAATACCGGCAGGCCTCCCTCCGTGCATGTGGATGACTATGTTCCCAGGGAAAGGAGTGTTGATACAGCTGGTCATTCTAATGCAATAACCATTTCTCGGGCAGGATCTAGCAGTGGTAGACCTCCATCTATTCTTGTTGATGAATTTGATGCCAGACAAAGAGAACGAGGCCAAAATGCCTCCACCATTGTGGTTGGAGAGGCTGTTGCACAGGTGAAAAATCCTACTCCTGCTAGAGATACTGAAAAAGTCACTGGTAAACCCAAACAATTCAAAGCCGATCCTGATGATGATCTACAAGGAATAGATATAGTTTTTGATGGTGAGGAATGTGAAGGACCTGATGACAAGTTACCCTTTCTTCAGCCCGATGAGAACCTTATACAGCCTGCTCCTGTAATGGTTGAGCAAAACTCTCCTCACTCCATTGTTCAAGAAACTGAGAGTGATGCAAATGGAAGTAGTCAACGCTCTCACATGAGCACACCATTGGCATCTAATGCTGACGAGAACGCTCAAAACAAATTTTCATCGAGGATATCAGTTTCACGCCCTGAGATGTCATTGATTCGGCAACCAAGCATTACTTCAGATAGGAAATTTGTTGACCAAGACGAAACCAAGTTAATGGCTCTGTGGAAGAGCGCCGGCATATCTAAACCTGGGTTTGTACCTGGTTATAACATTCCAGGATCTTCAGGACAAAATTTGATTGATCCTAGAATGGGTCCGCAGGGCTTCTATTCAAAGAGTAGTCAGCAACATACGGCCCAGATTCATGATGGATTCAATGGCCGGGGGGTTTATGAACAGAAAGCGATGCCAAACCAACCTCCTTTACACCTAGTACCACCTCCATCAGTCTCGCCTGCGATGCCACATTCTTCTGATTTTCTTGCCAATCAATCCTACCTGTTTATTAGTCGCGGAACACCATCTTCAGGAGGACCCATTCGGCTTATGCCACCGCTCCCTTCAGCAATTCCTCAATACTCATGTAACCCATATGCTTCGTTGGCGCCAAGGACATCTACAGTTCAATCTTTTGGATACAACCAGACAGGTGCAAGTACCACTGAACAACAACAAAGTGGTCCAGCCATTGATCATCAGTCAGGTACCGGAATGATCTCTTACCCTCCAACCACTTTAATGCAACCCCCTGGTTTTAGTAGGCCATCATCTCTCCCTGTGCCATTCTATGGAAATCCTCCGCATCAAGGAGGTGATAAGCCGCAGGCTATGTTGCCGGTTCCCTCCATTTCTCAGCTACCATCGATGCAGATTTCACAGCTACAACGCCCTATGCAGCCTCCTCATCATGGTAGACCACCCATACAGATATCTCCAGCATCAGAGCAAGGAATATCATTGCAAAACCCATTTCAGATTCCATTGCATCAGATGCAGATGATGCAACAGACGCAAGTCCAGGCTTATTATCACCCTCCTCAACAACAAGAGATCTCTCAGATGCAGCAACAGCAACAGCAACAGGCTGTTCAAAGTCAGCAAGGAGCAGGGACTTCTCAGCAACAAGACTCTGGAATGTCATTACAGGATTACTTCAAGTCGCCTGAAGCTATTCAGGTTTGTAATCCACATCCTTGATAATGTTGCGCTGTTTCATTTAGTATTCACACTTTAGTCATAATTCTCAAATCTCCTTTTCAGGCTCTACTAAGTGACCGTGATAAGCTGTGTCAGCTTCTGGAACAACACCCAAAGTTAATGCAGATGCTTCAGGTTAATTTCTAAATTGATTTGTGTCATAAAGTATCATCAACCTTTGTATTCACTGGAATTAATTCTTGTAATTGTTGGTTGTGACAGGAAAAACTTGGACAGCAATGAGAAGAAAGAGAGACATCCCTTGGCTACTACTTGTTGCTTTTCTATTCATGTAATGTTTAAATAACATGTACATTGTTGTTTCAGCTGATATGTAGACAAATCTGGTAAATGGTACCGTTTTCTGTTGTTGTTTAGTTAGGTTAATGTACATTAGCTAGAAAAGAAACTCCCTTCAAGGTCGACTTTTCTGTTGTTGTTTAGTTAACCATGAACATAAGACCTGATTAGGGAACACACATTGATGACTTAGTACGTAATATGTATATACACCTAAGTTTTAGTCTCAACTCTTTAGCTCCATAGTATTGAAAAAACAATTACATTTATAACCCTCTAAGATGGTGCTACATAGAGAAGCAAAACATTGAAGGAATTACGATGATTGAACCATGAAGAGGCCCTTAAAGCCCCAAAAGAGCATTTGAAATCGACCCCACTAAGAGACCCGACAAGATTTAACCAAATGTGAAGTTGTGAACCAAGCAAAGTTAGATAAAAAGACGAATTTACCCTTTTAGCCCAACAAAATTTCTGACACACATCATCATCAACTAGGCATTGAAAAGATTTTGTACCTAAGATAAAAAAAACAACAAATTGGTACAGAGAGAGAGATCGGGTGGAGAGTTTGGATGATATCAGAGTGGTCCGTAGATGCAAAGATCAAAGCTTTAGCTTCTTTTTTTTGGTACTGTTCGAAGAAGTTCCACTGAGAATCTTAAAGATTCAACATTTAGGGTACTTACTCTTGTCTGATAAATTTAGCAAGAAGTTGAAATCTTTCTATTTTAGGGCTGCTTCGGATAAGAATAGAAAGTGACTAATCAAATTCGTCGTAATTGAAAGTTTCTTGCTTTCTGTATTCATCTCTGCACTTGCTCATACTTCTAGTGGTTAATGTGTGAATTTGAGTTTTTGTTTGATTTTATTGGTTAAGGCTGCAAATTTATGTAAACAGATCTCATTTCTTGCTCTCTTTTCATGGTGATTACTTACTCAGGTGCTGAAAACGGAAAAGATTCAGCTTTTGCTCTATGGAGCCTCGTGTAAGTATATATAGTAGACATAAAGATGGATTTTTGATTTGTGGGTTTTTGTTAATAGACATAGTTTAGTTGCTGCAATGTTAAATTCATTTTCTTGATTTGGTTTTGTTTCTCTGCAGGATAATCAAGCGGAGGCTTCATATACATTTGGTGATAGATCAAGCAGTGACATAGTTGTTAGACTAAGAAACGAAGAAGGTCGTGACGATTGGCTTTATTGCCATTCCAAGATTCTTAGTGAGAAAAGCGGATATTTCGCAGATCGTCTCTCTGATAAATGGCCTACTTGCAAGATTCTTGATTCGCGTTACTGTGTTGAAGTTATCTGTCAAGAATCAGACTATGATCATCATGTCAATCTCTTAAGACTTCTCTATGTTGTCTCTGATGATGTCCCTGAGGATAATTTGTGTCATAACGTGAAAAGTGCGTTGGGGATTCTCTGTGTTGCTAAAGAACTTAGTTGCCCTCAGATTGTTACTGCTTGTGTGAACTACTTGGAAGCTGTCCCTTGGGAAGAAGGTGAAGAGGAAGAGATTTTGCGGATTATACCAGGGATTGGATCAGAAGCAGAGCCTGTTCTTGCCCGTCTCCAACCTGTTGATGAATCAGCTGTTATTGGAATCTTTTTATCGGCTTTTAGGTTTGCTACTTCATCTCCGGCTTTTCCCTTGAACGACATCAAATCCTCGGCTCAAGAACAGATTGAGTATATGATAACCGAAGATGATGATGCTCCGTTGTTGATTGCTGATGAAGAAATCAAGCTTGAAGTAAAGGAATGTGTTAAGAGCCTGTTTGTTAGATTCTTTCAATGTCTAGAAACAGTCTCCTTCAAACCGGTCGATTCCGAGGTCATAAGCAAGAACGGGTCTTTTAGGATGGTTTTATCGGATTTGTCGTGGACATTTCAGATATTAACAAAGATGGAAGTTGTTAGAGATTTTGTTATAACATGGGTTGACACATCTGAGAAGTTAATTAAGATAGTTGAGGCGATGGAAACAGCCGTTGCAGAGACGGTGGAGATAAGAGTTAAGGTCATCGAGGTGACTGCAAAAGTCGTAGAGGCGATTGGTTATGGTACAGTGATATTACCAACAGGGAAACGTCTTCAGATGGTAAAACTATGGCTTCCCTTTGTAAGAAACACAAAGCCTCTTGTTGACTCAGCTGTTACCGATAATGCTGATGTAGAGAATGAAGCAGCTGTGAAATTGAAAATTGATGGAGAGATATGGCAAGCTTTAGAATCTTCATTTGTGTCGATAATTCTTGCATTGCCATCTTCAGACCAAGCTGAGATATTGACTGAGTGGTTAAGCAAGAACGGGTCGTATCCGGATTTGACTGAAGCTTTCGAAGTTTGGTGTTACAGATCGAAAGTTGCCAAGAGAAGATTAGGTCTGGTCGCGGGAGAGGAAGAGGAGAATGGCATGTCATAACTCGTTTCTTGAGCTCTGAATCTAGAAAGAGGAACATTTTGTTTGTTGTGTAGGTCTCTGTTTTAACCCTGTTTGTGTGTTCTCTGCCAAATCATCCATTGGCAGTTTTCCACAAATCTGTAAATACTGTTGACAAATCACTCCAGAGAAATTTCCTACAAAAATAAAGAGGCTCTTTAATCTGCACAATAGTTTTCTGTTTTTTCTTCCAGAGTCCAGAAACTCAGGTTCCATTTTGATCTTCAATGTAAACACTCTAGATGATAAATTAAACGTTTTAAGTCCTTGACATATATATATCATGGTCTCGATATAACATTGGCATAAGTAATAAGAAACTCTCGGGTCTAAGCAAACATTAGTTTCACGTTCCAGAATCTTCAAATATAAAAAATTAAGCATAAAATTGAACTTTGGAATGGTAGGGGCTGCGCGAACGCAAACCCCCTCTGCCACAAATAACGACGTAGGCTCTTCCACTTGGGAAGACCTTAAGCATAGCACCCTTCCGATATGTGCAATGGAAGTCACTAGCCTAGGCCACTCGTCTTCTTGATCGCGAGTTGACCCCGTCCAGGTAAGTAATTTGCAAGGAGTCACGAGTGTCTTATTTATACCCTCTTTCCAAAGCCTCTTTCTTTGGTTCTAACCGATGTGGGACTTTTACTAAAGTTTCACACTTCCCGCGGTTCTCGCTTCTTTAAGACGCACCGCGTGTCGTTTCAGTGCTCCCCTCGTTGAACGACGTGTCGGATACAGACAGGCTTTGATATTTAAAACGCAAACGCAAGACTTTGTTGTCTAGTTTCTCTATTGGGCCGATCACTTTTAGTGGCCCAATCGACTAGATAAGCTTTTCTCATTTTGAAATTGCATTATAGCGATTACTGCTATAATTATTGGCTGAGAGTAACTGAAAAATGCTAAACAAAACAATTGGGTCCACTAGTGAATTAATTCTAGCAGTAATCGCTTCTGTTATAGACATTATGATTTTATTCACATGGAGAAAAAAAAGGAAATAAATGGTTAAGGAATTAGAAAACGGAACCAAATTGGTCGGCGTCCAGAAAATGCAATTACAAGAGCAAAAAGGAAATCGATCATCTTCTCATTGGGGCTATAAAACGACGAAGAGAGAAATCAAATTCCAATATACCTATATGCATGCTAACTTGAGGCCCAAGTTTCTTTTAGGGTATATTGACAGAGGAAACCCTAATTGCACAAAACAATGACAAAGACGACGAAGATCTGTGATCTTCCAATAGATCTGCTAATGGAGATCGTCTGTAGAGTTCCGCTGAGAGATATGAGAGCAGTGCGGTTAACTTGCAAAAGTTGGGATACTTTATGGAAAAGTGGGATATTTAGGAAGATGCACATGCATAACGACGCAGCAAGGGAAGCAGGGGTGTCTCAGATGGTGTTGATAATGGGTTGGAATCTTCATTTGATCAGCGTGGACGTCGCCGACGTTGATCATCCATCCACAGAGTCTAGAGGTAAACTTAGTTGCCCTAGCTTAGATCCTGATTTTGATATGAAGATCATCAAAGTATTTCACTGCGACGGGATATTGTTATGCGTCTTGAAAGGCAGTTTTAGGCTCCTGGTTTGGAATCCGTATTTGGGCCAAACAAGGTGGATCAAAGAACCTAGTTATTCTTATCGCATGCCCGATGGAGTTGACAGATACAGGTACGCTTTTGGGTACGATCATGAGAAGAAATCCCACAAAATCTTAAGGTTTATGGATGATGATTCATTATCAACAGAGTTAGGGCACTTTGGCCGCTACCAAATCTATGACTTCGACTCTAATTTATGGAGGACTCTCGATGTGGGTACTCCACACTGGTATATATATTTTCATGCTATTGGTGTTCCTCTCAATGGAAACACTTACTGGCTTGCTAAACATAGGAACTCAGACTACCAAGGATCTGATCGCTTAATCTGTTTTGATTTTACAAGCGAGAGTTTTGGGCCCATTCTCCCTCAGCCGCTTCTCTCCGAGGAGGAGGATGGGGCGTATGGTTTTAATGTGATTAGGCTTCTATCTTGTCTTAAAGGAGAGAAGCTTTCCCTTTTGTTACAATTTGTACGACCTTCGAAGCTTGAGATATGGGTTACGGACCCCAACAACGTGTCGTGGAGCAAGTTGTTCAAAGTCGATACGGGACCAGCCACGAAGATTGGTTTTTCATTTTCGGGTTTCTTCATTGACGAAGAGAAGAAAGTCGCCATGGTTTTTGATAAAAGTCAAGACACTCGCCACACACTTAACATCATTGGAGAGGCTGGATTCTTCAGACAAGTGGATGTGGATCCCTTCACAGAACGTGCCCGCTCATGGTCTCGTGATCATGCCTATGTGTGCTCTTATGTTCCTAGCTTAGTGCAACTGCAAATCAAGAAGCCACTTTTCAAAAGAGTTTTCAAAAGGAAACAACGTAGCAAGTTTGAAATACATCCATGTCAACAAAAAAAGTTGAGGAGGAGACTTGACCACGAGGAGAAGGACGGCCCCTCGGCGAAAAGGAAACTCAATCAGGTCATTCTGGACGAGGAGGAGGAAGATTATGACTACTAAGCTCGTTCTTGACGCCAAACACACAATCTTGTTTAGAAATTTCGAAACGAAGAACAAAACTCTCTATAAATAAAAATTGTAGTTTAGTGAAGGCAAGTAGAAAAATCAAAATGCGGTGGTATCCTAAAGCTAATTCGTCAATATTGTGGCATTTTTTTTCCATGAAATGTTTTGGAGGTGGTCCTCTGTCCAAATACCAAGTTAAGGCAAAACGTCAATAAATACTGCATTTTCTAAAATTTGTATTAGCTCATTCTGTATATTAGAAATTAAGTTAATTATGGTTTAAACATACTTTTATATCGTTTATTATAAGATACAGATTGAAGAAAACACAAATCATTTTTTTTATTTTGAACACAAAAGAAAACACAATACTTGCAGGCTTGGAAGTATTGCATTCTAGTTTATAAATAAGCACAATTGGTTTCTCATATTCTGAGAATGCCGTATATTGTCTTATCGAAACAATATGTCCGCTTTGAAATTCAAAGCCACGTTTTATTGACCGCTTACAAACGACCTGGGAAATTTTCAATTCTAATCTAACTCACGGGTTAGTGTAATGTTTACGATAATCGAATTTCAAAATTCCTCTTGATAAATGTTACATAACCAATCCAAAACAAAAAGCCCCAAACATTTCAAGCATATTTTGTCTACACAGCAACTATAATTTTCACAATGAAGTAAAATGGATTTTCGAATTTTAGACTGAGATAGAATGGTAGGGGCTGCGCGAACGCAAACCCCCTCTGCCACAAATAATGACGCAGGCTCTTCCACTTGGGAAGACCTTAAGCATAGCACCCTTCCGTTATGTGCAATGGAAGTCACTAGCCTAGGCCACTCGTCTTCTTGATCGCGAGTTGACCCCGTCCAGGTAAGTGATTTTCTCAATCCCACGAGTCTCTTATTTATACCCTCCAAAGCCTCTTTCTTTGGTTCTAATCGATGAGGGACTTTTGCTAAAGTTCCACACTTCTCGCCGTTCTCACTTCTTTGAGACGCACCGCGTGTCGTGCTCCCCTCGTTGAACGACGTGTCGGATACATACAGGCTTTAATATCTAAAACGCAAACGGCAAGACTTTGGTTGGAACATTCTCTACTGGGCCGGTCATTTTGGTGGCCCAGATGCATTTTTTGTGTGTGAACGAGTGGCCCAAATAAATTTAATTTAGTAGAATAACAACGTTGCTGTTAGGAATTACCACTACATAAGCTTTTCTCAATTTCAATTGCTATGTTTGTGTTAGTCAGTGCACTGCATAGTAATATACTTCACTTGTTTTTTTTACATACGTAATCATTTCGGAGTGGCATGACCAATCATTGCTTGAGTTGATCCTAAACCAAAATTTAGGAAGATAATGCGCATTAAAATTAGTTATTTTTTTAATAAAAGATGTGGAATAAACAACAAAAGATGATCGCCTTGTAATGATTGTAATAATTATGATGTGATAGATATCAACTGGATCGTAAAATATTACACAAACCACCAATTAAAAAGCCAGTCAGTACTAAATTCATCCCACTTTTTAAAATTTTCTCAGTCCACGACACAAGTATAATGATTACTACTAATGTTTATAATTTTGTTGAAGTGTATAACAATTTTAGAAACTAATAAACAAAAAGAAAAATAGCAGAAAAATGGGTCAATGTTGGGGAGTTGGAAGTGGAACGAGAGGCCACGGCACACAAAAACATACACAAAAAAAGTCGTTATCCGGTGCACCGTCCCACATGTGAATGCTGGTCACCACGTGTCAATCAGAAGAATCCTTTTCTAGATTGTGTTTGCTACTAGATCCCCACTAGGACCAAACTCATCAATGTGGTTCTCACGTGGGTTACTGTCAATTTTGACTTTACACACACACACAATATACTGTTAACTTCCATTTACAATTGGGAAATGACCGAGATCCTCTCTTCCACCACGTGTCTTATGGTCTAAGTCGCGTAGCAACCGGGGCGAATCCATTTAAAAGATAGGGATCAGCTAATTCCACTAAAAACAAAATACTGTGATTTTTTAGCTTAATGACATAAAATTCATTTAGCTCAATTGGTTAAATTCTCTATCTTTGACCTTTTAATTTGAGTTTAAGTCTCATTTTTGCACCATAATTTTTGTTTTTATCATTATTTATTTGGACCTAAAGTCCAACTCCACCGCTTTATATAATAAACACGTATGATTTACCTTAGAGTACTTTATATAACAAATATTTAGTATGATATTATATTTAAAAATAAATAATTAAATTTTGACCTTGGTAATTTTTTTTTCTAGATTCGCCGCTGCGTAGCACTAGCAATATCAAATCAAATATGGTCGGTCTCTCACGAGATAATTGAGACAATGTAAAAGATTTTAGTTGCATCGTTCGTTGCCGACCCATAACAATGTGTCGTCCGATTTATATCCAAAGATAAAGCATTTTGGTCACATGACAAGACTAACATTCACACTGACTATTTTCTTGTGACGAAAGGACGTCTTCTTTTCTGTGAGTGACGTTACGGTTTTTATGTGTTTTAGTATCGTAGGGTTGGATAGTGATGCCAACTTCGCCTAAACATTTGTTATTTTGACATTGTTTTAACCTACAATCTCTAAATTTTGGTTTTCATTTATGGGTTAGTTTTGAGGTAGGTATGGGACCTTTTGACATTATTCAGTTAATCTTTCACGAAAAAGCACACCTTGTTACGTTTATTTTCTTTCATATTTTAGAATCTTTATGTTAAACGTGTATGGCTACGATCTACGGACTTTATCCAGCTTGCATGCTCAAAGGCTAAAGCCAATTCATTTTCTAACCTGCTTTTTACCTATTACGGAAACAACCTTTTGGCATTATTGAACTTCTTAAGTTTTGTAAACAAAAAATGGTCTAAATTAGGTATATTGTGAATTTGTGATTTCATTTACTGCTCACTTACGTGAAATACGGGCTCATTTAATTTTGAATGATGTGATTGATTGAAAACGAACTAAAGTTTAGATTCCGAGTAGATAAAGAAGGAACTTCATATCAATTTTCATCATGAATTTAGGATTTATAAAAATTGTATTGAAATATATATAAGTACCCAACCCACTAACGACAAAAGACAATGTCTTGCTACGCCTCTGCCTTTATCTTGCCACAAGAAAAATGAGAGAGAAGAACAGAGTACTCAAGAAATTAAACTAGAGAGATATTTAATTTTCTCTCTTCCTCAAAATTTCTTCAGTTTCTCCATTTTATTATTATCTTTGAAATCACTAAATGGATTGTCATTTCTGACTTGTGTCTCTCTCTCTCGGATCCATTAGCTTTCTTTCTCTTGTGTGTACGTCACTTTCTCCGAGCTTACGTATCTCTCCGGTCCGGTATGTATTACGTCACTTCCTCCTAGTCTCTTTCTTTGTACATTAAGATTTTGTGCTGATTTATTTGTTTAAAAACTTTTGGTGCAACTCGAATTTTTCAATACTCTAACTTCTTTTGAATCGTTTGTAGAAAATAAATAGGAATTTGAATATTTTTCCAGAAAATCTTTGTATTAACTTATCAGTATTATTTACTCTTTAGTTCTGAATTTGGAAATACAGTAATAAGTGTAAAAGAACTGATGTATCAATTACTTTCTTGCTGCTTAATTTGTATTTTAAATTCGAAAAGTTCTTTTTTATTTTTACTTTTAGTTATGGAAACTTATATACAAGCATATCTAGTGGGGTTTGTTGGCAATCATGTTTCACAAAAACTGAAAAATTAGGCAAAGAGAATATTAAACAAAGGGGCATTGAAGATGTGAGGGTTTTTTATTGCTTATTTTCCCGGAGAAGTAAAAAAGAGAAAATCTCAGAATCTTGCAACTTGATTTCTATATTAGTAAGTTATCTCTAGATATGGTTTCTTAAAAGAGAAAACTCGATTTGGCTTCAAGTATTCACATTTCTTTATGAAAGAAATCCATTATTATTCTCTCTATTATGGTACGTCCAAGTTCTTAATGCTAGAGAAATGTAAGAGCTCATGTTAATGGAATTCCATGTCACACATGAATGTTCTGTTAAAATTCTTTTGTCCTTTTAACTATTTTAAATTTCCTTAGATGATCTCTAGTCCCCTGTTTTTTCCCGGGAAAAAGAATCTCAAAAAGAAATTTTTCCTACTTTGATATTTTTTATCTCCCTCTTGCTCTTTGTTTTAATGCAACTATATGAATCTTTAACTTACAGGTTTCAAGAACCATATGATATTTTCACCTACTAGGCAAAATGGGACATTTCTCTTCCATGTTCAATGGCTTAGCTAGATCATTCACCATCAAGAAAACGAAGAACAACAATGGCAAAAGCTATGCGAAGAAAGCCGCAGATGAAATGGCGAGAGAGGCGAAGAAGAAGGAGCTGATTCTGAGATCCTCTGGTTGTATCAATGCAGATGGATCTAATAACTTGGCCTCTGTTTTCTCCAGGCGCGGTGAAAAAGGTGTTAATCAGGACTGTGCCATCGTCTGGGAGGTACATTACCCTCTACAAAAAGCTATCTTTGAGCTGAGTTATTTATAATTTTTTTTTAATTGAATATAAATTTGTATTCGAATCAAATCGTTGTTTACTGAATCGTAAACAGGGCTTTGGATGCCAAGAAGACATGATTTTCTGTGGGATATTTGATGGACATGGTCCTTGGGGTCACTTTGTATCTAAACAAGTCAGAAACTCAATGCCTGTATCTTTGCTTTGCAATTGGCAAGAGACTCAGCCCACATTAGCAGAACCGGAATTAGACCTTGACGAATCCGATAAAAGTCTACACCAGTTCGCTATCTGGAAACACTTGTATCTCAAGACCTGTGCAGATGTTGATCAAGAGCTTGAGCATCACCGAAAGATTGATTCTTTTAACAGCGGCACGACCGCTCTAACCGTTGTAAGACAGGTAAAGAGACCATCAAGAATATTACCCATGAATAAAATCTTGTAGAGATAGGTTGCTTTGTTCATTGATCAATGTTCTTGAATTGTTTGTGACTACAGGGTGACTTTATTTATATAGCAAACGTGGGGGATTCGCGTGCGGTATTGGCCACGGTGTCAGACGAAGGAAGCTTGGTCGCGGTTCAGCTCACCGTCGATTTCAAACCAAATCTACCCCGTTAGTTCCATAATCATTTTACAAATATACCTAAAAGTATAGATCATGTAAATCTCAGTCTCTTAGCTATAAATTTTCTGTTTCTTGTGAAAAAACAGAGGAGAAAGAGCGGATAGTCAGATGCAATGGACGAGTATTCTGCCTCCAAGACGAGCCAGGGGTCCACCGTGTGTGGCAACCAGAAGAAGAATCACCGGGGCTCGCAATGTCGAGAGCATTTGGAGACTATTGTATCAAAGAGTACGGATTGGTCTCAGTGCCTGAAGTCACTCAAAGGCATATCTCTACTAGAGACCAGTTTGTAATCTTGGCTACTGATGGGGTAAAAACATTGGAATAAGCTCAAAATCAAGTATTTATATTTTGTTTGTTTACTGTATCATTTACTTAAAAATCTTATAGGTATGGGATGTGATATCAAACCAAGAGGCCATAGACATTGTTTCCTCGACCGCGGATAGGGCAAAGGCAGCCAAACGACTGGTGGCACAAGCCGTTAGAGCTTGGAATAGGAAGAGACGCGGAATCGCAATGGATGATATCTCTGCCGTTTGCCTCTTCTTCCATGCTTCACCATGACATCCCTTGTAAGTAGGTAATGGTTTTGGGACCTGCCTAGCTAGAAAAGACAAATATTGTGATGTAAATATGATTCGTCAAAAATATGCATTGAATATTTTCTTGTCTAACCAGATTTCTATTAGAAATTAAGAATCCAAACAACACAAACAAGTTACTTGGAATTTTCTGGTTTAAATGCACACAACTTTAACTTCCAATAAATTCAAATAGATCTAAACAAAAATATCAATACTTTTCAACGTAAAATAACATAATTTATTTAAGACTTTGACCACAAGAAAGAAAGAAAAAATCCACTCTTCGTCTTCCTTCTACCTCACGTAAGGGTTTCTTATTTGTATACCTTCTCAAACTGTGAATACAAAGATGGAAAAAATGAATCAGTTACAACAATATTTGCGCTATAGCAATATTTTGATTGAACATTCAGCATACCTTCGCAGTAGACATGACCTAACGCGTTCCTCGGCGTTTGGGCTGAATCACGACAGAGATCTTCATGAGCCATTGAGGCTTTTGTGTAATGAAGATGTACCCAATGCTCAATCCTAGAATGACTCCAGGTGTCAAGCCTATAGCAACTGCAGTCCAGCTCAATACTCCTTCTTCTTCTTCCTCCTCTGTTTCCTCTGACTCTGACTCTGACTCTGTGTCGACGTTTCCGCATTTTTCACTCAGAGGAAGACCACAGAGTCCAAGGTTTCCTTCAAAAGATGAAGCATCTTGTGTCAGAATCTGTGTGCTTTGCGGTATCGGACCCACGAGGTTGTTGTATGAAACAGTGATTTTCGAGAGGCACGTGAGTGTCCCTAGAGCAGGTGGGATTTGGCCTGAAAGCTTGTTATGCGATAAGTCTAGTGACTCGAGCTCAGTGAGATTTGACAAAGATGGTGTAATGTTGCCAGTGAAACCGTTGCCCGATAGATTGAGGACGATGAGATTCTTTAGTAGACCAATGGATTCAGGGATCTTTCCTTTGAGTCTATTTCTAGAAAAATCAATGGCGGTTAAGAGTGTGAGAATCCTTGTGTACTTCGTCTCTACTCCTTTGTTCATCAAAACAAACGAGTCTTGGTAATAAGTGTTATCTCCAATGTACTTCAGTTTTGAACGGTCTTTATTCGAGGACATTGCGCTCCAATACATGAAGAAATCAGATGGTAAGGTTCCAATGAAGACATTATGTGATATGTCTACGATTCGAAGCTGAGGAAACCATGAAGAAATATTTTGTTGGTATTGTAATGACCCATGAAACTCATTAGAGTGGAGGACAAGTACTTGTAGCTTTTGCAAAGATTCCAACCAGAAAGGAAAAGTGTCTTTGATTCCATTGTGCTCCAAGTTTAGAACCTCTAAAGATGAGCAACTAGCCAAAGATCTCGGAAGTTTTCCCACCAAATTGTTGTGACCAACATTAAGTGACCTTAGACTGGTGCATTTGGTAAATATCTCTGGCAGATTTCCGTTGAGGTGATTATTACCAAGGTTTAAAACTGAAAGAGACTTCTTGATGATGATGTCGAAGCATTGTGGAACTGATCCGTTGAAGTTGTTGTTTGATAAGTCCAGGACTTCTAAAAGGATCATACTACATAGTGATCTTGGGATTTGTCCGGAGAAATTGTTGTTGCTTAGATCTAGTATATCTATCTGACCTCCTGAGAAATCTCCTGTGAATCCATCGAGACCGGTGAAACTGTTGTTGGAAAGATCCACCATCTCCAACTCTGGTATACTCCATAACCAACCTGGCACTTGACCTTCGATTATGTTGTTTGAAAGGTCTAACCGGCTCAGATGTTGTTGGTTTCTTATAAACCCCGGAAACTCTCTTACGCCACAGCCAGACAAGTTCAAGTAACTTAGTTCCAATGAAGGATCTGAAAGTGAGCTTATGTTTGCTGTTGAAATGTGGTTTCCTGAGAGATCCAGTGAACCTAGCTTCTTGAAATATGATAAGATTGCATTCAAGTCGATCGTAGTGGTAGTGTTTAAATGAGATAAGCTAAGACCTTGGAGCGACTTGAGATGCGAAAAGATGCTAAAGTCAACTGGACCTTGGGTGTTTAAATGAGAAAGGTCTAGTTCCGTAAGGCTGACTAATTTGGATATGGATCTAGGGATTGGTCCTAAGAAATTGTTATTGTTAAGGCGTAAGTTCTGTAGCTTAGATGGTCTAGATATATTCCCAAACTCAAGAGGGCCATTGAGTTGGTTATCACTCAAAATGAAATATTCCAAACAAGGAATGGTGAAGAGAGTGTAAGGGATAGTTCCAACAAAAAAGTTTTGGCTTGCGTCAAAGAAGTTCAAGTTGGAGAGTGAAGAACCAATATTAGGAGGAAATGGACCTATGAATTGGTTGTTGGAGAGTGATAATTTTGACAACTTTGTAAGATTGAGTAGTGCAATGGGGAAGTTGCCACTAAGCTTGTTATTGGCTACGTCTAAATTGGTTATTTGGTTCAGATTTTGGATTGAAGATGGGAGTTCACCAGAAAAGTTATTAGAATAAAGTTGGAGAAAGGTGAGCTGAGAAAGGTTTCCTATTGAAGATGGAATCCTACCACTTAAATTACAAGAAGAAATGGTTAGAGAGGTGAGATTAGAAAGACTTCCAATTGAATATGGAAGATCCCCTGTCAAATTGCAATCTTGAATTCTCAAAACATTCAAGTGTTTGAGGTTTCCAATGGAGTTTGGTATGGTACCTGAAAGGGATGTTTCAACGAGGTCCAAATATCTAAGAGAACTATTTCCATCAAACTCTGGGAGAGAAGATTTGAGATGTGGATTCATAGTCAAATCAATGAATTGTATAGTAGGACTCAGAAGAAAATTCTTTGGAAGTATACCAAACAAAAGGCATACACGAAGGCGGATTGATCTTAGAGAAGTTAAATTTGAGAAATTTTGAGGAATTTTTGAAGAAATGTTTACGAAGCTCATATCAAGTTCTCTAAGGTTTGTCAAGTTTTGTGCAAGAAGGCCAAGAAATGGATCTATAACGAACAAGGGACTCGAAAACATATCAAAAGAAGTAAGGTCTAGAGACACCAACTTGGTTAGATGAAGAATCTCTATTGGGATTTGACCTGAAAACAAAGACCTTGACAGGTTAAGTCTTTCTAACCTCATGAGCCTATTGAGTTCAGCTGGGATAAGAGAGGCATTGAAATTGTTGTACGCAAGGTTCAAAGTTTGGAGATGTTGTAGTCTAAAAAGACTACTATTCGGTTTGAAATTTCCGTAGAGGCAACTGCAACTAAGGTCTAGTCCCATCACCATACCTGAGTTGGGATCACAAGTGATACCATCCCACATACAGCAATCACTTTTGTTTCCCCATGAATTTGTCTTGGGATAAGAGTTGGCACGAACTCCTATCACGTTCCCCATGGAATACTCAACGAAAACATCATAAGGTAATTTGCGAATCTCAAACTCATTCTTGAACTCGAGAAGTGTGTCCCTTTGGTCGGGATGACACAAGTCTCGTGTAGGAGAACCAAAAGTGTATGGTATAGAGAAGAATAGAAGAGGTATGGTAACAAGAAAGAAGCTCATTATGGTGGTGGTGCCTATCATTTTTGTTGTTGGGTGTTTTGTGAGATGGTTTTTGTGGCTTTGATCACTCTTATATATATATTTAGTTATATTCGCTGATACAAACGCAAATAACATGCATTATTCGTTTTGAGTATGAACGATCTTGTAGAGGTCAAATTACGTTTAACACAATTACTTAACTGTTGCTATATAGGACAGTTCACTAGTCAATCGTTATTTCCCAAAATACCAAAGCAACATGTGAATGTAAGGATTAACTTTAATCATTCATTTTTGTCTTACTCATTCAATTTCAATGTACCTTCAAGCATTATTCTTTACTACCACCTTCAAGTGATTTTATCAATCAGAGAAAAGGAAAATGTAAGGATACAAATGAAAAGAGATGGTCTCTGTATAATAGGAATGCCATAAAGTCTTTGTTTTTCACTAAATTATTCTTTGTCGTTGTTTTTATTTAAGAAAACAAAAAGTGAAGACGTTTTTCACAAGCTTCTAGAGCTTCGTAAGTTATTATCGAACAGTCATTTTGAACAAGAAACAAACAGAAACAAACTACTAAGCAATAAGAACCAAAATGATTTTATACATGCACCAACCATTTGCAAACCTAGGAATAAAATCGAGTTAATATTTTATAAGAATGATTTAAGATGTATTGTACAACTTGGCGTATAAATATTCACAAGAATACTAGACTCACACATACACTATGCAAACTTAGGAAGCAATCAATGGAAATTCCCTCTTTATATACAACTAACTCTATATAAACGTGTGAGATTCTTTAACCATTCAATAACCGGCTTGGTTCCTCTTTTCACCGAATCCGGTTAAGGATAGCCGGATAAAAAAAGTGATCAATGGAAGACTTGAGGAGCAGTGTAGAACTCGGATTCGTTGAAAACCGGTCTGAGATCTTCTTGATCACACATGAATTGTAATGGGAAACACACAAGGTGGCCTCTTGTCTCCTTTAGCCTCTCCCACGAGTCGCTGCCGCATGGTTTTAGCTTCTCCGGTGCAATCCCAAGGTCAATCGTCGTATGACCCAACTTGTCTTTCAAAAGAGCCGTGTTGTGTCTCAATGCATTTCTGTGTTTTAAGATTATAGTCAACTTTGGCATTAGATCATCTCATATTGAGGAAAAGAAATGCTAAATTTAGTATTTTCTTTTTTCATATCTGAAATTTATGGAGAAGTACTGTATGTACCTTGAGCGTATATGTTCATTTGGGATGCAAGAGAAGACTTGGTCGTAGATGTCAGTGTTCTTCTGAGCAGTCGCCATCCACAAGTCTTTATATGTTGCATCATTGATTGGATCTTCAATCTTTTTCATCTGAACAACAAAACAAAATATAACATTTTAGAAGTTACTATGAAATTAACGATGGCGTTACAAGAATCATAAGAGAAGAGAGCAAAACCGAGTGAAAATACTAAAAAGTATTGGCCTACATAGACTCAAATGAAAACAAAGATTTTCCGAAAATTCGAAAGTTACCTCTCCGGCTTGAAGGCCGAGATGCTCTGACCACAGGGAACATCTGAGACTATACGAGAATTTTCCGGCCATCCACTTCACGCCATTCATCGAAGATTCCACAAATTCTTTGTCTTCGATCACAACTCCGATCTGAAACACAATAGATTTAACTGAATACAAAAACTCTTTTTCTTTGCTTCCAAAAAGATATCAAATGAAATTTTGGATTACCTCGGAGTCTCTTGAGCCTAGTAGACTCCGGTCATTTATATTAGAAGATCCAATTACCGCAATCCGGTCATCAACAATCATTAGTTTGCTGTGCACGTAAATCTGGCTAGTGGCAATAGGACCACCCTCGAACAACCGTCCATAGGATCGCAGACCATAGAAGGAGATGGAATCTTGCGTCTTGGGACCGAGTAATGCGTTCAGGTTGTCAAGAATCGAAGTTCGTTCTCTAGAGATTGTACGGTATTGCCAATGCATCAGTGCTCTAACCGTGGCTGCTCCAAAGTCATCAATACCTCCCTGTTATATGTCAACATAAAAAATTGATTGGCATCACGGTTTTATTCTGTTAACAATTTGTGATTGTGATTGGAAGAAGCAAAACAGTACCTGAAATCCAGGGAGGAGGGGAATAACGATCACAACGCGGAAGCACTTTTTCTCTTCATGAGCCTTTAGAATGCGTCTGTATAACGTTTCAAGTACGCGATTTAGAATCGTGTCATCTTTTTCAAGCCCGGAGATGAAGAATTGGTTCTGGTAAACCAAAAGATTAAGGAATTAATAACAGAACATTAATCTGAGATCAAGAGTTTTTATATGAAAATGTTTGAGTGAATGATTTATACCTCAATGTAGATGAAATGTTCAGCGTTTTCGATAAGCGAACAATAAGCTCGATGAATGCTATCTTCGGGCTGGCTTGTCCCAGCAGACCATTGGCTAACACTTCTGATGATCTGACACCTGCAATCACTTTGCTTCCCAATCTGCCACCACCACTCGTTCGCGACCTCGTCTTGATCACTTTCCTCAGAAGTTTCCCCAGGAAACTCATCATTACTGCTAGATTGATTGAGATATTGTCTTGAACTATTGTCTCCTCCTCTGCGGGCAAAATCCGCATCAGTTTCTTGTGGGAGAAGCAAAGGGATATCTTGGGGAGGCGAGGCCGAAGAGAAAGAGTCTTGTCTAGAGAGAACAACGGGTTTTTCGGGGTCTTCCTCGGTTTTAACCGCAACGATATCGATCTCTCTAGTTCCCAAGTAGTGAGGGAGAACCATATGGTGGTGAGGCATCAACAATGGAATCGTCTGTTCATTAGGTGCCTTATCTCTCTAATTTAACAAAGACTAAAATGTATCAGAACCATGGTTTCCAAACGCAGATGCTAAAAGACCACAATCTCTCTACATTGTCATTACCTTAGAATGGTTCCACCGCTGGACGAAATGTCGAGCCACATCGCGGCAAGGCGGTCCCCAAAGAGCGCAGTGGACATCGTGCCACGGCATTCTCGGGTATTTTCTCCGGTCTAGCTCGTCTATCATTGTTTCTTCCCATGAATTTGGTTCAGATTCTCTGATGATAGAATAGATACAGAAATTCGTGAGAAAGATGGTTCATTTTTGTTAGAAAAATATTCAGAAAAGCGTAGGATCTTACCGAGGATTATAATAATCCTTTCCTGGCCATATATGAGGAGGGCAATCTCCAATCTTGTGTTCCGCTGTATCATAGCGGCCGAAACACAGATCTATCCCTCCAATGAAGCAAACTTGGTAATCTACAATCACTATCTTCTCATGGTGCGACCTGAAAAAAGCCAAAGAACTTAAATTTAGTTATAGCTAAATAGTTAAGCAAATCAGCGGGTTTCGGTTATAGCTGTACCATAGGTAAATGCCGGTAGAGAGATGGTCTGGATAACGAAGAACTTTGACGTTCTTGTGAATGTTTTGAAGCCGTTTCTTGCTGTACATACTGTTAATTTTAAGCGCAATTTGAACTTCCTTATACAGAAGAATATAGATCTGCAACAGCTTAAGCCATTAGCGTATGCATTTATAACAAAACCAATTGAATCCATTAGGAGAACTGTAATCTTATTGACTCAGCATACCTTAACACCCTGTTTTGCTTTTGTCTCTAGCAATGCATCAAGCCTCAAAGACGGATGATCTTCAAACGGACGTTTGAGATATAGCTCCGGACATAACCACCAACCAGTCATAAATATCTGCAGATGAAATTAACGATTTCAACCTTCATTCAAATCCTACTACTTCAAGCTATGATTATGAATGGTTGCAAAGAAATGGTACCTCTGATGTTGCGTTTTGGATTGCAAAAGCGATCGCTTCAAACGCAGTGTGACCGTCTACAAACCACTGAGCCTGACTTCCATCCGATGTCAAGCCTCTAGGTGGAGCAAATGAACCAAACCGATGTGGACTGTACCAACCAGCTTCGTCAACAGCCTTAACCCACTCTTTTACTTTCCCACAGCTTGTAGTTCTTAGCCTCACAGTTCGGTCTCCACTTGTAACCTTAAAGCCATAGCGCAACGGATTGCGTTCCTTCACCTGTTCAGCCAAACGCGGCTGCTCAGAACAATCTTTTGAATCCTGGAACCGCGATAAGTCAAACACCATTATATCTAGAAGCTTTCCGCTGAACGGATCTTCTAGTAACGCCAAGAATCCCGGTTTCAAGACTGCCCAAACCTGATAAAAGAAGCAGAAATTATTCATCCGGAAGAGAAAATTTACACAAACCTGAGTTTAGTTAGTCCAAACCTTTGTCCAGCTAGTTCCGAAGCAACCGAGACAATGCGAAGGAAGACAGCATCGGCCACCATCAGACCCTGAGACATTCCTCAGGTGCTTCACTGTGACATACCCTTCTTTCATTTTGGAACCGTACTCTCTAGCAAACGAGAGTCTAGAAACTTCAAGGAACTTGCAGACCTGCGGATACTATAAGTGTGACGCAAGAAACATGGAAACCACACTTAATAAACTCACAGTCATGGCCAGTAAAAAGAACTCAAACCTCTTTGGAGTTTACAATGTCCAAGTTCCCTAGAAACAGATTCAAGTAGCCTTGCATTGCGGTCCTCCCACGGTCTACAACCGTCTCTGACCTGCCTATCGTAGGACGAATGATTGAAAACGCTGCACGAGAAGGAACATTCCTGCACAACATAGAATTCTAATATTTCAGAAATTTACTCGAAACATCATTCCACAGAAACTGTAAACGACTTTTAAAAGCACCTGTTCTTGACACTATCTTCAGTGTAATGCAAAGGAAGAGCACCATCGTCAGGTTCTTCATCATCTTGTACAACTGATCCATGCATATCAAAGATCCCCAAGCTATGCAACCAATCTCTAACCTATACAAAACCGCAATTTTCGAGTTCAAGAATTTGTTTCTTGTTCTGTTTTTGTTAGCAAATCTACAAAAATTCTGACCTGTTCTTGCCTCTCGTGGAGTTCTTGAATGATCAAACGTTTCTTCAAAGCAAAATGTAAGTAAAGAACTTGAGAAGCTTTCTTCTTTAATGTCCACTTGAACTAAAAACATACACCAAAAAAAAAAACAGAACATAACAGTTTCAATATCTGTGTTTGTTACTAATTAAACAGAACATAAACCCTAATGACAATTTAAGAGATGACTTTAATTAATCTCCCTTAAATTACAGGACAACATTGTAAATTATGTATGTATAGGCGTGTATACATACCTGTTTATATTGAAGCTCTAATGTGTAAGAAAGAAGCAAGGGACTAAAATCGGTAGTATCCGGTCTCGAGACGGAGACGATCGCCGCCGTAGGAAGCTCGTCAAATATCTGACATCCACCGCCGAGAGAATTAATCGCCGTCGCATAAGCACCGGGAGTTCTGGTTTTTCTGATGACGCCGTCTGATTTAACGCCGTTAGAAACTAGCAATTTCTCTGACGACATCGTTTAATTAATTTCTCCTCACCGTCGTTAAAACTCGCCGTCTCTTTAGCACGATGATGACATGTGACCGAATAAATTCGAGATTCTAATGATCAAATAAATTTTGTTTTATGCATATGTGTGTATATATATTGTATGTTTTAGATTTAAGAATTAAGGTTTAAATGTGTCTAGCAAATAGTAGATTCAACGGGAAGGCAAGTGGTTCCGTCACGTTAGGATTCATTTGTGTGGTGTGAGATGATGACACGTATGATTAAGCCACGTGTACGTTGAAGATCGAGGGTATATGCTATGTGGCGTCTATTGTTCCGTGTATATTCAAGTTGGTTATGAGCTCAGGGTTTTATTTACTGTTGTAGATAAAATAATGTAAAAGACGATTTTATCCTTAGTCTTGGTATACCGGTTTACAACAAATGAAAATCATTTTCAATCTTTTGGAAATCAGTGAATATTTTTAACGAAATTGTTGTTTACTATTATTTTCAATTTTTTTTGGTTTATAATATGGTAAATAAAACTTCTTCCGATCCTGAATATGTGTCATTTTGACACAATTTGTTTGATATAAAAAAATGTCGTTTTACATTTACGATGTGTATTTGATTAGATATTTCATTTTTAACCTCAATCAAAATGGTTTAATAGTTAAAAAAATAATTGTAATTAAATATAGTTTAAGGGTAAAAAAAGACTTTTAACTTTATTTCTTAATATGTGTGTTTTGTGTCAAAACAACATTTATTCAAGATTGGAGGGAGTACTAAATAGTTATATGAACTTATTCGTTGGTGAAATCTTTAGCTCGATTTCCGGTTATGTTGATTTGGTATCGAGGGGTAGTTTGGTCTTTTGTCGTCACTTGAGTTGTTGTTGTGGGAAGTATATGCCATGCAAGCATCAAACAACAAGAATATACCAATTATTTTATGCTTTACCCGATCAGAATATTCGCAACAAACACTTATTTATTCATATAACATTTGATTAGACCAAAATGATTAGTACATCCGCCTCCACTTTTGTTCATTTACTTATATACGACAAACAAAATACTATATGCCATGTTCGTCTGACTAATTAAAGCTATTTGTATAAAGTATTACAAATCATATTTAATTATAGCGTATACGCATCAACATAGTTAATCTCTCTATAGAAGAACCGAGAACGTATATTAACATTTTTTAACGAAAAGCTAATTAACAACTTTATAATTTAGATCTTCTCCCGGAAATTATTCATCTCTAAAGCAAATACGTAAATAAAATAAAATTGACGTTCATATGTATTAGATTATCAAACAATCAACAAATGGTATAAAAACTATAACATAGGTAGAAGCTTACATTATTGAATTTAACACACACTCAAAACTTCATTATTGAACCATCACTTTCATGCTATGATAGTGAAATTTCATTTTCATTACCCAAATCATGATAATTGGTAAGACATTTTCAACAAATAATTTTGTAAAAATGTTTGTGAGTGATATATCACTACAATCATTAGTTTAGTCCCCGTTAAAATAAAATAAAAACTCCGTATTGAAATTTCTGATTTGAAATTTGGTGAGATACATTGAATATCAGAAAACTAAACACATTTAAACAAAACTGTAACAAACTAGATGATATAAGTGCAAGAAAAGAAACCTAGATTTTCATATGTATCAAATTCAACATTTCTAGTTTTTATTACACTTTATACAAGGGAAAATAAATTGTAGGGGCTATACTAAACATCCTCTAGGATTCCTTCTTCAAGGTCTACAAATAAGGGTGTAATTTGCAAATTGCAAATGAAGGTTCCAACTTTAAATTGGGCTAATATCTCATAAATTGGGCCTTAAGAAAAGAGAATGTAAGGCAAAACCATGAACCGGTTCAAACAGAACCGGAGCTCCAGTTTCTACAGAGGCAGTGAACTTTAGCAAGTGAAGCCATATAATCATCAGACCTGAAATAAATTTGGGATGAAAAAGCATCAAAGACACTAATCTTCATTTTGATTGCTCTAAGTATGCCATAGGAATTCAAACCTCTGTCCATATGGAGATTCACAAGCCGCGGTTATATGAAACTTTGCGTTTTCTGATTTACCCTACAACAAAAATCATACAAGATACTTAAAATCAGGATTTACTCGAGGACTGTATGTTCTTAAAGAACAAGAAACGTCAACGAAGATGTGTTTGAGAAATTCAAGATCGAGAGAGCATACCTCAGCTTCATAGTAGAGTCCTGCGTACAGAGAAGCGTAGAAGTAATCGCTTGCTTGACCGCTCGAGAAGTCATTTACTAACTGTATATTCAAAATCCGAATGTTAAAAGATAGTTTGATGGAAGGAAATCATGACACTAATTATCAAGAAACATGTCTCAAAACCTTTTCCGGATCACCACCGTTCTTGAATAGATTATAAGCTTCACGCATCACAGGCCGAGAATCTCTACCAACCTACAAAGAATTCTTTCTAAAATCTCATATCCTGCTTTTGCTACTGATCAGGAATACAATAACCTTTAAGAAACAAAACCAAACCTCGAGAAACTGTTTTCGCGCAACATCAATACCGTGGAGCCTAGCCTCACAGAGAAAGCACCAAATCGACTCCTCTGTGTCATTTGGGTTCTGAGCAACATCTAACCGAAACTGCTCTGCACCTTCTTCAAACCTGTTGGTTATATACACACGATATTTCACTACTTCATACGATATACAAAGAACAAAATCCACAACAAAACACTTTTAGAATCAACTAAAATCCATAACAATAGAACAATGAGTCAGAAGCTAGTACTTATCCAGATAGTAAAGAGAAAGCCCTCGTTGCCAAAGATCTATCATCCAACCAAAATGTTAGTAACTTAGTATTCATGATTTGATTCAATATTCAAACTTATAAGATTTAAGACAAAGCACATAAAAACATACATGCCTTTTGCCGAGAATCCAATACAATAGCTCGATCAAACTCACTCACCGATCCAGAAACATCACCCTTTACACAAACATTACAAATCTAAAGCTCATATTTAATAACCCTAAATTAAAAATGGTTTCTTTATCGGATTTTATTTTTCCAATGTTACCTGTCTGAAGAGTTGCATTCCCTTTCGAATCGCTGCGATGGCTTCACGAGGGTTCGAGTCTCCACCTCCGGTTATAGCATCCCAAATCGAGGAAACAGAAGGAAGGAAGAGTCTACGAGAGAGTGCTTGAGGTGAGTGGCGGGAAAATTGGGGGTTTAGGGTTTTAAGAGGCGAAATCGCCATGAAACGCCGTGAAATTGAAGGAGACGGGTATATGATTGGATTTACGATTTGGGTTAGTGCCATTGATGAAGAAAGGTGAAGACTTTATCAGAATCAACACGACGATTACGATTTCTCTAGAGATTAACGGATTTTGCTCACTGTTACTAGAAGAAGATAAGATGACAAATGGGAGGGAAGAAATGCAGCTATACAAACCGGAATAAACCGGAGATTCCGGTTTACTGTTTTGGTTAGATGAACCAATTGATTGATAAAGGTTTTCTTCCATTTACAAATTACGAGAAATCGGTGTTTAGTGCACCGGTTGATTTTGTCATTTTATCGGTTAAATCGAGATTGCATAGGTTTTTTCAGTTGAACCGGGTGAAATCAGATAGTAACCGTACCGGTTAAAGCTAGTAGACTATGGTTTAGTAGCTAGAAGCAGAATCTAGAGTTTATAGAGCAAAACAAATATGTTTTGGTCAAGTTAAGAAAGAATAACTTTGGCTTGAGAAAAGAGTAACAAAAGGAAGGTAAAAAATTAAAGTTTGAATTTGTTCCAACAGTTCCTAAAGAGGCAAAGAACATTTCTTCACCAAACAATCAATACCTTAACCCTACCAAGATCTTTTCTATATATATGGCTTCACTCATTCCTCTATTTTTTTCTTTTGCTAACCCTAAACCTAAACCTAAAAACCGGTTTATCACAAAAATGGGCATTACTAGGTTTTTCATTCTTCTTTTAGTTGTAATGTTTATGTTTATTCACACTTTTTCATATGAAACCACAACCTTCAAGCCATACAAAGAAGAAAACTTTCGGTCTCTAGTCGCAAAAGCGTGCCAATTTATTGATGCACACGAGTCGTGCGTCTCTAATATCAGGACTCATATCGAGCAATCGGGCCATGGTTTAAACCCGCATTCGGTTTTGACTGCTGCGGTAAAACAAGCACATGAGAAAGCCAAGTTAGCAATGGATGGAATCCCAACGGTTACAACGTTATCTTTCCGTTCCCGTGAACAAATTGCGATAGAGGATTGCAAAGAGCTTGTAGGTTTCTCGGTGACGGAGCTAGCTTGGTCGATGCTAGAGATGAACAAACTCCATGGAGGAGAAGGAATAGACGGTGGCTCTCACGACGCTGCTGCAGCAGGAGGTAACCTTAAGACATGGCTGAGCGCAGCGATGAGTAATCAAGACACTTGTCTAGAAGGATTTGAAGGAACAGAGAGAAAATATGAGGAATTGATCAAAGGTAGTTTAAGACAAGTGACTCAGCTTGTGAGCAATGTCCTAGAAATGTACACGCAACTCAATAACCTGCCTTTCAAGGCATCTAGGAACGAGAGCTTCACCGCAAGCCCTGAGTGGCTTACAGAGACCGATGAGAGCGTCATGATGGGGCTCGACTCTAGCGGGATGCACCCAAACACGGTCGTGTCGCTAGATGGAAAAGGAAAGTATAGGACGATTAATGAGGCCATCAACGAAGCTCCCAATCATAGCACAAAGAGATATGTTATATATGTGAAGAAAGGTTTGTATAGAGAGAATATTGATTTGAAGAAGAAGAAGACGAACATTATGCTTGTTGGTGACGGTATTGGACAGACGATTATTACCGGTGACCGGAATTTCTTGCAGGGTCTTACCACTTTCCGAACTGCAACCGTTGGTTAGTGTTAATAATTAATTAAATTATTAAGTAACTCTTTAACAAAAAAAAAATTATTAAGTAACTAATTGATTGATTAACCTTTTTGTACTTTTCTCACTTTTTGGTTTTTGTCAAATTTTGTTTATTAGTGTGTCTGAAAATGAGAAAGCATATATGCTTTCTGCAATCCGCAAGCTTTCAAGCTTTATAAGTTTATAGTGTTTTTTCTTATACTTCATTCCTTTCTTGTGCTACAATTATCTACAACCTAATTAATTAGTATCAGTTAATTGATTGATTAATCTTTTTGTTAACTTTTTGTTCTTTTCTCTCTTTTTGGTTTTGGTCAAATTTTGTATATTAGTGTTTGAGAAAATCAGAGGAAAAAATATATATTCTTTTGCTTTCTACATTCTAAGGACTTTACAGCTTTTTTATAGTCTTTTTCTTATAATGAATCCTTCCTTGTGCTACAAGTAACCGATTTATTTTGGGTTTGATCAGCTGTTTCCGGAAGAGGATTCATAGCGAGG
The DNA here is from genome assembly GCA_900128785.1 of Arabis alpina. NCBI lineage: Eukaryota > Viridiplantae > Streptophyta > Magnoliopsida > Brassicales > Brassicaceae > Arabis > Arabis alpina. The sequence goes on along the minus strand of LT669790.1, from coordinate 2,794,730 downwards.
GACATAACATTCAGAAACACGGCCGGGCCGCACAACCGTCAAGCTGTCGCATTGAGAGTTGATTCCGACCAATCAGCCTTCTTCCGATGTAGCATGGAAGGTTACCAAGACACACTTTACGCCCATTCCCTTCGTCAGTTCTATAGAGAATGTGAAATTTACGGTACAATAGATTTCATATTTGGAAATGGCGCCGCTGTTTTACAGAACTGTAAAATCTATACCCGTGTACCGTTACCGCTTCAGAAGGTAACCATAACGGCACAAGGGAGAAAAAGCCCTCACCAGAACACAGGGTTTGTAATCATGAACAGTTACGTCTTGGCCACGCAACCTACTTATCTTGGCAGGCCATGGAAACTTTACTCAAGAACGGTTTATATGAACACTTACATGAGCCAGCTTGTCCAACCAAGAGGATGGCTTGAGTGGTTTGGTAACTTTGCTTTGGACACTTTGTGGTATGGAGAATACAATAACATTGGACCAGGTTGGCGAGTGTCGGGGCGGGTTAAATGGCCCGGTTATCATATTATGGACAAACGGACTGCACTTTCCTTCACCGTTGGATCGTTTATTGATGGTCGGAGATGGCTTCCGGCAACAGGTGTCACGTTCACCTCTGGTCTAGCTAATTAACTCAATCAAATTTTAGTATCATTTTAGAATTATGCTGTTAATTTTTATATAACGTTTGTCAATTGTCATCTATTTACGCCTCTGATTCGAGCAGAACAAAAAGATCATGTATCATGTTTGTGCTATGTCTATATATGTTTAATTTTATAGTCTGTCTCTGATTATGCATATATATCTTAAGAAATAAATTTTATTCGTATCTTATTTAAATATCATTAGTGAATTTAGTAGTGGTTGACAATAATTTCCCAAAAATGCATCTCAGTTTATCTGTAGATCTTGTTTGAATATCTTGATGCTTGAGCCAATTTGAATCCGACGGACGAAGAATTTTGATATATAGATGGTCTGCCACTAACTCAAACGAGATTGGCACAAATATTTATTAACTTAACAAATTAGTACTTCAAATCAAACCTAGGGCATGATTATCCATAAACCCTTTAAAGGTCTATAAACATTAGCTTAATATTAAATTTAATATAAAACCTATTAATCCTTATCAAAAAACTAATTTCCTTCATCTATTTCTAAATAGTGTTAACCAATTTTATTATTTTATACTATTAAATCATTTAACACCCCTAAAAGATTATGGATAAATATGCTCTCTTACATTTGGAATAAAGAATTAGAAAACTGACAGTTATATATTCTATGTTTTTTTTCTGAAAATTATATATATTCTATGTTGTCTTGATTCTTTTGTTGACAGCCATATCTTTAGAAATCATGAATTAGCATTTGTTGTTTGCACGTTTAAAAATATGTACACAAGAATATATTTCAAATTCTAACAAAAAAAAACTAGGGGTTAGATCGATCATGTATATAAATACACATGCAAACATATTGAAGTAAACATGTAACATCGACACTAATTTAGTACATTTTAAAAAGCCATGGCTCAAAACAATATTATCTTCACAGCCATCTCTTTGCTTCTTTTCTCTACCCTTTCTCATTGTCAAGCCCTAACTTCCTCGGAACCTCTTTGTGATTCCACACCTCATCCGTCCGTTTGTAAATCCGTTTTACCCATCGGATCACCCAATTCGGTTTCCGGATTTGCCAGCATCGTCATCCTAAAGTCTCTAGAAGCTTCTAAAGAACTTCTCTCCTCCTTCGACCAGCACCATCCCACCTCAGGACCTCTTGAAGATTGCCAATTACTCGCTGGCCTCACCGTTGACCAGCTCACACGTGTGAACGCCATCAAGGAAAACGTTCTTGGAAAATCCGAGGTCATGGATCTGCTCACGTTGCTTAGCGCGGCTCTCACCAACTACGAGACGTGCCTAGACTCGGTTCATGAGGTGCCCGGAGAATCATCGGAGAATAATGTTAACGGCCACAAAGACATACTTACGTGTGTTTCGGACGGTATAAAGCTGATTAGTGTCGCTCTTGCATTGTCCAAGGAGGCTTGGCCGATAACATCACCGACAAAGCCACCTCCGAGGATTCTGACGGAGGGGGGAAAGTCGTTGCCTGATGTTTCGTATGTGAAGATGACGGAACGTGAGAGGATGATTTACGAGAGAGCTTTGGTTGTTGGACGAAAGCTTCTTCAGGTTTATTATCTATCCATTATCTAAAACTATGATCATAACAATTTTCTTAGATCCTATAACATAATAAGGTTTGAAAAAAAAAACCATTTTATAGTAACCTAGTATTCTTGACGAACAAAATTAGTAACCTAATATTGTTTTTTTTAAATAATAGTAACCTAATATTGTTAAAACGTATATCATATATGCATGCACTTCAAGAAAAAATTCAAGTGGTAATTAATATTTCAAGAAAATTATTGTTTCAATAGTTTTCTATATTTAAGACTTCTCATTTATCAAGACTATGTTTGTTTTTGTTTACCGTATTAATAATCAATGTTAGTACTTTTATTATATTGGCATCGCCGCATCTACATTTCAAAGTTCAGTTTTTTTACTTTCTAACATTTTGCAGTCTTCTCCCGGAGGAAATGGTGGCATGAAGGTGGCCAAGACGGTGGTCGTTAACCCTAATAGCGTCAATGGTGATGCCTTTAAAACCATAAATGATGCGGTGGCTGCTGCGCCGACGAAAGCAGAATCCAGTGACGGATACTTTGTGATTTACGCCGAGGCCGGAGTTTACGAAGAGTACGTCACGGTCCCTAGCAACAAACCGAACGTGATGATCATTGGTGACGGCATTGACAAAACAATCATCACCGGAAATAGAAACGTCGTTGATGGTTCCACAACTTTTGCTTCCGCTACACTCGGTAAGTCTTTTGGACTTGATTGTTTGTTTAAAAATTGTAAAACAAATATGCAAAACGTAAACAAGATACTAACAAGAAACTCTGTTTTGGTTTACAAAAATGTGATATAAACAAAATTAAAACGTTATGTTTTCTAAAAATTAACATGACCTTTTATACGTGGACTAACTCTTTTTTCAAAATATTAATCTCTAAAAATATGTGTGGATTAATTTTGATATCTTTGCATTCAGCTGTAATCGGAAAAGGTTTCATGGCGGCAAACATAACCGTGAGAAACACAGCCGGACCTAGTAAGCACCAAGCTGTGGCTGTCCGCAACAGCGCAGACATGTCAGCATTTTATAAATGTAGCTTCGAGGCCTACCAAGATACCCTTTACGTCCATTCACTTAGACAATTCTACAGAGAATGTGATATATATGGCACGGTAGATTTCATATTTGGTAACGCGGCCACGGTCATCCAGAACTGCAACATCATTCCAAGGTTACCACTTCAAGGACAATTCAATGCCATAACAGCTCAAGGAAGAAGCGATCCAAACCAGAATACCGGGATTTCGATACAAAATTGTAGAGTTATACCTAGTGCTGAATTGGTTTCAAGTAATTTCTCGGTTAAGACGTATTTAGGCCGGCCATGGAAGGAGTACTCAAGGACGGTTTATTTGCAAAATTTCATGGATGGGTTTATTGATGCTAAGGGATGGAACGAATGGATGGGTGATTTTGCATTGAAGACATTGTATTATGCGGAGTTCAAGAATACCGGACCGGGTTCAGAAACAGTTAACCGTGTTAATTGGCCCGGTTATCATGTGATCAATGAAAATGAAGCTCTTTGGTTCACTGTCTCAAACTTTATAGCCGGAGATAGCTGGTTACCAAACATGGGAGTTCCGTACGCTGGTGGTTTGGTGTAATGTAATCTCCATTAATTTCTGGTCGTTCTAACCATAAATACAAAATGAATTAATTAAATTAAACTATGATATTATTTTTATGTTTTACTTGTACCTATGTGATCTATATGAAATTGTTATCAAAATAAAATCCGGTAGTTATAAAACACGATTAAGACACTGATATAATCTGGTAAAAGAAACCAAACAAACATAAAACGTGAGATTTTTAATCCCTAAAATAAGCAAAATTATTTTCCCTATTTAGAAACTCAAAAGAAAAAGAGAAGACAAAGAAACTACCACAAGTCTATTTTTTGTCTTTTTAACAATCTTTCACTAACCGAGTTTCCCGCCAAGCCTTACAAAACAAAGCAACCAGAATAACGAACTCTTAATTTGTTTTTTCTGTTATAAATAAGCCATCTCAACAATTATGATCAAATTACATACTCCTACGGAGGCTATACGTAACCTTCGAAGGAGGAGTCCATAAAACTCACAAATCTTTAGATTTTCTCAAAAGAACAACGAACAACTCTAATATTTTTTCTTATAATTTCTTCAAGAGTTGTTCAAGTTCAAAAACAATTTGATATAGACAATACAAACAAAATAGTAAAGATATTGTAAGAAAAAAAACACACAAGAAAAACATGTCGTACGGATACGACGATGATTCAAAAAGGAAGAAGAGCATGGTGATTATCTCCATCTCCTCTGTTCTTTTGATCTCGATGGTGGTCGCCGTTACCGTTGGTGTTACCCTCAACAAGAGCGACAGTAACGGTAACTCTGAAGATACAGAGATAACGCCTTCCGTTAAAGCCGTCAAGGATGTTTGTGCACCGACGGATTACAAGAAGACATGTGAAGACACTTTGATTAAGAACGGTAAGAACACGACCGATCCAGTGGAGTTGGTTAAGACAGCGTTTAGGATTACTATGAATCAGATCACAGACGCGGCTAAGAAGTCGCAGACGATGAGGGAGCTTCAGAAGGATCCGAGGACGAGGATGGCGCTTGATCAATGCAAAGAGCTAATGGATTACGCGTTAGGCGAGCTTAGTAACTCTTTCGAGGAGCTTGGGAAGTTTGAGTTCCACTTACTCGATGAGGCTTTGATCAATCTTAGGATTTGGCTCAGCGCAGCGATCAGCCACGAGGAGACTTGTCTTGAAGGGTTCCAAGGGACGCAAGGAAATGCCGGAGAGACAATGAAGAAAGCGTTGAAAACCGCTATCGAGTTGACACACAACGGGCTAGCGATTATTAGCGAAATGTCGAATTACGTTGGACAAATGCAGATGCCGGGGCTAAACAGCCGTAGGCTTCTTGCTGACGAGGTTCCCTCATGGGTGGACCAGCGGGGACGTAGGCTCCTTCAGGCCGCTGCTCCTTATTCCGATGCGAAGGCTGATATTGTGGTGGCTCAAGACGGAAGCGGTCAGTACACCACCATCAACGATGCAATGAAGAACGTGCCAAAGAAGAAGAACACGACTTTCGTGGTTCACATTAAGGCCGGAATCTACAAGGAATACGTTCAGGTGAACAGAAGCATGACGCATCTCGTGTTCATCGGTGATGGTCCCGACAAAACCATCATTTCCGGCAACAAGAACTTCAAGGACGGTATCACCACATACCGTACCGCCACTGTTGGTACGACATATATTTTTACTTGTTTTAGTTTATATAAGGTTGTGAAGTCATATATGATAATTGACCTAATGGTTATTGCAGCTATCGTTGGAGACCACTTCATTGCCAAAAACATTGGGTTTGAAAACACCGCTGGGGCAATCAAACATCAAGCGGTTGCAGTTAGGGTTCAATCAGATGAGGCAATATTTTTCAACTGTAGATTCGATGGCTACCAAGACACGCTCTACACTCACTCCCACCGTCAATTCTTCCGTGATTGTACCATCTCAGGCACCATTGATTTTGTCTTTGGTGACGCGGCTGCTGTATTCCAAAATTGTACTTTGTTGGTGAGGAAGCCACTCCCGAACCAGGCCTGCCCGATCACAGCCCATGGTCGCCAAGACCCGAGGGAACCGACCGGGTATGTGTTCCAAGGGTGCACGATTGCCGGGGAGCCAGATTACTTGGCTGTCAAGCAAACTAGCAAAGCCTATCTCGGAAGGCCATGGAAGGAGTACTCAAGAACTATCATCATGAACTCTTTCATCCCGGACTTTGTCCAGCCACAAGGATGGCAACCGTGGCTCGGGGACTTCGGTCTCAAGACTTTGTTTTACTCTGAGGTCCAAAACATTGGACCTGGAGCAGCCCTTGCAAGCCGTGTTACTTGGGCCGGAATCAAGACATTGAGCAACGAAGAAATCCTCAAGTTTGCACCGGCCGAGTTCATCCAAAGTGACGCTTGGGTTCCGGGTAAAGGTGTTCCATACATTCCTGGTCTTTTGGATGGCAATCCCACCGTCGCAACCACCTCCCCGAGCCAGGCAGTTGCTTCAGGATTCTCTTCTTTCACGGACACAAATGGAGCTGAGTCGGTTTCTCCAACAGTTTCTCCAGCAGTTTCTCCATCAGTTTCTCCAGCAGCTTCTCCAGCAGGTTCTCCAGCCGCTTCTCCGAAAGGTTTGGTTGATGTGGATTCAAACGAGAGTTATTCGATGGCTTAATAAAATATTGATTAAGATGCCACAAATTGTGTTTTTTTCTTACTCTAATTCAAGAAAACCTCAAAAACAAAGCAAAGAAGTTTGCACAACCTTTTGAGGACTTCAGGGTTATTGATCTGCCAAATTGTTGAGATTAATGTTTAGCCTTGTAAACTCATATTTTAATATCGAAGTACATTAAAAATGTTGTTTATAAATCAATTATAACTAATGTATTATCGTGAACGGGAGGTTTTTTACCCATTATGTAGAAATTAGTTCACTAGTATGCGCGAGCTGTCTCAAAGTATTTTATTTTTCATCCACTTATAGTATCTTATACGAAACTTCAAAATTCTGTTTTGCAAATTATTTCACCGTTAGGCGATACTCCGTTACATGTCTGTTTTTTCGGAATTTATTTAGAAATTATGTTGGAGGAGAAAAATTCTATAGTACCTTCTTTGATTCTTATGGACCACATTGTTTAAGCAAATACATATATAGAAACTTTGTAATTTCATTTTAAATTCCAGTATAAGAAAATTGGAGAAAACATAATTATAAATTAATGGTTTGGTAATAGTTTTGTTAGATCCATTCATTTTCAATTTACAGTTTTTAAGGTTGAGTAATACTAACGTGTTGAAAATGTTAATTTTTCTCTCCTTCGCTTGTATTTTCGTAATATGTCATTCAGTAAATTCATTTCATCATATCACACACCTCTATATATTTATGAACCGAGGCAAGCTTATATAAAAAGAGAAAGTTCGAAAGTTATACTAATACACATGAATAGAAAATAAAGCCATGCTTACCCGGAAATAAAGCCATGCTTAAATAGTGAAACCAAAACTGAGTTTCTTATTTTTCTCTCATGAGAAGAAAAATGAATTTTGTCGGTAAACACAAGTAGTTACAACTAACTTCATTTACTTCAGCATTCACTTCATCATAAAAATTGAGACAATAGAAGAAAATATCTTCCCAAGGCAATTTTGCTTGCACACAATATGATTTTACTTCTCTGCATTTACTTCACCAATTGAGAAAGTCTCTTCTTTCGAGAAGCTCAACATTATACTAGTATATGCCCACATTTTCTAGAAAGTATTTTCAGATAAATTTGCCAATATACAGCTTCGATAATTTTTAGGAGAAAGTCATTTATTATTAAGTAGCTAGGATATATTGGCGTATTTGTTTCTATATTTTCGATGGTTTTCAGTTAATTCTCTACCTACTTATGTTATCATTCATAACTCTTATAACTAACTAGTGGTAGTACTATTATTTTTCTCAAAAAAAAAAAAAAAAAACTGGTGGTAGTACTGCACGATCTGAATGCACCAACTAGTATCCATATACTCTTTCCATTCTTTTTTGTTTGATGTTTAAGGTTTGTATACACAAATTAAGAAATCATTCAATTTTTAATTTTTTCAAAACAAAACATGTTTGATCATCAGTTCCAAAAAAAATTAACCAATAAAAAAATAAACTGCAGAATTTAAACAGTCAAAAACTCAAAATCACAAATAATTTTACATAAAAAATTGAAAACATCAATCTAAACAAAACAAAAAAATCACTCTAAAACATCAATAAAAAAAGAACGGAGTATCTAAAAAAATAGGTAAAGAATTTCCCAACATAACTAATATCTTTATTGTTTACTACTAAACGTAATTTTCTTTTGAATGCTCTATTTATATCACAACCAAAACGTCCCCATTACATAACTTAGAACGTGAAAACACATTTGCAAGAAAGAGAAATGGGAGGAATCGAGCATAGAATGGTGAGTGTTAATGGCATAACAATGCACATAGCAGAGAAAGGTCCCAAAGAAGGACCTGTGGTGCTTCTCCTCCATGGATTCCCTGATCTCTGGTACACGTGGCGTCACCAGATTACTGGGCTATCATCTCTTGGTTACAGAGCCATAGCTCCAGATCTCCGAGGCTACGGAGACACTGACTCGCCGGAGTCTTTCTCTGAGTACACTTGTCTTAACGTAGTTGGTGATCTCGTGGCTCTTATGGACAGTGTCGCTGGAGATCAAGAGAAGGTGTTTCTTGTGGCTCATGATTGGGGAGCCATTATTGGTTGGTTTATCTGTTGGTTTCGACCTGACAAGATTAAGGGTTTTGTGTGTTTGAGTGTGCCGTATAGACCAAGACACCCTAAGGTCAAGCCTCTTCAAGGGTTTAAAGCTGTGTTTGGAGATGATTACTACATTTGTAGATTTCAGGTTTTGCATTTTGACTCTTTCTTTAGTTTGCTCTGTTATCTGCAAACATGCACATATTTTGATTGAGTTTCAATTTGTATTTTGACAATGTGAAATTTGCAGGAACCGGGGAAGATTGAAGGAGAGATTGCAAGTGCAGGTCCAAGAAGAGTTCTGAGGAACATCTTCACAGGGAGAGCACTCGGTCCGCCGATTTTACCTAAGGAGAAACCCTTTGGGGAAAACCCTAACCCTAATTCCGAAGATATTGAATTGCCTGAATGGTTTTCTAAGGAGGATCTTGAGTTCTACGTCTCCAAATTTGAGAAGGCAGGATTTACTGGTGGATTGAACTACTACAGAGCCATGGATCTGTAAGTTCTTAGTTTATAAATGAGTACTTTAGTGTTTATGTTGATTGGTTATTGGTTAATATCAGGAACTGGGAACTCACTGCACCATGGACCGGAGCTAAGATTCATGTTCCAGTGAAGTTTATTACCGGTGATTTCGACACGGTTTACACCACACCAGGGATTAAAGAGTACATTCACGGTGGTGGATTTGCTGCAGATGTTCCCAATCTTAAAGAGATAGTTGTGATTGAAGATGCTGGTCACTTCGTTAACCAAGAGAAACCTCAAGAGGTCACTGCTCACATCAATGACTTCTTCACCAAGCTCCAGAACAACAACTAATAAACCGTTTAGGCCTCTCTTGTTTGGTTCTCTTTCAGAAACAGTTTGGTTCTTCCCTGTGTTGTTGTTTCGACGAGATCATGAATAAAATTTGACATTACAAAGCTTAATGTGTACATAAAATCAATGATTTATAAGCAATCTAGTGAACCAACACTCATAGCATATACCAATACATGGTCAAGAAAAGAAAATTTCAATCAAACATCAAACACCATCAGGACCTAGAACAAGTTCCAACATAATGCAAACTAATGTTCTTGGTAATGAATGATGCATTGGTCTCTCAAATAATTAGACTCTTTTGTTGATTATAATTAAGACAAATGAACTTAAGATAGTAAAGCTCAATGTGTTTGCACACAATGAATCCAGTAGAAACATACTTAAAATCACGTCTTAAACAAGCAAATATAAATAAACTTAAGGTCATGTCTTAAACAAGACAATAAAAACAAACGTTCTCTACCAAAAATCCAATAACGAAATAGATCAAGAAGCAACAATACTCCAGAACCAAGTTCAAAGGCTGTGACACTGTTCTTAAACCTTGAATCCACGACTCTTCCTCCTTCCTCTGGCCTTCTCGAACTTCCTTCCTTTGGAACGAACATATGGCTTTGAGTGACTGTGTGGCACACCAGGAGCAGGACCAAAATGCTTCACAGCTTCACGTGAATTCTTAGGTCCTCTAAGAAGAACCTATATAACACAAGAACAACACAAAGTTCACAAAGTTTATCCATGAAGTTCGAAATGGATAAGATAGGTTTGGTTAAGAGTATTACCGTGTTCTGTCCCAATGGAGCTCTGAGAGCAAGCTGGTCAAAGGTTAAGCATTCACCTCCAGCTTTCACAATGCGAGCTCTGGCTCTCTCAGTGAACCTCAAGGCAGCAACTTTGATAGCTGGAATGTCGTGTACCCTCACATCATCGGTTATAGTTCCAACCAAAACAGCAATCTTATCATCCTATAATATCAAAACACACATTCAAAACTAATAGCATTAGCCAACATATGGTCAATATAAGAGCATTTCTATCAAACATCCAACACAATCATGACCTAGGACTAGTTTCAACATCAAAAACACTATCATGACATGTTCGAATACGCAATAACCACACTAGTTTCACCGAAATGGGACAGATTCATCAATGACCTAGGCCTAGTTTCAATATCACAAAGCACAGAGTAAGAGTATTGTAACCAATAACCACACTAGTTTCACCGAAATGGGACAGATTCATCAACGACCTAGGACTAGTTTCAATAACAAAAGGTACAGATCAAAGAGAAGGGTTTCAAAGAAATGTAACCTTGCCAGACATCAACTCCACAAGTCTAGATAGAGAAAGAGGAGCTTTGTTCACTTTACTCATGAAAAGCCTCTTCAATATCACCTTATTGAAGTTACTCTGTGTTCTCCTTACCAAAAACCTGTAAAGCTGCAACATTTACAAAACCAAATTCCCAAATGTCAAAAACCCACTACCCAAACATCGAAAAAGGAACAAAGATCCTTGTTAGAATTACAGACCTTGACAGTAAGCTTGAGGTAAACATCATCGGACTTGGGAGCAGTCCTTTTGGTCTTCTTGCTCTTACCTCCAGCGATCAGATCAATACCCTGTAAGCAAAAACAAAAAGAATCGATCTCAGAATCAACATCGGAAGCAATATCACAACCTCGAGAGAGATTTTTTTTACCATTGTAGCGTCTAGGGAGTGTGGTGCCGCCTACAGAGAGAAGTGAATTTAGGGTTTATAATCTTTTATAGTGACGACAGTTTTAGGGTTTTCTTCTTTTTTGATATGGGCCCAAATTATAAGCCCATTAGTAGGCTTTTAACTTCTCTTTGAACTTTAATTAAAGGCCTTCTTATTTCTCAGCTTATTAGCCCAAATCATAAGGCCAACAATAATAGTGTTTCAAATTTATTATGCTTTTTGGTTTATCATATAAAAAACTGATTTTCTTTTGCAGATTTGCAGTAATTAATACTGTTTTTTATACAATAAATTGTAGGAAATAATCGGAAAATGATCTTAGGTTTTAAAATATTTAGATTAAGAAAATTAATTTTTGAAATATACCACCTGTTATTCTGTTATTAATAGCACTTGATTTTGATTGATTTTGAGTTTTAACATCTACATGTTTCATTTTTAAACCAGTGAAATTTATGGAAATCCCACATAGATTTCTAAACCAGTTATACTAACTAACCAATATTACCCCCTAATCATAGGCAATCAAGGTTTGAATAAGTTTAAGTTGTCTAACAATTATTACTCCCAAAAAAAGCAGAGTGTCATGAGAACTTCTTTTTTTACTAATTTTGTCACGAGGGGTGGAACATGATGGGCACCAAATACGAATACGAATTATATTACTCTGCTCACACGTACACACATAAGTGCATATCTAACCATAAAACCGAACTTTTCAAAAAACGCGGTTTATTAAAAATGTAAAGGAGACTTAACTTACTTTGACCATTTCCAATGAGAATCATCCACGTCTCTCATCTTTTTGGCTCCATCTTCCCATCACCGTCCACTACCATTCTTGCCTTTGAAGCTTTCACTAATCACTTCTTCTTCTTCCATTTTGACAACTTCTCTTAATAATCATTCTTTTTAGTTATCATTCTTTTATACAATCATATGTTGTATTCATTGTATCCATTTTTACATCATCATGCTTGTAGTAGCTTTTGTACCTAATTACAGTTCTCTTACGTGTTTTAATGACCTTATTAAGCTTTTGTTTTAATTCAAGTTGTGTTTAATTACATGTTTTGAACCGACTACAATCTCTTAATCAATAGCCATTAAAAATTGCGTTGAATTTACAAAATCCAAAATTATCTACACCATCTGTTTATCTTCTTCTCTCAATCTCCTAAAAACTGAAAAGCTTTAATTCTCTTCCTCTTCTTCTCAAATTAAAAAAAAAAATCTTTAATTCGGATTTGTTCTATTCTAATCTATAATCTGAGTTTTCAATACAAGACTAATAAAGACTTGTTCTTTTTGTTTGACCCTCTTGTTCTTCTTTCTCTTTTCCTTCTCTGTTTCCCGCATTTTCCCGGGAAAAAAAACCAAAACTTTCTTATCGATTCTTTAATCCATAAACGACCCTTTGTTTATCGCCTGATTTGGCACAAACCCTTTTGGATTTCTGGTAAATGATGACGACAATGGAAGGTATGATGGAGATGGGTGTGTTGGATGATATTATAAGAAGATTGTTAGAAGGTAAAGGAGGTAAACAGGTTCAGCTTTCCGAGGTCGAGATCCGTCAACTCTGTCTTAACGCCAGACAAATCTTTCTCTCTCAACCTAATCTCCTCGAGCTTCATGCCCCTATTCGTATCTGCGGTAATTGGATTATGATGATGATGAACAAATTTCGTGGCTTTTATGTTTTGATGATTGGGGTTTGAGTCTTATTGCACGATTGATTATTGATTCTGCAGTTTGGTTTCATATGCATAAGAAAGTTTTGATTTTTAATGATTTTAGGTTATGTTGTTTGCATTATTATGCTCCTGATGATTTTGCAATTTGGTTTCATATGCATAAGAAAGTTTTGATTTTTGAAGCATTTTAGGTGTTGTAGTGTTTGCAGTATGTTTCTTTTGAGGTACTTATGGTTTTTGATGATTTTGGTTTCCTATGCATAAAAAAGTTTTGATTTTTGATGATTTTAGGTGTTGTAGTGTTTGCATTATGCAATTTGGTTTCATATGCATAAGAAACTCTAAAAAGTTTTGATTTTGATGGATTTTAGGTGTTGTGGTGTTTGCATTATGGTTCAATTGGTGTACTTATGGTTTTGAATATTTGAATTCAGGTGATATACATGGACAATACCAAGATCTATTGAGGTTATTCGAATACGGAGGATATCCACCATCAGCAAACTATCTCTTCCTAGGTGATTACGTTGATAGAGGCAAACAAAGTCTTGAAACTATATGTTTACTCTTGGCTTACAAAATCCGTTATCCATCAAGGATATTTCTCTTGAGAGGAAACCATGAAGACGCTAAGATCAATCGGATTTACGGATTCTATGACGAATGCAAACGGAGATTCAATGTACGGCTTTGGAAGATATTCACCGACTGTTTCAACTGTTTACCTGTAGCTGCTCTCATTGATGAGAAGATACTATGTATGCACGGAGGATTGTCGCCGGAATTGGAGAATTTGGGACAGATTCGAGAGATTCAAAGGCCTACTGAGATACCAGATAATGGTCTTCTTTGTGATTTACTTTGGTCTGATCCTGATCAGAAGAATGAAGGATGGTCTGATAGTGATCGAGGTATATCATGTACGTTTGGTGCTGATGTAGTCGCTGAGTTTTTGGATAAGAATGATCTCGATCTTATTTGCCGAGGCCATCAGGTAAACAGATCACATTTTAGAACCAATTTTCGCTTGTTTAGAAATGATTGACATACGTTTATGAGAACCTCTTGAGATAATTTGACCTTTGAGGGATGTGTATGCGTGCAGGTAGTGGAAGATGGATATGAGTTTTTCGCGAAACGGAGATTAGTCACAATATTCTCAGCTCCAAACTATGGTGGAGAGTTTGACAATGCTGGTGCATTATTAAGCGTGGACGAATCTCTCATTTGCTCTTTCGAGATTATGAAACCAGCCCCGGCTTCTAGCAGTACTCCTCTCAAGAAGGTTCGTTTCCACCGATGAATTTCAACACCAAGACGCCTTTCTTTTCATAAACATAACACATGTTTTTCTCTTCTATGTTTTCTCTTATAATATCAGGTACCGAAAATGGGAAAATCTTGAAACTCAATCAAGCTTTAGATTTGGTTTCACAAGCTCAAGTTAGGCCTGTACATTTCTTCATATTGGAGAAGAGAACCTCAAAGGCTACTTTACTTTAGTCAACAAAGAAGAAGCATCTGTAAAAAAAACAAAAGAGAAAGAGAAAACAAAAGCATCTGTGTATAGTTGCAGAAACATCTCTTTTGGTCTGTTTTTCTTTGTTCTTGTTCTTTCTTTTTTTGGTTAATCTTTTAACACCTTAATTTTAAGTTAGAGTGACTCTCTTCTTTTGCTTTTTATTATCCTCTTGTATCATCAAATTACCACATTTCTTAATCTTTTCCATATTGAATTGACTTTCATGGTTTGGTTCTTACTTTTCTGAATCATATGCGCAGTAAAAACCGTTTGATTTACAGTTGCTACTCGCTGAATCGGAAAAACTCCCTATGGGTTATCTTTCACCCAAATATAGCTGTAAAATATCGATTCATATGCATTTACAGAGCTTGTGTATGAGTTAAAATGCTATTCTCTGCAGCTACCTGATAATGTTCTTGTTCATATACATCAACTGTGAACAACTCAAGATTTTTTGTGCTTTCTCCCACAAACAATCTCACTAGCATTCATTCACCGTAACAATTTCATAAATTTGTTTGACAAGTAGATACTGAAAAAACGAAAGAAAGATCGTGTTTCAAGATTACAATTTGTTACTTTCCTAGTAGCGGATTGCAAATTAGAAGCTTCACCTAAGAATCTCAAACTGAATAGAAGACACAAGCCTGAAGTAACATTCTTCATTGTTGTGGTGTGTACCCTTTAGTCAATGTAGCACGATCTCGATTTCCATTGAAGATAGCCATCAATTCAGGAACCAGCTTGTCATGTTTCAACACAAATCTGTTAAGAAACACATCCTCGCTACTCGCCAAAACAGACGACATTGGAGGGATTTCATTTCCTCCTTTGATCACTCCTTTCGACATGAGCGCTTTGATTACATTACACCTTGGCACAATCCTCTTCTCTAAACTGTATCCAAGAACAGGAGGGACCATAACCACTTCCTTCCGTGGCCAATTCATCTTCTCAACCAGATACTCAATCTTCTTCTTAACATTCTTCGAAGATAAACCAATGCAAGAAGGAAAACACTTGACCATCAACTTAAACTCATCTCTGCTAAACCCGAGCCCGAGAAATGTTTCGACACAGTTTGTTATCTTCTCTTCCGAAGCACGCATACATTCAGGACGCTTCTTCATCACTGATATCACTTCCTCTTCAACTAAACCGCAACTCTTAAGCATTTCAAACGTCTGAATAATCTTCTTCTCCGAGAATTTCAACACGTAAGGCCACTTCTTGAACATTTCCCACACATCATCCACACTAAAGCCTAACCTTTTATACAGATTAACTTTCTCCTCTATCGTTTTCTCGCTCGTTTCATAAACAACATGTAAAGCTAAAACAAACTTTGGAGTAGTCGGATCAAAACCCATCTCAACAATCTTCTTAACAGATTCATCAAACTTTTCTTTCCCACACACAGGTTGGCTCTTAGAGACAAGCAAGCTAAACAAAAACCGTTGAGGCACACCTAATTCTCTCAAAACCGATATGTTTCGGATCTTATTCCCTTGCTTACCACTCACTGGTGAAGAATGACATAACAACTTCTCACCTTCTTCTTTGTCATTGTGTATAATGTATTTGATGAAATCATAGTACAAGCCAGTAGATTTCACTCCTCTCTTTCCCAAGATTTTAGGAACTTTAGAAACAATCTCGATTACCTCAGAGCTTGAAGCTCCTCTAGACTTAAACTCCTGAAGCTTAGGAAGAAGAGATTCTTGAGGGTCTTCTGCAAGCAAGAGTGGATAAGTCCTAATCATTCTATAGATCTGAGAATCACTGAAACCATAATCTCTAAATAGTCTAAGAACGGAATTTGGATGTTCCATTGATTCTACTAGCTTTCTAGTTAAACCGAGTGATTCAATGAGATAAGGGACTGTTAAAGTCTTCTCTTTTAGACTCAAATCTGAAGCAGTTGCAGAGGAGAAGGAATTTGAAAAAAGAGATGTATTTTGCAATGAAATAACTCTAAAGTTGCAAACTTTATGTAACCCGATACATTTTTTTCCATGGAGTAACAGAGAATACATGATTAAGAACAAGAAACTCACTTTTCAATCAGACAACGCCGTTCGATTTTTCAAAAAATCGCAAAAGAAGCAATTTTTTCGGTAAATGACATGTTTTGGTTCTTTAGGGTTTTTGAAGAACATTAGGGGTATTTTGGTAACTTCACATTGCAGACGTTTTTAGCGACCAGAGACATCTCAAGCCCCAGACGCATCATCATCAACCATCGTCGCCTTTGTCTTGTCGGTAAGTTCCTGATTCTGATTTTTTCGTTGTTTTTGTGTTTGAATCTCAAATTCTCGACCTTGGTTTTTTGTATCCTCTCTTAAAGTTGTTTGATATCTGTGTTTTTTTGGTGTTGTCTCGATCTATGTTTGGATTTCGTGATATGTGTTACCATATCTCTAGATATGATTGCATAGCAATGTTTATGTTGTGTTCCATTGTTGTGTGTGTTCAATGATGTTTTACATTGGAGAATCTCTAAGAAAGTTTACATTAGCAATTGCTTAATGATTCTTGTGTTAAGATCATTCGGTTTAAGAAACTCTGAAATTGGAGAATTTAGATTCATATGTAGTTAAAGAGAGCATCTTTTCATGGTTCTTGAGCTCTATGTTTTTGTATCTAGTGTGTGTTTCTGAATATTGTTGTGTTAATTGGGTTTGAGTTCTGTTTAGAAGAAGCAAGCAAACAATGGAGACTACACAGAAAACTGAAGCTGAAAACCCGCCAAAACCGGCCGTGTCTTCGTGTAGAAAGAAGCTAAAGGATGATGCTAATTTCCTAGAAGACGTGAAAGATCACATTGATGAATTCATCAATGCTTCCATGGATGATCACAAGAATTGTTTCAACAACACCATCAAGAAGGTTCTCTTCCTTCACTATTACCAAAACACACATTATCAAATCTTGAGCCACTCGGTTGATCACATTGATGAATTCATCAATGCTCCCACTCTGCTATATGGTTAGTACTAACTTGCTTTACTTGGGATTGGTTTTGCAGATGTTTGGATTATCAAAAGCTGTTGCAGAGAAGCAAGAAGCTGAGGCTGCTAAAGGAGTCGAGAGTTATTTGCCTCTTCAGACAACAATCTCGGACTAAAATCAAAACCAATCAGGATCTTGATTTGTTTCCTTTATTAATTTTATGGGATATACCCAATTTGTTACGGTAAATCAATCAAACATGAAACTTAGTGATTGATGCATTACTAATCAAAAGCAAATTTTTCTATATAATAATCTCACCAAACAATGTTATTTTTCGACTTCTAAACAAAAAGAAGAAAAAAAGTAGACTAGTAGTGCTAAGAAAACCAACTAAAAAAAACCAATTAAAAAACACCATAATTGACACAAACTTATAAGAAATAAAATCTCCTAATCCTTAGGCCGAGAAATCACACTCAAGTGGAGCTTTGAATCATGAGGATTCCAATAGAGTCCAATTATCTCGCCTACTTTAAGTTCCCTTCTTATGACAAAATCTTTACTCCAATTGTTATTCAACACATAGCTTCCTGTTGACTTCCATCTCTTGAAACACAACTTATGAGTAGACTTAGTGTCTTCGTCGGAAACATTAATTACTAACCCTGGCTCATCTTCGTCTTCGACCATTCTGATTTCTTCCTTGGTGAAGTACTTAAAAATATACTTATCCACAGATTCCTTTGGTATAATAAGTCGTGCTGCACCATTCACGTCGCTCATTGTGAGCGTTTTCGTGATATCCCATATTGTCTTTGGTCCTGTGGATAGAGTCAGTTCTAAGGATACGTTGTTATTTGCAGCCACTGTTTCGTTTCTTGTAGTAGAAGAAACGAAATAGCTCTCATCGCCGGTAAGGCGATCGAGAAGATTTAGCGTTTTTGGAGACGAATGAGAAGGGTTTTGTGTGTCCGTGGCTGCAAATACCTCTCTTTCGTTTCTTATACCACAAGAACACTCCCAAGAACACACATGTATCGAATCTTCACCGTGGCACTGAGGTGGACCATGAAAAGGTATTATTCTCAGAGGTGAAGAACGAATGTTTTTTGTGTTCAACATGTCGTAAGTGATGGATCATAAGTGAATGTTATATGTCGTTTATATAGAAAATTTATTCTTCTTCCTAACTCGTAATGAAGTTAGTGAATTATTTTCTCAATCTATGAAGGAGAAGGTTTTTTTTATGATAATATGACAAAATAAGTTAACAGACGGCTAGATAACAATATCAATTTCAAAATGGAATTGAAATGCAAAGTTAAAACCGACATTAGCAAATTATTGAATAATACGATCTTATCCCATTTTTTGGTTTTGTTAAGCACTTATAAATTACCAAAAACCCAACGAGATCAACATAAGAACCAAAACCAACGAGAGTTCAACTTCAACCAAACTAAATAAGATCTTTCAAAAAGAACAATAAGAAAGAAGATCAAATGTATTGAGTACCAGGCAAAAACCCAAAACAACAGAAGCAAGGAATTGATAATAGTTCTAAGCAAAACCGGTTTACAGGATTTAGTCTTCTTCCTCTCCCTCGTTCTCAGCGATGTTGAAGTACCTCAACTCGTAGAGGTTACGGTCCTTGTTAGCTGCAATCACCCTAAGCCAATCCCTCACATTGTGCTTCTTCAAGTACTTCTTGGTCAAGTACTTCAAATACCTAAACTCATCAAAAAACAATAGTACACACTTGAGATTGCTTAACACTCACATATCAATCAATGCATTTGCTACTTATGAGAGACACTTTGCAACAAGTTTGGATCTTACATTCACTTTCTATCATCTCAAGACTGAAATGACCTATACAGAGATTATAGGACAAACTGAAACAAGTTGGTTAGGTATATATACCTCTTGGAGAATTGACCATCAGAAGTAACAGTGATCTTGTTCTTCTCACGGGTGATTTTGACTGAATCACCAAGAGCACCAGCTTTACCACCGACTTTGATCCTCTCTTGAAGAAACTTCTCAAGGGAAGCTATCTCCATGATCTTGTCATCAACAGGCTTGGAACAATCAATGGTGAAGGAAACTCCCTTTTTCTTTCCCTTTGCAACAGCTGCACTTCCTCGACTCATTTTTCCTCTGCACAAATCCAAACAACACAATCCATAACAGTGTTCACATACACAAAACATCAAAGTTTAGATACTGTTTAAGATTCCTACACAATCCATATATTCACCATTTCCAACAAATCTGAATAATTCACAGCGTAATCAAGACATGTTACTTTACATATACACTATCAATAGATGACACAGAAGCTAGAGATTCGATTGTTTCTACAATCTTCGTACTTCACAGGATAAGACAATCGAATCTAGTATCAGAAACTGAAGAGCTTTTCAATACCGAGAGAGAGTGAAAGCTTACCTTGAAGAAACCCTAGAAGGTGGAACTGTGTGAAGAGACGGCGGCGTCTATTAGGTCTTGATAGAGAAGAGAAGAGAACAAAATGATTTAGGGTTTTCTCAGAATTTAAAGTGCTCTCGTAATTTTTATTTCCAATAAATAACTCTAAAGTCCCCAAGTTTTTGCTAAATCTTAAAATAACCCCAAAAATTTCATATATTCAAGAATTGCCCTTTCTCATTAACAAATTTGTTCTGACTATTCAGTCTTGTTATCACACATTAGTCTTTTACTCTTGGTAATTTGAGCTTTTAGGTTAATTTTGTATAGAAAACAAAGATTTTACGGTAGAAAAAAAACTCAGAATATCCAGAAAAAAAGTTTCATTAGGGTAATTAACTTGAATACCCAGTGTAGCCACATAAAAACAAATATCCAAAGACCTCTTTTAGCTCCCAAGAACCAAACCGGCTCGAACCACACGGTCAACACCGCCAACGAGGGGGAAGCAGTCTCTCTCCAAACCATTACATAACCATTTTTGTTTTTTTTTTTAAGATTATCAAGTTTCATCACATAACTTGAGCTTTTCAGTTTTCAGATTTTCTCAAATATCAAATTCCCAATGTTTTTTTTTGGTGTTTTTAAAGTTTTGGTCCAACGTTCTTGAGAATTGCCTGACCGGTGAGAATCTCTCCGGGTAATGACTCAACTCTTACGATGATCCTCCTCCGCCGTGCCTCTGATGGAAGCTACCGGATCCTTCGTTGAACGAAGATGCCCAAATGGATGGTTCTCTGTCCATCTGGTTAACCGAGTAGGCTTGTTGTGATTGCATATAAGGATCTCTCTCCCATATGTTAAACCGGATAAAACCACTCCCGCCTGCCTGATCCGAAGAAGACGAAGTTGACCCCATCCCGGAAGCTATTCCTCTACCGAGTCTTCGACCAGAGGGGAATACAGGCCCACGAGAGACTATAGGTGACTCTGGTTGGTGTGACTGTGCAGAAGGCTGTTGGTAATACGCCTGAAGTGCTTGCATTCTGTCTCTGGTTCGAGCATTGCTTCCTGGAAAAGGCGGTGTCCTCGGAACAGAAGCAACCGAGCTTCCCGCTCTACCACTGGAACTGCAAGAACCCACCAATAGATGTATATTAACAAAACAAATGATATTTTAACACAATTGTTCATTGATCCAATTGATTCGATTGAGATCAAAGGAAATAAGCCATGCACAAGTTTTGATTCGATTGAGATCATATGTTATGATAAGCAATGGTAAATCTAAGCCAAGACAGAAAATGTTTACCTGTGACCATGATATGGACGCATGAAATGAGGCTGTCTGGGTCTGATCACATCTGAGCCGTTGGCACGGGAAGTCCTTGCAGCGCCTGTTGGAGGCGTGGGCTGATTTGCACTGCCCACATGAGCGCCGGAAGCAGAGAAATGCTGTGGTGGTGGTGGTGGAGGCGAGTGATAATCCCAACCGTGATAGTGCGGATCCACAGGGAAACCATAAGGAGTTGGGACTTCACTGGAAACTGATGAGCCAGAGTTCCAGTGACTACTGAAACTTGAACTGTCTGAAACACCTGCAGCACCACCAGTGCTTGAGGAAGACGAATGAACCGGGCCAAAGTAGGTTACATATGGACATGGATGACCGGCTGTTGGCGCTGTTGGTTCAGTAAAGTAACCTTGCGGTCCCAAGAGTTCATGATCTGCACCACGGTATCAGTCTCAATAGGTCAATAAATCAAAATGCCATAATTGTGAGAAAAAGATCAAGGGGAGAAAAACAACAAATAACCAATCCGATAATGTCTTACATGAACTCGGCGAAAAGTCATCCCTACATAGTTTAAGAGAGATTCATCAGCAAAGGGAAGAAAATCTAACTTTTTATTGCCACATGTAGCAAAAAATAGAGTCAACTACAAACAGATATCATGTAATTACTTACTCGAAAGAAGGAAGACGCGCTGAACTTCCAAATGGGCACCAGTGAACTCCAAAAGACTGCAAAGACACATAAACACAAGTATTTTCACCATGGAACATAATTCAATAAATTTGAACAACAACTTTCTGATATTAAAAACTCAGCAAGGGAGGCAACAAAGGGTAGAAGTAATGCAGATGAGCAACAGAACGGATAGGGTTACCAGTTTTATACCATTTCAGAGTATCCTCCGATATCATAAATATCTTCTTCATGAACCCAATCCTCGACATTGAACTCAGGGATTGAACGACAACCGTTTGCGTAAAGCCACTGGCCTTTTTCAACTTTCCGACAGTTCGGGCATTGCATCACTCCCTTTGCATTGAAAGCTGAGCCAATACAATCTAAAACACAAATGAAACAGATGTTAAGTTAGATGGCTTTGTAAAACCACATAAGAAACCAAACATAAAGCATTCAATACGCCCACACATGTAAAATATCTCAAACTTTAGCTAAAAAGCTCAAATCCCTCTTGCATCGAATCATATGAACAAAATAATCCCTAATCTATTAAGAAAATTTGGTCAGCTTACATACACAAACAAAGAAATACTCCAATCTATACATCCAAGACTGTCATATACTTATTCGTAAAACAGTTAATACGCCCACATATTGGAAGATATTAGCTAGAAATCTCTCTCGAATCGATTCATACGAATAATCCCTAATGTATCAAGAAAATCTGGTTGGTTACAAAGAGATACTCCTATCTATACATCCAAGACTGTCATACACTGAACAAAGATTAAGAAGCAAAGGCTCATATACACTTACAAGCTAATCATTCCATCGAAAAGCACATAATACATTGATTGCCAAAACACAATTCTGAGATACTGAGCTAATAGATGCATCAAACAAACTTGCCATTGTTGATGAAATAGTAATCAAACCCTAAACTGATCCTATTTACATAATCTCACATAACAATTCAACCACATCAACATTGTTTCATAGCTCAATACTCAACCAAACAACCACATCTCAACAATTCACAAATCGAATCAAACCAAAGCTAGATCTGGACAATTCAAAATCGAAATCAAAACATAATCAAAGAAGAAATATCAAATCGAAAAAATTGGTTTTACCAAGATGAAACTGATGGTCGCATTGAAGCTTAGCCCAAGCTCGATCGCCGTTAATAACAACCGTCTCAAGACAAATCGAACACGCAACGGAACCAAAACCATCTCCTTCGTCACGAGAATCACCATCGGCACCAGTACCTTGTTCGGTGAGATCATTATCACCGAAATTGAATTTGTTAACCTTATTCCCTAAACCCATCACCAAACAAATCCAATCAAACCAAATCTCAAAACCCTCTTCCTTCTTCGAGTTATTAAATCACCACGAAATTCAACAACACAGAAAATTCGTAAAAAGCTTCGATTTCGATTTTAAAATATAATTTTAAATTTTTCCCTATGAATCTGTGAACTCTCGTCACCAACAAGAGACCCAGAAAACAAGAAAAATCGCTACTTTATTTTTTATTTTTGTTGTTGTTGTGGCGTTATGTTTTGTGTGTGAGAAAAGATTGGGTTACGGGTAGAAGCAATGACCGGTGTCCAAAAAAAATACTACAAAACTTGTTTTATTCAACGGTTCAGATTTGTTCTTACGGATTTCCTTTTTGAAAATAAATTAATAAATTTCCAATTTTTTAAAATCAAATATTATAACGTATTTACATTTTTTTTTTTTTGACAACCTGTTTTTACATTTTTTTTATAAAGATATTTTTATTTCTATATTGTAAATATGAGGTTGGTGGTTGAATATAGGTTTCCATTAGGATGATTTTTAGGTAAAAGAGATATAGCTACCAAACTAATTAACACCATATTTTTATATTGGTTAAAAACAAATTGGTTTGGATGAAATGTGAATTTAAAATATAGTGAAATTTGGAAAACTGATTTTGATTGGTAACTGATTTTGATTGGTATCAATATCTTTATGAGTTTATTATATAACTAGATTGTATATTCATATTTTGGACGTCAATATTTATGATAGCTTTAAAATTTTGACTAAGAAAACGAATGTCATATTCAAACCAAATGCGACATGTGTGTTGATAAATGATACTCCCTCCGTTCTTTATTATTTGATGTTGTAGAGTGATTTTATTGTTTTATTTTTATTGATGTTTTCAATTTTCTATGTAATATTAATTGTGATTTTGAGTTTTTGACTGTTTAAATTCTGCAGATTGTATTTTATTGGTTGATTTTTGTTAGAATTGATAATAAAACATGTTTTCTTTTGAAAAAATAAAATATTAAATGATTTCTTAATTTGTGTGTAGCAACCTTAAACATCAAATAAAAAATAACAGAGGGAGTAAGTGTTTTTGAATGCATGCACGAAGGGTTTGATTGCTAATTAATATTTCTTCCGTTCCAAAAAGATAAATGTTTAAGGTTATGTACACTTATTAAGAAAACGCATTGATTTCTACGATTTACATTTTTCAATAAAATTTAACCAATAGCATTTCAGTATTTGTTTTGGAATTTGTAAAAGTGCATTGAAAATAGTAAAAACTCTATCTTTTTAAACAACTTTTTTTTGTAAAGATTTTATCTTTTAGTAATAGAGGGAATAGCGATGATATTTAAAATCAGCAATAACTTTAGAGATCATTTAAAAACTATCCATGGGACATTATGCAAAGATATGTGCAAGTTTGAATAGAAAAGATATGGCGTGTTCTAAAGATTCTCAAAATGGTATGAATCTTCACATTTACACTAAAAAAAAAAGATTCTCAAATATCTAAAACTATTTGCTATTTTGTTACATTTTCCTGCAATATTTATTTATTATGCTGCTACTATTCAAATTCAAGTGTAATAAATCATACAAAAAGCGATTACTACTGTTTAGTGTCGTGAAAAAATTGCATATATGAGTAGTGAAATTAAAATAAATTTTGAAAAGGTCAATAGTAGTCAAAAGTTTTTAACGAGTCCAATGTGACGATGTTCCCAAGCAAATTATTGCGTCCACATGCCAAAAGTTTATTCGCGCCGACTTTTGCAGCTCCAGTCCCCGTTTTTACCATTTCTGTTCTTTATTTTACCTTTTTGCAGTGATTCTAGTTTTAACTTTTAACCGGTACCAGTTAGTACATTTAGAATCATAGGATTTCACTACCATAATTTGAAAAAAAAGGAGATTTCCTAGTTTACAACAACTTAAAAGTTAAAACTCAAAAAAATTTGGTTGGAGTTCTAGATTTTCCTTAAATTTTTGTTTTTCTTGTCAGCAAACTTTCCTTAATTGCTATGATTGGTTGGAGAGTTTCTATTTGAGAGTTAGATTAATTCTTATAAAAAAAAGGAAGGGGTATATTTTGTAAAGTTTAATGCAATAAGGAGATGAAATTAATTTAGAAAACCAATTTTGAAGATAAATCAACGGCTCGGATTCAACAAAGAAAGATTTCCTTTTTCTTTTAGGAACAAAAAAAGGAGAGAAATTAAGAAAAGGAAACTTCTAGATTCATACTTGTTTTCACCACAAACTCTATATAAGTAGGTCGTAAACATCTCTTTTCTTCACCAGCACCAAATTCTCTAACTCTCTTAAGTTTTCTGATCAAATCAAACAAGAAAAAAAAGTCTTAGTCTCTTTCTTCAAACATGTTGGTTTACCAAGATCTTCTTACAGGTAGAGATCCTAATCACGATATATAGTTATATGGTTTATGTGGGAATCGTTACCGAGTATCAAAGATTTTGCTTTACGTTTAGGTTTCTAGCTAGGATTTACTTAATTTGATTATATATTGTGATCATCATATCAAAACCCTAATCATCGTCACTTTTTACATGTTGATTTTGTATGTGTTTGCTTGTGTCAGAAGTTTAAACTATGTCTTTTATCTTTTTGTATCAAACAGGTGATGAGCTTCTCTCTGATTCCTTTCCTTACAAGGAAATCGAAAACGGCATGTTATGGGAAGTTGAAGGAAAGGTACTACTATTTCGTAAAATAAATCTTTTTATCTCTATTATGATAAATCAATCTCTTTGGAATCTAATTGGTATATATTATCATACATGTGTGTTTTGTTTTATTAGTGGGTTGTGCAAGGAGCGATGGAATTCAACATTGGTGCGAATCCATCAGCTGAAGAAGGAGGAGAAGACGAAGGAGTCGATGATCAAGCTGTAAAAGTTGTCGATATCATCGATACTTTTAGGCTTCAGGTAAAAACTCAATGACCCTTTTTAACCTCTGTTTATATGCGCAAGAAAGCTATAAATTTGAGATTAATATATGGATGTTGTTGTTTGGCAGGAGCAACCACCGTTTGAAAAGAAACAGTTTTTGACGTTCATGAAAAGATACATTAAGCAACTAAACCTTAAGCTGGACTCAGAGAAACAAGAGCTTTTCAAGAAACATATTGAGAGTGCTGTCAAGTTCTTGATGTCAAAGCTCAAAGACCTCCAATTGTAAGCTATTCTTCTCTTTTACTTTGTTTTCGTAATTAGTTTTGTTAAATTTGGCTTCTTTTCTAATTGGTGATTATTTCAATGAATTTGACAGCTTTGTGGGAGAGAGCATGGGAGACGAAGGGAGTTTAGTGTTTGCTTACTACAAGGATGGAGCCACTGATCCTACTTTTATCTACTTAGCCTATGGCTTGAAGGAGATTAAGTGTTGAATACTTCACTCTCTTTTTTTTCCACTTCAAAGCTACAATGTTTATGTTTTTGGAGGTTTTACTCTTTGTTAAGAGGGTCTATTTCTTTTGTCTTTTGGATCAGTTTTTCGAGATTTTAATTACTATTTTAGAATGAATTGTTATAACGGAGACAGGCTTGCCTGATTAGAGGAAAAAAATTGCTTTATATTTTCTCACCATGAATTTAAGGTCGATTAATTGTTCGAATGTCTAGTGTTTTAGACTTTTTAACACATCAACTAAATTCCGAAATGCACACCACTAGTTAATCTATCTTTCTATATATAATACATCGGACAGAAATTCATTGCCTGATTTTTGTTCCCCATCTCATGCTTTAGAATTTTGAACATCTTAATAAATTCATGTTAAGCTACTAAATGAACCTCTAGAGCTACTAAATGAACCTCTAGTCTTGATATTATTAGAGGAACAAAATGAATGACGAGAAAAATGGATGAAAGGAATGTAAAGGAACAAAAAATTTAGGAATGAGAAGGAATGGTAAAAAAACTAGTTCTTCTTGTTCCTTTTCAAATTTGATAAGGAATATTTTTATTCAATATTTTTTTTGCATGAGGAGAAATGAAGAGGAATTATAAGTACCAAAAATTACTTGTAAATGGTATAATTTTTAAGGAATTGAGAGGAACTCATTGTTCCTCATCATTCTTTCCCCTTTAATGGTCACCAATTGGAGCCATTATGTTCTACTACCATTTATGTTCTACTAGGCAACATGATTCTTTAAAAACGAACAGAACCTTCTAAAACCGCCAGGCTTCTTGTATACAACTTGGTGTTTTGTTGATGTACTAACAACCTCAAGGGGAGGAGGCACTGTGTCTTTCTCGGGCTGTGTCTCGGTTACATTTGGCGAAGCCTCAAGTTTCTTTGGAGGTACCTCCGGTGGTTCCAAGTTTGCATCTTCACACTCGGCTCCATATTTCATTCCTAGAAGATGAATGCTTGTCTTCCGGAGCATCTTCATTAGCACTCCAATTTCTATGTTTCCACGTAAATATCCCATCGTATATCCCACCGGATATCCCCACTCTGGTGGTGGCGTATCGATGGCAAATGATACACCTGAAACCGAACTCACGGATCTAAGAAAAACAAAACAAAAACTTTGGTCCAATAAAATTGATGATATATATAGAAAAAAAATTAAACCTTGGATGGTCTTCAAAGCTCCTATGATTTTCTTATACCAACTTATATCTAATATGTTTAGATCGAATCTGCATCTCTGCAGAAGCCAAAAACACAACACATACACATACACATAATTAAGATTTAAGACCATTGATAAGTGTTGTAAGTAGTGAAAAGGAGGAAAGTTGTGAGATATATATAAGAACCATGAAGTCAGAAGTTGGTTTCCGGGTTCCTTTTGGATTATCTTCGTATCCATAATCAATTCGGCAGAGCATCACGTAAGCTCTTGCTTTATACAACTTCGCAATGAAGATTATAGGATCAACTTCGCCTTGTAATTCCACCAACCACTTTGATGCATCAATGTCGAGCTTTAAACCTTTCATATTTCACAATAACAATAAAGTTTTTAATTAGTCTTCACAACTATTGTGTAACTAGATAAGAAGATCTTCAAAACTCGAAGTTCTTTACCATTAATGCCGAGAAATATTTTATTCAACATTTTTTCCCAACCTTTGAGATCCATATTCACACCAAAAACACATTTCTGTTCATAAAAGTTACACAGGAAATATAAGAGGAAGATCCAGAAAAATATAGATAAATTTATTTGGATTTAAGTATAAAAACAGAGAAATTTTTACCAGTGAAGGAGCCTCCATCGTTCTTGGTTTCTAGAGTTGTTTGCCCTAAAAGCACAACTTAATTAGATACATTGGAATAAGTTTGATTACACCAACTTCGCTTTTATAATTCTAGTTTCCTTTTTATATGACCGTATGTTTTTGCTTCCATAATAAAAAGGTTTTACAGAGATTTATTGCCTTAATCATAAACTAGAAATATTGTGTGTATATATATATATATTTTATTTTATTGATAAAATGTTTACTAATATATTCTATATTTTAAATAATTTTTCACCACTACATAACAGAACGTGAGTTTTTTGTTTTGGACTTTTTTTTGTGTGAACCAAACTAGACATTTTGACTCCACGTTGGTAACACAACCAGTGGAACCTTCTTCCACCCAAAAGGGAAGATCTTGGAGGTTTCGAATTTAACCTGTTCTGGTGTTCAGCCCGGTCCGAGGAGACTTGAGCCTGAACCCGACCTTCTTGGTTTACGAATACTTTAAAAATTATCGATTCAGTGCGGGTCATAGTAAATTCGGCTAGGCATCACTTTAGCCACTAGACGATTCCCATCAATTCTATTTCATCAGAGTTTTTTTTGGGTTACAAGATGAACAAAACAAAAAGTTTGAATGTGAAAGAACCAAACTGAAATGTAAGAGTAGCGTCTTAATTTTTCTCTCTCGAATCATTTATACTGTCCTATTTTAGATGATTGTTAAGGTTTTTACACAGATTAAGAAACCATTTAGTTATTTATTTTTCCAATATAAAACATCAATTCCAAAATGATTCAACCAATGAAAAAATAATCTGCAGAATTAAACAACCAAAAACAACAAAAACACAATAAATTTTACATTGAAAATTGAAAAAACCAACTAATTTAGTACAAAGTTTTTCTCCTAAAAGATCATCTAAAATGGAACGGATGGAGTATACGTTAACAGAAAAGAAAAAAAAAATGCAATGAAATTGATTAATTAGAATTTACTTTTTACAATTTTTGCTTAAAATCTAACAAACCCAATTCCATAACAGAAAAGATGTGTAGTAGATACGAAATTCCAATTTTTGCTTAAAATAAAGCATGAACCAAATTAAAATGTCTAGTAGATACTAAAGCATGAACACAATGTAAACTGTATTGTTGATAACATATATCCTGATTCGAATTTTTTAATAGATCCAAATTGGAATGTAAAAGAAAACTAGTTGAAAGATAAGGCACAGAGAAACAGAAAATGATGGGGGAAGAGATCAAGCGTAGTAGTTCAAACTTGCTTTCTTCTTGGCTTGGACTTGGATGATACCTTCATTGAAGTCTTCATGGTTCACCTGAACACACACACACAACAAACAACAGAGAACTCTTGTGTTTAAAAACCAGACCAAATTCGAATGAAAAAGCTTAAAACTATGAAGAATTTTGTATCTTCTTACCTCAGTGGCATCGCGGCGAAGCGCCAACATCCCAGCCTCTACGCAGACTGCTTTCAGCTGAGCTCCATTGAAGTCATCTGTGGATCTCGCAAGCTCTTCAAAGTTGACGTCTGGGTGGACATTCATCTTCCTCGAGTGAATCTGGAGTTATTTGGTTGGGTTAGTTGAGCTATATGTGAGCTATTCCGTTATGAGGGTTATGTTTGAAAAATGGAAGAAACAAACCTGCAGGATTCTGGCTCTTGCTTCTTCTGTTGGATGTGGGAACTCGATCTTCCGGTCTAGTCGACCAGAACGCATGAGTGCTGGATCCAGAATATCTGCACGGTTAGTGGCTGCAATCACCTGAAAAAGATTGAGAGGTTTGGTTGTTGTTACTGTTTCTTTGTGGGATGATATACAGAAGAGTGTGACCAGTGACAAGAATAGATAAATATACTCACCTTAATACGTTCATCGCTACTGAATCCATCGAGCTGATTGAGCAACTCCAACATAGTTCTCTGCACTTCCCTGTCTCCGCTTACTTCACTGCATTCTCAGCCAAAGAAAGTGATTAGTGGCCTGTTGAGCAAGTGGAGAAATAGGTGAACTGGAATCAGCAAAAGATTTGTACCTGTCGAAACGCTTTGTACCAATTGCATCGATTTCATCTATGAAGATGATGCATGGAGCTTTCTCTTTTGCTAGTTGAAAGGCATCGCGAACCAGTTTCGCTCCATCTCCAATGAACATCTGTATACATCATATATCACAAAGGTACTATAGTCATTACACTTGAGAAGATTTCAATCATCATTATAGAGCTCCCCATATATATTTTGGGTAATGAATTAAGGAAAAGCAGATAAATCTAACACTTATACATACCTGGACTAACTGAGGACCTGCCAATTTCAGGAATGTGGCATTGGTTTGCGCTGCACAGGCACGGGCCATTAGAGTCTTACCAGTCCCTGGAGGACCATACAGGAGCACTCCCTTTGGTGGACGAACACCCAACTTGTCGAAGCGCTCCTTGTGCGTCATGGGAAGCACAATTGCCTCAACAAGCTCTTGGATCTGTTCCAGAATAAAACTCAATTAGATTCAGAACGCAACACGCTGAAGCAAAGTCAATACGTCGGATTAACACAATGGAATGATAAACGTACCTGCTTCTCCAGTCCTCCTATGTCATTGTAATCTTCAGTTGGCTTTTCATCAACCTCCATGGCTTTAACTCTAGAGTCATACTCGGATGGCAGAGTATCCAAAATCAAGTAACTGTCTTTGTTAACTCCAACCAAGTCACCAGGTTTTAAACTATCAGGATCCACAAGGCCAACAACTGGTAGAAAGATGGTCTGCGCTCCACATCAAGAAGCAAAAGGATTTGCTCAGACAATGAAACGGAAAAAAGCAACAGTAAACTTAAAAAACACATCTAGAGAATGGATTTGGAAGCCTCACCTGTCGTGTAGACGTTTTCAACACAACACATTTTCCCTTCCGTTGAGAGTCAAGATCAATATTAGCACCGTCTTCCTCAGCATCATCTTCAGGATTCATCTCCAAGATCTAATAGCATGACATGATATCATTACAGTTATACTTCATATCCAAGCAGGAAAAATCGTATAAATAACAGAACACTAAGTGAAATCAATCAAGTTCTACAGGAGTGAGTATCAAAGTACCAAAACTTAGATCCAAAACTATCCAGAGATAATATCTCCAATACAGAAGCTAGAATAAATACCTCCACAATGTTTCCAACCAAGTAAGGCAGCTGCTTGTTGAGCTTAATCTTCTCCTGATTCTCCTTAATCTTCTCCTTGTAAGAATCACACTCAAGATTTGTTCTTTGTGCGTCTTCCTATAAACCCATCAAAGATAAACTCAAAATCAGCAATAGCAACAACAACATCATACATATCCACAACAGGGGACATCGAATTAAAGGTCCTGCTTCCAAGTATTACCCTAAACGCAAACCCTAACCAGATTCCAGCAAGAACATACTCGAATTACAAGCAAATCCGATGAACCCAGATTATCTCCAACGAAACAATCACATAAACACGAAGAATCGAATCAAACAAAGGGAGATCGAGAGAGTTTATAGGACAAAACAAACCTTGAGAATTCGAATCTCGTTATCCAGCAGACGAGCAGCTCTAGTAACATCTTCGGTAGACATCGAAGCAAGCTGGTCTTCCTCGAAACTAGTCGTGTCTTCGACCATTGGAGTCGCCATTGAGATCGCCGGAAAGTGTGATTTAGGGGTTTCGGGAGAGAGCAAGCTTGAAAAGGAGGAGAGACGAGACGAAAATAAATAAACGGAAATTAGTAATTATAAAAACAAAAAATATTAAGAAAACTTGTTTTCAAAGAAAAGCTTATGGCAAAGCTTCTGAAGGAATCAGAGTATTTAGGAACCAGTTAAAATCACGTCTTTGAAATAGTAAAATCAGTTTTTAACTGGTCTAATTTTTTTACATATTTTTGATGAATTTCCAAATTTCTTTATGTAGAATATAGATAAAACACTGCAATTTAGTATTACTGAAAATAATATGTTCATTCTTTTTGTAAGGATTTAAATTGATAATTTTCTTTATAATTGCATTAGAAAATTCATTAAATAGAAAAAAGGAGTTACCTCACATCTTTCACAAAGTTAGTATTTCACCCAATATAAACCATCAAGGTGCAAGAAAAAGACAACAAAGTTCAAATATTACAAACTAGGAAAGAAAAAAACTCGCTTCTCATATATATACTGTAGAACTGAGTACCCATCGCAACAGCTATCGGAAACAAGAATCTTGTAAGAGAGTACGCCTCATTAACCCCCTTTATAGACTTTCAGAGTACTATAAGGGGAGGGTTCTCCGATGCACGTCAGATCTACCTTAGCCATCTTCGTGTGCCCAAATGTTGCAAGGCGGTTGCAAGCTTCAACAAACTGGGGGCTATCACGTAAAAGAAACTCAATCTCTCTTAATAGATTTTGTGTGCAAGTAGTGGTGACACCGTCGTAGACATACGTCGGGTTTGAACAATGCTCTCTTTGTCTATGCATATATATACCACTGACTGATAAAATCAGTGAGACATCTTCTTACTCTTTTCTCCTCTTCTTTTGGCATGAACACTATGATAAGTTATTCATGTTTCATGGAAACTCTTCATTCTAGTAGTTTTTGCTTCAAAATTGCAAGTTGAAAATTAAGGTTGAGATCAAAATGCAAGAACAATACATAGTGATGATTCAACCTTTTTTTATCGTATTTACACGAACATACACAAGCTTTTGAGATAATCATGAAAATGTTATAAAAAAATTATTGTTTACATTTCAAAACCCATACAAAATAATGATTTCTCCATTCTAGTGATGTTTTCATCCACGATTGACATGAAAGTTTTTAGTGACAAAAAATAATATAACGATGTTGCACATAAAAATAAGATGGATAACATTTCTCTAATGAAGTCATATTATATGTGGAGGAGACAAAGTTCCAAACTCACTTGTGAGTTTTTATAGAGCATGGTGACTCATAAGGTTTTCAAAGTTATCTTTGGGACGTGTTCTTTGGAATTTGTCAATGTCATGGAAAGACCGTAAGCATGGCCCTCCTTTTCTTGGCACTTTATGAAGTTTAGCCTTGTTTCAAATCGCATCAAAGATTGGAAGTTGGAGAATGAAACGAAAGCTTCGAATCAGACCGCTTGGAGGTTGGCCTACAATGTGATTCATGATCACAGAGTTCATTCTTTTGTAGAAGATGGACCTCCCCTTTGACTTAAAAAGTTTTTTGAATTTGGATGCATTGATGTTTGTTTGATGTTCACAGGCTTTTTTTTTTTTTGTCATCTAAATTTCATTCATAAAATTCAAAGGTAGAATTCGTTTTTGATACACCAGAGACTTAAACAAAGGTAGAGAACAACATGTGTAAAGCTTGAAACTATCTTGAAACCAAAGACCATAAGAAAAACCACCTTCAAAACCAGACCTAAATATTGATTCATGAGAAGATCCACCCAAATGCAATCCGGTGTAAAGCTTGAAACTATCTTAAAGAAATGCAGCAACTTATAAAAGTTGGGCGAGGTAACACTGCCTCGAAAACTATCTCTTCAGCAACAAGCCATCGACCGGATATCAGAACCCTAGGACTAGAACTGAAAATAAACACGCGACCGTAGCGAAAGTAGCTATGCCACACCCTCAAGTGGCCCCCGAAGTCCAATGTAATTGGGCGCTACCGATTCCACGAGTTCAAGCTCTCCATTCCCAGAATTTAGACCTCATCTAAACAACACCAGAGTAGGCTCGAAAAAATGAGACCATCAACAACGAGGACACCAAACAACGAGGACACCAAACAACAATCCAGCCAAGACCACTAAAACTCAACTATCACAAAGGCCAAAGATGAGACCAACTCCTAAGAGATCCAAGAAACACACAACCAAAAACTAACCGCCCATGGAAACTAACGGATACAACCTCATTACTACGATGAAACGATCCAAAATCAACCCGCTAAAACCTAAGAGAAGCCGCTAACTAAAACATAGATCTGAAGAGTGACGCCCAGCGAGGAGATTACCAACTCAGACGAGCCGCACAAGGCATGGAAGGAATTTGATCTGAATCGAAATCTATTCTTGTGAGATCAAAATCCGCGCATCACCAATCTATGCGTACGCCGCAACCTTGACTACGAGCCCTCAACTCGAACCCAAACCACAACCGACCCACAACCTAAGCTGCAGCCGTCGACCTTAAACCTCGACCCATCAGACCAAAACCACTCATCGAACCTGCAAGTACCGAGACATAAAAAACAAAGAAGAGAATCGGACCGGTACCGGTGCTAAACGAGCCACCGGCACCGGTCAGGACAGAGATCGAAGAAAAGAAAAATCCAGATCCAAAAATCGTCAAAAGGAGGCGGCTAGGGTTTATTTATTTTTTTATTAGAATGTGGGTGTTCAAGTCTCATGTATTTTTTGCTATCCACCCCATTCTGATGTTCACAGGCTATTTCTATGTAAGTTTTTGGTGAAACTTTAGCTTTTTTAGCTTTAATTTCCGGTTAAATAGCCGTGTAACACTTTTTCTGGTTCGTATATATATATATATATATATATATATATATTCAGATGACAAAAAAAAAACTTTGTTTTGATGAAAAATAAGAAGTTTCATACGATTGTGACATTTCATCTCTAAGCTGGACTTAGAAAACGAAATACATATACATAGATCATGAACAGACACAAATATATACAGTAGAACCTCGATAAATTAATACTCGATAAATTAATAAACACCATAAATTAATAAATTATCCCGGTCCCGAGTCGGGCCAATGTAAAAATCAACTCAATTTGATAAAATGATAAGATAATAATTTTTTTGAAACTCTTATGTAAAATATGGTCCCAATAATAGCATAAATTAATAATTGCAAATCTTAGACATATATGTATATACATCTAAGGTAATTTAGTAAAATATGACTCTAATGTTGTTTGTCTTTTCTTAAAATTGGAATCACGTTGGAGCTCGTCTTTAATTTTCTTTATTGCATCAGCAACTCCTGGTGTTGTCTTCTTAACCTGCATCCAAAAGTTATGAAGAGTTCTAGAAGCGAGAATTGCTTCCTTATGCGTAACTGGTTCCAAGGGTGATGCAAGATCTTCTTCAACTTCATCTTCAACATTAAGGATAGTAGCCGCAATTTTCTTCTAAACTCTGAACTTCTGAGGAAACATCATTTTCACCCGGATAGTCTAGTAAGGTCTTGACACATTATGTTCTGATAACATAGATTATTAATCACAACTTCAAGTTCATGAATGTCGTTTGATTCATCTTCTAAATTCCTTGATACATCCTCTGTTGAGCGAATTTTGCAGTGTCGGAAACAATTTGGTATTGTCTCTTGACGAACATCAGTTGTCCAAGCCGAGACTGCAAAATTGATAGCATTCAAAACGTTGATCTTACCTGGATCAGATTGTCCCAACTCATAGTTTTCTAAAATCTCACGGTAAAATCTCCTACGATAATGCATCTTAAAAGCTCTTATTATTCCAGCATCACAAGGTTGAATTTTTTATGTCATGTTGGGTAGCAAGAAGTACAGCTCAACATTCTGTAGTCCTTCAATATTTCTTGGATGTGCTGGACAATTATCTACCACAAGCAAAACTCTTCTTCCATGCATTCTCGTATCAAACCAGCGGATATATTCTTCAAAAAGCACACTTGTAATCCAAGCTCTTTTGTTGGCACGATAGTGACAATTCAAGCTACTTATGTTGATATTCTTGAAACAACGAGGCTTTGCATATTTTCCAATAATCCATAGAGGAATTTTTTCAGATCCATCCTCATTACAACAATTAGTCGTTCTTTGTCTTGCTTTTTTCCTTCAAGTTGTTTCGTAGCAAGAGAATGATCAGCTTGTAACATGTAAAACAAACCAGTTTCATCCATATTGAAAACATCTTTCATAGGGAATTGATTTATTTTTTCCCTTATAGCTTCTCGTTTCTTCTCCATGTCTTGTACATCAACCGAACCACTCTCTCCAAAACGACGGTATGACTTGATGCCATGTCGTAACTTGAATCTTTCAAGCCATCCTTGAGAAAATTGGTGTTCTGTATCTTGCTCAGGGTACACAAGTTTCATTGTTTCTTTTGCCTTCGTCAAAATTAGCTCTCCAGTCATATTTACACGATCTTGGTATTGTAGAAACCACTCAAAAACAAATTGAATTTTGAAGAAACTTTGAAAAAACTTTCTTATTTTAAATTAAAAAATCTTAGATTGGGGATTTAACAAAATCTCTTTCTAAATTAATAATTATTAATTTATCGATAAAATAATATTTTCTCTAAATTAATAAATTATCTCGGTCCCAACATTATTAATTTATAGAGGTTTTACTGTATATTCAAAACGTACTATATATACATAGATCTTGCACAAACACAAGTACTATATCACCATGAATTGAAGATAAAATTATTGGCATATCTAATGCTTTAGAATCTTTAACACATGAACGAGATTCGAAATACTATTCCAACCTAAGATTACATTACTAGATCACAGAAATGAAGAGACATCGAATTTTGGAGACAATAAATGAACAGAGAAACATAGATAGAACATAACATCCGACAGAACATAACAACCAAAAGAAAACACAGAAACTAAACTTAGACAAAAAAAACAAAAGAGACATTGCATGTTCTAAAAAACAAACATTTATGGGTCTATTGATCCAAATAAGAGAATAATTATACGACGAATTAGCGCTGCTTTTTCCAAAGCAATTTCAACTTCTTTGGCCTTTAACACGGTCCATTTCCCTGCGAGTTTCTGCTTGGTCTCCATAGGCATCATCCTCCACATCTCTTTCACTGATTCTTCACTCATACCCAAATAGGCAGCTTGTTCAGCAACAAAAGCATCTTCGAGCAATTCTTCATCTCGATTAGCAGATTCCATACACTCAGACTCCGATTCAGAATCGGATGAATCATCATCAGAAGAACAAGAGTCAATGATTTGCTTTTCTTCTTCATCTTCCACTTCGTTATCGTCCCTTGCATGTTGATTCTCCTTCTTCGCCATCTTAATGAACTGATAAAGGATACTTCTAGGGATTTATTACAGATCTGTCTAGACTCTAGAGAATTTTTTTTTATTTTCTCATTTGTTATTTGGTTTTGGAACTTTAAATTTGATGGGCCTTGCAAATTTATAAACAGCCCAGTTTTAGTTTTCTCCTTATTAGAATGTCTTTTTATTATTTGCTTAAACAGTTGAACTATAAGAGCATGTGTCTAAAATCATTTAAAGTGTCTAATATATGATATATTTTATGGTTTTAGACACCCATTTTAATAAAATTTAATTCTTAAATAATTTAGACACTCATGATGGTGTCTCCAATGCACATGCTCTAACAAACCCAATTCCATAAGAGAAAAAGTCTAAATAAAGCATGAACCAAAGTACAATGTAAAAGTAGTAGACACTAGACAGTAAAAACACAATAAATTGTTTAGAGTATATTGTGTCATTGTTTTAGTTTGATTATGTCTGATTTGTATTTTGTGTCGGACACCTTTTGATTCATAACTCTCTTAAGAATGGCTTGGAGAACCCCTCGCTCTCCCGCTCTTGGTTCCCCTTTGGCTCCTCCGGCTATGGCCGTCAATGCCGTCCGTCCTCCACCAAATCCCCCTGACCCTCCTGACCCTTCTTTCACCACAAACTTCCCTCCCCTATATTCTTCAAAAACTATTCCTCCTCCCTTCTCTTTCTCTACTTCTCCCTTCTTAGTTCCCAAGGAAACTACTGTTGGAGTGTTAAGCTCAACAGACTCTGTTGCTACTACTCCCTCTGTTGCTCATCTTCTAGCGGCCTACCTCGTTCTACCTCCAAAATCTTCATCCTCCCTAGAATCTTCTGCTCAAAAATCCAGATCTAGATCTACTACAGTACCAAATCCCACTATTCCAGCTACAGTGACAAACCCTAGCACTACTCCTCTAACCAAAACTCCTCCTTCTCCCTGTTTTCTTGTCACTCCATCCCCTTTACTACCTCACCCTTCTACTGCCTCGAGTGCAAATACGTATCCGATAAACACTGGAATTCTTGGCAGTCCCCCTATCGTGCCTTCTAACTCTACTGCTCCTAAGGTATCTGTTAGTGTTACTTCTCGTGCTCTTGGGTATGTAGTAATCTCTGGATCTCAAGCCCCAGCAACTGAACCGAGTCCCACACTTCCATCTAAAGCTGGCTTCAATGTCCCCAAAGAAGCTACTTGGGCTTCAAGAGTCAAACCAACAGTTGATAAGACGCTTAGGCGACTCTCCCCTCAGTCCACCTGCTCTTCAGGCATTCCTAGAGTGAAAATACCTGAGGCTGTCTTTCAAAAGGGAGCAGAGCTGCACAAGGATTTCGTCATCTGTCGTTTCTTTGGAAGACCTCCTCACCACAGTCTGATTCAGAGTGTGCTGAATTTCATGTGGGGAAAAGGTAAACATCTCGAAATTCACACTGGGCTAGGTTCAAACTCAATCTTGGTTAGAATACAAAATGACTATATCAAGAATAAGGTGTTGGAGAAACGTATCTGGTATGTTGACACCACCATGTTTCATGTTGCTCAATGGTCTGAGGACTTGGTAGAAGAAACACCTTCTCTTGATTGTATTCCTCTTTGGGCTCATCTCCATGGTGTGCCTTTTAACCTGATTCATCAGCAGGGACTAAGTCATATTGCTGGAGAAATAGGAGAGCCGATAGAAACTGATGATTGGACAGTCAACCTTTCAAGTATAAGCTCTGCTCATGTTAAGGTGGAGATTAATACCTCAAAGCCCTTGCCTGCCCTCTTGGAAGTTGAAAGAGAAAATGGTACTGTTTGTACGGTCAGAGTTGAATATCCATGGCTTCCCCCTACTTGTTCCCTCTGTAAGGAAGTGGGACACATCAGTAAGAATTGTCTTCTTCTACCACCTCCAACTGCTGTCCCTGTCTCTAATGGTAAAAAGCATCAAACCCCTCCTACTACTTCAGCTCCTACATGTTACAATTGCAAGGAATCAGGTCATCTCATGAGGAACTGTCCAAAACCTACCCAACAATGGACTCCAGTGGTAGGAAAAAGAAAAAGCAAAAAGGACATTCACACTCCCACTGGATCTTCCTCTGAGGCTCCCTCAGTACCAGCCTCTACTCCTGTTGTTCCTGTTGATCCTTCAAAAGATGTTATATTGGACTCAACCTCAAAGGAAGGTGATGCTTCTGGTTCTGGGTTAGTAACTGACCTCTCATATGATCAGGCAGCCAATATGGAGGTTGAACCATGTTCGCCATCACCGGCTTCTCTTGACTCGGCTAATACCCTTGTCACTGACACTCTTTCTCCATCTCCTACCACCCCTGGTTCACCAATGGAGGGTGTTGTTGGTTGTGTGCTTGGTCTTCCTGCTACTTGCCCTTCTAGACCAGTAGTAGTTCAGAACTCCAGCCTCATCACTCTTACCCCACCTATTGACCTTGACCCAAACCGTTTTAACCCCTTTGTCTCTTCTAGTCACCAAACAAACCCTCCAAATTTACAAAAATTACCCTTACAACCATCTCAAACAAAACCTTCATCCTTTTTAGAAATCACCAAACTCAAACTAACCAAACCACCTTTGTCTCCCTTACCTCCTCACTCTACTAAACCACCTGACCCTACCTCTTTTTCTCTAATCACCAGCAATCCCACTATAAAACCAGTTACTATGCTTGAGGGTTCCATCCATGGATTGGATGTGAACCATTCTCAATCCCTATGAATCCCAAACTTTTTTTTTGGAATATCCGTGGCCTAAATGACCCGGTTAAGCATTTACCTTTTGTTAATTGGCTTAGTACTCATCAACCGCTTTTTGGTGCTATTTTGGAAACCCACGTCAAGAAACCTATTTTGAATCATGTTATGCTGTCAGTTTGCCCAGGCTGGAGGTTCACCTCAAATCATGATACTGATCCTGGTGGTAGGATCATTGTCATTTGGAAAGACTCGTGTGTAGTTCATGTGCTCCATCAGTCCAAACAATCACTTACATGCTCTGTTGTGCTTCCTGGTGCGCATTGCTTTACTTACACCGCTGTCTATGCGTCCAACTTCAGAGATGAAAGAGTTACTCTTTGGGAAGACCTGCTTGAGATTCAACAGACCTTGTTCCTGGAAAACAGAAACTGGATTATTGGAGGTGACCTAAATCAGATTTTGCATTACTCCGAGCACTCTAAGCATTCAGTGGACCACCTAACAGATGATATGAACGAGCTCAGAGATGTTCTTCTAAATCTTGGGTTGGAAGACTTAAAAATTCAGGGATGCTACCATACTTGGTCCAATAAAAATCATGCTGCTCCTAAAACTAAGAAACTTGACAGGGCTTTGGTCAATGAGAAATGGATTACTACTTACCCGGACAGTGTTGCAACCTTCCTTCCTTTTGATATCTCTGATCACTCTCCTTGTCTAATCAATCTTGATGTTCCTCTTCCTTCCTCTGGTACTAAACCCTTTAAATTCCAGAACTATCTTTCCTCCCATCCCTCCTTCATCCCTACGGTGGTAACTGCTTGGAATCTTTGTGGAACAAGAGCTGGAGATCTGGCATCATTGGGGTTCAAACTAAAGCAGATCAAGAAAAGTCTTAAAACACTAAATAAAGTGAGATTTTCAAATATAGAAAAGAGAGTGAGAGTTACTAACAATGTTTTACTAGTTTTGTAGGAGAGGGCACTTCTAGACCCATCACCAACAACCTTCCAAGCAGAAAGAGATATGAATGAGAAGTTGGTGTTTCTGAGGGGAATTGAGGAAGCTTTTTTCAAGCAGAAGTCGAGAATAAACTGGTTGAAATTGGGGGACCAGAATACTGCCTTTTTCTTCATGGTTTCCAAGGCAAGAAATGCTTACAATGCTATCAGAGCCCTCCTAACCTCAACAGGTCAGACCATCTCAGACCCTGAGGGCATCAGTTCTATAGCCATTTCTTATTTCCAAGCAATTCTGGCTCCTTCAACTATGCCTTTGATCTCAACCTCCTATCAGTGGCTACTAGATCTTCATGGATTCAGATGCAGTGTAGAGCAAAAGGCCAT
The DNA here is from genome assembly GCA_900128785.1 of Arabis alpina. Taxonomy (NCBI): domain Eukaryota; kingdom Viridiplantae; phylum Streptophyta; class Magnoliopsida; order Brassicales; family Brassicaceae; genus Arabis; species Arabis alpina. The sequence goes on along the minus strand of LT669790.1, from coordinate 2,753,330 downwards.
CCTTTCTGCTCCTCCTCGGCCATCTGAGATTATGGCCATTCTCATGAAACTGAACCCAAACAAGGCTCCTGGGCCTGATGGTTTCACTTTCGGGTTCTTCAAAGCAGTTTGGCCTGTTGTGGGTGGGGAGCTTGTTACTGCCATCCAGAGGTTCTTCCTCACGGCCTTCCTCCCATCTGCCATGAATGCAACAATCTTGTCTTTGGTTCCAAAATTACCTGGTGCTTTATCCATTTCTGACTACAGGCCAATCTCGTGTTGCAACACCACCTACAAAATCATTTCCAAAGCTTTGGTTAGGCGTCTCAAAACAATTCTTCCAAATGTGATTTTGCCAAACCAAACTGCTTTCATTAAGGGCCGTCTACTGATAGAAAACACTCTCTTAGCCTCTGAAATAGTTCAAGGATACGAAAAAGAGGAGGACCTAAAAGAATCACAATCAAGGTGGATATTGCAAAGGCTTTTGATACATTAAGTTGGGATTTCCTATTCCAATGCCTGAGAAGTCTAGATATACCAGTACTCTATCTACGATGGCTTGAGGCATGTATATGCACTACTTCTTTCTCAGTTGGGTTTAATGGCTCAACTTATGGGTACTTCAAAGGTAGAAGAGGATTGAGGCAAGGTGACCCTTTATCACCTTATTTATTTGTTCTAGCTATGAACTGCCTATCTCTAGCTCTAAATAAGGCAGCAATGGAGGGGAAATTTCAATACCATGATAAATGCCTCAGGACAAGACTTACTCACCTTTGCTTTGCGGATGACCTTCTCATCTTCACTGATGGTTCTGCAATTTCGGTGGCTAATATCCTGCAAGTTTTAAAGGATTTTGAGCAGAGATCAGGATTGGCTATGAGTATACAAAAGACATGCATTTTCACTGCTGGGCTGAGAGACGATGAAGTTACAAAGATCAAAACAGATACAAGTCTTTCATCTGGAATCTTACCTATTCGTTATCTTGGGTTGCCTCTCTTCACAAAGAAGATCAACCTAGAGCAATGCTCTCTTCTTATCCAGTCCATCAAGTCTAAACTTCACTCATGGACTGTTAGATTACTCTCCTTTGCTGGAAGGTTGCAGTTGATCTCCTCAGTCATCTCTGGAATCACAAATTTTTGGCAGAGTACATTCATACTTCCAAAAGGCTGTCTCACTGAAATTGACTCCCTCTGTTCTAGATTCCTGTGGAAAGGAAAAATTGATAGTCAAGCGTCAGCAAAGGTGGCTTGGGAAACACTTACTTTCAGTAAGGATGAAGGTGGATTGGGTCTAAAGAACTTAGCGGTATGGAACACCGCAAGTGCCATGAAGCTCATATGGATGCTTTTCTTTCTTCCTGGATCTATTTGGAGTAACTGGTACATCACTGAAGTTCTAGAAGGGAATATAAATGATTTCTGGGTCATCAATACAAAAAGAAAAAACTCTTGGATGGCTAATGAACTGCTGCAAATAAGGGAAATGGCTTACTTGTGGATTCGCTTGAAAGTTGGTAATGGCGAGCGTTGCTATTTCTGGTCCAGCAATTGGTCTCCATATGGGAACATCAGGCGTCTATTGGCATCTGAGGGTTCAATGAACATTGGAATCCCACCGAAGACAACACTAACAGAGCTCTGGGACAATGGAGGATGGGTCATGCCTCCAGCACGATCCGAAACACAGGTCAAAATACAAACTTTCCTCTCTTCAATTGTAATCACTCACTGCCAAGATGAGTTTGAATGGTGGTCGGATGGTATAAAAGGGACTAGATATAACACATGTCAAATTTACAATATCTTAAAGGAACATAGACTGCGTGTACCTTGGAATGGTGTTGTTTGGTTCTCAGGTGGTGTCCCTAAGCACAAGACTTTTACATGGCTAACGACTCTGAATAGGAATCCTACAAGGGACCGACTCGCAAATTGGGGTCTCCAAACTGATTTAAGTTGCCTCCTTTGCAACAACTCTCCGGAATCCAGAAACCATCTTTATTTTGAGTGCCCTTATAGTTGGTGTATTTGGATGTCCACGGCTCGTAGATGTGGGTTTCAGGGTGATCGAAATTGGAACCAAAATCTGCAACAATTACAAGATTTCAATCCACCAAGACAAATGAAAAAGCTCCTCCTCATCGCTTGGCAAGCAACCCTCTATTTGATATGGCAAGAGCGAAACAATCGCTTGCATCGACATTGCTCAAAATCAGCTACTTTGATCACAAAAGACATCGATCGGTTGGTGCGGAATCGTATCTCTAGTCTCAGATCTTCGAATCCGGAGGTGTGTTCGTCCATGATCCAGCGCTGGTTCGCTAGGCAGTGATCTAGCCACTAGTCTCTTTGGATTTTCTCTCAAAACTACGATAATCGAGTATTGCAGACTAGTTCTTTCTCCTCCTCCTTCGACAAAAACTCTGCAACTAGGGTGGGCCTCAGGTTGGGCTGCAAAAACATGATTCTTTTTGGGTTTCATTATGTTAAGGTTTCATTACGTAAAAGGCTACTTAACCATTGGGCCAATATGGCTTTGTAACATTTGAATTCTTATGCTTTTAATAGAAAAATGTTTTCAAAAAAAAAAAAAAAAACTCTCTTAAGAAATATTGTATGTTATATACCAAACGAGTTTCAAAGACATTTTGGTCGTAAAACAAGCTCAACAATAATTAAACTGACATCAAATGAATACCAAGTGAAACAAGAGACGAGTCATTCCAAGTAAAAATGATATTACCAAAAGAACACACGTCCAAGCTTTGTGACCCATTCATCAAATAGTAGCAGCAAGAACCTTCACGAAATCACATACTTCAGGGACTGTAAGAACATGATCAGACCACTCAAGTGTCCCCCAAATTTCACTATTTTTACGCCTTTCAAGTGCAATCACCGCACACCAAACCATCTTCCTATTTCCGAGACGAGGCCCACCCCAAGGCAATCTCTCTTGCCACAAAACCGCCATCTTTCCACCATAATCAGCAAACCTAACATAAGCACCAACAGGGAAATAAGGCAGTCCTACCAAACCCTTCAAATCTTTCCAAATGCTTACATCAGTGTCATACCATCTGAAAACTCTATCACTATCATCAGAAACAGAATACAAAACATTCTCTATCATGCAGTAAGAAACTGATACCATATACTGCCATATATTGCATTCTTCAACCAAGTCCCATCTACCTTCCTTGGGATTGTAAGCAACCACCTCGTTGCCAGCTCTCACGTGGAACTTTCCTTCAATACACGCGCTTGTCTTGTTAAATATGCCTTCTGTCTCGATGCAAGGCATGGGGTTAGGATCCCAAATTTGTGTTTTTGTGTCAAACACCTCGAAAGAGTTCTTGAAGGAATTGGATTCGACATCTTTGTAGCATCCTGCTACGTATATCTTTTCGTCAAGGACGCTAGCAGAAAGATTCTTTAGCTCCACACGCAAGCGTGGACCCTCGAGCCACTTATGAGACTGGCAATCCAGAATCGAGAGCCTAGAGAAGCGCTCTTCAAAGATTTCCGATGCGCCAATGTTGTAGATATTTGAACCAACTGCCACAAGACCCCAAACGTTGGCAGGAGGAGAATCTTGAATTGGGAGTGTAGTCAAAACATACCCACTTGACTTTTTCTCTTTACTTGCGTCATTGGTTAGGGTTTCATTAGGTTTACGACTGAGGGTGAACCATAAAGATTCACCAAGGTACCGAAAGCACACATAGAGACAACTCTTGGTTACGCCCGAGAGTGATCGGGCCTTGTAAAGCTCCGGTGAAGCAAGACGAGATCGAAAGCTCTTGGAGACGAGGGAGAGAGTTGGATAGTACAACCTTGAGACGCGTGCGAGACAAGTCAATAGCAAATCTTCGGGAAGTTGGATTGATTGTGGCTTCTTGTTCGTTGTCTTCCTCTTCTTTTCCGTGGAAGACATTGACGGAATTAAGGAGAAGAAATCGTCCTTGATCAACCTCTAGCTTGCAGGACAAAATAGATGCAAGACTTTAGGGTTTTGGACTTAATTCACTGACTAGGGTTGAATAATAATAATACACATATTTGTCTGACGTTTAAGGGTATTTAATAATCATGATGACTTAAACAATCAACAAATCCGATGTCGTCCAGCGGTTAGGATATCTGGCTTTCACCCAGGAGACCCGGGTTCGATTCCCGGCATCGGAGCTTTTTGCAAATTCTTTTTCAAGATTTATCTACACTTGCACTTCTACTAAACACGTACGCTTTGTACATAACTTCGTTGAAAAAAGTCAAGAGAACGAAGGCACAACAAACATAAACAATGATATCTAATGTATTCTTTTCCCTTCGCTTACATAATGAAATCACATAAACTTGACAACAAAATGGAGAAGAGAATGAGAATTTTAAAATGGTTTACAGATTTGATGAACAGTTACTTGCCAAGTCCAAGTTCTTTCTCAACCTCTCTGGTTAAGCTAAACTGTAAGGTGTTTTGCCATGGGAACAGAGTTCGTGTGACCGGAAGTTTCCTCCTAAGATCCTGCACAAAATCCAAAAATCTGATCTGAGACTTCCGTAGATACACCTCGAGCATCGCAAGGACTTTTGCACATGACCTAAATTTGTTATTTCAAAGAGAAAATTACCTTGAAAGTGTTATCAGGCAACTTCGAATATGCTACCTGGTGATGCAGAGACAGTCAGAAGCAATATTAACAGTATACAAAATGTTAAAAGAATGAGTTGCTATTAGGGGACCTCTAGAGCTGTAAGATACTCTGTCTCATGGTGCCGGATAATATTGGCTATGCCAATTGCGCAATCATCCGCAGACTGAAAATGGAAACAAGAAATCAGCGATAAGGTTATATCAAATTTTACACTTGTTTGTTGTCTTGGTGCATAATACATGTTAGAATTGATAAATGAGTCGGAGGAAATTGGCAACGGCCTGACGTCTGATGAATAACTGTATGTGATTTTGGAGACAATTCATAGTAGATAATCTTTGAGTATGTGGGATATATGTGAAGGTACCTGAAATATTGTTGAGTCTTGGAACTCATTCTTTGCGACTAATTCCACATTTCCCTCTTCGAAATAATGGGCTCCTACCTGAAGAGAAAGAGATATACTTAGAAGATGCACATTGATCTTACATTGGTTTTGAATAACATCACAGTAAACTTGCAGGAAGAAAAAATGTGTCACAAATCATGCATAGTTACCTGCAATTTCCCTTTTATGTTAAGCACCTGAGATTCATCTTGGAAATCGATGTTCCATACAGATCTCCAACTTCCATTACTGCAAAACACCCCCGTTTGGTGTCAGTAAAAAATATTTCAGGCAAAGGTTTGTTGTTGTTGAGGAGAATCGAACAGCTATAGAATGGATAACAAGGTAGAAGAAGGTCATTATGTACACACCAGAAATTCTGCGGACTAATTTTCATGGCAGTAATTATAACGACAAGCTCAAAGTCAGACCCTGGACCCTCAGCATCTTTCCCCTTCACACAGTTAACTGCAGACACACCTTTTGGGTATGATTCACTAACGTATCTCTGGATTTCAGCATCAAGAGCATATCTGTAATGGAAAAACAATCTTTTCAACATATATATTCAGCGGAAAGACAAAATGCTACTTCACAAAGTGCTTCTAATGCATTAACCTTATCTTAGATCCTCCAGCTAGGTGTAATATCATACCTGAATTCCTCAATATACGAAGACGGAAGTTCTTCATCGTTTGCAGGCCTCACTTTTGTGCAAATCTGGTCAAAGAAAAGAGATGTGAGCTTAGAAATGGGTTTACAAATCACTTCACGCTATAACCAAAAAAAAAAAAAACAAATACAAACAATAATGTACCTGTTTAACATGATCAACTATGGCAACCTGGGCAGTTCTTGGATCAAGGTACTCATTCTCAGTAATTTCACTATAAGACGAAACAATCACCTGAGACACAAAAGAAAATGTCCCAGCAGATAAACACCAAATGGAATTCAAAAAACATTATCATTAAAAAAGAAAGAACATGCAGGACATAAGTCAATCTGATTTGATCAAAGAAGTGTTGCATGTTACTCATGATATCATATCAGTCGCAAGTTCATGAAAACTCTCTTAACCGCACACGACACTCTAAGCTCTTGGAAACTGTTGTCATTTCAAGCAATAAAGTTTCAAAAACTCCTACGGGATTAAAAGCATTTGTTTCGAATATCACTAATCTCCAGTTGTTCTGCAGCTATAAGAATAAAAACCAAAGCATCAAGCCTCAAAGAGAGACTAATATCACAAACTCTGCCTGAGTTATCTCAATTCGAGTGATCCAATAAACTATTCATTTCAAACATGCTCCAATTTAGATCACAACAGGAAATTCTCAAACCTAATCCAGTAAACTAGAATAGAGCTACAAGTCAGTAAAACTAAACACCCTTGAGTAACAAGAAGATAACTCACATCACCAGCTCTACTAGGCATGTCAAGGTAAATCATGTGAGACTTATTGTACACTGGAAATGCCTCCATGGCTGCTTCGTTATAGACTTCGTCATCGCTCAAAACCGCCTTTAAATCTGTCAGAAATCGAAAAACAAATCCACAAAATTGAAACAAACAAAAATGCAAAGAGAGAATCTACGATTTCTACTTCTCATACAGATTCACATCACAATGGTGCAATAAGATACGACAAATTCGCCTCAATGTAAATGTGTATGAGAGTACCTTTGGCGACGTAATTGATTTCGCCGGCGGGAGCGTTAAGGAGAAACCATTTGGCGATTTCCTTCTTCTGTTCATAACTCAGTTCCGTCTCCGGTAACTCGTCTTCTTCGTCCGCCATAGCTTTCTCTATCAAAGGAGGAGAGAGAGAAAAGTTGTCGCCGTTGATTATCTGAAAAGGCTACATTCGTCTTTTCACAGATAAAACTACTTTTTATGTAAATGCGTCGCAGAGATTAACGGTGTCGTTTCGCTGTGAATGGACTGCTGCCACGTCACTAAATCACTATCAAAACGGCGTCGTATGAAAGAATATGAGATAATAATACGTCTACGTTTTAAACTGTAAGCTCATTAGGAAAACCGAACACATTTGAGTACTATAGATTAGTATTATTCGTGATCCAAGGTTCGATTAAACTCTGACCTCATTACATCCCTTAACTGCTAAATCACAAGTCACTTGATCAATTAAAAAATGACATGTGGCAAATATATCAAATTTATTTATTTTCAATTAAAAAGTCACGTAACTAAAGAAAACAAAGCACGAAAATATTGTTTACTCTATCAATTTCCACTAAACCACGATCCCCACTACTCTCAGCCTTCTTCTTTTTATCTCTGAGAAATTATCCATACTTTAAATTCTTATGAGTTTTGCTTTCACCACCAACAAACTTCTTCAATAACATCAAGGTAAATTGCTTTTCCAATGATTTTTTTATAATTTTTTTTTTTTTTTACCCAAATGTTCTTACGATGATTTTATATCTCTGTATCCTACTCATCTGGAAACTCTCACAGTCTCACTAAAAAACTCTTCACAAAATTTAGTCAACGGTAATTCATTCCCCAACCCCTCAAAACTTATAAATTTATAGCTTTTATGTGATCATATGAATTCTCACTTAACTTTTACGCGCAATTACATGCTTCGGATTTGGAGATTTTCCAGAAAAGAAAGACCAAACAAATTAGTAGGAATCAACCTTCTTCTTGTGGATGAGAAGGTAAAATGTTTTTGAAAGTTTCTATCTAATTTCCTTTCCTCTTTTAGTCTGGCTTCAAAATTTACAATTTATTCTAAAATTTTCTTACAACAAATTCTTAATTATTAGTATATTTTTTTAATAAACAGTGTTGATAGAATACAAGTATTTGTTGAAGAGAATTTACTCTCTAAAATCGGAAAGCAACAACAAGAAGAGGAACGTTGTGTCGTGTCCTTCGAGTTAGATGATAATATGTGAACTTTAAGCTCGGAGCACTAATACAATATATTCGTTGGTGATATTCTATCCTACTTTCTTTTCCCTTCTCCATCGACTTTTTTTTTCAATTTGTATCTAATTTTTTTTTGTTTTTGTGTGCAAAGTATCTAAATTATTTTACGTGACAAACATTCTTAGTGATTTGGCGCTTGTTTTCGTTTTCCACCATTAGTAATAGTTTCATTGTTGCCATTTGTTGTTTCTTTTATCCATAATGTACATTGTTAACAAATACTAACTCAACTTCCTCCTAAACAAGATTTTATATTGGTATGTAAGTTCTAATCTGAATTTCTTTATATGTACTAACATGAACAAATCTTAAGTATAATATTACCTTGCCATGATTCATATAGAAAATAGAAACTATGCCACGGGCCATAATACTAGTACTCTATAATTTACAAGTGCGATATAGGGTTTATGCTCTTTTTTTTGTGGAAAGCAAAAAAACGTATAATCTAATTCTAAATTAAACAAGTAAAAAAGGTGAAGTAACAAAACATTTGCACCTCATAAGCTTACTTTACCAGACTAATGATCCTAAATTCCTAATGCATAGCAAGTGTAGTCAAGTGGTGTGATCCACGGTTCACTTGCAAGTACTCTTTCCATGTCTTTAAAGGCTGGATTTTACCAAAGTTTGTAGTTTCGAACCTATTCTTATCATTGTTCACAAACAACTCTCTAGCTGCAAAACCCATGATCTCGGTAGAGTCCATGAACTTCTTAATCTTCATGCTGATCCCTCCTTCAGAAGAGAATCCAATTTTGGGGATCTCACGATCCAAGCAATCGGAGACGACGTGATCATCGGTTTGGGGAAGTTGCTTAGTAATAATAGTTGATGATTCTTCAAAGAACTGTACTCCCATCCCAAACGAGTCCCAATCGACACGGTGAACTATCTCAGTAGCACGATCCGAGGATGGTTTGGAGTTGTGTGACAACAAAGCTTGTTGTTCCAGAGATACTCTATCGACTTGTGCCTTTAACTGGTACAGTCTTTGTCCAATTCTTGAAGATACAGCATCATACAATCGTTTCCTTGAAACGTGTTTGGCTCCTTCAGTCCCGAGAAGGTCGTTAAAGTGAATCGGATCTCCAATGATCACGGTCACCTGCAAAATGTTTGGCATTAATTTATAGAGAGATTGCAAATACAAGAAGCAAAGTAATAGCCTAAAGACATACTAATCACTGGATAAAATGAACTCTAAACTCAATAATAGTCACAGGTACTCACCGTGTTGCCAATCCGTGGAACACTGGCTCCAACTGGCATGATATCCTGCATACCAGAATGGACAAATGGAACAACCATAGGGAGGGTATCTGCGTCCAAAATCAACCTACAAAAGAAGTAAATTGCATTTTTAGCTCGTTTGTTATCGAATATAGTGATAGACATGCATTCAAGTGGAGTGGTATACAGGAACTGAGCTCAGCGTACACAATACTCACCTTCCAATACCTCTCTTTGCTGAGCCCATAGTCTTCCCACCATCCCGGGAGCGACTGCCTTCTGGAAAGATGTGAACCCACCCTCCGCTGTTCAGTTTCGAAATCGCAATGTCCATACCCTGCGTAATAGTTACAAACATAAATCCAAACCGCATGTAAAGAAATGTAACAATCAAGAAAAGCAAGGGTATACAAATTAGCCTGGTGTTACCTGCTGATAAATCCCTTCACCGCGAGAAACTGGTAAAACTTTGACAGATCGAAAGAAGGCTGAAGTTACAGGGTTTTTAAAGCATCTATCAGTAGCACAAAGCGTCCACCTCAAATTACGGGCATCAAGTAAAAGACTAGGCGGAAGTAACGAAGCAATGACAAATGGATCATCCACAGATGCGACATGATTGCTAACCTGAAGATTATTTAATAAGTTAACAGGTAAGTACATAATCAGCTCCATCTGAAATCCCAACCACAAACATACAACATTTCATAACAAAAGTCACCACGTACCGTTACAAGAGGCTTATTCTTTGGTCTATTGAGTAAAGCATCATGCAATTTCTCCAAACCATACACCTAGACATGTAAACACAATAAAAAATGAGAACACAACTAAAGATAAGAAAGTACTTTACAGAACAGTAATCTAAGATGTGGAACCTGAACACGGTTAAAACCATTCATGAACACATGACAAGCATTCCCAATAAGTGGAACAGCCACAGCTTGAAGCATACGGAACAGAGCAGACTCTTCTTCTGCTGCCAAATCTTTAGAAACTGCAAAGATCATAGAGTATATGTCTATCAAACTTCCCAACATTGACAATACCAAAGAAACAATCCTCAGGATCAGGCTATGGTACACACAATACGCATCTACAATCGTAGAGTAGGAAGATGAATTCAAACCTCGTCGGCGATAAAAAGCGGGAGGAGAAGGGAGAGAATCACGGCGGAAGTTCTGGAATCGAGATAACAAGCGGTGGATGGTGGAAGAGAAGTAACCTTCCGTTGAGAAAACAACTGTTCGGCCACGGTGATCGTCGACGGCGATTCGTAATCGTTCACGGAGACGAAGCTTCAATACAAGCACACTCTTCCACAGATCTGCCTTGTCAATCAATTGAATTCCCATTCTGAGAGTAATCCTGATTTATTCAAACGAGCAAAGCGAAAAAGTTTACTTGTGCAAACTCGATTCGATTAGAAAACGGAGATTTCCGACGGAGGAAACTTTTCCCGGAAAATGTAAATTTCACGGCGAATGAGACCGTGGAGAAGAGATGATAGAGGTTTAAGTAGTGCTAACGTGAACGGCGGTGACTTTGGGCGCATTATAGCAATTGGATCAAATTTGGAAAGTTACCATGGGTCAGGTAGGGATCAAGTCCATCTATATTTGATTAAATGAAATGTTAATTTTTCCCAAAGTTGGGATTTAGAAATATTGTATGATAATCGATTTTTAGGTTAATCCTAGTTTTTGGAATTTCATTTGCATTGTTTTATATAAGGTTTCTAGATTCAGTTTTCGATTTCTAGTTATACTTTTTTCATCTAAAAATATGTTTCTTCACATTAAAATTGGTTAGACTATGAATTTGTTTTTCGGTAGATTTTTTTATGATGATTGCTTCCAGAATTTTATCTATGTTGAATGGTTTGTGTGATTTCTTTGTAGATTCCTAACTATTATTATCTCTATCATAATTATGTTTGTTGTTGAATAAGTTTTTGTTTTTTCTATTTCTGATTTCAAGTTTAGTAAAAGTATAGTTGTCAATCAAATTTTAATTCACTTTCTCTTTCCTTTTTTATTGTTTTCAATATCTTCTTTGTCTTCTATATTTTCATACATAATTGCGAATTTACGAATAACAATGATTCTTTTAAAAACAATATGAAATCAATGGAACATTTTGAAAAATATGTGTAGACTATTCCAAATGGTACAAGTTGTTTACTATCCAAAAACTATTGATATATTTTAGGTTTTAGTCTCATCTCCGACATTTAAGTTTTTTTCTAAATAACATTGAAGAGAAACATTATGCAAGTTTTTTTTTTTGTTCATTTCGTTTGTTTATAAAACCAATGGAAAACTTTATGATTTAGAACTACTTCAATATCAAGCTAAACATTATTTGTATGTAAAGCCATCTCATCATCAAGACAAATGACCATAATAGATGATCCAAGGCCAATATGTTGGATTAAGGTGTTCTAAATATAACGAGAGTAAGTAATATTGACAATAATATGTTGGTAAATGTGTTACAGATGACCATAATTGATTACCAAAATTAAGGCAACATTGTTGTACAAAACTTGTTCATGAATAAATTTGACTAGGGGAAAGAGTTGAGGGTTTGCTTCATGTTAGAAATGTGATTTGACTGCTATATTTTGTTTTAGCTCCGATTGAAACCACTTCTATGAAAAATCCAATTCCTAAGATAGGTAGAATTGTTTCCACGAAAGATCGATTTAGAAAGTCAAAAGGAAGAAAGAGCTAACTTTGCTTTTAACAAAGAGTTTGGGCATCTTAAGCCTCAGAGCATGATTACTAATGAATCGGCCATTTGGTTCATCAATAACATTTTTTTAATAAGTTATATTTAATTTGATTATTTACTTAATAATTAAATCATTAAAAAACTAATTCACTAATGAGAAAAAGACATGTGGCAAACAAGACTATATAACACCAAAGAAAAGTGTTACTCTTCTTACCCGTTTCTTTCTCTCTCACACACTTTTCTATTATTTTTTATTTTTTAATTCAAAAGAACCCAGTGATAAACCACCGATATATATGCTCTCAAGACCTATTGGGCATGCTTACAACGGAACTACAAGATGAGGTTCATTGAATCTCGTAACAAAGTAGCCACTTTCGTTTCATAAATGATAAAAAAGGAGGAGGAAGTGATTGTAGCTTTTGTTAACATAACACTAATTATATTTGTGTGTTTAATGCTTGCTTTTTATGTGTTTTTCATAAGCATAAGGAATACCATATATGATAAAGCAACAAAATTCAACTGCATATTCTAAACTTTATCATTTTGATGTTTACGTAAATCGGTAGATGAACCGGATGACATGTCTAATTTTATTTTTCCTCTAAGTAGGAGAATAACAAACATTTTGAATAACATAACAAATTTCATCAATGTTGTCTTACATATTTTTATTTCATTTTGTATATTGATAAGACATTTTCCTAAATTTTTGATACTTTAGAGCCGACTTTATAAGGTACAATTGTTTTACAATTCTCATAAGCTCAAACTTTGGAAAATTAGACATACGCTATGGATGCTATATATAACTTGAAAGTATCTCCATAAATAATGCTATAAAAAGTTACGTTTGACTATGAAACTACGATTTCGGTGTATCAAAGATCATCTACCGTAACACAGTGAAACCTAGTCTAGATTTTGAACTTCCTCATTAATAGAACAACAACGAAATTAGGTGCCCATCGTTTGCCACGCATAACACTAGACCTTTTAACTACCGGATGAATTAAATCCTCTATGATCTACATGTATAGCATATACAAATGCATCAGACAAGTTTACTACATTTCCTGTTGATTTTTCTCCATGTCATCTTAATCTCATGCCTCATTCAAGATACTAAGGTTGGACTCGCGCGTTACGCGAATTTGGCTTATTTTGATATTTTTGTGTTATTTTTCTATGTTTTCTATCAATATCATGTATAACATGAATTAGTAAGTATTTTATGTTAATATATATATTTTACATTTTTTTACACATTATAATATCATATTTTCAATTATTAATTTGTCATTATAAACTTTTGTCATTATAATAGCTGTTTAGATTTTGAGAACTTATTATTTTATCTATTATTGCATAATAAATTCATCAAATCTTCAAACAAATTCTAAATATAACCAATATATTTACTTTTGTCATTTTTTCACAAAACACTAATATAATTATAGAAAGTTAATTTATACATATTTTTTTTTTACGTTTCTTAAACATTTTGAAAATAGTTTTTGTTTCTCTACATTTTTAAAATCATTGATTCAAATATTGAATTACATAAGCTCGCCGGGGAATGTCTTTTTGTAGAACTACGTACATTTTTACATAAAGATCACAAATTATTTTCTTATTTTAGTGAAATCGTTCAATATCCTTTAGTGAAATTATATATCCTCTTTTTTTTAACAACGGCTAAAACTCAATTACGATACTTCAATAATTAACATCATTGAATCTATTTTTTCTTTGATTGTTTTTTATTAATATTTCTATTCAGCACTCTTATATATAAATTCGTAATATTTTGATTATTTTCTAATGACAATATAAATAAAAGTAATTTATTATTGTAATTTTTAATTCGGAAATAAATACTCAAATAATCCTAAAATATGGTTTGTATGATGCATTTATTAAACTTAATGACAAAAATTTGATTTAACTATTTACAATTTTATGTTACTTTGTTTACTTATTTGTAGTAGAACATAACTCAAGCAATGCGTGATTTTTTTGTCTTACACCAATTTATACCTTATATATTTAAAATAATAGTATCATAACACTTTCATATTTTTCTTTCATACTTCCATAAAATTATATAACATTATAAATAAAATTGTATATCCTAAATTTTCATCTTATTATCTCATCTTTAATTAGATGGTTCAGTATCCTTTTAGTGAAATAATATATATTTTTTATCTTTATATCAACAACCTCTTATATTAACACGTTCATCCCTCATTGGTTCAAATATGCTAATGTATTTCTTTAACAAATAGGTGTAAGTGCGTTCATGACAAAAAAAAAACCAATAGCCTCTTAACAATTTTCTGACACTCAAGATTCTTTTTCTTTGATTATTTGATGTCGCTAATATCTTTATTCACTTTTTTTATATGTATATTCATTTTACATATTTCTAATTTTTGAAATTGAATATATAAACTTTTATCGTTATCATAAATTCATAGTAAATATTCAAATATTAATTTCTACTTTTATAATTTATTGACTTATTTTTCGTTTTCTAATTTAATTAAAAAATTAGTAGCTATAAGTAACAATAAATATACATATATTAATTTCTACTTTTATAATTTATTGACTTATTTTTCGTTTTCTAATTTAATTAAAAAATTAGTAGCTATAAGTAACAATAAATATACATAAATGAATTTAAAACTAAAATTAATTGTTAAATTTTGTTTTTGCCTATGTGGACACCTTAGATGAAGAAAGGACTCCCTAATTATACATAACTCAAACAATGCGTGATTTTTTTGTCTTACACCAATTTATACCTTATATATTTAAAATAATAGTATCATAACACTTTCATATTTTTCTTTCATACTTCCATAAAATTATATAACATTATAAATAAAATTGTATATCCTAAATTTTCATCTTATTATCTCATCTTTAATTAGATGGTTCAGTATCCTTTTAGTGAAATAATATATATTTTTTATCTTTATATCAACAACCTCTTATATTAACACGTTCATCCCTCATTGGTTCAAATATGCTAATGTATTTCTTTAACAAATAGGTGTAAGTGCGTTCATGACAAAAAAAACCCAATAGCCTCTTAACAATTTTCTGACACTCAAGATTCTTTTTCTTTGATTATTTGATGTCGCTAATATCTTTATTCACTTTTTTTTATATGTATATTCATTTTACATATTTCTAACTTTTGAAATTGAATATATAAACTTTTATCGTTATCATAAATTCATAGTAAATACTCAAATATTAATTTCTACTTTTATAATTTATTGACTTATTTTTCGTTTTCTAATTTAATTAAAAAATTAGTAGCTATAAGTAACAATAAATATACATATATTAATTTCTACTTTTATAATTTATTGATTTATTTTTCGTTTTCTAATTTAATTAAAAAATTAGTAGCTATAAATAACAATAAATATACATAAATGAATTTAAAACTAAAATTAATTGTTAAATTTTGTTTTTGCCTATGTGGACACCTTAAATGAAGAAAATAATCCCTAATTATATATATGATTCATCATTATCAAACTCTACAAGTTCCGAAACTCAATTCTTCTAGTCATTCTACACATGTAGAAATTTGTATTGGAGTTTGAACCGCGTAGTCCAATAAAACGGTTTGTTAAACCATAAACAAGAAAAGTGTTTATACAAAATCCAAACATTAGTTAGTACATTTTTTTTGGGTCTTTATTAAACGAAACGAAGAAACAAAAGAAATTCAAAAACGAAGAAACAAAACAACAAGAACCAGGGAACACTCGCTAACCAAGATCCGGTTCACCTCCACCCCAACCAAACCAAAACATTGCACACTACCCAAACACCCAAATCACATATCAATCAAGTGGTTGGAACTCGGTCACAGTCTTCTCCTCGGAGAAGATCTTTGAGATCCTCTCTGTTGGAACCAACGGCATGTACGATGAGACTCTGTACCCTTTCTCCGCAGCCATCACCACCGTATCATTGTACTTCTCGGAGCAGAAAGCAGCTGTTGGTACAGCGACTTGAGCAAGCCTTGGGAATAGAGGAAGCTGGTTCAACTTCTTCCAAGCCGAGACGGCACATTGCTCTGCTTTTGGCTCATAGCTTGCATACAACTCCTTAGCAGCAGGCTCGTACTTGGAGTAGACAGATTTAGCCATACCAGAAGCAGTTTCCACAACACCAGCACGTCGAACCTCAGAGGCAAAAGAACGGGCAATAATGGGTGCTACCTGAGCAGCTGAGATAGCATGAGCAGACGCTTGTTTCACCATTATTGGGACACGACGGTCAAGCTCAGTCATAGACATGTCAACCTGCAATGACACAACACAGTTCAATAGATAGTCAGCTTTGAAGGAAATGATTATACAGAAACATAATGAAATCGACCTAGAGTCAACAAAAATCTTCTAACTAGAGAGTAAACTTGATCTCAAAACAAGCAACGGATGGTTCGAAATCATCACAAATGTCTAATTGCAGAATTTGAATCACATAAGTTCAAAGAAGTATCTATATGATCTACATAGCCTACACTAAATTCAAGAAAATGTAACCCTGTCTCTAATTCTTATCAACAAGAACCATTTCTAACAGATTCATCATTCATCAAGAACACACAAACAAGGCAATTCATTACCTTCTGGTCCATGTATTTGAGGAGCTCCACAGGGACATCGTGGTACTTCTCGTAGACAGGACCAACCACAGTCTTAACAGCTCCTTCAACAGATTCAACACCTGGTTTCAAAGGACCAGACTTATCCTTTGCCTTTGCGTAAATCAAAGCAAAACGAAGCACAGCTTCAACAGCAGCTGCTTGCACAAATTCCAAATACTTCAACCTCTCTTTCTCCTCCTTTGTCTACACAAATTGCAATATATCAATTCCATAATCCTAATCTCAATATAAACAACGATCTATACAACAAATATGAAATCCCAAACCAAAAAGCTTCCACAAATCAAAATCATAGAAACGTAACATCAAGATTTGAATCGCAATCAGAGATTCAGATTATTCACATACCATATCCAATTTCGGCTGGTTGATATCAGTTTGAGCCATGATCGTTCTCGTATTGAAGAAGAGAGAATTTCGAAATTGATTTTGACGAAGAAAACGAAGTAATGGTGATGAGAAATTGACGTACCCTAGGTTTGTATTTATATAATAAAGGATTTTTGGCACGTGTGAAAGAGGTGGAGTACGCGTGCGAGCGTGTGATGTGATTGGGTCGGTTTGGAGCGAGTCTTTGTAAAGTCGTAACCATCCATATTCTATGGGCCGTTCATAACGTACGTGTAGGCTAAGTAAAGTAATGTAGCTAAGAAAAGGAAATTAATTAAAAAATTGTGATTTTATTATTTTAAAATTAAATTAATTCAGGAAGATTCTAGAAGTGTCAAGAGAGACTTAAGAGTCAATGGAGGAATTTATTTTAGATTCTAAATTACACAATCGTGTAGGACCTCTTGTCTCTAGTTTAAAGCATAAATGCATAAGATGCATCATAACAAAATTGTAGAATATTGGTGTTTTGGGAAAAATCGTTTTCCTCTCTAATCATTTTATAAAAAGTTAGATCACACCTAGAAAAGAAACAAATAAACATGGTCCAAATTTTGTAAGAATTGATGTTGATGTTTTGGGAAAGAGACTCCGATGTTAGTGAAAAATGAAAATCCTAGGCTAATGATTAACCATATACTCCCTCCGTTCCTTAAAGATAGATGTTTAAGGTTATTCACACTTATTAAGATAACGCATTGATTTCTACCAAATACAGTTTTCAATAAAGTTTAACCAATAGTGTTTTAGTATTTGTCTTGAAGTTTGTAAAAGTGCATAGAAAATACTAAAAACTCTATCTTTTTGGAACAAAATTTTTTTGTAAAGTTTTTATCTTTTAGAAACAGAGAGAGTATAAAACAATAAATATTTTGATCTACTATGAGCCACCAAACAAGTGAAGCCCATTATTTTCTAATTTAGCACAAAAGCAATTTACTAAGTCACGTGATAATTTTCTTAAAAAAGGTTTTCAACACTAATTCGGGTCAATTAATTACGACTTCTACAAATTTGTGATTATCATCCGTAAATTTCTCCACCATATGGTCCATATCCACCGTAACACACTAACACTTGTTGCGTTGCATCTCATTTAAACTGGTCCTAAACCTAAAGTGAGTCGAGACAACGACTAGACATAGTAACAAAATCGAAAGAATAAATAGCGGTAAAATTCGAGACCATACTAGAAAACAATTCTTATTTAATTTGATCTTGAGTAACCCTTTCAGAATATTATATTGATATGCTTGTTTATCTCGAGTTGTCTAAATCTAGTAATAAGTCACCAGTCCAAGCGTTACATTGAACACTATTCGAAAATGTTATTCTGTGTGATCATTTGGTTTCTAGTTGTGATGAACAAGAGAGTGAAAATTGATTTTAGTTTCCCCAAAAAAAGGGATTTTTAAGGCCGCATGATCAATAGATAGAAACGAGATGTTAGTAGTAGTCTAGTTTGACCCATTGGAGGTTACTTAATTGTACCAACATAATTACGTAAATCAATGAAGCCCAAATGATAACTGAAAAGCCCAATAAAAACATAAAACTAAACGAGTACACATGTTAATGCGTTTGTTTACATGGCAATGTTTAGAATATGGAGAGAGACTAGCAAAATTACATTCTAACGACTATGATATATCTGAATCAAATTTCACAAACGTCTTATAAATGCTTGTCTTATAGTTCCGTTGTTTAACACTTGTATGGCAAATTTCGTGGAGGAAAAATGTTATAGATTCGAGTACAATATATACCAAAAAAGAAGGGAAAAACGTTAATACTTAAGTCGTTTTTTTTTTTTTTTGCTAAAAACGTTAATATCATATATATGAAGGTTAAGAACTACAAGAGAACCCTAGACAAAGTTCCTTGGCAAAAAAGAAATAAAAAACAAGAAAACCTAGGGGAATTTACAACAAGTGAAGGAACAAAAGATCAAGCTAACCAAAGCTCCAAGAGATGTTTGAACCTTCGTCTTTGTCTTCGAGCCAAGAGGATGATCCTGATGTCCCGATCGATGAGGTTGAAGATGACCTGAGGAGGAATCATGATGGAATTGTGAAGCACATTATTCCTCTGCCGCCAGATGCTAAAGACCAAAGCTTGAGAAACAATCCTTCGAAAGATAGAGGGAGCTAATTATGAAACATCGTTTTGATTATTAACTAATTCAAGTCCTTTTCTTCATATGCTTCATTTCAAATTGCACCGTTTTGTCCACATTTATCTAATTATGAATAGGAATATGACCATTTTGTCAACGTATTTGTAATCGCATCTCACTATCTACTTTAAACGATTTTTTTCTTCTCAATTAGTTGAATAGAAATGGAATCGAACTAGTGCCAATTTGTGCTAACAAATCCAGTCAAAACGATGTTTCATTTTAACAGAACATAAAAATAGAAACAAATGTTATATATTTTCATTTTTAGTGCTCATATGAAAAGTAATAATTTCATAATGTAACAATATACAGTTTAACTCAAAATTAATTTGATTGTTTCTCACGTTTTCATATCCATGCTACATTGTGAATGTGGTTAATATTCGCCTATTGATACACTTGAATAATGTAACAAATGCATAATTATTAAACGAAAAATACAAGTACAACCAAAACGAAGATTCGACGAAAATAAATTAATACAAAGAAAATCATTCGAATTAAGCGTGTTAGGCTGTGATGGTCCCATCATTACCTTATTAAACCAACATGACACAACCAGCTAATAAAAGGAATTCAATTCTGCTTTCACTCTATACATATATATACTTAAATTAATTAAACTAATCATACGGTCCATTGTATACATTCCAAAAACTCAGATTCAAAACAACGGTATAATTACTTGTCATTAACAAATTTTAAACTCTCCATAACACAGATCTCAATCACTTCTTCTCGGACTAATAAACTATCTTTAAATTATTAATTTATTTATATAAACAAAACAAAAACAACCAATAAAAAAACAAGAAGCATTTCGTTATAGTTTTCAACTTTTTTCAAATGTGTAAAAATCAAATTAAAATATTTAAAAAAATGAAAAACACAAAAGGGCAAAATAGTAAAATTGAAATTACTCATCTTCCTTCTTCTTCTTCATCAACGTCTGCATCTGGTGATTTGACTGCAACCACGGCGATAAGGATTCGCTTGAGCTCCACGTTGACAGTTGTAATACGAAGCACCACGGCGAGAACAAGGAACACTGTTTTTCTTCATAGCACCGTAGCTAACGTACCTCTTCTGTGCTAAAATACGCCGACTTATATCTGAATCGAACTCCATTTCTTCTTCTTCAGCTATACACTCTGCAATCGATCCTTTGCATCCAGAGAATAACGAAGATCCGGTTCGTACGAAATCAAGCGAATCTGTGAAATCCACGGTTGATTCGACGTTTGCGATTACGATCGCGAGAATCGCCATTACGGCGTAGATCGCGCGAGTGTTCATCTGAATCAGAAGCTTCTCGATTTCTGGGTTCGTTTTTTCTTTTGATCTCTGAAAGTTGAATCTGTACACAGGTGAATACACAATGAGCTAATAATGGGTTGGTGTGTGTAGCTTCTTATAACCTGAGGTTTTTATTAGAAAGGGCTTGTTTTGTGGGTTTATTTACGATAATGCCATTGTCTTTATTATTTTTAAAAGAACAGGTACGCGTTTTATTTTGTTAATTTTTGAAATTGACTTATACGGATATTCGTTTGTTGTATTTTAATCATGAAATTACTACTGTGTCTAAAGTTTTGAAATATTCGTTGGGTTTATTTAAGAAGTTTTGGATATGTTTTTCGTGCATCCACGTCTTATTGTTTATTAGGACGGCATTTTCAACATAAAATTTTAAATTACAATGAGGTTGTATTATACTCCCTCCGTTCTTATTTGTTTGATGTTCTAGAAAAAAAAATTGTTTGTAAAAGATTGATTTTTCACGTTTTCTATGCATTTTTAATGTAATCATAATGATGAATTGTAAAGTTCAACACATATTAATTGACTTTACTGATTTATTATTGGTTAAAACTTATGGAAAATTGTTTAGTGCAAAAAATAAGATATTTATAACTAAATATTAATGTGTTTTCTTAATATGTGTGAAAACTCTAGAAAATCAATCATTAAAGAATGGAGGGAGTAACATTTAAGATATTGAGTGTTGAATATTTCTTTAGCATAGACAAAATCTTCGTTGTCTAAATGATCTGATTATGTTACCGGATAATTTTTGCTTAATTTATTTGTTTAAAGAGCCGAAAAGCTAAAGAATGGCATTTACGTTATTAAAGGTGAAACCAAGGGCAACGCTGGGGAGAAACTGGGTTGACCCGGTTATATGCCTCTATCGGCCAAATGGTATGAACTATGAACTATGAACTATGGTTAGACGGCAACGTTCCGTTAACGTCAACGCACGTTTTCTCTTCTTTCCGTTAATGTTGTTTTTCCCGTCGCCGTTTGGGTATTTGGAATTTTGGATGGAGTAGTTTCTAATAATTCTATCACGCAAAGATTTGATTAATTATGATAGTTTCCCCAAAATGTAAATTAAATTCCTTATATAATAATATCATGCTTGATACTCCAAAAAGGCAAAAACATTTGATTGTCGATATAGGAAGGGTAGGAAACTCCAAAACAGTTCTAAAGTTAAAAAAAATTGTTTGGCATAAATGAAAAAATGATGCTGAAACCCAATGTAAAGACATGTAAAGCGCTCTCCAAGCATTGTTTGACTATCTACATATTTAGACGTATACACTATTCATGGGTAGCACTATTTATCAGTTGATTTTATTTAGAAAAAAATGATCTTATAATCCAATAATTTAGTTTGACTATCCACATAAATATATGTATTTACACAACAATCTATGTGTTTATCACTTAGAGACCGTTAAATGATCGATAAAGCTTCATTCTTATTGCAGAATTGGACACTTAAAAGCATCATTATTGCAGACACTTAAGGGGTGTCTTTGATTAAATTTTAATAAAAAACGCTAGATACTTGATTAATTGTGTATGCAGAAGGAAATTGAAGACACGATTAATTGTTGTGTCCTCTAGACACGTGTCGTTCAGAGATTGGACCGTGGGAAAATTACGGACCCAATACCACGAAAAACATTTCATTTGTTTCGATCTGAAAATCTCGTTCTCTCCCACGGCGATTCAGATTGAAAATCGACCGTCGTTTTCCTCTCTTCGCCTCTTCATCTCCGTCTCTCTCTTCTCGTGTTCGTATCATCAAAATTGTTCGCGAAATCGGTGTTCTCGTCGTGTCTTCTCCTCTTCCGATGGCGAAATCGGAGTTGTGGTCGCGTCTCCTCCTCTTTCGATGAAGAATACGGTGAGGAATCGAGCGTCGTCATCTCTTCTCTTCATCTATATCTCTGTCGCTCACCGTCAATTGTGGATTCGAACCGGACTCGACGATTCATTCCAAATCGGAGTGCTCTCTATTGCTATCGTCGTCCATCCGTCGTCTCTTTCCTGATCTCTTTCTCTCTCCATCGGTTCTGATTTCGTTACCAAAGAGCTTCAGATTGGGGATAAGCTTGTTACTCTACAGGTGGGTTTTTCTTGTTAGAGTGTTTTCTTTGAGACAAGGAGAATTTGAGATTTGTCCGAATTCTTTCTTATTTAGAAGGATTTCAATCTTCATGAATGTCCTGTCTCTTACACAACTAGTATGGTCATGAGTCTTTGTTGGTCTCTTCCTATCAGGAAACTTGATCTTTGTTCTACATTGTCCTGTGATTGATTCTTCCTATAGCTTAATATGGAGTCTTTGTTCTGAATGTGAGGTCTTTAATTGTGAATCCTGTGTTAAGACTTGTGTTACTCTTGTTCTTCTTCAGGTTGGATATTTTCTTGGCTTTGACATTATTGAGATTCATGGTATATGTGTGTGTGTTGGTATGCTTCTCAAGGAAGGAAAAATAAATAATAGGAAAGAACTGATTTGGTTTGATCAAAAAAAAAAAGAGAGGAAAGAACTGATTACTTTACATTCGATGTGAAGATGATGAGGCGTTCTGTGTCTATGCACTGCACTTTGTTCTTGCTGTTTCTGTTGAAGATCAAATGTGTATTCGCGGATTCCGATTATTTAATCGGTCTTGGAAGCTATGACATCACATGAACCTGCAGCTGATGTCAACATGATGGGATATCTAACATGGAACAAGTAGCATATATGATGATTACATCTCTCGGCTTTGTTCATTCAAGCTCATGAAAATCTCCGTCTTGGGTCCATTTTCAACAACAAAGGTGAGGAATACACACTTTCTAATGACAGTTTTTATAAGTTAGCTTCTTTAGTGACATATCTTTTGGATGTTGGTGTTGTCAATCTAACAGGGTATGTTTTCTTCCTAAGGGATTAGTAACTCACGTAGAAAATACAAGCTTGTTATAGGTTAGTTAGTTACAAGTTTGTTGATTAACATTGAATGTATGTATAACAGTTTTACACTTATCATTTCAGAAATGCAAAAATCAACAGAAAAATATTGTCACCATTGGATGCAGATTTTTTTTTTAAAACTTTGTAAAGTGTCACCATTGGATGCAGAAATTTGGAATGAAACTTGCAAAGTGTTAAAATGTACTTTTGTAATAAAATGTGTATTAAAAATTAAGTTAAGACACTTTCAAAGTGTGTGCAATAATGATGCTATGCTTTTGCAGGATCGATACCCACTACCCATAATTTTAAAACTGAGAGCACAACGGCTAGTTTGTCTTTTTATTACTATTATCTTTTTTCCCGCCGGAATAACGTCGGCGTTTTAACGGCGTTAAGTAAGAGAGAGGCGGCGTGTAACGTGCGACGAATCCGTTAAGAACAAAGTGGGGCCCACGTCACAGATCACCAGGGACGGCGTTTGCGCGTTACCAAAGTTTATCCCAAGAGCCAGCTGGGTCCTTTTAACTTATTTTAACTATAATCTAATGTTTAGTATGATTATAATTTTATAAACATTTGCTTTTTCGATTGTATTTCCATATATGTTTGATAGATTACTTACAATCATATGATTAATAAGATTTATAAAAATGTACTAATGATTAAAAAGACGACGAGAAATGTTATATTTTTTGTTGCTGAATATGGAATAATTGATGGAAGCTAAAAATGAAGAAGGTAGTTAGGTACATAACACGAAAATGTAATGCAAAGGCAAAGCTCCTTGCTTTTCCAATGAGGCTATCACGAATTAGATACCAATGATGAGGAAATCAAAACAAGATTCCAAGTTATGGACAACCTCTTTTCATATTCTACATCTTTTTATCAAGTGGACCAACTTTTTTATAAAGAGAGATCTTTATCTTTAATTTAAAAATGAAGAATATTGCCAACTCCCAAAGTTTAATTATTCTACAAGATCTTAAAAAGGAGTAAGAAACATAATTTTGTAATTGTCGCATTCCTTTTGTTTCTTTTTTGACTTGTTCCCAATCTTTTACTTATTAAGGCTTATAAAGAGAGAGTGGTTGGTGCCTTTGAAGAACATTAAAAAAAAATGTAAGACTCTCATTGCTTTAATAGGGAATTCATAAAAAAAAACTTCTCTCGTAATTGCTTCTCGCGTTAAACAAACGGAGAAAACAAAGGTTAGTGTTCTGCGTTTGCGTTTAAAACAATCATGTCCGTCAGTAAAAGATACGAGACTGCCTTTGAAATGTAACACATTTGAAGCTGTGTTTGGAGGAAATGCAAAGAGGTTATGGGTGTAGTAAGAATAAATGCGTAGATGTGTGGTGTTGCATTCTATTTCTGTGTTAAGATGGAAAGAAAAGCAAATGCATAACAAACAAACATGACCGAACAAACACATCACGCGATTAAGAAGTTTTGCCAAGTAAGGATCATATTTGATTATAGTGGATGAAGCACCTAACACTACATATATGCATATAGTTTCTCCTCTTTCTTCTATTCTATTTGATATAGAGAGAGACATTTTACTGGTAAATGCAGAAAATTATATGAATATGTTTGTGAACAAAGCAAATCTTAATGCCTTACTTTACTTGTATGTTCTGTCCCTGTTTCCATCATTTTCTTCAGATCCTATTCCTGGTAAAAAGAATGTACAATGAGGTCAAATAAGATATACAGATCCACTGACTGAATAACAATGGTTAAGAGCTTACCCTAAAAGAACTTTTGGTTACTAGCAGGCAAGGGAAATACTTATTATCTTGTAAATGATTTAAGACTAAAGGATATGGAATGGTTAAGAGAGAATGGTAGATAACTTACAGTTGAGTGAGATGAGGAAAACTTCAAGGAGAAGAGACTTGAGTTAATAATCTTCATTGTGAGGTGGTGTGGCCTCAACACCGTCTTCGTCATCTTCATCGTCACTAGCATCTACCCAGTTACTAGGATGACGTTGGGAGAAGGGTTGGTTGTTCTCAACCCTTACTGCGAAACAAGTGACAGAGAAGTGAATACTTTTTAGAATAAGTAACAAGAAAAGACAGAGATAAGGCTGTAAAATTGGTTTTGCAGGTACCTCGGGATCCTTCGCCGTGATCCATCTGTGTGGGATGTTGGCTGACAAAAGGTCAAAGATAACAAAGCATAAATAGAAAGAAGAACATTCACTGGAGATATGTCATTTTGGGTTACGAGGGGATGCTACGAAATGCACCTTAGAAGCCAATTGCAACTACACAATCAGAAATTTTACTAGATTATGGACAATGATTTCATGCTTAACAGCTAAACAGACCAAGAAGTGTATGGTGATAGTAATTGTGAGAGATGGAACGTGAAGGATACGAGTTAGAAGGTCCAGGAGCGTTGTTGTCTCCAGCTGGTTCACCTCTTGATATTTCCATATCTCTAATTCTTTGGATATTCAAGTCTTGTTGTCCCTGAGTCTGTGGCCTTTCCTCAGAACCATTAACGCTTTTATTGGCAATTCCTGCGGCTCAGAATTTATGTTACTAAGGTTTTAGTTATCAGGCACAATGATGAACACAAATCACAATCATTAGATTTGTGGCTACCTGAAAGTTCAGACCAAACTCGTGTGTGATCAGATGGGTGCTCAGAGGCATTCTGTCTAGACTGTTCTTGAGGCTCCGATCCTACTTGCTCGTCAGCATGGCCACCTGTGGAGTTTTCTGCTTCAGTAGGTTCTGGTGGAACCCCTTCATGAAGCTGAGATACAAGCATTGTCGCAAGAACTAGTGTGGCATCAAAACTTGAGCTTGACCCATCACCCATGCCAAATTTTGGAGCCATTAGTATTGGCCTGGCAACAAAAAAAAAAGTGTTTAAATGGGTGATTTAACTAGCACACCTGAGATGCACATGCATTTGTTAAAGACCATAACCATTATTAGAAGTATTGTCCAGAATGGATTTGCTAAAAGACATCAAGGCTACACAGAAAGATGGGTTTATTACACAGGATGGAAAAGAAATGGTTCTTACTCGCCAGCTTTTTCGAAGAAAAGATGAATGTCAGCCTCACAACCCTCACAAAATGAAAGAAATGCCTGAAATTTATTGAAGGCATTTGATTAATACAAAGTAAGGTGAATAAAAGTCAAACCAGGCTTCAGGTGGAGGAATGTTATACCTTTAGTTCCTTCAAAGAAAATGTGATGTCCACAGGATCACCTGCGTGAGTATACTGCAAAAATTCTTCTGATGGATCTATCCATAGCTGAGTGTGTAACAAAGAGTCACCATCTGCATTTTAGAAAAGATAATTATTAGCAGCGTTACACAAGCAGCGTGATTAATCGAGTCTTCGAATTATTTAATAGTCCTAACCTTTGGTCGGATCCACATAGCTTCGAAATTCAACAGCTTTCCCACCTATTTGACTTGCAGCATCAGATGGAAAAGAAGTTTGGTCTGTAGCAATAATTGTAATCTCATGGAGTGATGACTGGAAGTTCCCAAGCAACTTGCTCAGATTCCGAGGATGCACAACTACGCTACTCGGAAATCTACCCCTATCAAGCGACAAATGCTGTATATCTGGTTCCACATTGCAAGTAATCCAATATGTTTTCTTCATACCTGCACATATTCGAAAAAACAATTACACAAATTCAAACCAGACTCCAAACAAATCAACATCATAATCCTAAGTCTTCAAGGTAAACAATGTGAAAAAACAAAGGAATATGGCTATACCACTGAGACATTCCAATGTCCATTTGACCTTAGATGCATCATGATCTGGCAACTGCACACTCATATGATCAATGCTCGCAACAGGCGTCCTAAGAACAGAACAAACCGCCTGCGAAAAAGTAACATCAACGATAAATCCTTAACCCGATAAATCCATTCGCCTCCATTCTATATTTCAGGATAATTAGTAAACTACCTTCAAAAGCACACTGAAATGAGCTTGAGTACCAGTAACACCATAAGCATCAAAGAAACTTGACTGAAATGTAATACACTGATATGCAGAACGTGAAGCATTCAAAGTATGCAATCCCAGCTGCAAAAGTTTGAACAGAAATGTAAAGAATCGTTCTCAAGCCTCTGAATACAATAACCCTAAAAACCCAGAATCTTCGATTTCAATCCAAAACCCGAAAAAACCCTAATCGTCAATACAAACTAACGAAATCAACTAATAATCAATCAAATTGCAAAATCCTCACTAATTACTTCCCAATCGTCAATTACACAGTGAACGATACACAAAATCAAAACCTGAATCGGAGAAGCTTGAACAACGAGCTCGTTACCAACGCGTGCGAGACAGATTATAGATCTAGCAAAGGTCTTAAGCGCATTACCACTAACACTAAACTCCATCTCTCTCCCTCTGAAGAAAAAATCAATTTCAAATTCTGAAAACCTAAAAACAATTTTTGTTCATCAATGGCGGGATTACCATCAGAATCACAAGCGCGAAAATTCTAAGAAGACGACACTTAATGGGCCTGTGTTATGGCTAAAACACTTAGTGGGCTTTTAATAGAAAAAGTTAGTTAAGCCCATTTATCGATGGTGACGCGATTGAAATTGTTCGGTGGAGTTATTAATTGGTAGCATTTAATAAATAAAAGGGACAAAGTTTATAAATTGCGAAATATTTTTGTCGTGTGACAGAGACAAATCTCGAAAATGTATTACTGTTTTTTTTTCTTTACCGAACCATAAATCTAAAATCGGCAATGATTTGATTTCATTTTATATTGTGAAAAAAAAACATGAATAATTGTTATACTTTTTATTTCAAATGGAATCTATCAATTTAACCTTCTAGAGTGACCATGTGATATATCCGACAATTTATGGGCTAGTATATTTGTATTTTTTTTAACAATTTTTGTTTGTTTCTTTGAAATTTATCTTTGCTTTATTCTCAAGACAAAGTGGGTACAAACAACTCTCTGTAACATATAGATTCCTTTTATTTGTGCTAAATGTAGACAGAACAGAAATTTATAAACTTTTTTGAATAACTCTGATTAATGCAGAAAAAAAAGAACTCTGAAAAAATGCAGAAAAAAGTTGTAGCTTACTTTCTGCAATCAACCTTTTAAGAATGACAGAAGTTTTTTTTTTAACTTAAGAATGACAAAAGTTTTTTTGATAAAAGAATGACAAAAGTTAGATAGATAGTTAGATACTTTAGCAAAATCGGCAAAATCATCCCTAAATCATGGTTTTCAAACTTTCATTGGTCTTCTCGATACGTTGACTTATAAACTATTCTAGCTCATCTGATATTTGACAAGTAACACCCAAATTTTGAAAAAAAAATGTAATCACTCACGTTACCATTACGTGATTTACGGTACAGTGTACGTTATTTATATATATTTAGAGTGAACACTTTTAAAAATGAGTATTTGATTCAATTATTGTATTACATATATGACATTTTACTATCGACCGCCTTTTTAATACTAGATAATACAAGAATCATAAAAGCTAGCACGTATATGACTAAAATAGTCAGATAAGACACATTTCTTTATATTTTCGTTAATTTGTTAGAAGAAATCGTGCTTAAATTTCTCGTTACTGGAATCGTAAGGGAAGTATATGGGTTTTTCGATTTCAATATAACAAATTAAAATACAAAACGCTTAATAATGTTTAAGACAAGTCCATGCAGCTTTGGCCCCACGTAGGTCAATTTGCTGACACTTAACTTAAGTAGTTCAATGAACCAAATAGTAAAAGTGAAAACACTATAACAAATATTGTGTAGAAAAATCTAGTGATTCTCGTTCTCGTTCCACATAATGTGTTGGAAAACAATCAATCAATTATCTTAGTTTGATGAATATTTATAATCATTATTACAAATCAAAAGCTAGCTTTCTAAAAAGTCATTCATCATATTCAAATAGTAAAAACAATGTTAGAACATCCCAAATAAATCAACATCATATCCTACCAAACAATCCTTAATACCATATTGCTAAACTAGGATGATATAAGCAATCTCACTTTGGGATGCTTTAGAATACGACTAGAGATAGAGGAGTTTGCCTAAATAATAATTTCAATTATATTTCGTCACCACCCACCTATTGGTCTGATTTACCAGAATCCAAATAAAGTTCATAGAATTTTTGTATTTAGATCAGAAGTTTGGAAACTTCAACTTCTAACCGTAAGAGTAAATGTAAGATTATTATTAATAAGGGTAAAAAACTTTAGCAAAAAGTTTCCACATTTGACAATATAATTCTGAGCAGAACTTTATATCAATCTGTCATAGGACTGAGAAAGGATAAGACGAAACGAGACAAAAGAAATATATAAAAAACATTTATGATTTTTCATATTTTCAGTGATACAATTTTTGGGTTTTAATACAGAAATTCACTTTCATTTGAGTTTATAATAACAATACTTTTTTTGTTCATTAAACAGTTCACGACTTTAAATTCTATCAATAAAGCAAAGTTGCATATAAATAAAACATGAGAATGAAAGGGAATCTCATATAGTCAGTCATATGTGTATATACTATATAGTTAGGTATGTTATGTGTATACACATTCATATCAAACACAAGAATAAATTCTATACAATAAATACATTTTTTTATTATTGTATTTACCTGTTAAAACAATGGTGGGTTGAGAGAAACAAGGAAAGCTTGTACAGTAAATTACCAAATGTCTGTACAAAGCCAAGTGTGCCCAACAACAAGAGGACCCCACTTCACACCAACACCTTCATGCTTCTCTTTATCTTCTTTGCTTATTAGATTTTCTCTTTTAATCTCTCTTCCTTAAACTAATGTCACTACATTAATGCCAAGAAAATCTTCATTAATGTGTTTAAAAATTGACATTTGTTCCTTTCTTCATTTTTTTTTTTCTTAATAACAAAAGTAGATATTTTATTTAAATGATTACCTTAAATAGTTGGTATAAATAGCAAAATTAGCAGTGTTGTTCTCTGCAAGGGAGAGTTAATGGAGAAAGAGGGTGTTACCATTACCAGTACAACTATAGTTGCAGAGCTCAGGGGTTCCTTGGAGTAGCATTAAAGTCTCGAACATAGAAAGAAAATTAAAAAAAAACATTTCTTGTAATAAATGGTTTCTTTTTGTGATTTATAGAGTGATCATTTGTTAAAAGATCTCAAAGAACAAAAAATGATTTCTTTTGGTCAGATTTTTCTCATAATCATTGTAGTGTTTGTATCATTACAATGCTGCAAAGTTGCTGATGCTAAAGAGCTTGATGATTGGAAGAACGTTGAGAGATATCAAACCCAGATCGGAAAACTCATCGGAGAAGAAAAGAAAAAGCTTCAAGCTTTACTAGATTTACTAAAACCCTCAACATTCCGGCGAAGAAACAACCTCGAGACGTCTTCTTCTTTCTCTCCTTGGCCAGCACCGTCACCGTCTCCGTTACCACACGGTGGTTCAATAAAATCTCCGGCGTATTCTCCAGCTCCTCAACGACCAATACCTCCACATCTCCATCGTCCGTTACCTCAACGGACTCATCCATTAAGACAACACGAGAAACAGAGAAAACACAAGAAAGGAGGAGGATTGAAGAAGGTTCTTGTACCTGTTATTGTTTCAACAGCTTCTGGAATCGGTTTTGTTGTTTGTGTTGTTGGTGTGTTGTGTCTCTGTGCAAGAATCAGAAAAAGGAAGAAGAATGATAAAACGCCGTCGTTTAAACGGAAAAAGGTTAAAAAATCTCAGAGCTCGACAAGGAAGGTTAGTATAAACCCTACTCTTGATTTCTTGTACTTGAACTCATTAGGAGTTGATTTAGAGAGACAACAAAACTCTGTTTCTGTTAAAGAAACAGACAAGGATTTGAGTGGTAACAATGGTGGATTGCTTGAAGAAGAAGAGGTTAAAAGAAATGTAGAAACAGATTCGGACAATGGTAGTAGTTATTCAACTAAAGACATTGTGTCGGTGCATGAAGATGAAGAACAAACAGTAAACTCTGTTTCTGTTTATGCTTCTGCTCCTGTTGTTGTTCTTGATTCTTCAGATGATGATGAGTCGTTTCACTCTGTTGGTGGTGGCTCTTCTGTTTCTGGTAGTGTTATTGTTGGATCTTCTCAACGTTTCTCAGAACGCGAATTCGATATTCCTGAATGTTATGAAATTTCTACTCCACCACCGCCTCCACCGCCACCGCCGCCTCTACCGCGATTCTCGAACAGAGGTTTTCACAGTCCGGAAACAGCTAATTTGCAAACGCTTTCTTCGCAATTATCTGAAAAAGTTTGTTCTGCTTCTAGTTCTTCCTTGAGGCTAAGTGGTTCTAAATCTCTACCGCCTCCACCGCCACCACCGCCGCTACGACCGCCACCGCTTTTACCGTCACAACAGTCTCAAGTAATGAACAAAACGCCTCCACCGCCTTTGTCTCTTGATTTTTCTGAACGTAGACCGTTAGGTAAAGATGGAGCTCCATTACCTAAACTTAAACCACTTCATTGGGATAAAGTTAGGGCTACACCGGACCGGACAATGGTTTGGGATAAGCTCAGAACAAGCTCTTTCGAGTAAGTCTTTAGCCACAACCAACAATAGTTTGTTTCAAGAATGTATATGATTATGTGTTTGGCTTGTTGGTTTGTATATTAGATTGGACGAAGAGATGATCGAATCGCTATTCGGATACACAATGCAAAGCTCGACGAAGAACGAAGAAGGGAAAAGCAGTAAAACACCATCACCAGGAAAACATCTTCTAGAACCTAAGAGACTTCAGAATTTTACCATTCTCTTGAAAGCACTCAACGCAAGTGCTGATCAAATCTGCTCTGCTTTAGGGAAAGGTAAAATCAAAATAGTAAATAATCGAGTTAAATTAATTAGCGGTATCTGATCTGAATTTGAAACGGTTTAATGCAGGGGAAGGTTTATGTTTGCAGCAGCTAGAAGCGTTGGTGAAGATGGTACCAACTAAAGAAGAAGAAACGAAGCTAAGTAGCTACAAAGGGAATGTAGATGAGCTTGGCTCCGCGGAGAAATTTCTCAGAGCTCTTGTTATGATTCCGTTTGCGTTTCAAAGAGCCGAAGCAATGCTCTATAGAGAAACGTTTGAAGATGAAGTTGTTCATCTCAGAAACTCCTTCTCAATGCTTGAGGTATTACAATGTTTGACCATGTTCATTTTGCTCATTGCTTGCTTTACAAGAAACATTTTCATTTGCTGATTACTTGGGTTACAAGAAACTGTGAGTAACACAAAGTACTTAACTAGGAAGCTTGCAAGGAGCTTAAATCAAGTAGGCTATTCTTGAAGCTACTAGAAGCTGTGCTCAAGACTGGGAATAGGATGAATGTAGGAACTATACGCGGTGGCGCAAAAGCATTCAAGCTTGATGCTTTGCTCAAACTCTCTGATGTTAAGGGCACAGATGGGAAGACAACTCTGCTTCATTTCGTCGTACAAGAGATCTCTAGGTCTGAAGGAATCAGAGTTTCAGACAGTATCATGGGACGGATCATGAACCAGAGATCGAACAAGAACAGAACAGCCGAGGAGAAAGAGGAAGATTATAGAAGAATGGGGCTCGATCTCGTCTCGGGTTTAAACACAGAGCTACGAAACGTGAAGAAAACGGCAACTATTGATCTTGAAGGACTCGTTAGCTCGGTCTCGAATCTGAGAGACGGGTTAGGGCAACTGAGGTGTCTAGCGAGCGAGAAGCTTAAAGGGGATGGAGAAAACATAGCATTTGTTAGTTCGATGAGCTCGTTCTTGAGATACGGAGAGAAGAGCTTGGAGGAGTTGAGGGAAGATGAAAAGAGGATAATGGAGAGAGTTGGAGAAATCGCAGAGTATTTTCATGGAGATGTGAGAGGAGATGAGAAGAATCCGTTGAGAATCTTTGTGATTGTTAGGGATTTTCTTGGGATGTTGGATCATGTTTGTAGAGAGTTGAGGTGTGTTAGGGTTCCTAATAGCCCTAGCCCTCTTGCTCCGTTTCGATGAACAATGTTGACTATGAACAGAGGTTTGATTGTTTGGGTTTTGTAGGAAATTGTTTTCTGAAATTTCTGAGTTGTTTATGATAACAGATTCAGACTTTTGAGTCTATGGAGAGTTATGTGAAGAGAAAAAGATATGTACGGATTTGTATATGTATCATATGGTAAAAATCATGACAAACAAGAATATTTCTATGGATAAACTGGAAGGTACGCTACACCAAAAAAATCCTCATTTTCTCAATATCAATGAGGTGGATGATAAATCATTTGATTATAAATTAAAACTTGATAAATCACTTATTTTCTTGCAATACAACAAAATGTGATACTGAATACAACTTTTGAATATAACTTCTTTACTGAACATTGCAACAATGCTTGAGGGAGAGGCGATTGATGATGAGCTAACGAGTTCGTGTGCTTCGAAGTTTGTTTCGGCCAAAAGTCTTGATGAACCAATCATGCTTGTATGTCACCACTATGTATCCGATGGTTAATCCAAATACCACTCCAGGTGCATAGCCTAACCCTGCTGCTTCCCAACTAAACCGTTCTTCTTCCTCTTCTGGCTCCACCAAATCGGGTTGGGGCGATGTTGGCGCGTGGTTGTCTCCACAAATATCCTTAAGAGATGGACCATATAGTCCGGGGTTTCCCTCATAGGAAGAGCAATGTTGTCGTTGAAACTGTGTGCTTTGCGGTATTGAACCTACAAGCTGATTATGTGAAACATTTATCCACCCAAGAGAATGCAGGTCTCCGAGCTCAGGAGGAATCTCACCAGAAAGCTTGTTTTGAGATAAATCCAGTGACTCGAGGTTTGTGAGGTTTCTCAAAGATGATGGGATGTTCCCCGTGAAACCATTGCTTGAAAAATTGAGCACATGAAGTCCTTTTAACAAGCCAATGGATTCGGGAATATTTCCTTGTATTTTGTTTCCGGAAAAATCGATGGCCGTGAAGATTGTGAGGATACGTGTCATCTCCATTTCTACTCCTTTGCTCATCAAAACCAGTGAATAATAGTAGCCTCTATCATCTACCATGTACTTCAATTCTGCATCGTCTCCATTGGTGTACATTGCTTTCCAATTCTTGAAGTAATCAGATCTTAAGGTTCCAATGAAGTCATTATGTGATACATCAATGATCCTCATATGAGGAAATCCAATAGCAACTTGGGGATGATGTAACATACCATGAAACTTATTAGATTTGAGCACAAGAACTTGTAGCTTTTGTAGAGAATTCAACCAAAATGGAAAGGTGTCGTTGATTTGGTTGTTTCCCGCGTTCAGAGCTTCAAGGCTTGAGCAACCAATCAGAGATGTTGGAAGCTTCCCTACCAACCGGTTGTGTCCGACATCTAATGACCTTAACATTTTGGCAATGGTAAATATATCAGGAAGACTTCCGTTGAGGCTATTGTTACGAAGATTCAGATCAAAAAGGGAACTCATCTGATTCTCTAAACACCGCGGAATTGAGCCGTGGAATTTGTTGTTTGATAGATCGAGGATGAATAGAGAGCTTAGTCCACATATTGATCGAGGTATCTCTCCAGTGAAGTTATTGTTAGAGGCCAAATAATACTTGATAGATCTTGATGGGATGAAGATTGGTCCTTGGAATACATTTGAACTTATATCAACAGTATCGATCTGACTCACAAGAGAAGTTTCTAAGGATCCTTTGAAACCGCTGAGAGAGTTTCTAGAAAGATCCACTTGGAGCAATTTTGGAAGTCTCCACAACCGGTCTGGTACTTGACCTTTGATTTTGTTGTTGGAAAGGTCTAGAAAAAGTAGACTTCTTTGGTTTCTTATGAACTCAGGGAACTCACTGATGTTGCAACCTGACAAGTACAACTGATACAAGCTCGGTAGAAAATCTGAATCAGAAGTGATGTTTGATGTCGAAAGTGGAATGTTGGAGAGATCTAAGATGAATAGCTTTTTGAGAGGCGAGAAGACATTTAAGTCAACTAGATTGACACTGTAATTGTTATTGCCAATAAGTAAAAAATTTAAATTAGGTAATAGAGAGAAATTCTCAATCCCACCCAGGTCGTTGAGGTAGTTATAATCCAGATAAATACTGGTCAATGAAGGAATCTTGAATAGGGACGAAGGAAAGGCTCCTGTAAAATAATTATGATAGGCCGAAAAAGTTTTCAATTTGGAGAGTTGACTAATGTTAGATGGGAGGAAACCTTTGAACTGATTGGAATCAAGACTGATATAACTTAGTTGGGTCAAATTGAGTAATGCGGATGGAAAGTTTCCGCTGAGCTTGTTATATCCAACCCTAAAGTCGATCAATTTTTTGAGATTGCCAATTGAACACGGGATATTACCAATGAGATTATTGTCAGAAAGACCAAGAAAGGAGAGATGAATAAGGTTGCCAATTGAAGATGGGATTTCACCAATGAAATTATTACCAGAAAGATTGATAGAGGAGAGATGAGAAAGATTCCCAAGTTTAAATGGAATTTTCCCTAGAAATTAGATCCGACAAGATCCAAAGAAGTCAAATGCTGGAGGTTGTTGATGGAGTTAGGTATGGTACCTGAAAAGGATGTGAAGGAAAGGCTCAATCGTAGCAGAGAGTTATTTCCATGGAAATTGGGAAGATTGCCTCTCAGATTTGGATTGTGATCCAAGTTAATGGACTGTAAGTTGGGCATCAGAAGAACACTGCTTGGAAATTCTCCAAACAAGTTGCATCCCTCAAAACGTAGCAATCTGACATACCACATGTTTGAAAGTTCATGGGAGATTTCTGAAGAAATGTTTATGTAGCTCAAATCTAGTTCTCGAAGATTCCTCAAGTTTCGAGCAAGTAGAGGAAGAAAAGATTCATCCATGGATAGAGAATTCTGAGTAAACATGAGAAAAGAATGAGAAGAAGAAAGATCGAGAGACACCAACTTGGTTAGCTGAAGAAGCTTTGTTGGAATTTGGCTTGAAAGTATAGATTTGGAGAGATTAAGTCTTTCTAGTTCCTTAAGTTTAGTAAACTCAGCTGGGATTGAAGAATCAGTAAAGTTGTTGTAAGCGAGGTTTAGATCACGGAGATGACGCAATCTAAAAAGACTACTGTTGGATTCGAGCCGGCCATAGAGACAACTCGCAGTAAGGTTTAGTCCGATCACTTTTCCCGACTTAGCATCACACGTGATACCATCCCAAGAACAACAATCACTTTTATTCACCATGACTTTGTTTTTGGATAAGAAGAGATATCCGAAAACCAAACTTGATCAAGCTTTTGAATCCCAAACTCAGTTTTGAACTTAAGAAGAGCATCTCTTTGGTCGGGATTGAAAGTGTGATTGCTACAGGTTTTAGACCCAAGACTGAAGATACTGAAGAGCTGAAGCAGTTTTTGATAAGATTGGCCGTGGGCCTTGTCGTTCATGGGCTTGAAGCCCACGTGAATTGGAGAGTCCTTACGGTTTAGGACGTGAGTATTTATACCTAGAGGCGTAGACGAAAACACTTACGCGCCTAAGGTTTTATTGAGAGAGGCACACATGTGTGTGGCGTCGTCCACCAAAGGAGATAAAAAAAACAAGATCTGCCTCTTGGTGTTACTGAGAGATCATAGTCAAAACAAGATTCTCAGGTTAGGATCCATGTTATAGAAAAGAGCGATAGTCAAAACGGTTGTGTTTGATTATGCGTTTGCAATTGTGTATTGCTTTCTTGTTCTATAGTGGATTTGTTCTGGACGTGGTCCCGGGGATGTAGGTAACGAACCTCGTTAAAAAACTCC
This sequence comes from Arabis alpina, assembly GCA_900128785.1. NCBI lineage: Eukaryota > Viridiplantae > Streptophyta > Magnoliopsida > Brassicales > Brassicaceae > Arabis > Arabis alpina. The sequence continues at coordinate 2,715,994 of LT669790.1, read as the reverse complement.
TTGTGTCAATTTACTTTATGCACATACTTGCTCGTTATCATTCTATCTAGCCCAAACATGCAGGGATCACACAAGTGCCGTGTAGTAGAAGCAAAAGCTTTATTAAAAAAGAGAAGAAGGAAAACACTGGCACAAAGAAGGAATCTCATTTTCTGAGTGAAAGATAAGAAAGTCTCCATGTGGGTCTCTATATAACAAAACATATAGCTCCATCGACTTTATTTGAAGTCTTCTGAAGAAAATGTAAAAGCATGACTACGACTTCTTATTTATTAATTCGTGTTTTGAAAGCCAAAAACATCATACAGCTTTAAAAAATATTGAAACGAAGAATAAGAGATCATTCACTGAATAAATAAGCATTAACTCTGGACCTTTGGTGAGGTCGAGTAAAAAGACAAGAACACCAAGTGTCAATAGTTTTTGAACTAATTTATTATTTTCTGATGAGAACCCGAGTACACCGTCGTCGACTAAGTCAAGAAAGTTAGTTGATTCATTTTCCTTTCGTGTATTTAAAAAATCATTGTTCATGTAATTAAGCAGAGAAGTTCATGCAGATGATTGGTTTATTTGAGCTCATGATCTGGATTTTGGAACTATTATTGTCTGAATAAAAAATAGAAAAGTACGAGATAAATTACATCTCAGAAACTCCTTCTAAATGCTTTAGGTATTACAATGTTTGACTATTTATTCATTTTCTGATTGCTTGCATTACAAGCTACCAGAAGAAAACAGTATTTTTTTAGTTCCTATGAAAACAGAGCAAATTTGACTATGAACAGAGGTTATATTATACATTAAACTTGATAAATCACTTATATTCTTACAATACAACTTTATTAAACAGAAAAGCAATGCTTAGGGAAGAGGGATCAATGATGAGCTAACGAGTTCTAGTAACGCTAAGTTTGATTCGGGCGAAAGTCTTGATGAACCAATCATGCTTGTATGTCACCACTATGTATCCGATGGTTAATCCAAATACCACTCCAGGTGCAAAGCCTATCCCTGCCGCTACCCAACTAAACCATTCCTCTTCTTCTTCTTCTGACTCCAGCGGTTCTGGTTGTTGTGATGTTGGCGCGTGAATCTCTCCACAAATATCCTTAAGAGAAGCACTATCTAGTCCGGGGTTTCCTTCGTAGGAAGAACAATTTTGTCGTTGAAACTGTGTGCCTTGAGGTATTGAACCTACAAGCTGATTATGTGAAACGTTTATCCATTCAAGTGAATGTAGGTTCCCGAGTTTCGGAGGAATCTCACCTGAAAGCTTGTTTTGGGATAAGTCCAATGACTCGAGACTCGTCAGGGTTTCGAAAGATGATGGAATGTTTCCCGTGAAACCATTGCTTGACAAATTGAGCACACGAAGTCCTTTTAACAAACCGATGGATTCAGGAATACTTCCATGGATTTTGTTTCTAGAAAAATCAACGGCCATGTAGATTGTGAGGATACGTGTCAACTCCATTTCTATTCCTTTACTCATCAAAACCAATGAATCGTAGTAAGCATGGGAATCCGGGTGATCGCCAAGGTAGTCTGATTCTGTATCATCTCCATTGGTTGACATTGCCTTCAAATTCGTAAAGTAATCAGCTCTTAACGTTCCCGTGAAGTCATTATGAGATACATCAATGATCCTTAGATGAGTGAATCCAATAGAAACAACTTGGGGATGATGTAGTGCGCCATGAAACTTATTAGAGCGGAGCACAAGAACTCGTAGGTTTTCCAGAGAATTCAACCAAAACGGAAAAGTGTCGTTAATTTGGTTGTTTCCCACGTTTAGAACTTCAAGTTTTGAGCATCCTCTCAAAGATATTGGAAGCTTCCCTGGCAATAGGTTGTGACTGACGTCAAGTGCCCTTAACCCTTTGGCGTTGATAAAGATGTCAGGAAGACTCCCGTTGAGGCTATTGTTACGAAGATTCAGATCAAAAAGAGAACCCATCTCTAAACACCAAGGAATTGAGCCGTGGAGGTTGTTGTTCGACAGATCGAGGAGGTTTAGAGAACTTAGTTCACACATTGATCGAGGTATCTCTCCGGTGAAGTTATTGTTTGAAGCCAAATAAGATTGGATAAATCTTGATGGAACGAAGAGTGGTCCTTGGAAAACATTTGTACTTAGATCAATAGTATAGATATGACTCCATGGAACAGCTTCTAAAGATCCCTTGAAACCGCTGAGAGAGTTGTTAGAAAGATCAACAACATCTAACTCTGGCAGTCTCCACAACCAGTCTGGTACCTCACCTTTGATTTTGTTGTTGGAAAGGTCTAGAGCCTGTAGACTTCTTTGGTTTCTTAGGAACTCAGGGAACTTAGTGACATTGCAGCCTGACAAGTACAATTGTTCTAAGTTGGATAGAAAATCTGAATCGGTAGTGATGTTTAGTATTGAAAGAGGGGTGTTTGAGAGAGACAAAATGAATGGCTGTTTGAAAGGCAAGAAGACATTTAAGTCAACTACTCTGTAATTGTTATTGCCAATAACTAAATATCGTAAATTAGGTAACATAGAGAGATTCTCAATCCCAACGAGATCGTTGAGTTGGTTATGATCCAAATCGATGTCGGTCAATGAAGAACTCTTGAACAAGGAAGAAGGAAATGACCCGGTAAAATAATTATGAGAGGCCCAAAAAGTCTCTAATTTGGAGAGTTGGCTAATGTTACGTGGAAGGAAACCTGTGAATTGATTGGAATCGAGATCGATTAAACGGAGTTGGGTCAAATTGAGTAGTAAGGATGGAATGTTTCCGCTGAGCTTGTTATATCCAACCCTAAAGTCCATCAATTGTTTTAGTTTGCCAAGGGAAGACGGGATTTCACCAACCAGATTATTATTAGAAAGATCAAGAGAGGAAAGATGAGAAAGATTCCCAAGTGAAAATGGAATCTTCCCTGAAAAATTAGAGCCAAAAAGTTCCAAAGATGTCAAATGTATGAGGTTGTTGATGGAGTTTGGTATGGAACCTGAAAAGGAAGTGAAGGAAAGGCTCACGAATTGGAGAGAGTTATTTCCACGAAAATTGGGAAGAATGCCTCTCAGATTTGGATTGCCACCCAAGTTAATGGACTCTAAGTTGGGAATCAGAAGAACACTGCTTGGAAATTCTCCAAACAGGTTGCATCTCTCAAAACCTAGCCATCTAAGGGACGAGATGTTTGAAAGCTCATGGGGAATTTTTGAGGAAATGTTTACGAGGCTCAAATCTAATTCTCTAAGGTTACTCAAGTTTCGAGCAAGTAGAGGAAGAAAAGATTCATCAATGGATAGAGGATTTTTAGTGAACGTGAACTGAGAAGAAAGATCAAGAGACACCAACTTGGTTAGTTGAAGAAGCTTGGTTGGAATTTGGCCTGAAAGTGAAGTCTGAGAGAGATTAAGTCTTTCTAACCCCTTGAGTTTATCAAACTCAGCTGGAATGGGAGAAGCATTGAAATTGTTGTAAGCGAGGTTCAGGTCACGGAGATGATGCAGTCTGTAAAGACTACTATTGGATTCGAGCTGGCCGTATAGACAGCTGGCAGTAAGGTCTAGTCCGATCACTTGACCAGACTTGGCATCGCACGTGATACCATCCCAAGAACAACAATCACTTTTATTCACCCATGATTCTGTTTTTGGATAAGAGGAGATATCTGAAAACCAGACGGGATCGAGCTTTTGAATCCCAAACTCAATCTTGAACTCAAGAAGAGCATCTCTTTGGTCGGGATGACACAAGTGTTGTGTAGGAGAAACAAACGTTTTTAGGAAACTTGAAACGAGGAAAAAGAAGAAGACGGAAGGAAGATTAAATAAGAAAGTTTTCATTTTTTGAAGCTAAGTAATGTTCATGTAGTGATGATAAATTTATGTTGCGGGTCACTCACTACATATATACAGCGTATAAAACATAACTAAACCTCCATCGGCTTGATAATTTGAAGTCTTGTGATGAAAAGTCTTGCCTACTTTAATGTCTTTCTGAGTCTTCATTGACTAGCAAAGCAAGATTGTGACTAGTAAATTCGTTACTGACGCCAAAAAGGCAAATCTTGTCTAGAAGTTTTGAAAGCAAGAGCAAAACTCACTCTCAATAAGCAATATTTGTTGTTGCCTATTAACGAGGGAAAGTAGAAAAATCAAAGTGCCGTGTAGCGTAAGCTTACGTCAACTTCAGAAGAGATCTCCTTGTGGCGTTTTCTTCTATGTGGTCCTCTAAAAGTCAATAAATATTGTCTGTCTCAGAATTGTATGATGAGCATAATTATTGGTGAGTTTTTGCGAGGATCTTTTGATTATAATAACGAAAACATAAAAAGCTAAGGAAGAGAGAAAAGAAAAACCTATCATTTAGGTATATTTCTCAAACAGTTCTTTTGTGTAATTTTCCACTTGGCATCTTGTGAGATATTTTATTTGGTTTGTTTGAATTAAATAATTTAAGTCTATTAAAAATACTATTATTATATTTTATAGATACTTGGTACAAAATCTCTTCAATAAAGATGTTCACTCTGTATAATAGTATTTTATAATTTCCTAATAAGTCAATTCCTAATTTCCTATTGTTGCTCTTCCGATAATGCTTAAAAAGTAATAGTATCTCATATTTAGCAAATTTCTATATCTTTACCTAACACAAAAATAATTAATCATCATCTTCACCAAATTTTGTTTTCTGATTGATGGCTTAGAATCTACAATCTAGGGTTTAGTCGATCGATCATGTCTTCCGATTCAAGCCAAATCGAGGAGTTACTGAAGGATGTAAGTGTAACTTCACCTTCTAGCGAGAACGAAGGAACTGAGCTCATGGAGACGACGTCTCCCTCGGATGACTTTTCGTCTAAGGGAAAGCGCAAGAACGAGTTCTCCGACCATGAGGGTGATTCCAGTGATGATAGCGAAAGCGAAAGCCAAGAAGAAGAAAGTACTAGTGACGAAGAGGAGGAGAAGAAAGATAGTAAGCCGGAGTGGGATAAAGATAGCTACGACGGTCGCGAGTATCATTCTGATGAGAACGAGCTCTCGGACAAGGAAGCTGATCTAAAATGGCGTCGTTACAAGCGTCAACTCATTGAGACCAAGGTATCATCTTTCTACTCTCTTAATTTCAAAATTGTAAATTGGGATCATGTTTATAACAACTTGATTGTTTGTGTTTAGGGTTTTTATATAGACCCAGAGAATATTCCACCTGGCCTTTTCAGTTCTCATATCATTGCGTTCATAGATCTAGAAGCTCCTTCTCTTGATGGCCTTACCAGACGTGAATTCTGTACTAATTTGGCAAATGTCTGTCTCGATAAATTCAACCAACAACATGTGAGTACACTCACTATCATAATCTCATATTACGCTGTTTTTTGTGCATATGCACACTTGTCATGGCTCGTTATAATTTATAACTTATAATCGATATTGTTCATATTTTTTTCTAGGGCTTAAATGTTAGGTTGGAGAATGTGTTGTGGGTGAACTATCGTGGAGGGTCTAGACCGGTTTTCTTCATCACCTTTGTGGCTAAGGAGTTTGAGTCTCCTGATGCACCTCTTGTAGAGTATCAAGCTAAGGTGTTGCACACTTTTCTTCGAGAGACTTATCCCATCCTTTGCAGGCCAAGCCCTAACCCCAAATGGTATCAATTATGTTTCATCCCTTCATTAATCTTGTATGTCTCTTGTCTAGTTTACCATATTGTTCATCTTTGCAAAATCTTGAGTGTGACGGAACGTGGTAGTTATAAGCGTAGGTGGTAGACTTATTGTGGTATATTCTATCCATATATATATCATTGTTATTATTGCGATATTTTTTCATTAGCTCATTCATAGACATCTTTCCAAAGAATTGTAAAAGACTCTCCTCAAGAGAACCCGGTTTTCACCGATTATGTATAATCGTGTCTACAATTAAGACTATTTATTGCCATATCATTATTGAGATGTCTCGTTTATAGTCTTAATGCAAGTATTATTAGTAAATAATCTCTTCTTGTAGTGGGATGTTTTGGTAGACTTGTATATATAGTAGCTACATTTTGTTCGGTTAAAAACATAACAACTGATCTTGATTTTCCTTTTCAATGTTCTGGTTCAAGGGTGAGGGAGGAGTTGAAACTGAAGGAGCTCACCAAGGTGAATAGAAATGAAGCTGAGGAATTTCAGAAGGATTAAAGCAGCCTTTCTTTATATCCGGGATCCTCACTTTGAAGATAAGCATGAGTTTTTATCTTTTATGAGTTTTTAGCTTGAGTTTCTAGATAGACCACTCAAATTTTCTTAAGTTTGTGCTATTATATCATCAAAATATATCCGATTACCTATTCGTCGAGAGCGAGAACATCGCATTTGTGGTGGATGATGACCCGAGCGAAACCTCTTAAGCTCCATGTATCTCCCCAAGAATTTTGTATTATGAAGAAGAGCTGTCCATCATTCGTGAATCCATATCCCACAACTAAGACGATATGTAAACGAGTTTCACGTGTAATCCTTCTTTTCTTTGGCAAGATGTAGAAATTTTCCTGAAAATTAGATTTAAAATGTTAGTTCTGTATTTTCTTTAATTTTTACCAAAAATTTCAAAATGCAAAGGTGTGCAAGCCAATTATTCGTTATTTTATTAAGTTGAAATATGAGTTACGAAGATAAGAATAGCACTAACTTTTGTTAGATACTCCAAGTCATCAGTAATCTCAAGACTTAAGCCAACCGGGTACCTATCCAACTTTTCTTGAATAAAAGAAGCATCAACATCTTTGAAGAGTTTAAATGGTTTTTTAATTCGGCATCCCAATGCTCCTGCCTAATTAAATGAAACCATCCATTTAGTCAACAACTCATAAATTTAATAAGTTCAACATACTGTATTTTTTACCTTTTCACTCCCTTTTTTAGTTGTAGGCTTCTTCATTACCCCTGTTATCCTTACATGGTTGAAAGCTAGGTTTAAATTTGCTAGTTGCAAACTTTTTTCTTCCCTGGGTTTTATTTGATCGACAAGCTCGTTAATAGAAAATTCTACTTGCTGATTTACAGGGCGTTCGATGTTGTAGATGGCTTGCAAAAGGCGAACTATGACAATCGCCCAACATATCTCTTTTTTTTTTTCCATCTGAAAGATTTGGATTGATAACTTGCAAGGATACAAAGCTCCGCGAAGGAGAGACGGAATTTTAACAACTAAAGCTCCGCTAAGGAGAGACTACAAACCAAACTTAGCACAATACTAGAAAGCCTAAAACCATACTAGAACAATCACAAATCTAATGACAAGAATCCAAAAACATTTGTGGACCAAAATCACCGCCTTTGCTTGCACACAAGCCCACTCGAAAGATCCTTGAAACGAAGTCGTTTGGACCAAAACCCGATCAGAAACGACTTCCATTCTCCTATGGTGAATAAGTACTACCTCTCAAATTCAAAGAACAATGGCTTCACGACGCAATCGCTTTGAAGCGATCCTGTAAAGCGCCACACATGAACCCTAGTAGGAATGTCAGCAATCGAACAAACTGAAGTGTAGAAACAAGGAGCAATAGCAGCTCCACACCGGTAATTACAACGTACAAGAACAAGCTGCAGAAGAACGATTCTGGTATAGAACAAAGGATCCGATCGGAACAAAGACTTCTGCAAGACCAAGAACGTAACCCTGGCCACAACAACCACCGAATTCTTACCACAAGAGATATATCAAACTAAACATGGCCGGAGCAGCGGAAACCAAAATTATATCTCACTTATATATATCTATACTATATGCTACAACTAAAATTATATTTTCAGATGCTATTTAAACTACCTTTCATTTGGTCCATAACAGGGCCAATAACAAAGCCCAATTTCGAAGTCCAATCTTTTGGAATTCTACTATCACGGCTAAATATCTAGCATTAAATTATAATCACATTATTAGAATCGTATTACTGTATATTCCGAATATGGGTTTTAAAGGAAAAATTCAAAAAACATTTACCTCATGAACGCTTTCTTCTCCTTTGCTACTTTGAGATTGTTGTTGACCTCTAGCTTGGACATCCTTCTTAGATTGAGCTTGTGGGTTCTGCTTCTTATTTTTAGCTCCGATTTTCGCATTTCTAAGCTTCACCTTAAAAATTTATTTATATATAGACATGTATTTATCCACTGATAAGTTAATGTGACATAAATTTAAGCTTTAGAAACAGCTTCCTCATACTTGTCCATAGAATATGATCCGAGATATCAGATATGACAAAATAGGTTGCAATATCTAACCGATGCAAGTTACTTTCACTCATAATCCTCAAAAATTCTTCTGAAGGATCAACCCATTGAAGAGTAGAGTCACCATCTACATTTTTCAATGAAAACCTGTTAGCCCCTCACACAAGAAACCTGGGAAATCACAGACATTTGATTACTACCTGACATTTGAGACTGAACTCTTGTGTGTTGAGATGGTTGCTTAGAGGAACTCGGCCTAGATCTTTCTTGAAACTGCGATCCTAGTTGCTCGCCTACGCAGGCACCTGTGACTTTTGCTGCTTCCTGAAGCTCAGAGACAAGCTTTGTTGCAAGAACGAGCATCGCTTCAAATCTTGAGCTTGAGTCACTACCTGCATTTCGGATCATTCGGTTAGCGTGTCACCCAAGGAACCTATGTAGGAAAAAATCCGGTTGTAGCATCAACCTTTGGTCGGATCCACATAGCTCTTAAATCCAACACCTTTTCTGGCTCTCTCTCACTTTCAGCATCAGATGGTAAAGAACTTTGTTCTGTAGCAGTTCTCACAATCTCTTGCACAGAGGATTGGAAGTTTTCAAGCAACTTGTACAAATTTGCAGGCTGCACTACTAAGCTACTTGGAGAATTTGTCCTGTTATCCGGCTCAACTTTGCAAGTACCTGCAGAATCAGAGATGAGTTTATCGAATTCGGTCTCAAACAATGTGTAAGAAGAGGGAAAAATGTCTATACCACTGTAACATTCCGATGTTGATTTCATCTTTGATGCATCATGATCTTGCAATTGCACACTCATATGATCAATGCTCGCCAGAGGAGATTTCAGAACAGAAGGAGCGGTCTGCAGATAAGTTCATAGCTCTGAATTACTTCAACAAACTTTTCGTTATGTTCCGAATTTGAGTACCAGAATCATCATCATCATCACAAGCATTAAAGCAAGTAAATGTCGGATATTCATCCCAAGTGTGCGATGTGATGCCAAGGTTTTGACATAACAATGAAATTTCGATCTGACATGCACAGATCCGACAGAGAAAAGTAGCTCCAAAGCATAATCTCTATTCCCAAAGCTTGAAAATCCTACTATTCCAAAGCCTGAAATCAACTATACAGATCCGACGAACATCAAAGTCGATACAGAGACAGAGAAAAAGTAGATCCAAAGCAAATCGCCACTCCCAAAGCTTGAAATAGCTACAACAAAATCCGATTAAGCAATTTTCCAATCCGACAAAATCATATATTGAAACAGAGACAAAGTAGTCCAGAGGAGCATAATCGCTACTTCCAAAGCTCGAAATTCAAAATCCTACCATGAAAGTAGCTATTTCGGATCCGAAGAACATGAAATTCGAAACAGAATCTGAAACAGAGACAAATTTGATCGCTCCGGCAAAATTCCGATCGGATCAAAGTTTGAGAAAAGAGATTGTAGTTACTGTAGTTATAACCTCTTAGTATTCTTCCCATTCAACATATATTTACTTTACAAAAATTAATTACATATTCTGACTTGTTAACTAAAATATGGGAGGGAACAAAAAAAAATTCATATCAACTTTACAATTGAAGAAGAAATGTAATGGAGGCAAACACTAAAATTCAATTTTTTTGACAATTCTATATATTAACATGTAATTTTAACGATGGATTATCTTCCATGGCTAGTTCTGATCTAAACTTTCCACCTACCAAACATTCGATTGATTTGAATACCATTCCGAATATCGATGATTTTGATTCTGGAGATGAAAGTCATTATGTTCATGCAAATGAGGAAACAAATATCGAAAGTGGAGAAGCTGTTGTAAGGATTATCTCATCTTCAGAAAGTACCATTGTAATCGATCTCAACGTAAATTAGAAGAAAAGTCTGATTCTCATATAATAGAATTAGATGTTGATCAACTACATGAAGAAAGTCACGACCATGAGGTTGAAGGCCAAGGTTGGATCCATGCAGTACAATTGTTTATGATAAAATACTTTTTCTTAGCATTTTTTACAAATCTCACACTCTGTTTTTCGTGAAGAAAACAGAGCTTTATCTTGATTCTTTTACTCTGTTTTTACCACATGTATGCTATGCATTTACTATTTAATATAAAACTATGAGAAATGATTATGAATATTCTCCAACGTGATTTATAATAGATTTTAATTATTTACTTATTTCAATTTTAATATATTATTGTGTTAATTTATTGAGGTTATTTTTGGAATTATGTGACAAAAATTACATTGAAAAAGGTGAATGACAACTAATTTGAAATTAAAAAATAAGTCTAGAATGACAAATACAGTAGCGATTATGGAAAATGCTTTTTAAAATTCGATTAAGTCGTTCGGTTAAACAAACCGGACAGCTGTCTAACTTGGATTAGTTGGGCCTTAACTTGAGATAGACAAAGGCCCAAATTGCCGTTGCAAAATATCTTCTTCTCCACTTGGTCGTCCTTGTTCCCTCACGTAGGGTTTCTGCTTGGTAACTGTGAATTGAGAGGCAAAAGTTGAATCAGTTGCAAGAATTTATGATTCTGTTTATTTTCTGAGTATTCAATCGAATTTACCTCACAAGCTAACGCGTTCCGCTGCGTCTGTGAACCATTTGGGGGTTTTGTGTAATCCCAATGGTCAATCCGAAGATGAATCCAGGTCCTAAGGCCATGGCAGCTGCAACCCAGCTCAATACTTCTTCTTCTTCTTCTTCTTCTTCCTCTGACTCTGTATCGACGTCTCCGCATTTTTCACTCAGAGGAAGACCACATAGTTGAATGTTTCCTTCAAAAGATGAAGCATCTTGCGTCTGAATCTGTGTGCTTTGCGGTATCGGACCGACGAGGTTGTTGTGGGAAACGGTTATGCTTGAGAGGCTTGTGAGTGTCCCGAGAGCAGGTGGTATTTGGCCTGAGAGCTTGTTATGCGACAAGTCTAGTGACTCGAGTTCAGTCAGATTCGCCAAAGATGGTGGAATGTTGCCAGTGAAACCGTTGCTCGAGAAATTGAGGACGATAAGATTCTTGAGTAGACCAATGGATTCAGGGATCTTTCCTTGGAGTCTATTTCCAGAAAAATCAATGGCGGTCAAGAGTGTGAAAATCCGTTCGAGTTTCATCTCTACTCCTTTACTCGTCAAAACAATCGAATCATGGTAATAGCTACTATCTTTGCCAATGTAACGAAATCCTTTGAAATCTTTACTTGTTGTCATGTTCCACTCGGCAAAGTAATATGTTGGCAAGTTCCCTGTGAAGTGATTCTTGGCTATGTCTATGATTTGCAGCTTTGGATACCCAAAAGAACGACGAGGACGGTGTAAGAGTCCGTTGAATTTGTTATTTCGGAGGACCATAACTTTAAGATTAGGCAAAGAATTCAACCAGAATGGGAAAGTGTCTTCGATTTCGTTACTTCCCACGTTGAAAACTTCCAGGCTGGAGCAGCTCTTCAAAGACCTTGGAAGTGTCCCCACCAATCTGTTGTGACTGACGTCAAATGAACTTAACTCTGTAGCATTGGTAAATATTTCTGGAATGTTTCCACTGAGTTGATTATAGCCGAGGTTAATCACTGTAAGGTAATCGTTAAGATTCCTTAAACACTGAGGAATTGAGCCGCTGAAGTTGTTATTCGATAAGTCAAGGATGCTTAGATACCTATGCCCACATATGGATCGTGGGATCTTTCCCGTGAAGTTGTTATTGGAGACGAGCATGGCTTCCGTAGAGACTGGTGGGATCACTAGCGGCCCTTGGAACGCGTTTGAACTCAGATTTAACATGATAATCTCTGCTCTTGGGAAATGATTCGAGGATCTTTCAAGACCAGTGAAAGAGTTGCTGGAAAGATTTATGGTCATCAACATTGGTAGTTTCCATAGCCATTGCGGTACTTGGCCTTTAATTTGGTTGTTGGAGAGGTCTAAGTTAGACATCTGTTGTAGGTTTCTTACGAAGTTTGGAAACTCTGTGATTCCACAGCCTGGCAACAGCAACCGACCCAAGTGTGATGGTAGATTGGAAAGTGGACCCATCTTTGCAGTTGAGACGCGCTGCCCCGATAGATCCAATGTAGATAGGGACTTGAGATGTGAGAAGAAGATACTTAAATCAGCAGTATTGGTGGTGTTCAAATAGCTTAGGTCCAGATTCAAGAGCCCCTTGAGTTGCGAGAAGATACCAAAATCGACTACCATCCCCGTGTTGAAATGGGAGAGATCAAGTGTGTCTAGATTGACTAATTTTGATATGGATATTGGGATTGGTCCTCTGAAATGGTTATGGCCAAGAAATAAGCTTTCTAGTTTAGATGGTGAAGAGCTATTCCCAAATTCAAGAATGTGGTTGAGTTGATTATTTTTCAAATCAATAGAAGTCAAAGAAGGAATGTTGAAGAGAGCAGAAGGGAGAGTTCCAGTGAAAGAGTTGTCACTTGCCTTAAAAGTCTCCAAGTTGGAGAGTGCACTTATGTTTTGAGGAAGTGTACCTCTGAAACCATTGTCGATGAGTGATAAAGCTAATAGCTTTGTAAGGTTGAGTAGTGGAAGGGGAAAGTTACCACTAAGCGTATTGGATTCAACGCGTAAGCTAGTGAGCTGCTTAAGATTGGCCATCAAATCTATTGAAAGAAAGGTCAAGATAGGTGAGATGGAAAAGGTTTCCAAGTGAAATAGGGATCGGGCCACTAATAGAATTATCTGAAAGGTCGAGAATGGATAGATTAGTTAGGTTTCCAAGTGAAGATGGAATCCTCCCATAGAATTTGCAACTCTCAAGTTTCAAAGTATGCAAATGTTTGAGGTTATTGATGGCGTCAGGTATGTTACCTGAAAGGTGCGTCCAAGAGAGGTCTAGAAAGACAAGAGAGTTATTTCCATTAAACTCTGGAAGAGAGCCTTCCATATCTTGATTGCCGTTCAAATTAATGGATTGTAAAGTAGGAATTAAGAGGAGACTGCTTGGAAATTTGCCAAACAAATTGCAGTCATCAAGAGAGAGTGATTTGAGAGAGGATAGGTTTGAGATATTTTGGGGGATTTCTGAAGAAATGTCAACAAGACCTAGGTAAAGCTCCTCGAGGTTTGTCAAATTCTGGGAAAGTTTGCTAAGAAATGATTTTTCAGCTGATAAAGAATTAGAGTCAAGATCAAGAGACACCAACTTGGTCAGATGAAGCAGCTCTGTTGGGATTGGACCGGACAACAAAGAGACTGAAAGGTTTAGCCGTGTTAACTCCATGAGTTTATTGAATTGAGTGGGTATCGTAGAAGACTCGAAATCGTTGTTAGCAAGATTGAGGACACGAAGCTTTTGCAGCTTGAATAGACTGCTATTGGGGTTGAGTTTGCCATGGAAGCAGCTGCAACTAAGATCTAGCTCCACCACTTGGCCGGACTCTGAATCGCACGTGACACCGTCCCATGAACAACAATCATTTTTGTCTGCCCATGATTTCGTCTTCGGGTAAGAGAAACTAAAGAAAGCATCAGTATCAAGATTCCGAATCTCGAATTCGCTCTCGAATTCTAGAAGAGCATCTCTTTGGTCAGGACGGCACAAGTGCCGTGTTGGAGAAGCAAATGTGTTTAGAGAATTTAAAACGAAGAAAAGGAAACAGATTGAACGAAGAAGAAAGCTCATTCTCTGCATATTTTGTTATGTAATTGGTGTTGTGAATCTCAAGTCTTAGCGTATATATATATAGGAAAATTATGATATAGTCAAACTTGTTTTGTGGTATATAGGTTTCATACTTGGATACATGCATGCACGTTTATGAGAATGACGTTAGGACATTATAGTAAATGGATTGTGAATTGATGATCTTAACACATTAGACACTATTCTACTCAAGATTCAAAAACTCGAAATGTGAAAAGAAAAGGAGAAAAAGAGATGGAACAGTGTATGAATGAAGAATGAATTTTAACAAACAAACAAAAAAACACCGTTTTAAGCAAACTAAACCGTGGATGAATGCAGCTCATGAGTTTCTATATAAAGATATGAATCCTATAATGTCTTTATCTGCGTGTGACTAATTCATTTCTTGCCGTATATTCATCAAAACGTTTTTCATGAGTTTTATTATTATTATTTTTTTGAACGAAGAGTTTTATTTTCTTATTTAACAAATGTAATAAATTATTTATGCTATATTAAAAAATATAGTTAATGAGTTTTTAACTCTTATTTATCCCATGTATAGTTGAAGTATAAACGAAGAAAATTACAATAGGAAACATTTCAAGTTTAAGGATAATTTAAGACAAATAAATCATTAAAAATATTAATTGAAACGATATTCAAGTAACCAACTAATATCATACATTAAATTTTGTTTTTATCAATCTTAAGCTAAATTTGAAACGATTTTAATGCATGGGAAGGTTTGTGTTTGCAGCAACTAGAAGCGTTAGAGAAGGTGGTTCATCTTATGAACTTCTTCCCAATGCTTGAGGTAATTACACTGTTTGATTATTTTCATTTGGTGATTTCTTGTGTTATAAGAAACTGTGAGTAACACAAAGTACTTTACTAGGAAGCTTGCAAGGAGCTTAAATCAAGCAGGCTATTCTTGAAGCTACTAGAAGCTGTGCTCAAGACTGGGAATAGGATGAATGTAGGAACTATACGCGGGGGGCGCAAAAGCATTCAAGCTTGATGCTCTGCTTAAACTCTCTGTTAAGGGCACATATGGGAAGACAACTCTGCTTCATTTCGTCGTACAAGAGATCTCTAGGTCTGAAGGAATCAGAGTTTCAGAAAGCATCATGGGACGGATCATGAACCAGAGATCAAACAAGAACAGAACAGAGGAGGAGAAAGAGGAAGATTACAGAAGAATGGGGCTTGATCTTGTCTCGGGTCTGAACACGGAGCTAGGAAACGTGAAGAAGACGGCAACTATTGATCTTGAAGGTCTTGTTAGCTCGGTGTCGAATCTGAGAGATGGGTTAGGGAAACTGAGGTGTCTAGCCAGTGAGAAGATAAAAGGGGATGGAGAAAACATAGCATTTGTTAGTTCGATGAGCTCGTATAATATGCGGGTATTAGCTATTAAATTTCATAATCGAAGACGTAAATATTTAATAATATATTTTCATTTACATTTTATGCGGACGAACGTCATATACCGAAAATACGTCACGAATACACCGTTTAATAATACACGAACGTCACAAAGATCAAAGAAATATACATAACATAATATGGTTTTTCATAATAATTATGTAATGTTATAAAATTCAACAGTTTTTCTATAAATATAAAATACAAGGATGTGTATGTAAGGATGTATAATAGTTTTGTTTGTTCATTGCAATTCTCTAAACATTAAAAGTCAAATATCACATTTTTATAGAAAACTAGATTAGGACCCGCATAATATGCGGGTATTTGATATTAAAATTGATAATTTATGTAGTTATGCCAGTATAGTTTTATTCTAAATTAAAACTATGTTAATATAATCATAAATTACGTAAGTAAAAAAAATCAATAATGAGTTTAAATCTTTAAAAAGTTATAAAAATAATTCATCTAAATGAATGATAAGGTTTTAAATCATATTTGAAATCGTATATCCTTTGAAACTGAATATATTTTATAAATAAACATCAATTATTTTTAAAAAGTGGGTAAAAAATAAAATTATAATATATTACTATTCTATTTTTTTAATTTTCTTTTTTTATGTTAGGTTAATAAATTTCCTTTTTACAACATCAATAAGGTATGGTAAGTGTTAGATAAGTTGAAAAATTTAAAATTTGATATAATTGATATATACTACTAACCTTTTCATCAAGTAGAAAAACTTTCATTCCCATAAGTACGTTATTTGCTTTAAGATTTTTACCTTCCCATTTTTGAAGAATACATGAAATCGTTCGACGGTAAACACAATTTTGATCTAATTGATCGAAAATTAAATAGTTTTAACTGATTTGTTGAGGTAGTATTTAAAGAAATTTGAGGATTTGAAGTGTATGTTAAATTGTTAGAGGTGTGTGTTATTATATAGTTTTGGGATTTGCCTTTTTTGAAGTAATAATTTTTTTGGAAAGTTGAATGTATATTTACTTTTCCTTTTTAAATAATTTATGGTTTAACGTTTATAAGATTGAATGTATGTTTACTTTTTCTTTTAAAATAATTTATGGTTTAACATTTATTTTGTTTTTATATATAAAATTTCATTTTTATGATCTAACATTTATTTTGTTAACATAATGGTATTTGAATTTTGTTTTTTTTAATGATTTACATAAAATTTGGTTTGGTTTTTAGAAAAATGTTAATGGAACAATAAAAAAATGTTAATATGTCTTTATTTTATTGCTATAACATAATAATATCTCTAATTTTCTAATTGTTTGATTTTAAATAGAGCATTTTAACACGTGTCATTATCTCGATCGATAATAGACACATGCCATGACCATATGAGTTACAATTTTGACAAACTATCTTTTATATAATAAGATGTTCATTTTTTCGAGACAATTCTACAAATTAATTTGTTACAAAGGTTGCTAGCAGTGAAATAGAACATCAACCATTTACAAGCATACACTTGAGAACTATCGATATACATATATTAATTGAGAAGACATAATTTTTTTTTCTTTTCAAAGACTGTTTTAGGGGATTGAACACGACGTTTAATTTAACAAACATAACATTCCAATAAAAACAATATGTTAGTGAAATGTTTTACATAGTTTCATTAATTTTATTGCATACAATACTCATTAATATGTATATGTTTTACAAATTTACTTTCAATTAAATGAAATATTTTCTACTTACTGTATCATTTATTTTCAATTTTCTGATATATTAACAAGCTTTTTATATGTATATATTTTTTAATATTTTAATTGTTCGCTTGGACGGGTCAGAATCTAATGTATATATAATTGAGAACTATTTATTAAGGTTTATATTTTATTAGTTTAGAATGATTATATTAAATCCCAAATTTAAAGATCATACATAAAAATGTCAAATTCCACAAAAGTTTCCTCCCGGACCACCATAGTAAAAATAAAAACCAAGTCGACTATGTCGAAATGTATAAGCATCATTACCATAACTTATTCCATAACATTTTTTACTATCTAACAACTCCTCAAAAGGATTAACATTCATTCTAATTTGCTTATACTTAGAATTCAACACTTCAATATTTGTAAAACCTGCTGAGTTTTCAGGATACGGTTTTGGAAATTTACCATCACCCATTGGAGGGCTTGAACCAAATGGCGAAGCTTGAACCACACCACCAACTCCAGCCAAATCCGCACCATTATCAAAAAGATTAAATAACTCTTTTGGCCAATAACCGATATCTACGTTATGAGGTGGATTTGATATCAACCGTGTAATCCACCAGTTTCCTGTGTTTTTATCCTTTTATATTACAAAATAAATAGCTATTCATATCTTTCATTCATTACTCAGTAAATGATATATAGAATTTAGAAGTTACCTGATGGATGGAGCAATGCCACCAGGCTGGTTCCCCTGGCTTAAGGTCATCAATCGGTTGGACTATTGGAATCTCTTTTGATACTTGAACAAATCCTAAACACGCCGTATTGTAGCATCCTTTTCCATCTTTACCCTATTAAAATCATATTAAATAAATTTGCGTGCGTGTTATTTAATTTAAAGATTTTAATATATATATATATATATCCCATACACAATTTATGGAAAAAATATTAAAAAAAATTCATACACCTTCCAAAATCCATATGACCACATACGTTCATCAGGAAAAAAACTTGGATTTGTCTGTTGAAAGAAAAATTCAATATTTTAAAGCTGTAGAGAGAAATAAATGAACAGATTAACTAAAAAACCAATAAAATGTAAAACTTACCATTAATCCCGCAGAAATAAAATTGATTTGATTATTTAATCCACTACCTATATAAATTTGACTATACGAGGCTTGATCTTTTTCGATGTTTATGTTATATTCATTAAAACTTGCTTCTACGCCATGAAATGGACCATAATGCGACCTTACTCCAGCAATCTACCAAAAGTAAGTTATATTAGTGACTTATATTCTAATTATATCTAATGAAGTTTAGGAGATTTAATATGAGTGTTTACATGGGTTCCAGGGCTATCGGCTAATAGCGGATGAAAATATTTTCTGGCGAAAAGTTGTGAGTTTACGATGAGTTCTTTTGTATTTCTTAATATAGGAACAGTTCCATCTGGACATCGTATAGGTAGTTTATAGGTTTTGTTGTTGCGAGTTTTATTCTTCAATTCATGTTTTGCAAACGATGGTTTCATCTTTTTCAAAAATATAAATTGTATAGTCAATATATAATTTATTCAAAATCAATTTTTGTAAAAGCATAAATATAGTATAAGTCACCTGGATTTTGTGGGTTTGGAGCAAGGGATGATCAAGTCCTGGTTGCTTGTAGATATCTATGCAATCATATGTTACATTTTCACTTATCTGCCAATGACAAAAAGAAAGAAAGACACATAGACTTTTGATAACAAGAATAAGCTAGACATGTTGAATTCAATCCATGATGAAATTGATTAACAAAAATAAGTACGTAAAATAATGTAATGTTGTGAAGTTTATCTTTAACAAAAAAAAAAGTGTATGAAGTTTTTGTTTTATAGATATGACCTTGAAGGACTTTCGAGGCATCATACTTTGATCAGAACGGACAAAGGCTGCTAAGAAGAAAAGTAAAAGATTTATAAAAAAAGTCATCTTAATTCCTTTAGATATTATATTTGTTTTGCCTCCTCAAAAATGAAAACACTCGGTTATTTATATACATCTTAAGATGTCAAGGAAAGAAAAACAATATAATTTTAACAATACAATTAATAGATATGTTGCGTTATTAAGGATATAAAAATTTGACTGAAATTAATTAGGAAATATGACTAAAAGTAAGGAAATATGACTAAAAGTAATTAGGAAACTTATTAAGGAAATTTGACTAAATGTGTGTTATTATATAGTTTTGGGATTTACCTTTTTTAAAGTAATAATTTTTTTGGAAAGTTGATATATTTATTTTTCCTTTTTAAATAATTTATGGTTTAACATTTATAAGATTGAATATATGTCTACTTTTTCTTTTAAAATAATTTATGGTTTAACATTTATTTTGTTTTTATATATAAAATTTCATTTTTGTGATGTAACATTTATTTTGTTAACATAATGGTATTTGAATTTTGTTTTTTTTAATGATTTACATAAAATTTGGTTTGGTTTTTAGAAATATGTTAATGGAACAATAAAAAAATGTTAATATGTCTTTATTTTATTGCTATAACATAATAATATCTCTAATTTTCTAATTATTTGATTTTAAATAGAGCATTTTAACACGAGTCATTATCTCGATCGATAATAAACACATGTCATGATCACATGAGTTACAATTTTGACAACCTCGCTTTTATATAATAAGATAACGAAAACATTGTCCCATTCTTTTTGTTTTCAAATGAAACTTAGATTAGTTGGGCCTAAGTTGAATTATACAAAGGCCCAAATACCCCAATCCCAATTGCCATTGTAAATATCTTCTTCCGACCAAAACTGAACCAAAATATATATAAATAACTGTGGGATTAGTTGTGCCATTGGATTAAGTATACATATAATTAATTGGTTCCAAATTGTTTAGGCATTTGCTATGTATATACAAAAAACCGTGGAAGGCTATCCGAAGAACCCATGTGTATTTTTGTGGGTTAACTAATGATCTATATATGTTTCAACCAAAATCATAATTACCCCTTTTTTTTGCTACGTATATTTTTTAGATTTTCTATTAGATGAGGGAAGAGAGAGTCGAAAGAGCTTGTCAATGCCATAAACAAAATGATTGTGTAGTGAGTTTTAGAGATATACGAATAGTAATATATTGGAAACATTTCTAGCTTATTTTCTTATTTCAATGACATTTTACAATTTTAATTTCCATGGCTATCAGCATCAGAGCCACCACCGCAATGATGAGTCCCTCGAGGACAAGGGTGTACACAATTTATATCTTCTGGACTACATTTTCAAAATATTTCACTTCGACTCTAGTTGTATCCATGGAGCAGTTTGGATTCTCTGGATGACAAGGTATTCCACAAAGTGGATCCCTTGGATATTCTTTACAAGGTGTTTTGTAATATCCCACATTGATTTTCTTTGTATCCATTGTCCTACCTTCCACAAGATCTTGTCCTTCAAATGTGATGATAAGTTAGTCCAATTGCCATAAAACAAAACAAAATTCCCATAAGTACGTAGGATGATTTACATATTTTTTACACTCATTCTCCACGCTATAAAAGTGGTTTTCCAATATATACTAAAGATATCATGCATGTTCTTCTTCATGATAAAAAAAAAAACAATTTTGAAGCAAGATTTCAAATCTTAGTTGATTTCTTACCTTTTCTATTGAAATAAAAGGTACTTTAAGAAAACAAATATTAACATTTTTTATATCATGTTCCTATTTTTCAATGTTGATTCTCTTTTCTCGTAAGAAAATCTCGTTCCCATGCTGTTTAACACGTATTATCATAAATTTTCATTTCGCTATTTTTAATACTATACAAATATGATTCCATATATTAAACTACAAAAATGAAAAGTATTCACAAAACAAAAACTATAAACTGGAAAGTAATTTACTTACGAAAGACAAGAACAAGGAGAGAAACCAATAACAAAAGTTGAAAGGAAATGTTCTTCATTCTCCAAAGAAAAATATATTTGATTTTTAGTGATGAAGTTAAGCTATATATTCTTCATCACTTTTTATAGTGCAATGCAGTTTGGCCAGATCTTGAAAGAGTTAATATTAGATCTGCCTAGATTTTCCCATGCATTAACTATTGAAGATATGATTACGATATCATTGGAATTATTGAAGATACGGTCACGACATCGTTGAGATTCACTTGGATATGTCAATTACTCTGATTTATACACTTTCTGTAATTAGCATAGTTTTTTTTTTTTACGTTTTATTGAAACTGATTTAAACCATATTAAATGATAGAAAAATTTCAACATGTGTGAAATATAAAGAGAAACTAATGGTATTTTCCTCACAAAAAACTAGGTAAGGAAAAACAGTTTTGATGATACATTAACGATACCGAAATAGTCTTGTTGGACATTAGCGATATCAAAATGGTCTTGTTTCGAATATAAAGTAGACAATTAGCATAGTCTAAAATAATCTCTTCTATTGTATAAATAACCTCTTGTTTTAATCTGAAACATATATCACATGACAAATGTAAATAAAATTGAAATTTTGACAGCAAAAGATTTTTCTATTACATTTAAATAACTATAATTTAAATCTATATATATCACTTTGGTCTTTCTTTTGGCAACATATATATTTCTTTTGGTTTTAAAGAAATATATATAGCCTTTTAATATCATATTTTTTTACTAATAACGTAGTACATCTTATTTAAAATTATGTTCTTAATTATAAATATTTTTATCAGGAAAAAAGTATGTGAATATTTTTAAAAGGGTTTTTAGTGAAAAATCCCCACAACTATATCTAGGTTTTGAAAATTCCCTTCAACTTTCTTTTTAGTGAAAAAAACCATTAACTATTTTTTTATAGTAAAAAACTCTCAACTAAGCTTTGTCAGTTTCAACGGTAAATTTAAATTTTACAAGAAAAGAATGAAATCTATATTTTGTAGTAAGGGCATGAACAGGTGGATGAACAACTAAAGAAACGTATCAGTCTTTCGATATTAAGAAACTCTTCATTGTTTTTTTTTCTTACTTTATGATTTTATTTTTTACATTTAATTGCATAAGACTCTAAAGTTTCATGGTTATTGATGGCCTAACATCAGTCAAACGTTATCGGCTTAGAACGGCTTATTGTCGAAAGTCCCAATTCGACATTAAAATTGAAATATTAATAAATAGTTAAATTCGATATTGATGGAAATAGTGGATTTTATCCGTAAAATTTTTCTAAACATTATTCAAACGTTATGGGAAAAAATATTTAGTTAGCAAGAGAAATAATAAATTAAAGTAATCAAATTCAAGAGGGAAAGAAATAAGTGAACGATATATTGATTTTCTTTTTTGTAAGAATGTTAAATATGATTTAATATTGACTTCTTAGAGAAAAAGAAAAAAACAAATTGGCTTCAAAGAGAATTTATGGCTTATTCGAAATATCGACATGGCTGGAAAACCAAGCGACGGAGAGACGAGGGATGGATCTTTGACCGACCCTGAACTGACTCAGCCCGTAGAAAATTCCACGTTAGTTGCTTTATCTTTACTTGGGAAGCGCATGGCCGAAAATCCTAGCCCTGACGATTCCAATGAAAGCGACCAAACTTCCACCGCCGAGGAAGAAGAAGACGAAGGAGAGGAGGACGGAGATGACGAGTGGGAGCTCGTCCAAGAGAGGAAAAGAAATCAGGAGATCCAATGGGGTTATGATAGCTTTGAAGACCAGGAAGAAGATGTCTATCATCGGAGATTGTGTTGACGAGTTGGAGACGCAGTGGCGTCATTATACAAAACAGCTCTATCAAACAAAGGTAGCATATGTCTGTAATGTTATCTTTGAAAATTTAGGCAATTCATACTGTTAATTAGGAACATGTTAATGACTTGTGGTTTTGTTGGGGTTTAGGGCTTCTTCGAGACAACAGACAAATTCCCTCCTCGCCTCTATGCTGGAACTTCTCGGCTCGGAGATCTAGACAAGCCTTGTGCTAGGTTAGGCCTTACCACCTGTCAGGTCTGCGAGAAGTTGACATCTCTATGTCTCGAAAGATATACACAACGAAGATGAGGCAAGCCTTGTGTTGTCTGCTGGATATTTATTCTGATCTTAATTTGTGAAGCTTTGTTTAATAGTATAAAATTTCTTATTTATCATTTACTACATATTTAGAAGATGGTTAACTTATTTATATGTAAAGCTCAAAGTGCTACTATTGCATAGCTTTTAGCTTCAAAATGCCAATAATATTAATTTAATCAAATACTAAAACATTAAATAAATTCCAACATTATATCATTTATTTGTTTTTAAATAGTAAAATATATCTCTAAAATAAAATAACTAATATTCATAGATAGTATTTGAACATTTGATATTTTACACCTACCAACCAACATCGTTTATAAACTATAGTAGGATTCAACGTAAAATATTTTCAAATCCATGTGATGGCATCAACGTAAATAAGATAAAAGGAGTGTCCCCTTTCGCAAGGAAGGGTCTGATCTTTTTATTTATAGTCGTATTATTTGCGCGCTACTTTAGTTTTTTTCTAAATTGTAATTGAAAAGGGAGTTTAGGGTTTACTCAGAGACAATCGACATGGCTCCCAAATCAAGCGACGGCGAGATACAGGATGAATATTCCGGCGTGATGGAAACTTCCACCGACGTTGCCTCTCCCCTGCTTGGGAAGCGCAAGGTCGAATTCTCCACCCCGGAGGATTCCAGTGAAAGCGAAGGCGACAGACAAGTCGAGGAAGATGTGGTGGATGGATCTTCAAGCGCGGTCGAAGTCGAGGAAGACGACAGAGAAGTGGACTCCGATGAAATCGAAGTCGAGGAAGATAGTGAAACCGATTGGGATAAGGATAGCTTCGATGGCGTGGAGTATAATCCATCAGATGATGATGGGGAGTATTCGGATGAGGAATTTCATCAGAAATGCGTTTCTTACCATCGTGCAGTCATCACAACAAAGGTATATATATATATTTTGTTAATTTTTGAGTTTGGATCATGGTAATCAGCTAATAACTCGTGTTTTTGTAGGGTTTCTTTGAGGAATCGGACGATTACCCACCTTACCTATGGACTGGAATTGTTCCAGTCCCAGATCTGGATGAAGAATTGAAGGATGGCATGACCACTCGTGAGTTCATCGGAAACATGGCAGTTGAATGTGTCAAGGAGTTTAACAAACGAAACAATAAGACTCTCAAGTACGAGCGTGTCTTGAGGGCTAATTTCAACCCTGGAGGCAGGACTACGTACTACATCAATATTGAAGCGAAAGAGTGTGACTCTCCTAACGCACCTCTTGTGGAGTATCAAGCTAAGGCCATTTGGTCTGCAGGCGACACTTATCCCATACTTTGCAGACCCAGTCCTTCACCGAAATAGGGTGTACCTATTTCGATTATGCATGGCACAATTTTAATTAATATACTTGTATGGAACAATGTTATTTCTACTAACAATTGGTTAGAAGAGCATTACCTACTATATTATATAATTGGTAGTTCATCGTATATAGTGTGTGTGGCAATGGTACGTATATCAAACTCTTGTTTCACTATATTACAATAGTTAAAAGTTAAAAGTTAAAAGTTAAAATTAGTAGTGACCGTATGCATGCACATTAGTACTTTTAAATCCTATCTTTTAATACAAGAGTCTCGACGTACTCCCACTTGCAAGTGGTTGACTGGGTCAAAACCATCTCGAATGGGTTTCTAGACTTGAGCATAACTCGAATTACAATTTAAATGATTTAATTGAGACTTGTGTCTTTTGTTTTCTGCGGTTGATGTGCATATCTGATGGAGTCCTTCGGATTAACTTGAGTTTTAATTTCATTTACGTGATTTTGAGTGGTTTTGTTGTTGTTTGTATTTATGTATTTCTCACCTTAGTTTTTGCTAAACTTTTACTCAAAATTCACTTATCATTTAAAATAATATATTGAAAAAGTAAAGTACAGTATTGAACTATTAATTAACATATATTCTTATCAATCTAATCCAAAATGTTGATTAATTAATATGTTGTGATTGTTCTTCTGGATCCTGAATTTGGTAGCATAGATTAAGGGTTAGAAAATGATAACTTTTTGACAGTTTCATATAAAGAAACTTTACAGTTTAGCTGAGTTGATATTTATACTCCATTTCTTATCTTCTGCTATAAAGATTGTAAACCTCAAAGATTGTTTCTCATAAGTAGCACTAGCATTAAATCCATTCTATTATGAATCAAATGTTTATTAGAGAAATCATAAGTATTTCAGAGTTTATTTTATCTCACTAAAGTAGCCGGATCCATCGAAAATTTATTTTAAAGCATTTCAAAAAAGTAAATCATAAGTATTTCAGAGTTTATTTTATTTCAGAGATTATGTGTGGTTTCTTTACTAACTTCCCTCTTATTTGCTGAAAGTTTGTAGTCTATCTCTAGTCGCAATGCAACCGGAGGTTTATTCAACCTATCTTGGATATCAGAGGAGTCCACATCTTCATAGAGATCAAAAATTTCTTGAACCATCTTTCATTTATCTCCAACCTAGAAAATTTCAAATACATTAATCATATACTTTCCATTAATCAAACAGGAAATGAGATACATATAGAACACCCTTACCTTCCCGACTCCTTTGGTTGGAGTCTTCATCATGCCTTTCACACTAATATGTGTAAAAGCTTTTTTCATATTAGAAAGTCCTAAAAAAATTTCTTCTTTGTCTTGCTTTATATGACCAACTAGCTCTTCAACAAAAAATGTAATCTGATCATTCGGATTCTCCAAGTTATACAGAGCCTGGAGAAAGTCGAGTTAGACAGATTGTCCAACAAATCTCTATAATAAAGATTACATTACTCAGTTTGATATCCAATGAGAAGTATGATGTGTAGACCAGTTTATGTGGTGCTGGCCTTTTTCTTTGGCAAAAAATAACTCTTCGGAAAAATACAAGGTTCCATTATGTTTTGCTAAGTAATTTATTTAAATGTCAAGGAAATGAACATATTGAAAAAGGAAACAACAACAATTGAAATTGAAAAGGAGAACTACAACAAAAATGTACAAAAAGTGTTCATAATTTTCAAAGGATCCATACTAACCTCCCCATAGTTTGGCGAATGTTAAGACCTTTTCTTTGGCTTGTAACCGTTGATTTGGTCTACTTACTTTGCATCCTAGAATCTCTTGGTCCATTTTGTTAAATCTAGGAAGAATAAATCAAAGAATGAAAAGAAATGGCAAAACATCCATGAAAGAATTATTGCAAAGGAAAAAAACTTACAACCTCTTCAGCATATTTGTTTGATTGAGTTTGAGGATTTTGTTTCTTTGATTTTGCTCCGATTCCACCAAATTCTAGTTTCTTCTTGTTCTATTAGATGTAAAAGATGTTAAGCTAATCAATGAAAAGGCGATTTTGGGGGTTTAGGGTTTTAGTGCATTTTTTCGGAATTAACCAAAATGTTGCATACCACATCAAACTCCATTGTTTCTTTCTCGCTTGGGTTTTTAGGGAATCAAAATACCTACAATCGAAAGTCAAACCAAAACAAGCATGAAGAAACTTTAGTAAGCAAAACAATTTTCTTTTGCATCAACTCAAATCAGACTAGAACGAACATATGAAAAAGAAAGAAGCTATGGATTTGTAGAGAAAAGAGAAAAGGCTTATAGATGAATCTTTTGGCGTGAAGAAACCAATGAAAAAGACAAATTTAAAGCTTTTTTCTTGTTCCAAAAAAGTTCAAAACCTTTTAACTATGTAATGATATTCACCAAAATTTGTGTAGGTTCTACTTTAGTAAGTAACCTTAGCTTGCTTAGTTCCTTTGCTTGTTCGTGATATGAAAAATTGCAAAAGTGTCTTGAACTTTTTCATTAAAACCAAATACTCTAATTTATTTTCTTCTTAGGCTTATGGTTTTACTTTTGAGTTTATAACATTTTTAATTCCTTGATTGGAAGTAATTAAAGAAATATATTTTGTTAATTTTTTCTTATATATTGTTAAAAAGAATTATATAAAATTCTAGAGAAATGAAGGCATAATTGTGTCTAGCAGTATTGGACTGTGACCATGTAGGCTTTGTGAATAACCCCAGCTGAGTTTTTATAGAATTTTAGTTTAGTTTCGACAATATTTCAAAGCCAGAACCATAAATTTGTTTTTTTTGAAAGATTTGTTAAATAGTTGAATTAGGTGATCGAATTTAACTAAACTAGCAAGTTATATGAATTCAATCTAATAAATCGTAGATTAACTTAGAAGCTAATATTTTTTGAAGATATATTATGTTTGTAAGTTGTAAGTATATATATATAAAAATATATACCAAACAAAACATATTATGTTGGATCATCTCATCTCAAGACTCTCAAATAGAATTAATTAACAAACACACTACATTACATATTAAGCGGGTGAACATGTTATTTTTGAAAAAAGTAATAATATGTATGGAAAATATATCCTACGATCTTATCTATATTTAATCGAAGAGTACTATTATTATCCAAAAGATAATATGATTCCCCCATTGGACTTGGGACTTTGAAACAATATGCACAAGCACAATACGTAGGGTAAAACGCGAGGTCTATCCTTTTTAGGCTTTCGGCTTATACTAATATTTTAACTTATAACTTTGAGTTGACTAATAATGGATTACAAATAAGACAGAAAATAGATATACACAACAATACAATACCAAAATATTCGAAATAATTATTGATTTCTCAAGCATAGATATCGTCTTCACAAGGAGCTGATGGTTCATGTCTAATAAATCCCCAAACTCCTAATCTACAACCCTCACGAACCCTAACATTATTATCCGAATCATAACTACTTCTAATTTGTCCCTTAAAAACACACCCAAATTTAAACCCTAAACATATATAACCTTTTGTTTTTCCCGTCTTGGTTATAACTTGATAATTTACATTGGTATGCTCGGTTATCTTCTTCTCTTCATATAAATGAAGCAATTGTTTTACCGGTAGGAAAAGTTTCCCAACGATTTGGTCTGACCCGAAAAGTCTCTTACACTTGATTTGAAACACAAACACTGACTCATTCCTTTGAACCTTGTCGTCTTCGATATAGAATCTCATACGGTAATTCCACCGTAAGTTTTTCTTACCACACACGGCAGCTGGAGTGACTTGATGGTCACGCGAACCGCGCGTGACCGAGGCAGAAACATAGACTGTTGGTCTGAACAAAAGGTTTACTGAGTCGAGATCTTGAGCCGAGAGAATGTTAATCTCCACCGGTTGGTAGTAATCCATTATAATTAGTGTGAAGATTTAGTAGAGGACTAGAAGTAGTGAAAAAGAGAACAGATACAAGCTATTTAGTTAGAAGAGAGGAGATTTGATGAATATATAATTTGTTAGAAAGGTTGTTTGATTCTTTATTGGATTAGGAATTAGGAATTATCGTATCCTCCTTAAGCAAACATATAATTATGATTCTTTGTATATATCGTTTTAAAGATTTAAAACCAAATAAAAATGATTTAGTAATATATTTTGTTGGGTCAAATCATTGGTATATATTTTCTTACAAAAATTATTGGTATATAGTATATACTATGATATAATTAGTTTTCCATCAATAGTTATTTATGCACCTTTTTAAAAAAAAATATTCCCTTATTGCCTAAAAGCTAAATCATTATTAGTCCTTGTAGTCATATCAATTTATGGAGCAAATCTAACTGATATTTTGTTTAAGTCAGTTATAGCTCATTTTCTCGAGAAAAGGTTTAATATGTCAACTCCGGATATTACATAGAGGTTACAATCGAGTCTATAATCTACTAGTTTCGATTATGTAAAAATTAAATAACTTACATTTTTAATTCTGATTTGATCCAAACTACGCTTGGTGTGGGTTTTCCCAGTTTGATAATGGTTTTAGAATAGTAAAACCAATAAAGATTCAATTTAAACATTTTGGTTCAGGCTCGGTTTAATTTGGTTTATATGTCAAAACTCCGGATATCTAGAGAGAGATTGATACATAGAAGAAAAAGAGAGAGAAAAGGTAATACCTTTTTGTAACAAGGAACCATACCAAGGACACGAAATTTCTCCTAACATATTACTACTTAGACTAAGTTTTTTTTTAATGTACTCTTGTCTTGTCTATAGCACAGATGTATTCACAAGGTATGATATGGGACGTAACCCAACAAGCCCGTGACGTTAGTCACAACATCGTTGCACCTTAATAACAGCTTCACCATCTCCTCTGATATGTCCACCGACTGGTCTAGTGGTGGCTCGATCTGGCCAACTTGATTACTGTTGTTAACATGCTTCGGTTTCGAGTTTTGTGAAGATAGTGGAAGAATGGGAGGCAATGTTGATGGAACAGTAATGTTTTGAGTGTTCTTACTAACAAATTCCATTGCAATAGACGATGAAGCATTGTTACTACCCGAAACCGGAATTGTTGTCCTTGTTTCTTTCCCACCCAACATGAATTTCACTCGTGCTGTTCGGCGGTTACCATTACCAGGAGTTTTCAAACAAGACTTGAGCTGGATGTTTGGTTTGTGGACTGGCAGTGCTCGCTCTAGCCGCTGGCTCAGTGGTTCAATTATTGTTTTGGCCTTCTTCAGTTCATGATCTCCGGAAGCAGAAGAAGCTTTCGCGTCACGGAGAAAGTACATGACATTCGCATTGCCAAAGAGAGAGTTGCTTCCTGATGCATACCTTAAGGCAGTCTGCGCATCGAGTTTGTACAGAAAGACAACACGGCAAATCGAGGATTTCCAGATAACTCTAGTGGCTGAATGATCCAATGGTCCAAAGCGACTGAACCTCGCCTTAAGCAGAGCAGCTGAAGGAAGAGATGTACTGGAGGGAAACTTCATGACCAGCATTGTCGGCTCGATAATCTTTGCAGATGGAGCCTTCTTCTTTCCCGGTTGAGCTTTGGCATTGATAGGGACTAGACCAGGACCACCTTGGTCTCTTACTGGATTCAAAGGTGCAAGATTTGAACTCTTCTTTGCTTCTTGGTTGGTTTTCTTGTCAGAACCCATTGGTTTGAACTTAAGCTTCTTAGTTGATGGGATATCTTGTTGATGGTCAGATGAGAAGCGTTTTTCCCCGGCCTTTGATGATTCATTGGTGCTGCTCAAAGTCTTTGCAGATTCTGATGGTTTTGTTGCGAAAGGAGATTTGGCCAAGCTTTTCTGGTATGCAAATGACCGAAAACGCAAAAAGAACTGCCTTACAGCTTTAATAGAACTCCTATCCGAGGATCCAAAGAAAGGGTCAAGCGAGAGAGCTTGGAAATCACTCAATAGCTGCAGAACGTCGAGTTTAGAGTTTCTCACAGTCAACTTATTGGAGTGTCTTTCTGCTGCATCTAGTTGTGATGATTGCTTGGCTGAAGCTTCCACAAAAGATGAAGCTTTCCTCTTATCTGGATTGCCACAGTTCAGCTCTGACCTAGGCTCTTTCTTCTTTTTCATTTTCTTCTTCGGACCATTAGCGTAATTCATTTCACCAGAAGACCGTTTCAGGTCATTGACTTTCTTATACCCAACCCCTGCAGAACATTTCCCCTTGTTTGATCTAAAATGCGTGTGAGTACCTTTCTCTCCCATTCTCCCCTTTGTGTCTTGAGCTAAAACCTTGTCATCATCACGAGAGATCTCTGAAAAAGAAGATTCCTTTCCTGGAAAATCACCACTTGAGTTAATGCTGAGCAGGCCAGTCTGCTCATGTTTCATGGGAGTTTGGAGATATGGAGTCCTTCTCGGCAGTACATGATCCCTACGAGCTGAAAAACCATTGATGCCCTGAAGCTGAGAAGATGCTTGGACCTGGCCAAACTGAACTATCATATCACCAGCTTCCTCTCTTCTTCTGGGAAGATCTTTGTCTTGTTTAATAGACTCTTTTACTTGCATAGCGTGGGTATAGCTCTTTGGGTCGCCTAGAGTTTCTGCAATGACCAGTGAGCCACTCAAGTTGGCTGTAAAGATAAACAATACATGAGGAAATATGAAACTATTCCAACCACTCACAATGAAAGTAAAGCAAACAATAAAGGTTATATGACACTCCACATTGTAAAGTAACTTTCAAAGCTACAGATTCTACAAAAACAAACTTAAAAAGGCCAAGGATTTTCGGATTTTCAAGAATATCAAAGCTCCCAAACTCAAAAGTGATCATCACATAGAGTATCTCTGTGATAGATAGGATAAAGGTCATACATAACTGCATAAAATCCGCAAAAAGGAAATTGAAGTATCACAAATAAATTCAAACAATGCCAGGGTCGCTGAAAGGTGATGCTACCTCGAGAAGGTGTTTTAGTAAATGGTTCTTGTGTCTTCACCAAAACATATGCAGAGCTTGCCTTAAAGGCTTGTTCATACGTTTCATCAAACTCCTCAAACACTGCCCTGCGAAAAGCAAAAACCACAGCTTTCTTCTGAAAAAACTGCACACTCTCTGAATCACACTCTAGAGGTGCTAAAGCACACCGCTTCACAAAATCTAGAGTCTCACCAGACGAAAAACTCTCCCTAGCTTTCATAATCTGCTTAGAACTGTAAAGAGCTAAGAACTCATAACCAGGGACATCAACAACAAAGTAACCTTGAACATTACTATCCCTAAAGTTATGAGGATTCCTACATTTACAAATCAACCCAAGAGCTGACATTCTACATGCTTCCTCCTTAGCTTCTTCCAAAGCTTTCACAAAGTTGCTAGAATTAGTTTGGTGAGATTTCTCTTTAACATGAGGCTCAAAAGGAATAAGCTCTGCAGGATCAAACCAACCATAACTATTATCTCCAAAGAAAGCAACTAAAACGTAACCCATCTTCTTCATACTACGAACAGAAGGTGAAACAAAAACTTCGTTGAATATACGACCTGGCCACCATGGATGTGATTTTACTTTTCCCCATACCAAATCTCCCATTTCAAATCCGTAATAGCTCAAAGCCCTAGAAACTCGAGAATCAATTTTCTCTTTTGAAACGTAATCGTCGAACTCTGTTAAGAGAGTATTGTACTCTGGAATTTGTTGTTCCTCCATACCCATTTTCTTCTTCTCATCAGCTTCTTCGTTGAGCTCATGAAATTGGTAATCAGAGTCTTCAACAAAAACCCTAGGATTTATCTTGGTATCAAGAGCAGAATCCATTTTTGTAACCATCTTTAAACCCTTGTCCTTCGCGTGTAGAAGCATTGTAGTGAAACAGGTTCATAACAATGGTGAAAAACCTTAGAATCAACTCCAAGCAAGGATTATTTGTCTGGAAGCGAAAGAGTAAAGAAAAATTTCTATAAAAATGAGTGCTTGGATTACCAGGAAAAGCTTTGGAGAAGATGGAAAAAAAAAAAAAGCGTTCACTTTTGCTACAAAGGGTATTTTGGGAATTTTACATCGTCATAAATGATGAAGTTGAACCGTCGAACTTCCATATCAGGTTGCCACGTCATAGGACGAAAAAACGTGGCCTTTTTTTTATTAAATTTGTCTATGTAACGTGCTTTTTCGTCCTCTTGTGAAATGATTAAAAAATACTTGAGTGAGGATTTATAAATCTGAATTAGTCATTTTTCTCTGACTCTTACACTCGCCAAACAAAAATTTCAAAAAAGTTAACAAATATGCTGGTGATAACTTTTTGTATTACAGAGAACTAACACGAATCAAAAACCAATATAGAAACAAAGCTAAACATTGATAGTAATTTAAAGCTCAAAAAGGTCGGTATAGAAAAATCTTATTGAAAGAAGAAAGAAACCATAGGAAGGACTCGAGACAAAAAAAAATATGTATATAATTTCTTTACTGAAAGCAAATATCGACCGAGGCGAATGGCAATACCAGAAAATCATGGTGAATCATCTTTCTCCTGAGGACTTCCAGCGAGCCAGCCCCAGACGCCACCCGAGCTCTGTCGTTTAGCATTCATTGCGGCTTGTTCAGAGGCAGCCTTTTGACGCTGGAGAAGTTCGAGCTCCTTTTGTAGTGTTTCCAATGTTTGAAGCTTTTGCCTTAGCTCTGCAACATCAACCTGCAGTTTCAAAAGGTGTTAATTGATTAGCTTTGGTTTAGTTTTAATGACGTAATGAAGCTTTTCAAGAGATGACAGAGAGCTTGGTGATCGATTCAGTGGTTGGAATGGATGTGTATTATGGTATAACAGAGACGTGGCTACGGGTTAAATACCTCCAGTTTGAAACACCTTGATTGTTCGGCTGCAAGTTGGCCACGAACAGACTGAAGTTCCTATAAAATTTCAGCATGAAGTTAGGTTTACTGTATCGAAGAAGAGTTCCGAGGTTTCCAGACGTTGAATGTGAAGGAAATTGGAAGAATTCCCAGCTTTATGAACTGTTGGTTCACCAATTTGTTCATGTCGGCTTTTGTTCCAAGAAGGTGATAATATTATTATTACCTTGTACAAATCTGTATTTCGTGATTCTCCTTCTGCTAACTCTTGCCTTAGTTGGAGAGTCTGCATCTTCTCCTTGTTCAGTGATGCCTCCAGTTCTTCCTTCTCGGATTTAAGAGTTGCAATAATGTGTCCGCTGTTTCCTTCGACCTGCGGATTCATTATCCAAAAACAAAATAGGTTAAGATGTTTTAGCTATTCCAAACAAATCGAAAGATGGTGCTATTCAAATCGATTAAAGAGAGGGAAAGTCTGACAAAAAGATACCTTTGATCCAGGATTCACATTGTCCATGACAATTTCCCGTACTCTGCCTTCTTGGCTCACCTCAACCTCTGACTCAACGTCTCTGGTTGTGGCATTATTAACAGCAGAAAGACTACCTGGCAAAGGTGGTTCTAGAGTCTTTGTTTGCAGTGTTGATTTGTTGCTTGGTTTAAGCAGATTAATCTAAAGCAAAGAAAGAATTAGAAGCAGAACTGAATGCAAAATCAAAAGAATGGTACTTATGGGTTTAGATCATACTCCACACCTCGTTGTTGTAACGTCCATTGTATCCACCAAAAGCAACTAGCACGTCTTCACCATTGTATGAACTAACGACTACACTTAATCCCTGTCAGTAGAAAAGAAAAGGGAAGATTTACGCTTATTCTGTCTGATAGATGAATATGAATTACGCGAGGCTCATTCCTTTCAAAGATTCAATAAGGTTCCTACCGTGTTTCAGGAATGATGAGGTGAAATAACTATTTTCTTTATCGTTATCTGAAAATTAATATGAAAAGTCTGTTCAAGCCTGTTCATTTAAGTACCTCGCTAGCAAGAGGTACTCGTCCTTCAACTGAAGCGACTACCGACCATGCAAGAGTTGACATGTTTAGTACAACACTCTCAGATGCCCCTGCAGTAATTATGACACACTCAGTCACCACGCACAAAAATAAACACGCAAAGCAGATATCAATTTTTCCCAAGAAAAGATTCCAAGGAAAAGAAGAGAATGTCTAAGGAAAAGTGCATAGACCTACCACTCTTGTTATCACCGCCACCAACAATAAACCAGTTCTCCCCAACTGTCACGCCAGCATGTCCAGCTCGTGGAGTTGGTGCATCACCTTGTTGTGCTGGTCTTGACCACTCCATCTATATGTAACAGTTATATAAGAAACTGACAAACAACGTTTGAAAGGCAGCTGAAACAACAGACTCTTAGCTTAACTTACTGTCTGCAAATCAAGGACATGTAGATCATCGTAACAGGTTGCATGTGAGCCCCCACCAAAGATAAGAAGGAAACGTTCCGCATGCACTGCAGCAGCATGATCAGACCTCGGAGATGGAGATACACCCCTGCAAGGTGACACCAGTTTAAACCCTGAATTGCTAGCTAAGATACTAAAGGAGATAGATGGTGGCTTTCTATAACTGTTCGTATTCTGGTTATAAATTTAAGCTTTAGAGGGTTTGACTTCTTTGAAAGAGACAAAATGGAGAAACGTCATAAAATCTTACACGGCATCTATCTCATCCCAGGTCATCGTTTCTAGGTCAAGTATATGCAAATCGTTCAACAATGATCTCTTTGCATCTTGACCGCCAAATATCACCAAGGTTTTACCCACAATTGTGACTGATTGGCCTCCACGTGAAACCTGAAAGCAAGAGATAATGACAAACAAAGTCTCAGTTTAAGTAACTCAACTGTGTACTCGACTTCCAAACCAGGAAGGAAATCACTAAATTCTGGATTGAGATGCTACTTTACCCTGAAGATATAATGATAGGTAAGGAAATTTTTTTTTTCCAGAAATAATAATTGTTTATAAGACTGGAATATTTCCAAGCAAAGATGGCAAAAACAAATGAGACAACATGAGAAAAGCAAAGATATACCGGTGCTTTTCCATATGTCTTTAACATTGACCATGTACAGGTATGGGTGTCAAAGACCTTCACTGTGACAGGAAAAGAGTAGAAAAATTATATGTAATAATTTAGATTCCAGAAAAATCCTATAAGATATGTGAAAATAACCGTCTTCAGCGGTACATAAACGCTAACCTTGCATAGATTCTGAGGGATCCTTTGTATGACCACCAATAGACAGCAGTTTGTTGTCCCATGGTATCTACAAAACAAAGAAGGCAAGTATAAACAATATATAGCAAGAGTCTTCTTTGTTACAAACTAATAAAGCAAGTGACTTTCATGAAGTGACTACTTTGATTTAGCTATAACCCCTGTCCTGAATATTGCTAGGCTGGTAAGCCAAAAGAGAGAAACCAAAACAAAACGCAAGTTTAAACACTAACCAAAGAATGACCAGCACAAGGAGATAGTAATGTTGGAGTTGATGTTTCCTGTGATTCAGTTGCAACCTTGGTTTCAACTCTTGACCAAGTCCAGTTTTTTAAATCTAGAACCTGTATACAAACCACAGAAGACATGTTTAGGAGCTGCGAGCAGGACTAGTATTGCCAAGTTATGTTAAAATGAAACAGAATACTTCAAATACATCACCATCTTATGCATAAGAATCATATAAGTTGCTTACATGAAGATCACCAAGGTAACGGCCATTGTGATTTCCACCATATATATACATCTTATCTTGAATAACTGCTGCTCCATGCTGAAATGAATATGATAATCAAGACTTAGAAAATAGAGAAGATACATGAATAACAGGACCTTTACTGATCATCAAAAAGAGAGAGAAAATATATTACCTCATATCGAGCTTTTGGCCGCTGGCCTGATGTTTGGGGTGCAGTCCACTGGTTATATACAGCAACAGTAGTTGGGGCTTCCGAGACTACATCCTTATCTTGGGTTTCCGCCAATAGTCCATTCTCAGTAGAAATTGTCTTTGTCTCGCCAAATGAGTTCCCATTTTCAACAACAGGCTCATCTTTTGTACTCTGCTACAGAGAATGAATGCATTAAAAAACTCAAATACTTTTCCTTGGTGAAAAACAGATATGTGTACTATTTCCCATGTTTTGGACATATAATCCTACTGGATGCAAAACTCACACTGATATGGACATCTACAACAGGATCTGGAATATCATTAGATGCCCTCGAATACCATCCAGGATCTTCTTCCTGATTAAATGTGAGCAATAGGGAAGAAATCAAGCCTATTGTTTGGTAAGTCTTTAAAAAATTAACCATAGACCTCTCTGTCGGTTACCTCCAGGATTTTCACGAAGAGGCGCATTGCCTCGATAGAGGGCATGGTTCCAAGCCCCTGCCAACTAAGTAAATATGGAAATGATTCAGAACAGTAGCATGTACTTCTCTCAGGAAAGTTCACAAGGACAATGTTCAAGGCTTGTTTTCCTTAAAAAAGATCCTAAAGCAGTAACAAGCTCGGTGTGTAGACCAAAACATAGGTAAGCATTTCGTTTTATCCACAGGGATAAAAATTTAAATCATGCATTTCTAATTTTTCTCTAGCAGCTTACATCTTACTTCTTTTCTGTTTCCCTGATTCATGGGGCATTTGGATTCTTCTACTCTAGTAACTGATGAGATATAAGTCATCTCCTAACTATATTTACCACAAAGCTTCTTTCTACAGGTATGATTCACAAACTCAAGCATACACAGCACTGAATCTAACCTTTTCCACTTGCTTTGTTCCACTGGCCTCCATGCACTTGGTTTCGGAGTGTTGCATGGTCCTACAGTAGCCTGTTTACATGTTAAATCCAAGAGATCATCAACACTAAGCCTATCTATACCAGGAACTAAGACCCAAAGATCCAGTACAAACAAAAAACGTGTGTTGTGAAAAGGCTAATTTCATGACATTATAGTCACATATCAAGTTCCAGAACCAATATAGATCTAAGTACACTACGACTAAAGGATGGATGATCCGTGAGATCTGATTATCAAAAACTATTTCAATCAAAATGGATCTATAATGTTGAATTTTTCTTAACTCAAACATCCTAACCAGGATCGGAAACAACGATCAAGCTAACTCAGACAAGCATGTGTACCATTTCAAAAATCTGATAAGA
This sequence comes from Arabis alpina, assembly GCA_900128785.1. Classification (NCBI taxonomy): domain Eukaryota; kingdom Viridiplantae; phylum Streptophyta; class Magnoliopsida; order Brassicales; family Brassicaceae; genus Arabis; species Arabis alpina. Next base: position 2,678,448 of record LT669790.1, on the reverse strand, counting down.
ATTCAACGAAACGAATCCGAATCGATGACTAAAACCAAAGAAATCACCATCCAAACCACCAGATCTCGTGAAATTCGAATCCACAATCGTGAGTTTAGAAATGGAAGAGATCAGAAATGGAAGTTCCTTACCTGCTGATACAACGCGTAGAGAATTAGTGCAGTATCATTGGAGAATTTGGAGCTGACTTGTTTCGCCGACGAATCAGATCCGTCGAAACCGACGAAAGTCGCGGCTGCGTAGAATCTCTCCGGGTAAGCCGGGCCAGATGTTGCCCTAGGCATAGACATTTGTCTCCTTTTCTCAGACTTCGACGGTGGATTTTTGATCGGAGAATGGAGAAGCCGAAGAGCAACGACGATAGGCGTTTTGTAGTTTCGTTTTATGTTTAAAGATTCAAGTTTAGAAGATGACTTTAAATTAATTAATTAAAGAATATTTCTTACTATCATTTAATTAATCGAAAATTATACTAATTGCTAGATGTAGTGGTTATGTAGCGTCATGATCAAGATTCAATGATGTCACTTTCCTTAATCTTCCACAAAACATGACAATTTAGATTTTACATTGTTGAGCTTAACAACTTCAACATAATATATAGCCTTGCTTTGTATGTAGTTTCTTGTTTCTTTTTGTAACTACAATTTTGTTTTTCTTTACATTTCAAGAAGTGATATTGAATGATTTAGCAATAGTGTGAAACTCCGATCCCACCTCCGACCAAGCTGACTCTGGAGCCATAGCGTTCAGCGTGTAAAGCCGACCACCGTAAGCACAACAAACAGCAACATTATGCCGATACAAAAGCGGTGATTCGACATTAAACTCCAACTCATAGTATTTCAAGTTTCTCTCTGAATCTTCTCTGAGATTTGCTTCTAACAAAGTTCCTTTTAAATCTGTTCGTTGACCCGATCCTGTCACCGTTCTTACTATTGCTTCTCCTACTTCCTTTGGCCCTCCAAATGCTTCAATCCTACATTAAGAACAGCTCATAACTCCACTTTTTGGATACAAATGTCAATTGTTTCGTTCTTCGTTATCGTATCAATAAAAGAAAACATCGTTCCTCGAAAAATCGGTCTACATGCTAAAACAACGGATTAACACTCCTAGCATTGGTGGTTGCCTAGACCAACTTAGATTATGTATATACCAACTAATATGATAGATTCAAAGTACTGAAGAGACATTGAGATAAACAATCTTGATTCTTGAAACATACTACCTCTGTTTCATATTAGTTGTCATTCTACGCTTTTTATTTTGTATCAAATTAGTTATCGTTTTACATTTTCAATGCAAATTTATGATTGATTTTCCGATTTTATGCATAATCTTTTAGCTTATTAACTACACATATCAAATGAAAAGCACATTAATTAGGGGTAAAACAGATTTTTTAAATGTTTTCTTAATTAACGTGAAATTACCTAGAACGACAACTAATATGCAACGGAGGGAGTATCACCTAATTGTTACCGTAGAACAATGCATATATACTCATGATCTTGAGGAATGATGGTTACTTACGAAAAGCTAGGTGAGACCGGAGAAACGATAACACTAACATTAAGCTCACCGGTCGAACCGGGCGGTCCAAATGCAACAACCGGTTCATTCACATTTCTCCGGCGACTATTTCTCGCCGGAGGAAGATCTAACGAAATCTCCCGTTCTGATTTCTCCGCCGCTCTATACAAAAGCGTCTGATCTCCAACCCAACTATCCGGATACACAAATTCTATAACCAAACACCAAATTCACAATCACTGAATCGGAGAAATTTCAAAATTGAGATGATTAAGAGAGATGACTTACTAACCGAATCCTTCAACGGTATCGATACATCTTCTATAACCACCGATTGGATAAACGACGTCGAGTTTTAGATTCCGGCCAAATTCCGGCGATAAACCAAGGATTAAACTCGTGATTCCTCCGAAATTAGCACCGATTGCGAGTACAGAGGACGATCCTATACCTAGAAGAAGCCGTCGGTTGAATTTCTCAGCTAGTGGAGAAAACTCCTCCGCCGGGGAGGTTTTCCGGTCACCGGAGGATTGTTGAGAGATCAAAAAGTTGGAGAGTTTTGCATATTTGGGAGATGAGTGTAGAGAGAAGTAAGGTTTCAGAGACATTTCTCGTCTCTTGAGGTCGTCACTGAATGTTGTTGCAGTTCGATATTCTTATCACCAAGGAGAGATTAAAGTCCCCAAGGAGAGAAGTATTGAACGACATCGTTTTCTCCAAAAACACAACGACGTCGTTTATGCTTGTTTCCATGTAGTACGTACGGACTTTAATCTCAAAACCCTTTTTTTACCAAAAATTATTCTAACTAACCTCTTGTAATCTAACTAACCCCCAAATCATTTTCTTTCAACCTTACCCTTCTATATTTAATAATATAATACATAAAATTTTAATTAAATATCTAATTCAATTATCCAAGAACCAAAACTAATTTTAACCTATCTAAACCATACACCTGCCCTCTTTCTTTTTCTCGTTTCTCTCTCTCTTCTGCTTAACCAAAAACAGAGCAAGCTCCAGAACAACAAAGCATTGATTCTTTTCCTTCATCTCTTACTCTAATTAAATTTCGAATTTGCTTACCCAACAACCTAGAACTAACTCTAACCTATCAAAATCCTCCACGTGCCTTTCCCCTTTCTTTTTTTCCTCTCTCTCTCTCTCTTTGTGTTACGCTGAAACAGAGGAAGCTCCCAAAATCGATTCTTCCACCTCTTCATCTTATTTCTCTCTTCATTGTTGGATGTCTATGTTTGTTCTATTACACGCGTCGTCATTATCTTCTTCTGTTTCCTCTCGTTTGTTGGCAAAACAAAATTAACCGAAAAACAGAGGAAGCTTCAGATTTCTTCCTCTTCTTCTCTCTCTCTCGTGCTCGTCATTGTCATTCTTCTTCGGTTCTTCATATTCGTTAACAAAAACAAAGGCAATGAGGAGGGCATAACTAAGGTTTGATATTTAAGTATTTTTCAAATTCGTTGAAGCTATATGCTAAACTGTGATCAACCCGTGATATAATCAAACATGAATAAGAAGTAAATCGATTTTAAGGTTTTGGTATAACTGATATACTGATGTAACTGGTACGACTGATATAACTCGTACGACTGATATTACTAAATGAAACTATTTTACGAATATTTGTTATTTTCTTATTTTTTTGTAGGGGACAATGACAAAGAACTGCACATTCATATATTTTGATTATGGAGGATATTATTTAACAGAAGGGAGTACCGGCTGGAAGGAAGTTATTGTCGCGAGAGCTAAACAACTCATCCCATGAATACAATGTGATTGGCCTTGATGGAAGAGTTTTATAGTTAATTTGAGCGAGAAAACTTGCAGTTGCAAGTACTTTGATATAGACAAATACCCATGCGGCATGCAATACAATCTATCATCCAATTAAGCGGAGATAAGGAGGTCCGTCATTATGAGTTTGCCTCCAGCTTTTATTTGGTCGAGATGAGGGCAATGGAACGTACAAAGATGATATATCATGTACCCCATTCCATAACTTGGCTGATACCTGAGCTAGACCTCAGCGAGATCCGTTACGGCTTGCCTTCGGTTCACGTGGTTAAGAAAGGAAGAAATTGAGAAGTACAACACCGGTCAATTGGAGAACATGGAGGAAGAGGAAGAGGAGGTATGTGGGAGACTTTTACAGATGGAGATGGAGTGCAGGAACCCAACGAGTAGGAACAAAAATATCTAGAAATGGTAATTCTCTCTGTCTGATATAACTACTACTACTGCGTATGACTGTGTTTGCCAATTTGTATAACTGGTATAAATGATTATGACTGTGTTGATTATTTTGTGTTTTCTTTTTCTTTACGTTTTGGTTCCGTAGTATAAGACTTATGTACCTATTATTTATTGGTATATTTATCTCTACTTGATTATCAGGTACTACCGGAAAAAATTGAAATTAAAGAAAAAACATAACTTTTTATCCAAAACTATACCTTATACATAGGTTAATGTATGAGTACATGCTTCATTCTTATGTCAAATAAGCTAAAAACAAGGTTTTTCACATTTGAATACACGAAACGATAGTAAATACATATAGATGGTTCAATTTGATGAATACTACTAGAATTTTTTTAATTTGACCTAAGTATGACTGATAATACCTGAAAACTATCTAAAAGTGACTGTGTGTAAAACGGTACTACTAGATAACTGGATATAACTAAATGAAGTATTTTAATATTTTTTAATACATGACGGCCCATGTGTTAAATATGTGACTTAAATTTCTTATATGTTTATTTATTTTTATTAATTTTATTGATTAATACATATTTTACACGTTTTTCATATTCAAGACACATAATTGACAAACATTTTTAACGACTAGTTATATCAGTAGTACGAAAAATAGAAATCAATTCATAGTCATACTTATCAGTATCATTCCTACCAAATAGTTCCAAGCACCTAAAATCCATACAAACGAATACAAAACATCATTCAAAGTTGTCCAACATTCGCAACAGCCTAAAAACAAAAACCATTATTTCTTCTTTCGCACAAGAACCATTACGTCTTCAGTTTCTTCACAATCTTTCCGGTGTTTTTCCTTTTGTTCAGCTTCTTCGCAGCATCCTTCATCGTATTTTTGCTTTCTGTCGTACATGGATGTTTCTTGTTGGACTCGCAGCAACAATTGTTTCATCTTCTTCTCTTTCTGCAAACATTAAGCTTCAACCCATTAATGTGATGATATAAACATTAAGCTTATAAACAAAAAAAGAAAAGTACCTTTCTCTTGTTCTTCGACATACACAAAATTACCTAAAACATTTGTTTCAAATAGAATAGCAATTCGACATAACAAGATATCATCCATTCCTGAATTTTTATATCCTCCTAAATCATTATAAAATCCTGTCATTTCTTCGTTTTATGTCTTGTCCTTCAACATAACATTTGTTTTTCTACTGCTACTTGCGACGATGAGTGTTCTTAGTTTGTGCGGTTTGGTTCTTGAGAAGACTTGAAGTAGTAAGTCAGACTCATCACCGAACTCTTCTTTATAATCATTTGTTTTCATCGACGAACTCTCGCATTTATTAACCAATTAGCAACCTAATTCCGATGCAAAGAAACCAAAGTGACTCAAGTAGAACACACAAAGATTGCAACCTTAAGTAAGACAAAAATCTCAATTTACCTACTTTGTTGACAATCCTTTTTGTTTCGCAAGCATAATTTTCTATCGGGTTTCTACAAACAAAAACCAAAAGATTACACAAACAAATTCGCTTAAATGTTCTGTAATGAGAATTTTGAAAAGGTTACAATGAGAAGATTACATAAATACACACCTTTGCATCAGACCTTCTTGACGTTTGTTGTATTACTTGTTCTTCTTTGTTTTTATGCTTATTTCCTAAAACCCAAGATTTGCATACATATACAACTCAATAACAAGTTCCAGCAACTATGTCTCAAGAAATTCAACCACATGTTTCGAATACAAGTACACTTGCATAAGGTTCAAGAACAAATTCTAAACTAAATTACAAATTTCGAATCAAATCATCACCCGTAAAATTGGCAACAACTTTCACAACAATAAACGTCGACCAATGAAGATGGAAAAATCGGTGAACGAAAACACGATCGATATAACAAATTTAACTTACAGATTTGAGACTAGAGCCATGGACATCCATCACCCGTCGATGTATATTCCTCGACCAACAAAGAAGACGAGAGGTGCAAAAACAAGAAAAAACGAGGAGCACAAGGACAGATCGAGATCCTCCACACCACCGCCTCTAATCGGTGAACTCCATATCACTTTAACACCATCTCTGTTCAAATTAGAAAAACCCCCTAAATCAAGCAACAGATCCCAAACGCAGCAAATTAATGGAGAAAAGAGACACGAAATCATCATACCTAGAATTTATAAGAGATTAGGGGATATTTGAAAAGAATCTAGCGTAGTTAATGGCTGCAAAGAAGAAGGAGAAAGGAAGATGAACCTATGAAGAAAAAGATGATTGTCGAAGAAGAGGAAAAAGAAATTGGGTTTTGTCTTTTTATTTATGATCCATATTTCTTGATTTTCTTGTTGGATCTGGATTCGGATTCGGATCCGAGTGGTTGGGTTGGTAATTTTAGAGATTCATTAAATCTTTCTGGTCTTTACATAGATTTTGGTTTAAAAAATAAAGGAAAAATAAATTCATTTTGGTCAAAGGCCATATCAGATTAAGATCCTCTACGTACGTACCACACTATTAATAGTGTATGCACAAATGTTGTTGTTGATGATAAATAACAAAATTTGGAAAAGAAATATAATAGTACATGTCATGATTACAATATAATCTCTAATGAATTCAATCAAATAATGGAAACGTAATTTACATTCAAACTAATCGAACATTTATGGGTATATATGATGACCTTTTTATGTAACGACTATATTTCATATTAACCCTAAACATTGGTGAATGAGAGTTGGATTTCTTCTAACGTTAATCCTCGAGTCTCGGGCACCAAGCACCATGTGAATACAATTGTTGCTCCACATATTAGACCGGATATAATAAAAGTCCCTGCAAGTTATGTTATTGCAGACGATTAAACATTTTGGTCTGGTTAATTACTTCATTTTTGATATCTAAACCGAGCAAAACTAGATTCAGTTTATTCAATAGTATGTAGTGTAGGTTACGTACCGGTAGGGCTCCACACCAACATAAAATTGAAACAATAGTTTGCGATCCAACCAGTGAACCAATTGGCTATGGTCACTAAACTCCCAGCTAATACCTTTATATCCATTGGAAATATCTGCCAAGAAAATTCTTAACATATAAAAATGCTAAAATTTAACAAAATGATAGTTTGAATAAAATGATATATATATATATAATCCGGAAAATAAGAAGTAGAAGAACATGTTTGATGATATATAATTACCTCAGACATTATAATCCATGGCAAAGCTCCCATTCCTACTGCGAACATCATCGTGAATGACTGTTTGGAATTTCAACTGTTAGATCTTGTCACATTGATCTGAAAAATTGTAGTTAGACTGTAAATCGAGCTTACCAATATTCCGATAAAAGTGAAAACTGGAGTCATGGTTTTAAAGTCGGGGACATCTTTAACTCCAAAAGCTATCGCCAATGTAATGCAACTTAAACATAACCCAAGCGCTGAAGTCTGAAAATTCAACACATTAAATCTAAGTTCAACAAAACCGCTAAACAATTGACAGTTTAGCCGCTTTTACACAACCATTTACGTGACTGTAGGATCGATCACTTAAGCCTAAGAGAGAATATTCGGAATAAACACAATGATGCTAAATCTTAAACTTGTTTCACTCGAGCATAATGTTTTGTCATGCATCCAACATGTGGTGGATATATATATTCAAGGACTATTATCTCAATTAATGATCGATTAACAAAACAAAGATAGACTAAACAAGAAAATTTTAAAAATTCTAACCATAAGAAGTGGTCGTCTTCCCCATCGATCCACGAGGATTAAACCCATAAAAGATTTTGGTACCTATATGCATATCGATAATATATCAGGGTTACCATATTAACGCAATCATCCTAACGATGAGTAAATTTAATTAGGGGGCAAAGTGCAATCAACATAGAAACCCCAATTTAATAGTTATACGTACCACGATAAGAGACAACACCGTCATCCCAATCCGAGAAGGAAAACCTAGAAAAGAAAAAGTGTTAATTAAATTATCTTCTAACTAAGTTTTAAGAAATTTAATTACATAATAATTAAAAATGAATATAATATATTTGAGGACATAATGGATTATATATTTACCGCCAAGTTTAAATAGAGCGCTTCCGTAAGCGCCTATTCCTGCAGTTCCACTTAATTGTTGTAGAAGCATCAAACCAATGCCGATCTAGACATAATTTACCAAATCCAAGAATTTAAACATCACTTGTTGTTTAAAAGAAAACAAAATCCAAATCACATTTGAGATCTAATTTTTGAATGAATAGAAACAATTTAATCTAACCGTAAGTTGATGAGCATATCTCTTTTTAAAAAGACTACCAATGCCGATATTCGAATTTCGCTTCGAAACTTCAACCGAAATCTACCAAAAAGAAATTAAAATGACTTATAAGTGTTTCTAAAAGTATGTCAAACAATTTTTTTTGTTTAATGATTTATATATGTATGGGTACCTTGATTTCGCGAGACTCAAGCATAATATCATATCCTTTTCCTCTTAATTTTTGAAGAGAACCTTCAAATTCTTTATCACGACCCTTTCTTGCCTGTATATATAAATCATGTTCAAGTTAGTATTGATTTATTAAGTTTCATAAGATTAATTTATATGACTAACCAGCCATCTTGGAGACTCAGGTACGAAGAACAAACCAATAACTTGTATCCCACATGGAATAACACCTGGTTGGAAATGAATTTTAGTTAAAAAAAATTATTGTGATAAAGTAATTAATTTGAAGAAATGAAAATCGAAAAAGATTGAATAATCGATGGGAATAAATCACCTATTAAGGCTAGAGCTCTCCATGAAATGTAATTTCCAAAGTAGTATGCGATTGCTACTCCACAGTTTTGCAACAACTGAAAAAGTATTGATTTTGAACTTACATGTCAAAATGAATATAAACTAAATTAATGATTATGTCTAAACTTCGAGCTTGAATTTGTAAGTCACCTGATTGCTAAATGTAAAAGCGCCTCTTACGTGCTTGGGTGTTATCTCTGCAACGTATACAGGAACCTATACAATTTTTCAAATTCAAGAAAATTAGGAATATTTAATGACTAGGGCTAGAAACATTTTTAATCATCATATAAAGATTTTTTTACCACGTAGCTAATGAGGCCAACTCCAATCCCCACAAAAAATCGCCCCAAGTCGAGCCAAATAATACTCTACAGCCAAACAAATAAAGCTGTAATTAAAATATGATTATATTAAACTTGCAAATTAAACCAAGTGAGAAAAAAAAATGGATTATGAGGAAACCTTGGCTAGTGCAATTGCAAGCCAACCAGCTATGCAACATAAGTCAGCGAGCCACAACGTCTAAGAAAATTTGAGACAAGAAACTATAAGGGTTTAGTAATTACGTTACAATAGTTAGGGAAATATAGTAAAATATAAGAAATAAAAGAGGGGTGTTATAAAATAATAGATACTTCACCATTTTATTACCGAAGGCAGATGCAGCTTTGGCGCTAAATATTGCACCGATCATTCCTCCAAACGTCATGAGCGAACCAAACAGCGAAAACTGTGTATGTTTAAATTATTATAGTTGTCTAAAAAAATACGAACACTTATAGTAGTCAATCTTACTATAAAAATTGCCATTAATATTTTTTTCATGTATCTAGCTAGTAATTCTATCAAATTAATACAACTGTGTGTAGATTCACTTTTGTTAATTACAGTAAAAACTCTATAAAGTAATAATGTTGGGACCACCAAAATTTATTACTTTACAGAGTTATTACTTTATAAGATTTCCTTGTAAAAATACTAAGAAATCTTTTAAAATTTCCTTTTATATAAAATATGAATTTTTCTTTTAAACTTCTTATTTTACAAACAATTTTGTATGTTTTCCATTCTTTTTCTTTTGTTTTCGATATTGTATTTGTGAAAAAAAATTATAAGTACACCTTTCACGTTTCTTTTTCTTCTTAACTATGTTTTGGATTTTTTATATGATAGAATATTACCTTATGATATTATTGGGACTATGTATTTACATAGGGATTTGAAAAAAGTTATTATCTTATTATTTTATTGAATTGTGTTATATTTTGCACTGGTCCGACTAGAGACCGGCAAAATTTATTACTTTATCGAGTTTATGACTTTATCGAATATTATTTTATGAAGTTTTTACTGTAAGTTGTAACTAAAGTTGGAATAATTAGTTGTCAAAATCTATAAAGGTTATTTTTTTGTTCCTTGATTTGTTTTTACTAAATAAATATAATGAAACATGATGGACTTACTTGTGCGAGAGAAAGATCCAAGTCTGTCATAATGGAGGACATTGTATCTGCGGTATAACCCGCCTGTGTACCATGAAATATGATTGAAATAAATCAGTTAAATACATTAACTAATAATAAGATAAAAACAATCGTGACTCTTTTTATATGCAAGAACACCATAACGAAAAACAATTAAGAGTGAAGTAAAGATTTTCTTATACATCATAAAAATCAATGCAAGAGACTGTTTAACCTGTTTAGCAAAAAAAAAGAAGAGACTGTTCAACCTGGTCTCGCAATATATAATTCCAACACAAATTATTTATAGTGTGGTCGCAACAAGGATAATTTCACAAAGAGAAACTGTGGTCCCATATTAATAATATATGGTTTTGATTGGTAAGTTTTGCCGTTATGAAAAAAGGTTCTTTTAATTTTAAAGATTGTTCATGAGCAAGACAGGAGATGGCAACACTACGTATGTTTCGTTGACAACAAAAACCATATGAAGATAACAAAAAAAAAACACAACGTAACGATAGAAGATGCCAAGATGAATACATATAATTGTAGCTGTCGCATTTAATATTACAGTGAGAAGAATTTTGTTCTTTTCATTCTTTTTTCCTTTTTTAATAAAAAAAAAATCTTAGGTTTCGCCTATAACGTTTCCCAAAAACTGTAAAACTCCGGATTTTCTTAGAACCTAAAACGTTTACAGTGACTAACCATGATTGAAATCGCAATAGAAACATTCGATCTGTATTCCCTCAACTCACAAACTATTCACAAAGTGAATCATCAACCACTCGACCACACTAGTTGTTTTATTATTATTATTATTACCTACACACTTTTTCGAGTTATTTTAAACAATTTATTCCAATTTTTTAATTATAATCAAAGTTATAACTAAATCATTGTTTCGTATCCTATTTCAGTACAAGTAAAGAAGTCATGGCTTTGAGATTCGGATTTATATTATAGAATCAAATTTATACATCAACCAAAAAAAACATATAATACACACAAAAAATCGAGCAAAACATTCGGAAATGTTGGAGAGAGAGAAAGAGAACATACGGCAACTCCATAGGTGAAGGAGGCGGAGACAATGGTGAAGGTGGAGAAGACAAGAAGAGGAGTTGTATTTGCAGATACTTTATCATCACTATCTTCTCTGTTTACCAATAGCAATCCTTTCTCCATATTATTCTCTCCTTCCATTTTCTTCACTCAAACCCTAATTTAAGAACAATGAAAAAGAGAGAGATTTGCGTGATGAACCGTAGAATGTTTTCTCCTCTTTAGATTACGAAAAAAAAAATGATTGTTTTTTCCCCTTCTCAATGATATATAGACTTATCTACCATTTGATTGATTGAATATCATAGAGATGGGAAAAAATACTTGATATATAATATAGAAAAAACAAAAGAGTGTTGGGAGGAAATATCATGCTATATAGATTTGTGATGTAAGTGTATCTGGCTACTATTCTTTCTAGGTTCATGGCCATTGTGTGTACCATTTATTATATTTTGGTTATTTTCTGGTTTAAGGCTTCGGTTATGGTTTGGGTAGTTTTATATAATAAACAAAAAACTTTGACCGTTAGCTTAAGGCGTCGTGTTTCTGATTTCGTTCTTTGAATTCATGGTCTATCTCTATATATAAAATGTTAAATGTCAACTTGAGGTAACGTATAATAGAGAAAATGTGTTAAGAGTTTCGTAAAGAAGAGATAAAAGGCGAGAAGAAAATAAAAGCTTATCTTAGTTTGAGACGTTTACGAAACTATATGTGGCTCTTATTATTTAGAATTTTAGACGACTGTCGGTTGGATAAAAATTAACACAAATTTGTTGTAATTAGTCCACGTTAGTTTAAGTTAATCCAACTACTACATTTTATTTCTGTTGTTTAGCAACAAAAAAACAACAACTACATTTGGATGTAGAAATATCGTATGCTAGTTTAAGAAGTTTGATTCATTGAACCAAGACAAACCAAAAAAAGCAACATACATTTAAGTTTTCACCTACTTATCACATCAATCATTGTTACGATGTTTTGAGGTTTAGAATTATTTGGCCCGGTGTGACCAAAAATTCAGTTCCGGCGCAATTGTCAACAAGCAGAAAAAATCCGGTCTGACAAGACCGAAATTCTCAGAATAAATAAAATAAACCGATAATAACCACTACTCCAAATGCATTTGCCTCTAATCGCTTTTTCAACTTGACTATTTGAGAGTGCAATCTCATATTATAATGTTACCATATATAGGGAAGCATATTTCTTAGTTAATTAACTATTAACAATTCTACGAGATTTGTGCTCTTTTCATATTATTATTGTTTCCTCTCGCAAATATTAAAAGTGATATATTAGCCAATATTTCAAGAATCAAGACCGGTGTGATGTACAATTGTACTTACATGTGTACGTAGGCCATATTTATTAGATAGTCAAATTCGACCAAACTTATTTACAAAATTACAAATAATATGGGTCATTTATGTCGTGGATATTTTACATAATATAGTATTGAATTCGATAATCTACTAGTATTTTATTAGAGGACGTATGCATGTGGGTATATATTATTATAAACTCATGGTTGACTTTTTTTCTTAACAATACTCAAAGACGCGGAAGATAAAGGGATTAGGCACGTTAGTGAAAGTGAGAGAGACTCATCAGTTAGTGGATCTTGTCCTAAAACTAGTCACAATAAGTCAACTTTAGGCTTAAGCTTTAAGCATATCCAGCTTCTTAATTCTTCAAGAAGACACAAAAACACACTTTTCCTCCGTAGCTCTCGGATCTCTACTTTCATATAACATGTTCAACTTTAAGGTTGAAAAACAAAACTCATGAATCTTTTCGACTTTTCTTGGAGAAACCATAGAGAAGAAGTTTCCATCAAAACATCAAGAAACTCTTCTTACTTGCAGGTAATGTTCTCTTCACTTGTCACTTGTTCAACATTGTTTCTGATGTTCTTAGAACGAAATTTGGCCTTAGCTCCCTGTTTGAATCTAGAGGATCTGAAACAAGATTCACACTTTCCTCTTTTTTCTCAGGACAAGACTAGAATCAGTCACTGCAAGAAAATTAGCTTTTTGGTTTAAGAAGAATGGAGAGATCATGTTTTCCGAGATGGCGATTAGGAAGGCTAATGGCAGGATTACAAGCGATCTTAGGGTTAGTAGTGATCACTGTGAGTCTCTCATGTCTCTATAGATTCCATTCTGCGGGTTACTTCTTGCAAAACGAAGACACTTGCCGCAATATCTACACAATCAAAGAAGTCAACAACGAAGGATTCAACATAAAGGCGCTAAACGATCGTGTTGATGAAGTCCTTGAAAAGATGGATAACTTGTACGAGAAGCTAGAAAAGACTGTAAAAGAAATGGAGAAGAGCAAAGACGGAAGCAAAAAAGAGATCAAGAAGTTTCTTGAAGATGAAGTGATGAAGCCATTTTATTCTGCTCATATCGGATTAAGGCAAATCCGGTTACCAAAACCCGAAGGATTCAGAAACTCGACGGAAAAAGAAGAGCCATTGATCAATAAGTTTCTCATTGAGGAGATAAGGAAGTACATTACACCAAAGGAGAATCGAGTTGGGAAGATAAACATGTTTGGAACAGAGAGAGTTTACAACACTATAGGACATGCTTGTGTACTAATGAAGATTGATCTAGAGAAGTATATGGACTACGATGTTGGAGCGTATTGCGATGATGATTGGAACTTAGCACAGAAGCTAATACTTAATGGGTGTGACCCATTACCTAGAAGAAGATGCTTAACAAGAGCATCAATGACTTACCAGAAACCTTATCCGATCAACGAGTCATTATGGAAGCTTCCTGATGATAGAAATGTAAGATGGGGAAACTACCAATGCAGGAATTTCGCGTGTTTATCAAGCAAGAATCCGAAAAGAGGTTACACGAAATGCAGTGGATGTTTCGAAATGGAGAAAGAGAATGATAAATGGGTCAGGAACAGTACCTTGTTGGTTGATTTCATGATTGAAGATGTTCTGAGTGTCAAGCCAGGTGAGATTAGGATAGGACTGGATTATGGTGTTGGGACTGGAACATTTGCAGCAAGAATGAGAGAGAAGAATGTGACTATTGTCACAACTGCTTTGAATTTGGGAGCTCCTTTCAGTGAGATGATTGCTTTACGAGGTTTGATCCCTTTGTACATCTCTTTGAACCAGAGGCTACCGTTCTTCGACAATACTATGGATATGATTCATACTGCTGGCCTAATGGATGGTTGGATCGATCTGCTTCTGATGGATTTCGTGTTATATGATTGGGATCGAGTGCTGAGACCAGGTGGTTTACTTTGGATTGATAGATTCTTCTGTAAAAAGAAGGATCTTGATGACTATATGTACATGTTCCTGCAGTTTAGGTACAAGAAACACAAGTGGGCTATTTCTCCTAAATCAAAGGATGAGGTTTATCTCTCTGCATTGCTCGAGAAACCTCCTCGCGCAATCTGAAGAAATCAATATAAAGTTTAAAATTACATGTTTGTAATTGACATTCTTACTCATTTGATTGTCTAATCTCTGATTGAATTTGTATACAATAAGAGATTTTCAGCTCTGTTTCACTTTACTAGTTGAGGATTTACTTTCTTGATAGCTAAATTCGAGACTACTTTATATCTGACCTTGAAACTGGCAAAAAAGGAAAAACAAACTGGGGCATTTTAGCAGTTTCTAAACTACATTGATGGAGAAGTACTACAATAAACCATAAACATCAGCTTAAGTTACAGAACCAGTGGATCACTACTAAAAGCCCCTGAATTAGCCAAAAGCTTGTTCAGTAACTAAAATATCTCTGCTCAAGCTGTTATCTTCAATCCGTGAACTTCTAAAACCATCTTCTCAGGTGAAGATGTCATCCATCTACTCTAGTTAAAAGGAGACTGCACTTACCTAACGGATATTTAAAAAAAACCACCCAAATGAGTTGGCTTTTTCAAGTTGGTACTAGAGCCAGGATTTGAGTCTTGATCCGTCCCATGCACGTTTGGATTTCTCTGTAGATCGGTAGGTTCTGGGGACATCGAGGCTGCAAGCTCGTGACTACTGTGTCTATAAGCTGTGCCACATCAGCTGGAGGGTAATGTCGCTCCGTGCACATCTGCAAGTCATGAGAAAGTAAAGTTCAGTGTATTTATGATTTCATAGATTCATAAAGGCTTCCAGATGATCTTGTTTAGTATACAATCCTTCCAAGCAATTTCTTGATTACCTGAATCATGAGCCAAGTGGCAACACAAGAGGAGATTAGATCTGAAGGCATTTGAGCCTCGCTTTTCTCTGAACCATCTTGTGAGACGGCATCATTGTTAGCCATAGGTTCTGAGGGAATTGGGTTGTGATGATGCTCTATGCTGCCATTTGCATGCTCGTGATGTTTGACCATATAGCTGCGGAACGGCTGATGTTTGCCAATCAAGTCTAAGGCTTCTTGGATCATTTTGCTCGCATCTTCTCCTTCCTTCACAGATGATGCAGCCTAGAACCCACAGAGTGACCAAACCTTAAAACAACACATATGTTGCAAGAGAATATAAGAAAGCGAATAAATTGATACCTTAATAGCTACATCCACCATTGTTTGCGCTCTTGTCTTTGAAGACTTAACAATTTCTAGCATCTCTGGCTCCATTTCCTGTCACACAGCACAGATATAAGCACACAACAAATGCCTGGCCCCTTTGTTTTGTTCTCATTCAGCTTCTAAAACATATTAACAATATGTACCAATGTGAACAATAAGACATCAATAGTACATTACCTTATCATCTAAAGCATGCTGTCGAGCAAATGCTCGTTGAATCACAGCTTCTCTTGCTTTGCTATAAGTTGTGATAAATGACTGATTAGTCTGCTGTGAACTACGACTGTCGGTTGATACTTTACCATGCAGAATGGGAGCAATCATATCACCCTGTAGAGAATGAATGGGTTCATAAAATTCACAGAACATGTGCAGGAAGATCTAAGAAGGTTTAAGGTTCTGACAGAACTAGTCAAATCCATCTTTCCCTACCTGATTCAGAGGAGGATTCATGGAAAAGTCGATATTTTCAAGTTTGGATGGAGGAAATATAACAGACACACCAAGGTTTGGTTCTTTCTTCATAGACAAGCAATTATCAATATCCCTCCGTAGACCTTCTGGCATGTATTCCAATGCATTTGAAGGCATGCAATCAATGTCCTGTCAAAAAAGGAGATGATCAAAAGACTGGGACCTCATTATCTATAAATCATAAAAGAGTGGATTGTGTGAATGGAACTGTTATAGTATAAGAATTACCATAACTAACTCAACGCCCAACTCATCGAATAGAACATTACATTTGTTATGGTCAACAGTGAGAATTTTCCCATCATGAATCTCTCGTGTTTTGGGATGGATGGCAATGACTCTATTCCCAACCGCCAATGGCCGAGCCAAATCTGTAGGAAGCCCTTCCTTAGCACCTGTTCGAAGCTCTGTATAATGCTTTCTAACAGATTCACGATACTGTTTGAGTTTTTCCCGCTCTTCCTGTAAAAATTTCTCAGAGAATCTTCTGGGTCTACCAAGAGAACTGCAAAAACAGAAAGACCACCTTTTTTTATCTACCTATATTCTCTGGGAGCATTTCCAGTAACATAACTTGAACAAACCTTTTAATGACGCTCCATTCAAGACGAGTCAGCCTTGGAATGTGACCAAGCCCCACGTGATTTAAGTAGTCAACAAACTCCATCTTTGCAAACCAGGGATGGTCGATAGCACTATAAAACCATTCAAATATGCACCTTCGACGTGCCAAGGGATACGAAAGACAAGTAGAAAGCTTATCCTGAAAGTGGAGTAAGCAAATGAGTATACCAGCTTTCGGATGTGCATAAGAGAAGTGAAGTTAGAGGCTCCACCTTTAATAAAAACTCCTGCTCTGAAAGAGATCTAGTACTACGTGAAGCTTTATGAATGGTTTCGGAAGATGTAGCCCTTTCTTGTAAGCTTTTCTTCAGACTCACCTTACGCCTGTTTGGAGGTTTCTGTGATAAACTGGCTGGGCCCAAATCAGATTCTTGTATAGTTGGCATCACTACATCCACCACAGGGCCTTTTTTATCGATTGTTATAGTAGATTCCTCCAGCGGCTTAACAGTTTTCAACTGTTTTGACTGACCCGGATTTGGACCAGCCCGTTTTGTTTTAACCGAAGACTTGATATTATTCTCTTCTTGGGCCAATTCCTGCTACACAATAAACCAAATTATAAGAGGTAATGTTTTCTTCAGAAGCTCAAACTTGAATACTCCGTATGCTTTTTTGATGGAAATATTTTCTCAATGATTTTGAACTTGCTTCAAAGAATTGTAATCACAGATCACAGAGTTCAACTAAAGTTAAAAATTAATGTATAAATGAAGTAATAAAGAAGTCAAGACAGGTTTCAACTAATTCAACAAACATAGGAAATACCTTCTTGTTTATTGTTTTGTTCTGACTAGAATATGTTGGAGCTTCATCCCCAAACACCTGAAAATTGAAAATAATTCACACATATAGCTAAAAGATGCCTAGAAGAGAGTGCATATAAAAATTAAGAGAACTTTCTTGCTAACCTTTGGTTTACGTTTTCTTCTTAAACTGCCACTCGTAGGTTGCTCTTGTAGCTTCCCAGTGGGAACAGCATTACAATTAGTGGATGACTGCCTTGAAGGTTTCGGTTTTCTATTATTGGCATTCTCAACAGCAGAAACTGCATGAAGGAGATCATCATCTTGTTCTGCATCTGCTCTTTCCCCATCACTGCTTGTGGATGAAGCTTCCGGTGTGTTAGATTTCTCGTCCATGTCGTTATCTATTCTTTCTTCCTTCAGCTGAGCAGATGATTCTGAACCAATCGCAATATAGTAAAATTAATAAATAAAAACAGACATGTATAGACTCTAATGTGAACAATAAAAGCAGCAGAATTAATCATCTACATACTCATTGAGAAAATCTAGAAAAAAACATAAGTTTCAGGTATTTTGGGGCGCCATGGTTTAAGTGACAAAGCAAAACCGTACAAAGCTCACCTGATTCCATAAAAGCTGCCGGAAGCAATGAAGCTGACAATTCAGCCAACGCTTGCAGAGCATCAAATTCATCTACACAGTTAAAGACTGGCGATAAGTTTCAGATTCCCATATGTTCAGCAGAAGATGAAGATACGTCACTTAAACCGACAACGCAGAATAGATAAATAATCAAATATCACAACAATAAAGCTTGTAAATGCAAGTATGTTAGAGCCTATAAGAGAGGATATATATTTCTAACTTCCTGACACAAAGGGCTAACATTGGAACATATTATTTGACCTTTGAAATTGTAATCAGGCCTCGACTTGAATTATTATTGGCTTTTACCTCCGGAAGTAAGTTTTGTATCTCTTTTCTTTGGGCTGCGCGGTGAATATGTCCCTCTCGAGGCTTCAACATCTGCCTTTCGTCTCCGTGATTTAATTCTGAACCCCTGTGTGGCACTGCATGCTTCTCCATTTCCATCAGAATCATAACCTTCTGCTTCTTCGACTTTCACTTTCTTTTTGTAGAATTTTTTCCCCTTCCGTAGAACCTTCATTTTGGAACCGCCTTCCATATCATCTCTATCAGATTCAAGCTTCCTTGCTCGGCTACTTCCCACCAACATGGAGCTCTCACGGTACTTGGATGGAGTTTTTCTTGTTTGCGACTGATCAAAAGCACAAAGTTGAATAGTGTTTTTCAGTGAATCAAGATTACGCAGAGAACAAACAAAAAGATAACTGACTAAAATCTCTAGAGCTCAGACGATACCATATTTCCCCAACTCTTTATAGGCGAGTTATCGCTGAGCTCTGTTCTTCTATTTGGTGATTCAGAAACTTTTGAAGACCCTCCCCTTCTTGATGCATCTGTTAATGCTAATGCTATAAAATGTGCATAATCATCTGGGCCATCGAGTTGCTTCCTGGCTCTTTTATTAGGTGGAGTAGAGCCTTCTCTATCATCCCTGCTGTTTGAAGTTTGTACAGGAACCCGAGGTGTACGTTTTCTCGTGGCATGTTGATGGGTTCCTACATGAACTAAGAGTTAAATTTCCACATTCTTGAACAAATCAGTTCAGAGGTACTAGACAGATGGATATTAAATGTTGGACTATACAAACTCAATAACATACGCACAACGAGTAATCAACTTCATCACCCGCTTCGATGATATAATGAGGAGGAAAACATATAGTAAACCTTCAACGCTTCTTCGGACGAGAATAAAATTTAGGAGAATGACGAGTTAATCAAATGTAGGCACTTTACCATTAGCCCGTGCTTGCTTCAAAAAAGTGAGGCATCCATCTGTTGACGGAGTTGAATTTTGTATATCAACTTCCTCTTGGGAATCACTAAGCTGAGGTTTTGCACGTTTGCGCTTATACTGTATCTTAGGTACTTCTGAAGCGTCCTGGTCTTCTCCTTCACTGCCACTCCCTTCCTAGAAGAAATACCATAAGAATGGGATACAAACTAATATTGGGTAACTTTATCAAAACTAAGTTTTACAATGTCACCAGTTTAACTGTCTACGCATGTTAATAGTTACAGCCCAACCACACATTTCATATGACCTTGTTGCGCCAGCTATAGTAAATAAATTTCTCACCATGACACTGTAATGATCGGTCATCATCGCAATAAGTCCAGCAACAGAGGCAGTTCCCTCCGGTAGAGATAAATATGCCTGGAAGAAAAATGCAAAAGTTATGTAGGTTTTACAAGATTAAGGTTTAAAACCTGGAAAAGAAACTTGCCACATCGAATACTAACAAAAACAGAAATACAAGATATCTGAACTCATACCCGATTCATATTAAAAAGAGCTTCCACCATGTCAACAGACCTACCATTCCGAACTGCATTAGCCACCTATACAAAAACAGTCTTCAGAACTCTAATACCATAGAAACTCACATAAACAAATGTGAACAAAACAGTAATCTACCTTTTTCCAATCCTGACCGTGCTTTCGGTATGCGTCATAGAAACGCTGAAGCTCTCCTCTAGTCCACTGAGGTCCCAGCTTATCAGCCAATTTCTTCTTCTAAAACAAGCAAAAACATATACTTAATAACATCATCTGAGTAACAACATCTCATTCAACTTTCAAGAAACGAAAAACTCGATTCATACTCACACGCTGCTTATTTTTTTTCGATCTACCAACATCTTTCCCTGGTGAAGCTTCATTAGTGAAACGCTTGTTCACACTCCTCGACTTCCTAATTGGTGCCATTTTTATGAAATCTCTCTACACAAGTATTTCAACATAGTTAAAAAGACAACTTTAGCTTCTTCTGAGAAATGAACAAGCTACGAATTGCAATTTCAAAAAAAAAACTTTACTTAGAAACAGTAGTCCATTCTTGGATCAAACAAAAAGCACTGTTTGGGGAAGATAAATATCTGCAGTATCGAAATGTGTTTAAGAATTTAAACAGAAATACAAATTCGAATCGAAATTCTCAAAAAGCTAACCTTTAAAAACATCAATTTTAAAAACGCAGACACCACAAATCTGAAACCGATTCTTCTGTTTTTAAAAAACCCAGTTGAGAAAAAAACGTAAATCGAATCAAAATTGAAAAACGAAGAAGTAACAAAAAGAGTGAATAGTTTTCAAAAGGAAGAAAATTGAACCCTAATTGAAAACAGATCCATAGAGGAATCTCACTCACCAATTAGTTAGTGAGTTGAAGAGAGAAGAGAAGCGCAACGCAGGTTTAAGGTTATAGAAAGGAGGAGCCTTTTGATTCGAAAAGAGAGATCGATTAGGAAGAAAATTTGAATAAGGGTTTTAAGAGAGAGAAGGGAAATTAAAAATAGAGAGAGGAGAGAGAGAGAGAGAGAGATAATACTATTATTTTAGGGAATTTTTTTTTTTTTTGGGAGTATGGTGTTGCCGCGAAACTTGAATAGAAAGATTATTTTAACCAATCAGATTACTCGATTTGTCATTTTTTGCAATTTTTTTGATTATTTATTTAATGAACATCAATAGCTAGTGTATGTGTGATCGTGAACGTACACGTGGATCGTGAGAGTGATGTATAAGCCTAAATATAAATTGATGAAATATAGGCCCATACCCAAAAACAAAGGCCCGAAACTAGTGTGTAGCGGTAGTTACTGTTTTTCAAAACAGAGACTTGTTTACGTCTACAAGGGTTTAACGTCACTTTCACCATTAGTATCACATTACAAGACTTTGCTTGATTATGAGCTTAGGGAAGTCATGTGATGCTAATTAAAACCTCTATGAACCAAGAGTAACGTTAGATAAAAAGCCAGGAAGAGAGAATGTGATGGATAATCTATGAGTGGGAACAAATGAGTCAATATTGGTCAATTTGATCGGATTTTGAGAGCCTTGAGGCAAGTGGCTCAAATCATTGATCATAAAGAGGATATGAAACCGAATCCGACAAGTTGAGTCAAGACTAGCCCATATCAAACGCTACAATGTTTTTTTTCTCTCGTCTTCTTTATAAATGGAGCCTCAAAATCCATATTCATCATAACCTACTACAACAAACTCAAAAGAAATGAAAAAAGGTGGGTGATGATGATTCCAAGCCAATCTTATTTCTTCTTCCTGGTTTCCTTCGTTTTACACACTCTTGCTTCTCCTACACTCCAATATTGCCGCAATGACCAGAGAGATGCTCTTATGGAGTTCAAGCACGAGTTCCCGATGAACGAATCCAACATAAGTCCTTACGGTCCATCTTTAAGATCATGGAACAAGAGCAGTGATTGCTGTTTTTGGGAGGGTGTCACGTGCGATGCTACATCGGGCGAAGTGATTTCACTTAACCTCAGACAGATTTCTCTCAACAACTTTTTGAAACCAAATAGTGGCCTTTTCAAACTCCAACATCTTCGTAACCTAACCCTTAAGGGATGTGATCTCTATGGAGAGATCCCTTCTTCATTAGGAAACCTTTCTCGTCTCACACTTCTTAACCTTGATCTTAATCGTTTAGTAGGTGAAATTCCGGCTTCAATCGGAAACCTAACCCAACTAAGAGACCTGGACCTTTCCCAAAACAAATTCAATGGAAGTATTCCTGTTTCGTTAGCCAATTTAACCAAACTTTCCATGTTAGACATCTCAGAAAATCAATTCACGGGTGAAAACATACTTGTTATACTAGCAAAATTAACCAGTTTGTCCTACTTAGACATGTACTTTAATCAAATTAAATCCGCGCTTCCACTTGACATGAGTGGATTCCACAGCTTGGAGTATTTTGATGTGAGGAGAAACTCATTTTTTGGGCCTTTTCCTAAATCTTTGTTCATGATTCCTTCGTTATTCGATGTTGATTTGGGCGAAAACCGGTTCAAGGAACCTATAGAGTTTAGGAATATGTCTTCTAAGCTTCAGTATCTAGGCCTTTCTGGAAACAAATTCGATGGCCCAATCCTTAAATCTATATCTGAATTTCTCAGTCTCGAATACCTTGATCTTAGTAACAACAATTTCAGTGGTCCAATTCCTACATCTATATCAAATTTAGTAAAACTTGAGTCTCTTAATCTTAGCCACAACAATATCATTGGGCCAATCTCCACATCTATATCAAAGTTGGTAAAACTCGACACTCTTGATCTTTCCAACAATAAGTTGGAAGGCCAAGTACCACGTTTCTTATGGAACGTGTCGATGTTGATGCTTTCTCACAACTCTTTGAGCAGTTTTGAAAAATCATTGGAATTTTTCAATATCCAAGGGTTGGATCTTAGTTCAAATTATTTCCGAGGACCATTACCCCATTGGATATGCAAGCTTAAATCCTTACGGTTCTTAGATTTCTCCAACAATAGCTTCAGCGGCTCCATTCCTCAATGTTTAGAAGATTCGGTTGTTGGTCTCAACGAGCTAATTCTGCACAACAACAATTTCAGTGGAACTCTTCCAGATATGTTTGGTAATGCTACTAGTTTAGTGTCAATCGACGTTAGCGTTAACCACTTGGAGGGAAAACTTCCAAAATCATTGCTCAATTGCAAAAGTTTGGAATTTCTGAATTTGGGAAGAAACAGAATCAAGGAAAAGTTTCCATCTTGGTTAGGTACTCTGCCTTCGTTAAACGTCCTCATCCTCCGATCAAACCAATTCTATGGACCGTTGTATCATCCCCATTTATCCATTGGGTTTCAAAGCTTAAAAGTCGTCGATATCTCACACAATGACTTCTCTGGAACTTTGCCACCTTTCTATTTTTCCAACTGGCGTGAAATGACCCTCATTAACCACAACATATGAGTACCTCACGTACATGGATGATCCCACATTTTTGGGTTTTTCTCGTATCTCCATGGAAATGGTGCATAAAGGAGTAGATACGGACTTTAAGCGGATACGAATAGACTTCAAAGCCATTGACTTTTCAGGAAACAGATTTAATGGAAACATCCCTGAATCTATTAGTTTGTTGAAGGGATTGCTTCTTCTCAACTTGTCAGGGAACGCATTCACAAACAATATTCCTGGATCGTTGGCAAATTTGACAAAGCTGGAAGAGTTAGACCTATCCCGGAATCAGCTGTCGGGTCACATTCCTCGAGATCTTGGCAGCCTCTCTTTTCTGTCAATCATGAACTTCTCCCACAACAATCTCGAAGGTCCAGTACCACGAGGCACACAATTTCAAATCCAGAATTGTTCTTCCTTCATGGAAAACCCCAAACTCTACGGTCTCGAAGATATATGTTGAAAAACTCATGTCCCTAATCCTACACCACAAGAAACAGAGGACTCAATGTCAGAGCCAAAAGAACAAGTGATTAGCTGGATTGCAGCGGCAATAGCGTACGGACCTGGCGTGTTCTGCGGATTGGTGATTGGACATATCTTTGCTTCACACAAACATGAGTGGTTCATGGAAAAGTTTGGTCGTAACAAGCCAAGAGGGACAATCAGTAGTACTCATTAAGCTCATCTCTCAAAGTTTCTCTAAGTGTTATGTAAAACATATAATGTGTTTGTAATACATTTGTCAAAATGTGTTCTCCAAAAACTCTGTATTTGTATTTGTAATGTTCTATAGTATGGTTTTGTAATAAACGTCTTTGGTGGTATTTGATCTTTGCCTGAAAATGCATTCAGAAACTTCTCCCTACTCAAATCACAACTTGTGATAGTAACGTGTGTTTGATGTGTTGGATTTGACTTGGGCGTTTAATGTAATAAATAAAAGTTTATGCACATTATAGTAACATTTATAATAATACAGGCGCTGTTTTGCAATTTTCACGACACATTTATCCGAAATCAATCACTGGCGCCCCTGTACAAACTCTGATTCTTCCGTCGTCATCGCCGGCGATGATTCCTCTTATAACCCTTTCGTCGCCGTCACTGAACCGACTCGTTTTCTTCACATCTCGTTACTCTCACTCTCCATTCCTCCGCAATTTCAAATCTCTCCCTCTAATCCACCGGAAATTACCGTACAACAACCATCTTCTCAGCGTAAGATGTCATACTACTAGCTCCGGTTCTTCCTCCTCCTTCACCGAAAAACCTTCCAAAGAGATCCGGAGAAATCGACCCGAAGTAGTCGTTGACGAGAAGCTAACCTCGATTCGGAAGCTGTTTTCCAATCCCAGTGTTGGAATCGATGCTTATATCATACCTTCACAAGATGCTCATCAGGTTTTGTTCTTCACAAATTCTCAATGATACTTGTAATTGATAGATTTTGATTTGAATTCATGGATTGTGTGATTTGTCTTTATGTTGGTACTAGAGTGAGTTCATTGCAGAGTGTTATGCAAGGAGGGCTTTTATATCAGGATTTACTGGAAGTGCTGGTACTGCTGTTGTAACCAGAGATAAGGCAGCTTTGTGGACTGATGGACGCTACTTTCTTCAGGTTTTGATTGTAATCTTGTACATACATTTGAAAGGAAGCTTGTGGTTTCTTATCTACGTTATGTATGATTGTTGTGTTAAAGGCGGAGAAGCAATTGAACTCTAGTTGGATTCTTATGCGTGCTGGCAATACGGGAGTCCCTACCGCAAGTGAATGGATAGCTGATGTTCTTGCTCCTGGTGGAAGAGTTGGTATTGATCCTGTAAGCTACTGTTAAAACCTTTTAAATTGTGTCCTTAGTATTCAATTTCTGCATTTGGGATATGGTGTTTCTTACCCTTGCAAAGATAAGCACTAGATCGCAGTTTGTAATTTGTGTTTTGGAATTCATGAAGGGAGCAGTTCCTTTTTTCTGCCGATGCTGCTGAGGAATTGAAGGAGGCTATATCAAAGAAGAATCATGAGTTGGTTTACCTGTACAATGTAAATCTTGTGGATGAAATATGGAAGGACTCAAGACCAAAGCCTCCAAGCAAACATATAAGGATACATGACTTGAAGTATGCTGGTGTAGATGTGGCATCGAAATTGTTGGCTTTGAGAAATGAAATTATGGATGCCGGAGCATCTGCCATAGTCATATCCATGCTTGATGAGATTGCATGGGTGCTTAATCTGGTAATATTCTAGATCTACATGTTACCTTTGTCTCTTTGATTTGTGTCTCATATTATTCTTCATTCTAATGTATTGATGTTGAATTGTACCTTTCTCTGATTGCAGAGAGGGAGTGATGTTCCCCATTCACCTGTTATGTACGCATATCTGGTTGTAGAGGTGGACCAAGCCAAACTCTTTGTGGATAGTGCTAAAGTAACCGCAGAGGTGAAAAATCATTTGACAGATGCAGGGATAGAACTCAGGACTTACGATTCCATTCTTTCAGAAATAGATAGGTAAAAAGTTTGATTGTTTAGGTCTATAAGAAGCTTCAGATAAAGAAATTTACTTCATGCTCTGTTCACCATTATACTCTACCTCACTCTGAGTTTTTTCCCAGTTTGGCATCACGAGGAGCCCAGCTCTTGATGGATCCATCAACCCTCAATGTAGCTATCATTAGCACCTACAAATCTGCTTGTGAGAGATATTCGAGGATGTCTGAAAACCAAGACAAAGCTAAGGAAAAGTTAAGTGTTGGCTCTAGCGGGTACTCTGCAAAACCGTCTGGGATTTTCAGACCGTCTCCTATTTCATGGGCGAAGGCCATCAAAAACGGTGCCGAGTTACAGGGGATGAAGAATTCTCACTTGAGGTAAGGAAATCCATTGCAACCTCATCTTCTCATAATCTTACCACCTTTAGATGATACAAGTTTCCTATCTCAAAAAGTTAGGTTTCTTTTTGGTAAATGTCTTTAGTTGACCACATATATTATTATGCAGAGATGCTGCTGCTCTAGCTCATTTCTGGGCTTGGTTGGAAGAGGAAGTGCACAAGAATGTGAACCTAACAGAGGTAGATGTGGCTGACAGACTCCTTGAATTCCGTTCAATGCAAGATGGTTTTATGGATACAAGCTTCGATACTATAAGTGGTATGGTTATTTCCATCCTTGCGGCTGGAGCCTGATTCTCATTACATTACCATACCTATCATTATACAGGTTCTATATACAATCAGTGATTGATATGCATTCCTTTCCTTAAATTACTCCTGCAGGTTCTGGTGCAAATGGTGCTATTATACATTATAAACCTGAACCAGAGAGCTGCAGTCGTGTAGACCCTCAAAAACTTTTCTTGCTCGATAGTGGAGCTCAATATGTCGATGGAACAACAGATATCACCAGAACCGTACATTTTACTGAACCTTCTGCCCGAGAAAAAGAATGTTTCACCCGAGTTTTGCAGGTGGGGGATTTGGCTCTTTTTTATCATCTTTCTTGATGACCATTGATTACCTATCTTGAACAAACAAAGCTGTGTGGGATGCCTTTGCTAATTGATTTTTTGGTTGTAGGGTCATATAGCTCTTGATGAAGCTGTGTTCCCAGAAGGTACTCCTGGTTTTGTATTGGATGGGTTTGCACGCTCTTCTCTATGGAAAATTGGACTTGATTACCGCCATGGTACTGCATTCTACCTTTTGACCTTTCTTCAGAAAACAATCTTTTCATTTAAGGAACTAATGTCGATCTGATATTTTGTCTGCCTAACAGGGACAGGACACGGCGTTGGTGCAGCACTCAATGTGCATGAAGGTCCTCAAGGTATTAGCTTTCGGTATGGAAACATGACCCCTCTTCAGAATGGCATGATAGTAAGCAATGAACCTGGATATTACGAAGACCATGCTTTTGGAATCAGAATTGAGGTGCGGCTTGGTCACCAGTCCATAATAGTCATGATAGGAGATATCAGATCAGTTTAACAATTATACGGCTCGCTTTTGCAGAATCTCCTTCATGTTAGAGATGCTGAAACACCAAACCGCTTTGGTGTTGCTACTTACCTTGGATTTGAGAAGCTTACATTCTTCCCGATTCAGGTACCGCGTGGCTTATCCACATAAATCATTCATCTCTGATCTAACTCTCATCCTTCTGGTCAGAGGAGCCTTCAAGTTTTTCTTCTAGCTTCTCGCTTTTCTTTTCATTTTTATCTCACACACTTCTCGTTCACCAAAACCATGCAGGCAAAAATGATTGATGTTTCTTTGCTCTTTCATGGTGAGATTGACTGGCTTAATAATTACCACACGGAAGTCTGGGAAAAGGTTAGTCCACAACACTACTTAGGACTTTCACTGTTTTCTTCTCCAAAAGCCAAGTAGATGCAAAGGAAGATCGGATCAACCATGGCGTTGCTTTTCCTCTTAGTGTAATAGATCAAAGGTTTTAGCATAAAACTGCATTTGTGTGAACCGATCTATGTTTCCTTGGCAGGTTTCGCCATTATTGGAAGGTCCTACTCGACAATGGCTCTGGAACAACACTCGTCCGTTATCAAAACCATGATCGAACGCACCACTTGCAAGCATAGACTACACTGCCACAAGCAACGTCCATTTGATCATGTAAAGTAAAGACAAGAAAGAAAGAGCTTTGCTCCTTCAAATGTAAAACCAGAAGCTGGTCCTTTTCTTTGCTCGTGTGTGTAAATTACAAACAGAAATGTAATATTTTACAACAACAAAATCCCAAATTTTACTAATCTTCTCGAATTAGCATAAGTATCAGTATAAACCTTTCTTAGCTAAATTGCATAACATCTCTTAGACTCCATTTTTGTTTTCTCGTTGGCTTTGGTAATTTTTGGTGAATGAATTCGAGATGGGTGATACAGAGACTGACCTCTCACCTTCCTTCTTGCTTCTCTACCATTTTCTCCCCTACGAAAATCCTAATCCGAGTGAGCCCAAGTTACCAAGTCTCCACATTTCTCCTAAACCATGTCGATATAAGCCTTCTCTTATCCATCAGCGGAAGAGAAGGCTTGTTTCCTCATCTGGGTCCTTGTCTCCACGCCTCCATTATCAAGAACCCTGAGTTTTTCGAGCCTGTAGATGCTGATATTCATCGAAACGCTCTTGTTGTTTGGAACTCTTTGCTCTCTTTATATGTTAGACGTGGGAAGTTACCTGATGCGCTCAAGCTGTTCGACGAAATGCCTATGATAGATAGTATTTCTCAGAACACAGTGTTTAATGGGTTTCTGAAGAACAGAGAGATTGAGTCTGGTTTTGTATTGCTTAAACGAATGGTTAGGTCTGGTGGGTTTGATCAAGCAACATTGACGATTGTTTTATCTGTGTGTGATATACCAGAGTTATGTTTTGTGACTAAGATGATTCATGGTTTAGCGATATTAAGCGGTTATGACAAGGAAGTTTCTGTTGGTAACGCGTTGATCACATCTTACTTCAGTTGTGGATGTTCGGTATCCGGGAGTCGGGTTTTTGATGAGGTGGTTCAAAGAAATGTCATTACTTGGACCGCTGTGATTTCGGGTCTGATACAGAATGAGTTACATGAAGATAGTTTAAGATTGTTTAGTTTGATGCGTAGAGGATTGGTGTATCCAAACTCAGTAACTTATTTGAGTGCTTTAGCTGCTTGTTCAGGCTCGCTGAGGATAGTGGAAGGGAAACAAATTCATGCTCTTTTGTGGAAATTTGGGATTGAATCAGAATTGTGCATTGAGAGTGCGCTAATGGATATGTACTCTAAATGTGGAAGCATTGAAGATGCGTGGAAGATTTTTGAGTCCACTGAAGAAATTGATGAAGTTTCAATGACTGTGATATTAGTTGGTTTAGCGCAAAACGGGTCAGAGGAAGAAGCTATACATTTCTTCATTAGAATGCTTCAAGCTGGTGTAGAGATTGATGCCAATGTGGTTTCAGCTGTTCTTGGAGTTTCGTTTGTCGATAATTCTTTGGGTCTAGGTAAGCAACTTCATTCTTTGGTTATCAAACGACGATTCGCCGGTAATACCTTTGTTAACAATGGACTCATTAACATGTACTCGAAATGCGGAGATCTGACTGATTCACTCACTGTCTTTAGACGAATGTCAAAAAGAAACTACGTTTCATGGAATTCGATGATTGCAGCATTTGCCCGCCATGGTGACATATTAGCTGCCTTGAAACTATACGAAGAAATGATAATGCAGGACGTGAAGCCCACAGATGTTACCTTTTTGTCACTACTCCATGCTTGTAGCCACGTAGGGTTGATCGACAAAGGCAGAGAACTCTTAAACATGATGCAAGCTGTCCATGGAATTGAACCTAGGACACAGCATTACGCATGTATTGTTGACATGTTGGGTCGAGCTGGTCTTCTAAAAGAAGCAAAGAGCTTTATCGACTCATTGCCTATGAAACCTGACTATCTGATTTGGCAGGCATTGCTGGGTGCTTGTAGTTTCCATGGTGACACAGAAATTGGGAAATATGCAGCTGAACAGTTGTTACAGACTGCACCTGATAACTCAGCAGCTCATGTTCTCATGGCCAACATTTACTCATCCAGAGGACAATGGAAGGAGAGGGCTAAGACGATCAATAGAATGAAAGCAATGGGAGTGACTAAAGAAACAGGCATAAGTTGGATTGAAATCGAGGATAAAATACACAGCTTTGTCGTTGAGGACAAATTGCATCCACAAGCAGAGGCTATATACGATGTTTTGTCTGCATTGTATCCTGTTGTGGTAGCTGAAGGTTACAGACCTGAGAAGAAATTAGTTCACCATTATACAGAGGAAGACCAAAAGGGTTAAACTCAATTTTGGTAGTTGAAGACCATCTAGCTGAAACAGAGGCTTTATTGCATTGTCTCTATGGTCCCTTGTAATATCTGGACATTTGTCTGGTCATTAGTTAACGCCTCAAAAGGGACAAACTTTGGGGAAGAGAGAAGGTAAGAGATACAATGGAATGTTTTCGTGTATCTGCTTCGATACCTAAAATCTCTTTCTTCTCCAATCCAAGAAAGTCAACTACTCGACAATTCATCCTTAGTTGCAGAGAGAGAAGTAGAGATGATCCACTCTCCAGTTCTTCACCGTACTCAATACTCGGCGTAGAGCCAAGCTGTTCATCTTCTGAGCTAAAGGCAGCTTTCCGGGCCAAAGTATGAATCCAAGAACTCAAAATTTGTACTTTTCTCTCTGCAAAGTAAATCCCTTTTGATTGTAGTCATGAATTGGTTCTGAGTTGCTTCTTCACTCGGTTTAATTTGTCTTTTTCTTTTCCCTTTCGTTACTTGAATTTTGGATTCTTCATCTCGGTTTTGTTGATTACTTTGTGTGCTTTGTTAAGGTGAAACAATATCATCCTGATGTAAACAGAGAGGGAAGCAATTCTGATATTATGATCCGTCGCATAATCCAGGCTTATGAGGTACTGTCCCTTGTTCTACATTTGTGAAAAAAGATTTGTTCATAACTTACGGAATCTCAATAATACTTTTCATTGGCAGATGTTAACAAACTATAGCCGATCAGAGATAATTGAAGGGTATCTTTCAGAAAATTGTCTTTAATACAAAATAGAATGGTTTTGGAACGCCACCAAGATCAACCACTTCATGTTTTTTTCTGTTAATCGAATTCGCAGAGAATGCTTGGACCCTTTTGACCATCCAAAGTGTGAGGCACTTGATGTGTTTGTGAATGAAGTCCTCTGTGTTGGAAAAAGTACCAAATTTTCTTCCTCTTCTTTGGATTTTGCTCTTTTAGTTGCTCCATTTCTTCTTCGACAGAGTTTAGAACAGTTTTGTTGATATGTAGACTTGTTTCTTCCATTTCAGGATGTCCATACCCATGTTTTAAAACAGCTTCTCATGTCTTCTCATGTTCTTCAACTGCAACCGCTCGAGCAATGTCTCAAGGTCTATATCGTTTAGTTCCTCCATATTCACCTTCTACGTAGCTCCTCTTATTATAATAATATATCTAGCATGCATATGACCAGGGCATGGCGAGGATTACCGTGTACAAGCTGCAGTTAATCAATGTCCGAGGAACTGCATACATTATGTCACACCTTCACAGAGAATTATTCTAGAAGAGTTACTAGACAGGTATCTGCCTTCTCTCTACCCCCTCTTGAGATATTCTCTGTACTTGTATATTCTCACTCAGTAGTCACACATATTGTTCGAATTCCAGTGTTTTGGACAAACCTTATGATTGTTCCGCGGAAGCAGAGTTGATCTATGCTCTTATAGTCAAAGCTCAGTTCGAGAACAACCGGTACCAGAAGCCAAAGAAGAAACAACCTGAATCTTCAAACAAACATGTAGACTGGTTCTGAAGCTGAAGTTGAGATACTAAGAGCTCCACCTACAAATTATCGATTTAATCCGACTCGCCAAGCCAATTAGCGATCAATGTACGTGAAGAGTCTGACCAACACTCTCACTGATGGGCTAAAAGCTATAGTTAAGAAGCGATCAACAACGTTAAGACCCCAACCGTTATATCCTTTTTCCTCAGACCTCAACAATCCATACCGAAATGGCTCGAGAAACGCCATATACTCCAACCTCTCCTCTCTAATGTCAGAAGTTAGATATCCTTCTAAGGAAACAATAGCGACTCAAAATGTATCTATGTGAAATTGTTCACTCCGTATAATCTTCAAAAGAGCCTTATTAACATTACTATGGGGCCTTTTGGTTTCCATTTTCCAAATGATGAAACCCAAATTAGAACAAAAAATAAGAATACAATATTGAAATCTTATTTGGTATTTACATTTTGAGTCTTGATTAAGACTAATTAAACACTCTATAACGGCTGATTATGTTATAGCCCCAACCCCACATTCCACTAAATTCCCCACAAATTTGGTTTCAAAGTAGAATTGGTACACACAAATAAAAGGTAGCCGTTATGTGTAAATAGACCGTTGGGACCAAATAACAACACAAATTTAAATAAAATAAAATAATAACGAAAGATCCGTTACGAAAGTAAACCCCTTTATCCGCTCTCCTTCTCTCTCTCTCATTTCTCGTGCTTGCTATTGACTTTTGCTTCAGACAATTCACCAATTAGACACAAAGACCAACATCGAAGACAATATTCTAGTTTATGTTCTTGTCTGAAAGTTAAAAAAAACTCTAGAGAGAGAAGGAGGAGAGAGAGAGGAAAGATCTGGTTTTCTGGGTTAGCTAAGC
This sequence comes from Arabis alpina, assembly GCA_900128785.1. Lineage (NCBI taxonomy): Eukaryota > Viridiplantae > Streptophyta > Magnoliopsida > Brassicales > Brassicaceae > Arabis > Arabis alpina. Next base: position 2,645,736 of record LT669790.1, on the reverse strand, counting down.
TGTTTTGTTTGTGAGGATTATTTCATGGGTTTTGTTTTAAAGATTTGAGCTTTAATCTTCAAAACCCAGTTTTTATTTTCTAAGATAAAGAGAGGAATTTGGGTAATTTAGTGAGATTATTGAGAAAAGATTTATAGAAGATGGTTGCAAGAACCCCACAAAAACAGAGGAAAGTGGCCATGGTGGTAGCTCCTCTCAACTCAGATCTTCTCAAGGAAACAATTAATAAGGTAAAATTACATTATTAAGCATAAAGTTTATAACTTTTTAATTTCGTATCAGAGATTTGCAAACGCTCCAGTTCTTAGGCTCCTTCCCATTATCTTTAAAGCTTTACATTTTAATTAGAATAATTATTTAAATTAGTACAATTACTGAAACCACTGCAAACAAAATTGTCTATTTTCTGGCCCCAACTTAAAAAGATTTTTATCTTAATTGGATTTATAAGTAATGGGTGTTTTCATTTCATGTTAGTTTTATTTAAGACCTTTTAAATTATATTTTTTGGAAATACTATAACATTGGAGGTTATTTAGCTAATTTTGGTAATGATATGTGAAGGTTGACAAATGTATGGAGAGATTGCAAGAGCTACAATACACAATAGCAGGAGGAACCAAAGTTGTTTCTGGTGTGAATCTTAGCCCAAGGAGCACTAGAACTTACTTGAAGACTAGTCTTAGATGCAAACAAGAAACTTTAAGGTAAATTACAAAAGAAACAAAACCCAAAAATTGATCTTGATCCAAATTCAGAAGCTTAATTTCTCCTCTGTTAACATTGTTGTAGGATCAAGAATGCTACTAGTAAGAAATCTCCAGTAGGAAAGTTTCCAGCTTCCTCACCAGGTAAATCTCTCTCTCTTTCTCACACATACACATAAGCACTAAGCATAATAGGTCACACCACAGATTGTGCAATGTATAATATTTTGGTCCAATGTAGGAGATTGGAGGAAGATGTCACTACCAGCAATGCTACTAGGAGAGACAGTAAACGAAATCTTACAAGCCTCACAAGTGACAAGAGACATTGTAGATGCCCTAGCACCAAAGAAGACTAGAAAATACAGAAGATCAACAATGCTACAAGAAGAGGAAGGTCCTAAAACACCCGAGACACAGCGAAAACCCCGAGAATCGAACCCTGAAACAGTCAGCAGTAATATCAAAGCGAGAAGGAAGAAAGAGAAGCAGAACAAACGATCAGACTCCGATTCTCCTCCTTCTGTACAAAGAGCGCGATCAAGAATCGTGTTCAAGATTGTCTCTCCACAGAATATAGGAGAGAAGGGTCAAGAAAAGGGCAATGGTGAGAATAGTTTTCGACATTTGGCTAACCGAGTTTCGCCAAAACACAAACCTTGGGTTAAAAAGGCGGTTCTTTTTCCGAATCCTCTGTTTATTTCCGGTACCTCTACACAACAAGCTAAGTTCAGTAGAACAATGTCTCCGGTCATAGCAAGAAATGACGTAACCAGCAGTAAGAACATTAAAGAGACGCCACACAAGTTCTTGATCAAATCTCCTCCCACATCAGCATCTAAGTTTCAGGTTAAGATCAAGAGCCCACCTAAGATCTCTGTTTCTCCTACAAGAAACGGAAGCAACATGGCTCGGAAGTCTCCTAAAAGCTCTACTTCTCCTACAAGAAACGTTACCTTGGGAAAGAAGTCGCCTAGGGCTTCGATTTCTCCTATTAGAAACGTGGGAAAGAAGTCTCCTAAGCTATCAACCGCTGCAAAGCTCAGAAGATCATTCACTCCTACGAGAAATGTCCATAAATTGGCCATTTCTCCGAAAAGAGTCACGCTTCAAGCATTTATTTCTCCCTCAAGAAACGTTAATTTAGGTAAGAAATCACCCAAAGCTTCGATTTCTCCAACTAGGGTTGCCAACAAGACGCAGAAGCTATCAACTGCTGCGAAGCTGAGGAGGTCATTTTCGCCCTCAAGGCTAGCAATGAGGCTAGTGTCTCCAATGAAGAGCAGGAAAAGTGTTGCTGCAAAGTGTGATGATCATGAAATGGGAACGATGGTTAGTGGATTGAAACAACGTCCAGTTATGGTTCCTAAGAGATTCTCGATGGGGAGAATCTAAAAGAAGAGAGAGTTTGTAATGAAATAAGACATTCTTTGAGTTTTGATGTGTTTGTGTTTTGTTGATAAGTTATACCAATTAAGCAACTACTTCCTTTTGCTTTCTCAGTTTCTCTCTCGCTTTTTTCATGACATAAAAAAGAAGCATTAACACACTTATTGAGCCATATACAAGTTACTTTCACTCAAAGCAAAGAATCTAAAATGTGACAAAAAAACTTTAACAAAAGAGTTTCAACTTTGCTTCTCCTCTTCCATTGACACTCCTTTTGCTACACCTCAAGCAAGAAACCAATCAGAGATATGATCTAAATCTCTCTTCAACACAAGAATGGGAACTTCTAGAAACTTCACCGACGACTCATCATCACTCTACCAATGGTTAGGTCTTATAGAAGATTCTGATCATGATCATCCTCATGATTCCACCTCTCCTCGAGTCACCACCCTTCTTGCTTCTGTTCTTGAGAAGATGATTCAAAAGAACGAAAAAACATTCCACAGAAGACACAACAAGTTTCGTTTATTACTGTCTACAACTGAGATTTCTTTTGATTTGTAGTTTCTCTATCCTCCAATCTCATGTTTGAATCTGATGGTGATTGACAGGAACGATGAGATCACTATGTTCCATTGCTCAAGAGCACCATCAATGTCCATACATCGTTACATAGAGAGAATCCATAGGTACTCTCAGTGTAGCCCTTCGTGCTTCGTTGCAGCCTTTGCTTACATACTTGGGTATCTACAAAGACCAGTGGCTACAAACACAACTCGTCGTCTCACATCACTTAACATTCATCGTCTTCTTATCACCAGTCTCTTAGTCGCAGCCAAATTCTTGGACCGCAAGTTAGTATCTTGACCTAAATTCTCTCCAACCCCTAGTTGATGATTGTAACCAGACTTTTGATCTGTTTGATTTTGTGTGAAGTGTAGGTGTTGTAACAATGCGTATTACGCGAAAATCGGAGGAGTGGGTACCGAAGAGATGAATATGCTGGAGAGAACGTTCTTGTTCGATATTGATTTCAGATTGAATATTACAGTAGAGAATTTCGAGAAACACTGTATCATGTTGCAGAGAGGAACAATGCCTTGTGATTCAAGAAAACTTAGAACAGTTCTTGGTGACATAGCTTGTAGCTGCCAAGCGATTTAATACCAAGAAAATAAATAACATTCCTTAGATACACTTTTGGTTTCAAAGTAATGTGTTTTTTCATGATTATTTGAAGAAACAGAGTAATAAATTATAGAAGCTTACGAACAAGAACTAAAATGTAATGAAGTTTGGAATCAAAACATTCTTTTCTCATGGAACAAGTCATCTTTGCTCAACAATTTTAAACAAGTCATTAACAAATTATGGCAGTTAAAAGGTATCCATCCCGGCCCAGCCTCGAGAGCTCAAATATATTGGGCCCAATATCAAATCGGTTTAACAAGGGTGTTATTCAATTGATTAAAATCTTAATTCTTTTCAATTCTATTGTTATTTAATTTTTCTTGTAACTTTTATTTTTGGAGACTTCAAAAAAATTTAATAAAATTGTAGAGAAAAAATGTGAAGAACACATTTCTACCATTTTTGAGAATTTGATAGAAATCTATTAATTCATCTACAATTCTATCAAAATCACTTAACGAATACCACCCCTAAGTCAACTTGTTCCAAAAATTAAGAGAGAAATAAAAATAATACTAAAACCGATAAAATACAAAAATGAAAAAAATTGATAGATCCCCGACAAACCACCCAAAATTCGATAAGTTGTCTGGAAAAAAAAGAACCCAAAATCCAAATCGTTTTAGAAAGTCCAACTTTATTCTCGAAATAAATTGACGTTGCAACTTGTAACTCTATGTAAAAGATTTGCTAGTTGGCCGTCGATGTGTGATTGTAGACTTTATTTTAATTTATGATTGTATTAATTTTGGCACTGAAACTAATTAGCAGTGATTTTAAGAAAATTTATTAGGGTGCAAAAATATTCTTAGAGGATCTATAGAGCTGTAAAGATGTTATTAACAATTTCTAACCAAATGTTCAAAAAAAAAAAAAATTATAACCAATATCATCCCACCGATCGAATAGAGTCGACGTCATGCTTTAGTCCTATTTAATACCAACTTGCCTCCGATCTAGTTACGTAAACACTTATTGATTGATGTATATGCATGGAACAAACTAGTATTTGTACAACTAATATATGAATTATAATTGACAACAATTTGCATACCTACCAAACTTTTATGCGGATTTTTGTTCTAAAGTAGTAATTAACTTCCACGGACCCACTGATATTGCCTTGGTGTGTTTGACAAATACGTGTGGGATTACGCGTATGAAACCGGTGGATATGTTATAATATTATACTACTAACCTAATTATATGAAAAAGCATTTTAAACCATACGTGTTTTCTTAACTCAAACAAAACTCCTACTTTTCGTTATTACTCTTAAACTTTATAAACCTTTACACTAGTTATACAATATACTCCCAAAATCTAACCACCTTAAATTTGGGTCCCAAAATCTCACACACCGCTCCTATCAGAATTGAACTACGCGGGTTACAAGTTGCATAACCTATTAATCTATTATATATGGAATAGGGTTTTCTGCAAATAAACCTTCAAAGTGGCTAGATTTTGCGACTTTACCCTCCAAGTCAAAAACCCACAGAACAACCCTTAAAGTATAAGTTAACCCGCAATATAACCCTCGGCCATATATGAATTCTTTCAGTCCATATATAAGCGATTGCATCTTCTTTTAAGAGAAAGTCATTCTTTATAATAAGTTTCTAAATAAACATGTTTGTAGCATACGGTAAAAAAATCTATATATGGCCGAGGGTTATATTGTGGGTTAACTCATACTTTAGGGGTTGATCTGTGAGTTTTTGACTTGGAGGGTAAAATTGTAAAATCTAGTTACTTCGAGGGTTTATTTGCAGAAAACCCTATGGAATATGGTCATGTTGATGTATTGGCTTTGCGTTTCCTTGTTGGTTCCATGTTGCAAAGCATTGATGTAAATTGAGAATTTTTTTTTTTGGCTAAGAAAAGTGAGATATTCTTTTTGCCAACCATTTTAAAATTAAAATACATTAATTGCATGGTATATTCAACTCTTCTTCTTTTTGTAGCTAGCTGCACATGGTATTTAGCTCATTTAGTGGCCAATAAAAATCTAAAAGTCAATAGAGATGTTAAAAAACAAAAAAAGAACTGGAAAACAGTCTTTTTTGACTTTCGAGTTTCCAATACTAAATACGATAATGATACATTACCTTGTTGACTTATGAATGGCATAATTTTTGTAGAGAAAAAAATAAGCTTTTTTTTATCATTTTTCCCATAAAAATGAGCAAAAAAATATTAGAAAATGGCATATGATACATAATTAGCTACTGATTAATGTGTAATTGGTCGTCCATGTGCTCTTTAACTAATTAAAATGGAATCGTTTGACAAATTTCAGAAGCTTCGACATGTTGTCGGTTAATCATATATTCTGATTATGTATTAAGTCAAAATTGATAGTTTATTTGTGAATGTCTAAGTTCCATGCATAGAAGCGGATGGTCATGATTCTTATGATAAGTAAAAAAATAAAAATGAACATTGTGTAATAGTTGAAAAACTCACTTTAGAAAATAAATTAGTTAGAAAAATCATAAATGTCTAAAAGAATAGAAATTTGATTATTAATATTTCATTTTTTATATAGTACGAGACTTTATTTTGTAATTCATTTACTTGAATTATTGGGTTTTTTCTAACGTGACCAGTTTTTTGTTTAGAAAAAGGTTTATTAAATACGTGGAAGCTCTTTGGTCGACTAAGGGCTTTAAAGCTTTTACACCAAAAAGTATTGAGTTCGAGTCCCGGAAAATACAAATTGTTGGAAGAATAATTTACATGACATTTCCAGCGTGGTGCAAAGAGAGCCGATGTGTCTCACATATCAAGGTTAAAATTGTCCGTTGTATAATCGTCCGTATAACTGTTCTCATAATTTGAATTCATAAATCTAAAAGATTAAAAAAAAAAAATTGTGATACGAAATGTAGCTACTTTTTTTGTTAAATGAATATAGCGACTTGTTCGATGCCACTATCAACACGAAAGATATCAATATTTTATTTTCCTTAGTGGTCAAAAAAGAAATTCCCTTTAATGATAATTTCGATATGAGGCCGTTATAATGAACGCGTGAACTTTAAAAAAAACAATAGAATTTCACCAAAACCTTACCAGCATATCGAAATATTAAATTCAAATTTACCTATATATCTTTATTTTATTCACAAGAAATCTTTTCCCTTTTTTGCACTTTTCTCCGTGATTCTGTTCTGTTCTCATGAAGCTTCTTTGATTCTCGTTTTTATCTCAATATTTTTATTTCTCGAAACCTCAATTTTTTGCATATTCTTAGTTGTCAGTGACTACGATTAGCCTAAATTCTATTTTCGTAAAGTTTTTTTAAATTATAATTCTCTCTTTTTCGCTTTGCGTTGCTTTAAAGTTTTCTCCCAAAATTAAAAGAAAAAATTCATTAATCCGTGATTAGAGCGATTTAATCGTCTGATTTGTCTCTTCTTCATGATATTACCTGATTAAGCAAAACAAAATCACAATTTTACAAAAAGGTAAGCTAAATTTTATCTCTCTCTTTCTCTCTGCGTTCTTAGTTCTAAATTTTCCTTTTTTAGGCTTTATTCGTTTCTGATTTTCTCCTGCAACTTCAACCTAAAAAAGATCCGATTTTTATTCAATCCCGATCGATTCAAAAGATTCGGTTTTTCATCTTTCTTCTTCAGGGTTTCGTCTTTATCTCTTCTGCAATCGATTTGCATGTCATGTTTCTGGGATTGATTTAAAATTCTGAGAAAAATTCAAGCTTTTTTGCTTTTTGGGTTCTTATGCAAATTACATGCATGTTACTCTTAAGGGTCTGATTAAAGCTTTGATTTTTTTTCCGATTCATGCAGATTTTGAAGCTCTCTCGTATGAATTCTCTGTTGAGTAGCAAGAATCTGAGATTCTTTTCAAAATCAATTGCTTGTAAATGTCTTCTTCTTGTTGGTATTGCTCTGTTTTACAGAGCTTTGTTACTTTCTTACTCTCCTAGAACTAGCTTAACCGGTAAAGCCCGGTACATGTCCGGTTCGGATTCCTTAACCGGTGGAGTACGAACCGATAAGTTTCTTGAGGTACCTCAGATTGTATGGGGATTGAATAATCAGAAGATAGCTTTTGCTAGAGCTTGTTTAACGGCGAGAACAATGAACAGAACGCTTCTTTTGCCTAGTTTAAGTGCTTCCTTGTTCTACAAGGAAGTTGATAAGCTTCGTCCGATTCCTTTCGATAGAGTGTTTCAATTCGAAAGATTTAACTCGTTGTGTAGCGGGTTTGTGCGGCTTGCTAGGTTTTCGGATGTTAGAAATAGAAAAGAAGTGTTTGATTTAGAGAAAGGTAGTGGAAGAAGATGGACTGTTGAAAGAGATTTGGAACAATTGAAACAATCCGCTCGTAATGGATCGATTGATGAGTTTGAAGTGATTCGTGTTATAGGGAAGAACCCGTTCTTGTGGCATGATCATTGGCCGGTTAAGGACTATGCTAAGGTCCTTGAGTGTATGGTAGTGGTTGATGAAATAGCTAAAGAAGCAGATAAAGTTGTGATGAAGATCAGAGAAGCAGGGGAAAAAGCGGCAAGAGAGAAGCTCGTACCGAAAACCGAAACCTCGGGTCCTGTTCCGTTTGTTGCGGTTCACATGAGGATAGAGATAGATTGGATGATACATTGTAAGAAGCTAGAGCAAAGGAAAAAGGTTTCAGAGATATGTAGTAGTAAAAGAGAGATTATGGAGAGAGTAGGGAACATTTCGGGTTTAAAGACACCAACGGTTCTATACTTAGCGGTAGCGGATAGTCTCTTAGAAGAAAAAGAAGCAGATTCATCGGTTTTAACGGGTTGGAGAGACGGGTTAATACCGTTTGAGAAGAAGAAACTCGGAGTTAAAGAAGAGATTTACGGGAAGTATTCGTATTTGATTCAATCGGCTATAGATTACGAGGTTTGTTTAAGAGCGGATGTTTTCGTTGGTAATAGCTTTTCGACTTTCTCTAGTCTCATTGTACTTGAGAGGACTCAGAAGGCGATACGGTTAGGGGTTACGAGTTCTTGCGACAATGGTGGAAATGAATGGAGTTCGTATGCGTATAATCTTGCTGGAGAATCAATGGGAGTTCCAAGGAGATGGATGACGAATATGACGGATTCGAGCTTGCAAGCTATTAGCTATGGCTCTAATTCTGTTTCTTGTTCAAGTGGGTGGAAATGAACATTTTAGATACTTCAGTTTTTTTGGTCTTTTTTATACAATTCGTTTATTTGTGCATAAACATTGTTTAGATCATCAAGTTAATCTGTTGTTTTTTGTGAATCATTTGGATATAAGAGCAATAAAAAGAGCTAGAATATATGAAAAAAAATTCTTTAATTATTGAACAAGGTATCTATTATCTATGCATAAACAAGAAAAACAGAGTTTCTTCATTGAACTTCAAGAACTAACAATGGAGTTTGCAGGTTTGGATCTTTCTTCAGCTAAGAACTAGCACTGCTTTCTTGCGGCATAGAGACGGATTGAAGCTAGCCCGACGACCAAAGACGCTGTCCCGACGACTGTTAAAACACATTTTAGGAATCGAGAAAATCATGACGAGATACAAAAGCATTTGACCAAACATTTTGGAATCCAAGAACTAAACATACTCATTAGAGATTTCTTGATTAGCTTGCATCTCCTTTTCTTCTCTGACTCAATATTTGGAATAGACATATGAGGATGCTCGGCCGCAGCTAAGATGATTTCGAATAACTTACCGAATTCTCCTAGTTTGGAACTGATTTGTATTGGATCTTCAATCCCTATCTCTTCTGTAACCTGCAAAAGATCAGTACATGAAATATTATTATTCAGTTTATGGTTACAATCTTTTGATGATTATAAATTAAGAAGAAAGATTAGTATTACTCTAGTGGATTCTTCATTAGCCATTGGGAATGGATCAAGATCAGTTTTTGATGCAACCATAAGGCAAGGAAACTTGAAACCCGCGTCTTTGCTAGTTGTTGCAACCTCAGCAAGCAAATCAATGGCTCTCTTCCACGAAGACTCATCAGAAGAATCGTAAACAAAGATCGCTACATCGCAAGAAGCCAATGCTTCATTTGATAATATGAATGCATTTTCTTCTAGGATTTGAATTTCCTTCATCACCAGAATTTTCTTTTTATGTGCATGTACTCCGGATTTGTCAACCGTATTAACAGCATAACGTTCCTCGGTTGATCCATTGTTGTTTTCATCATTGTATGACCTAAGATTCATATAATCACATACACAAGAATGTAACTTATGCTATGTAAATTTATATACTGAGCTGAGTTCAAATAATTGGACATACCTGCCGATAAATCGGTTGAGCAATGCAGATTTTCCAGCATTCTTGGGTCCAAACACAAAACATTGAACAACTTTTCTTTCGGATTTTTGCTCCTTGCGATCAAGAACTCGCCTCCTAGTAACGCGAATCGCTGAAGATGGATCATTTTCGAATCCAAGGTAAATCAAATATTCCAGACTCCTAGCTGGATCTATTAGTGTCATCAATGACCACTGCAAAGATTGTAAAAAAGATTTAGGAAAAAAAGTTTAAACTTTTGAAATGGGTTCTTCTTAAAATCGTTTAAAAGACTTGTTTTGATTACCAGTGAGAGGTAAGATTCATAAGATAATCCTCCATTCTTTGTTTCCTCTGTGGCATTATTATAAGGAGCTTCATTCCAAGGACTGTTCATTAATGATTCAAATCAATGTCATTACACAAAGCAAATGAAATAATAACATTGTAATCAAAAATCGCGCGAAAGTGGAAAACTGTTACCTATCAGGTGCAGTTTGAAAGAAATATTTAGTCTCATTAGGTCCCACGTTATTATCCTGAGAAAATTCATATATGATTTTTAAGAAATTCACAAGTACATATACCTAAGACATAAACTAGAAAATTCAAGAAATTACATTGTTTTTATCACAAAACATATAGACTTTTGTTAAGTGTCCAATAGCATCATTTGTAAGCTCAACACTCTGCACAATTAGCAAAAGAAATGCCAAATCAGAAACAGTAGAAAATAATCACAATGAAGCCAAAACAAAATGACTTCCATTTCAGTAGATTTTTTTACCTGATCAGGCTTGCGTTTGAATGACGAATAAGGAATCATATGATCCGCGAGTCTTAAATCGTTGGTATACCCGAATTTCCTAAGTAAAATCCATAATCTTTTGATATATCCTTCTTCCACAAAATATGTGTTTAGAAACAAGAAACCATCCCATGTGATCCCTTCTTCATTAACTCCTTGTGGAAACCGTTCTTGCACAACTTTTCTTATATATTTTTTTTTATCAGGCTTGAATGGTCCATCGAAGCACCGAACCTATATTTTAAAGAAACTTTGATTGTTCTATAGAGACACTCAAGATTATGTAACATAAGAGGGAATAAGAGGAAATAAGAGGAAACCTGAAACTCATTTAAGTAGGCGTCACAGAGAACATCATCCATGTCTTTAGAGATTAAATAGATACGTTTCAAGGCAGCGACACAACGAGGCGTCAATGACTTGGTTTCTCGATCATATATAAATCCAGGGTGAGTAACCGCGTAATGCGCATGCTTGATAACCGTTCGAGCCTACACAAGAAACTTACGATTGATTAGGATGGTCATTTTCATTGGTTGACACAGTTGTGAATGTTCTTGAAAATGCTTAAAGTATATGATCTCACGCACAAGGTAAATGACATGTTCTAGATCCTGAGCAGACCACATGATAAATGTCTCGATCTCTGGATTTTGTTTCATTATAGGTGTTATTATATCGTCAATGCTTATTTGACATGCTTCCATGCCAACTTTATAGCCTGCCAATATGATAGGAACTGTCACCTGTTTAACAAAAGTGTCACAAGAAAAATTTGTATTAGTTATTATTTAGTTGAAGTTACATATGTTACCAAAATTAAAATTTGCTATACTATGATTCAACAACAATACAATTCTTACGGATTTTTTAAAAAACCAAGAAAATCTTAGAAACATAGTATATTAAATTCAAAATGATTTCCCGCGTGATTTTACGCGGGTACAAATCATAGTTTAAAATCCTAGTTCCCGCGCAAAATTCAAATATAAACTTGCCATACTATGATTCAATAAAAACACAATTCTAATAATAACACCACAATTCTAACGGATTTAAGAGAAAAAAAACAAGCAAATCTTATAAACATAGTATATTAATCAAAATGAGTTCCCAGTTCCCACGCAATTTTACGCATGTACAAATCATAGTTTTAAATCCTAGTTCCCGCGCAAAATTCAAATTCTAGTTTTAATAAAAAATGTCACATAAATTCAAGAGAATGAGCACAAAATCTACATTTTTCTACTCGCAAATCGATTGATGAATACGAAGAAGGAAGAAACTAAAACCTCTAATTCTCGAAACAGAGGAAGCCAGTAATCACTCAAACGGTCAAGAGTCTCCGGTCTATCGAATGAACATGTCAAAACAATTGAATCTGCTTGCTTAACTTCCTTAATCACCTTTTCCTTATCTTCCGGTCTGCAGAATTTATTAGCAAAGAAGTTTATTACCCTTATTGATGACAATTTATACAACTAGGAGAACATTTACCTCGAAGAAGTGTCGATAATTGTCGCGGGAATACCGTCAGAGAAGCATTCAGCAGGTAAATGGGTATAAGGTAACAGAGGAGGGATGTTTGGATCTAAAGAACCAGTTAATGCAGCCTTAATCAAACTTGATTTTCCAGTGCCTTGTTCACCAACCACAACAATTCGTATCGGTTTTCGCGAGCCACGAGGATCTCTTACACCAATCCTCACCATCTGATTATGCAAAAAAAACATTGAAAATACTTTTAGACTAAACATATACTGATCATGTAAAAACATATAAGAAGATCTGAAACAGAGAAGGAGACTATACAATGGCCATAATCATATTACTAAGCATGACTCGGAGTCTCGGTGAATTTAGATGCCTGTAAATCAAGATTCAGGTATTGTAAGTTTAAAAGGAGAAGAATTATATACAATCCATAATATGAAATTACTGAAACAGAGATGATCAACATAAAGATGCATACTTTTTTCAGAAGAATTTAGATTCTCAAGAACAGTAAAATGAAAATTAACTTAGAAGAAGATCAAAATGCAAGAAACAGGCGGGATGGTAAACAAAGCTTGTGAAAGATGTGAAATTTCAAAAGAAGAAAAGAAAGATTCTTCAGTTTTTGTTATGTTTTTGTTTTTCATTTCATTTCATTTCATGTCTATTTATTTACTGATTTAATTACCAGTGAAATTAGACAAGTGTCTACTAGTTCTTAGTGAATTAGATTTGTTTTTGTTTTAACGGTGAAAATTGGACGAATGAGATTGAAAATCTTGACGTGGATACAACTGGTCTTCTTAATTTTATTTTGTTTTTTACCTTTTTCGTGTTCAAAGCTTTTAATTACTTGCATTAATTTGGATACTCTATTCTTAGATAAAAAATTAAAATATATATATATATCTCTTTACTTTGTTGATATTTTAACTAATTATAAATCATTTGTGTAAGTTATAGTAAATAATTCATAACAATGGGATCAAATATGTTGAACTATATAACACTGTGCGAATTTATTAACTATAGTATGAAATATGTAAATACATCAGATTTTAATGTAGAACGTAATACATAACAAAATATAAAAATGCGGGAGATTAAAATATGAATCTTAAAAAATCAATGTTTAGGTTAAGATATGTCGGAGTGAAAATGTACAAGCTTATTTATTATATATATATATATATATATATATATATATATATATATATATGTTTTTCAACCGTTAAAATGCGAGCGAAATTATCTTTTCAAATTTCCCGCGTAATAATCCAAAATTAACCCAAAATTATTTTTCGATATCCCCTACAAAATTAACCCAGAATTATTTTTAAAATTTAAGATATACCCAAATTCACTCATTTACCTAATTGTCCTAAGATAAATCCAACTTTTGTTCAACACAAAATTCAAGTTTATTTTTTTCTCCTTTTTAGAGGTTTGACTAATTATAAATCTTTGCTAGCTTTCTATAGAAAATCAGTATTATATTTGAAATTAAAAAAAGAGAGATTAAAGAGATACATTAATTTTGTAGGATTTGCAAATTAATGAGTTAAAACTAAATTACATTAGATAAAAAATAGCTTTTGAGATTTGGCATTGGAAGAGGATGAATGGTTACATTTATTACAAGATTTTATTTGTATGAGAGAACCAATGAATGTAATAGGAACAATATTTCATTCACAATATAATAATTGTAGGTCACATAGGAAAGAAATATTTTTGTTTGTATTGTTGTTGATATGATATTAGCAAAAAGTAAAACCAATAAGACCAATGATCGATTTCTTCAATAGAAAACTAATTTTATCTAAATATCGAGAATATAATTAGATATTGTCCGATAGATAGGGAGTAATGGCTTCTAATGAGAACGACTTCATCCACTTTTATTGTTTGGTCTAAAACTAAATAAAGATATCTAGAGAATTTTTTTCATAATGTGCATGTTTATTTATACACTTTCTTTTGTGTTGTTTTAGAATATTCAATCATTTTAATATTGAACAGTTCATTTTGCATCAAAACAAATACCAACTTCTTAATGAATTACAAAAACACAAACTTATGTTGATTCGACCAAATTAAATATAAAATTAGTCGATTTTAACAACCGTTTGATATATTGAGAAATTTACTATAACCACTGAATGGTTTGATATATTGAGAAATTTTTGAGCCTTTGACTTCTAATATTAAATTGGTTAATAAACTTTAAAATTGATTTCGGAGTTCTATACAGTTTTAAACTTTTGTATTGGTATGAGTATGAAGCACTGTTTTCTATAAACACATCCCTCACATCATGTAAACTAATTAAACTTCGGTTGAAGAACTAAAGTAATTACCCAAATCAAGCTAGCTAGAACCATAACATAACATCTTTTTTTAGTGTCATTTTAGTGTAGCAGAAAGATGTACGATTTCATATTCACTTTCTCTCTTATATATGCAGAACCCTAATAACCTTTTAAAGCCTCACCAAGATTCAAGGCATAAGAAACAACTATCACTCTCATTTGTAAACTAAATTAGTAACATCATGAAAATCATTTTCTCTCATCCTAGTTCTACTTCTCCTTTCATCCTTTTTGGCACCTCAAACCGCAACCTCGTTCTCCTTATTCCCATTTCCGAACCCGCTTTCATTTTTGGTGGAAGTATTGGCAATGGTTACCGAGTATTCAAATCAAATTCCACATTTCCTCTCCAGTTCTCATGTTCACCAGTTTCTCCATTTTCATTCTCTTCATCATTCAAGAAATCTTCTAATGGTTCCTTCTCCTCTCTCTGGCCAACACTATAATTGTTATTGTTGTTACTATTCCCCCATCCATTCATCATCATCATCATCTCATCATGGTTCATGTTACCACGTCCTTGTTCTCCACGATTCCCAATTGCATTAGCTCTCAACGGATTACGAGCCATCATCTCAATATGTGACTCTGTCCTCACTTGTCCTGCTTGAGCCATAGCAGCCATTCTTAACCTCGCTTCTTGAGCCTTCATCTCTCTATCCAACTCTGTTTTCACCTCTATACACGCTTTTCTCTCATCTTGGAGCAATTGTTGTTCGATCATCAACCTTTCCTCTGATCTCAGCTCTCCATCCCTTCTCTTTTCAGATATCATGTTGAAAGCTTGGACTTGTTTCTCGAACGTCGCTGTGAATTCCGCAACTTTGGCTGCAATGTTGTTGTCCCATTGCTGACTGCGAGGTAGGCTTGTCGGGTCTGATTCGAGGAGGATTCTATCGTCTTCTTCTGCTTCGTAATCTGCTACAACATGATACGGTAACAACCTGCATATATCGAAAGAAAACAGAGAAATCGCAACAATTCGTAAGCGATACACGATGGTGATAATAAGACTACATCTGAATTCATCAACACAATAACCTTTTCATATATGCATCAAAAGAGTACAATCTTGAAAACAACAAGCTATATGGATCATCCAGGCACAAAATCACACTGTAATGAAGTAGAGAACTTTTCTACAATGCTGTAATTTAGGATCTACACTTGAAGAACTCAGATTATAATACGAACTTCTACCAAAAAGGTGAAGAAAAGCAACACTCTAAATAAAGCATTGGCCTTTATGATTAGACATGACAAGTCAAATCAAGAAAACAATGACTAGTTATTCATTCCTCTACAGCTAAGTACTACCAAAGAGATCAAATCAGTCAAAGAACACTCCTTTAAAATCACTATACCACAAATTCAAAATTGAGGAAAAATCTGAAATAAAAAACGAACCTTTCACAAGCATCTTCAAGAGAAACGAAAGGTCTCTTAAAATCAGGATGACAAACACGCCACGCGTCTTGATAAGAAAACTGTAACTCCAATTGATTCACCGGAGGACGCATACTCGATTTCTGTTGCTGTTGTTGCTGCATCATCATCATCTGCTGATTCGTCACAATCTGCTGAAAACTAAGGTTAGTGTTTATGTTCTGAAGAGATGGGTTAACGGGTCGGGTCTGGATAAACCCTTGTGGTCGGAAATGAGAGTCGATGTTCGCCGGAAACCTCGATTGTTGTTGCTGCAACTGTTGCATAAGAAAGAACTGTTGTTGACGCTGTTGCATTTGTTGTTGATGTTGCATTTGTAGTAAGAGTTGATTTTGTTGCTCTTGATTCTTCGATTCCTCCATTTTTTTCTCTTCCTTAGGGTTTTTGTTTGCACTGTGAAATGTTCTTCTTCTTCTCCGCCATTAATATACGATTTTGAAGGTAGACAAAAGCTTAAAGTATTGATTTTTAATGTATCTAAGCTCATTAAAGGCCCAATATGATTTAACACATATGATAAATAAGCGTAGTGGGCTTTCTGATAGTATATAACACAAGGCAAATTTCACTTTATCACAAAACTGTTACTTCATGAAACGTAACATATAACTGACTACAAATATTATCATTTCACCATGAAACCAATTATGATTTTCTATTTTCGGATTTCATATATTTTGAGATTTTTTTAATAGTTGCAATTTCATTTAAAACGACTGTATCTATTGTGACTAATTTAAGTAGAGACGTTTTCAAAAACATAATATCAATGAACGGGTATTCGTTTTCACAAAAGTCTTATGAACCCAATCACAAAACAAGTCTCCCATGATGATGCAAGCTCTAAAGAAATTGATACTCTCATAATGATAAAAAATTGAAACAACAAAAATACTTGTGGCGAGTCGAAAAAACCGTCAGGAACATGATAAAGCTCATCCAGAACACCGACTAAATAAAATATACAAATCTAAATATACTAATATGAAATCCATATATCAAACATGTACACTATGAAAAAATCATATTCTCGAGATCTAGATACAATTCGATTTTAGTAGAAAAATTCTAGATGTGCATGAAAAATACAAACACCTACCAACTTATGGTTCACTATTTCTTTGTTTATACCAAATAGTTTGTTTAGAAATATAAATTTAGTCTCTTACATTCTTAAGAAAATATACGCATAAACGCACCATGACTTGTACACCTGTAATTTCGGTTTGATCTGTTAAAAAATCTTTTAGTTTTGATTTTGGAATTTTCGATAGTTTTAAACATTTTTTCTCTATTAGTTAAGCTATTTTTTTATGTAAACACATCCGTCACATTTGAACTAATTAAACGGCTTGAAGAATTATACTGCATTTTATGATTTTAAATTTTTAATATACGATTCTGAAATTTGAAGGAAATAAAACTAAAGTATTGATTGTTATACATATAAGCCCATTAAAGGTCCAACTTGTTTTAACAAACACTAAACAACACATGACAAACTAGCCCAATGGGTTTTTCATGATATAACACATAAGGCAAATTCACTTTCTCCTTGAGTAAATATTTGCCTTGAAAGGCTTTTTCATGACCATTGTGATAAATTGTTGCTTCTCAGATAGATCAACCTCTTCACCTTCTACGCATTTCCACTCGTATTTCCAAACCATATTGGCTACATAGTATTCGAGATGAAGCAGCGAAAGGCTGTAACCAGGACACATCCTTCGTCCCGCTCCAAACGGCATCATCTTTATCTCACGAGTTCCCGTCATATCGAACCCTTCCGCTTCCCCGTTCTCTAGAAATCTTTCTGGCTTAAACGTCAAAGGATCCTCCCATATTTTCGGGTCCCGACCCATTTCTCCAACCATAAAGTTTATAGTACCTATCCAACACATATCAAATACATTTATAATTAGACCAAATGGAATCTAAACTAATCTTTTGCAAGGACTTAGAGAAACAAACACTAAAATCATCACTAAGTTGTTCCACGAATCTAAATCATTGTTGCTATATTACTAGCACGAGGTTATATATTTTCTAATGTAAATCAGACATTTCCGATTGGAGATCGCCCATCACATGAACCATTCAACCGTGTTCCGAAATACGGATTTGTTTCAAGAGTACTTCCTCCGTTTCATTTTAGTTGTTATTCTAGGTGATTTCACATCAATTAAGAAAATATTTTACCCCTGATTAATGTGTTTTTGATTTGATTTCTACAATTAATAAGAAAAAAAGTACGGAAAAAATTGAAAATTAATCATAAATCTGCATTGAAAATGTTAAACGACAACTAATTTGAAACAAAATAAAAAACGTAGAATGACCACTAATATGAAACGGAGGGAGAGAGTAACCTAGGCATGACCACGGTTAGAGTTATTGCGGTTACGGTTTATTAACCACCGGTTACGGTTATGAATTTTTGTTAACCTTAACCTTAACCATTTAATATACGGTTAAAACGGTTACGGTTAAAACGGTTACGGTTATATACGGTTACGGTTAATACGGTTACGGTTAGATACAATTATATTTTTTATTGAATGTGATATTAGGTTATAATTATACAACTTCGTAATTTTTTTAAAAGAAATATTTAAACAAAAAAATAAGTCTGAAAAATATATTATTTAAAATTTAAAATATATTTTAAAAAGTCATGATCGTACGCTATATTTTTGAATGGTTTTAAATTAAATTCAAAGAAAAATTTTCTTTTTTTATTTAGGAATAACAGTAATACTAGATTTTCAAAATTTTGAATTTTTTTGGTTCCACTATCTAAATTTAGCTCTATGAGTTTTCTATTATTTAAAATTTGAATTTTTTTTCTTCCTCACACTTTATATTGTAGACGTAATAATTTAACACTATATTTAACTTAATTAAAAATTGCTATCATGAAACAGTTTGTTGACAATTCATGTAAGAATAAATCATAATTAAAAAATGAAAAAAAAATAACTAATACTAAATACGGTAAATAGTTCATATGTAAGCTAAAATAGATAATTAAAAAAAAGGTGTAAAATAATTTATATGTTTCAACAAATGGATAATGATGAAATGAAACCATTGCCTCACTAAAAACCTTATCAAGAAAACCCATTGGGACAAAACTTGACAAGGAAAAAAAGAGTACAATCGAGCCACTTTTCCCATTTGTTGAAAGGGGATTACAAAATTAATAACAAATAAAATATTAATCACTATCATACGACCTCGTTGAAGATACATCGCTATCAACATCTTCTAGCTCTTCTTCATTGTCTCGAATGTATTCTTGTTGTCTATATTCGGCTCTAGTCCAATCATCTAGACACGCTTGAGCTTCGAGAGAATCTGGACTCATTCTTGATCGAGTTTCATCTAAAATTTGACCTCCCATACTAAAAGCACGTTCAACAGAAATTGTAGAAACTGGTGAAGAAAGAACGTCTTTCGCAATTATAGTTAAAATCGGATACTGAGATTGATGGTTTTTCCACCATTGAATGATTTCAAAGTTATTACCTGCATCTTCATCACTAAACTCAAAGTTAGTAGATAAATAGTTTTCAAGTTCTGAACGATTACCTGATGGTCGCTGTCGTTTTTGTCGCCTCATCCTTTCTGCAAGACTTAGTGTAGACGTTGATGACATATCATTTAATATAGATGATTCAATTACTTGTGGTGTTACATGCCTATGAACTCTATAATACTCATCATATAAATTTTCTATGTCTGTTCTTGAACTAGAAATAATGCTTGAAACACTAACACTATCAGATAAATGTAATAAATAATAATATGTGGTGAGATAATCAGATAAACCATCTAATTTAGTTCTAGGATCTAAAATAGATGCAAGCAAATTAAGAGGTGGAGTTTCCTTATAGTACTTTAACCATTTTTCTCTCATATTTTCAATGCATAGTGACAAAACAATATTATTTTCATGTTCATGCATCACATCAGCAATATTAACACATTCATACAAAAGTAAATGACTAGTAGGATAATAAACACCCGATAATAAATATGTTGCATCATTAAAACATTTTAATAATTTTAAAAGTGCACTACAATCATCCCAATGACTTGGCCATAAAGTTAAAGAACTACAATTTTGCTGAATAAAACTACACAATAAATCTTTATGACCAATTGAATCAACAAGCATATCGTAAGTTGAATTCCAACGAGTAGGAATGTCTCGAGAAAACCTCTTAGGACGTACATTATGCATTTTACAAAATCTAAACCATTGTTTCATCAATTGTGGATGCCCCCATAAATAATTCAAAGCTTTTTTGATTGGTGAAACAATATTATTTTGAGAAATTAATAAACCATCTTGGACACATAAATTTAAAACATGACAAGTACATCGAAAATGAAAATACTTTCCTCCTAAAATAGGACTACAATTATTTATTAAATCATCAATGGAAGCCGTATTAGCATTTGCATTGTCAAATGAGACAGAAAATATCTTGGTAGTTAAATTATATTCTTGTAAAATATTTTTTATTAATTTAAAAATATTATCAGCGGTATGTCTTTCATCAAAAACTCTAAAAGAAATAACTCTCTTTTGGATAAACCAATCACTATCAATCCAATGACACGTAATACCCATATAATGATGAATTTGCCATTGATCACTCCAAATATCACAACATATCGAAACTTTATTATCAAAATTAGAAAACACATTTTGTAAATCATCTTTTGTTTTTCGATAAAGTGATTTTAAAGTAAGTGTAGTTCGTGGAACTCTCTTAGCTTGAGGATTTAAAGCATTTTTGCAATAATTATTAAAACCCAACTTTTCACCAAAACTAAATGGAAGATGGTCAACGGCAACACATTTTGCTAATTCTTCTCGATTTTTTTTATCAGAATAATGAAAAGATGAAATGTTAGAAATAACATTATGAGTAGCATCAAGCTTTTCAAGATGAGTTTTAAGTAAGTGATATTTATATGTTCCATATCCTCAACCTGTTTTCCAAGAAAAATCTTTATTGCAATAATTGCAACATGCTTTCATTTCTCCATTTAAATTTTCTTTTCGAAAGTGTACCTTAAACATATCGGAAGCATTTTGACGTTGTTTTTCAGAGTCTCTGTTGGGTTGTTCTCGAGTTGCACTTTCTTGAGTATTGATGGTTGGTAGATGAGCAGCTTCTCTTTCAGTGTCAAGATTTGAACCGAAAGACATTATGATACAAAAGTTTAAAATAAAATAAAAATTAGAGTAAAGATGACAAGAAGCAAGATTGATGATGAGGTTTGTTTTTGTAATAAAATACTAACGCATGCATGCACTGATGCAAGAAACAAAATTTATAAAAGACTTTGTTCCTAAAAATGTGGTAACCAAACAAAATAAATCTTTGAAATTTTCTAAAACAGTTTTAGAAACCAACGGCTACTTATTTACAATTAATCAAAATTATTTATTTATGTAAGATAAATTAAACAAACGGCTATATTTATTTCAAACTTAAATAAATTTAAGTTTAACTAAAATATAGCTTAATTTACAATTTTCTCATAAAATTAGTTAATAAAATTAGTTAGAATCCATAATAGTAGGCATTTTTTAATCGGTTGCAACTTGTATCCACGATCCTTTTTTTAATTAATGTTAGTTAAATTTATTCTAAATTTGAGGTTTTTAAATATTATTTATATTAGTAAGAAAGCAATCAATTATATTTTAACACATTCAGTTTTACATTTTAGTTATTATTGATTTAATTTTTCTAAGTATTATAAAATTACAATCTATAAATACTGATCATATGTAATTTTACTATGTCAAATTTACCATACATAATTAATTATATACAATTTTAATTTTGATTTTAAAACGGTTACGGTTAAATTTTTAACCTTACGGTTAACCGGCGGTTTTCATACGGTTACGGTTAGTTAACGGTTATGGTTAACAATTAACTTTAACCATAACTAATGTACTTTTACGGTTAACGGTTATGGTTTTTAACCGTTTTATACGGTTACGGTCTGGTTACGGTTTAAAACGATACGGTTACGGTTAGAAATACGGTTACGGTTAGATTTTGGTCATGCCTCAGTAACCTATTGAGAGAACATACCTTCGCGAGGAACAAGGAAACCACCTAAAACGGTGTCGTTTGTAACCTTATGGTAAGACAAGTAATGACCAGGAGGGTGTCTTCCTAAACTCTCCAAGATCACAGCTTTAAGATAACTCAACTTCCCTAACTCCTCTTCTTTAATCTCTTCTTCTTCTCCGGTTACAACACTCTTCATCTCCTCATAAACCTTCCCCTGTATCTCAGGATACTTCACCATAACCGCCATAATCCACTGCATTGCCGTAGCAGTAGGATCAGTCGCTGCATTAAGAAACTCAGAACACAAACTCACAATCTCCGATTCACTCAACTTCCTCTTCTTCCCTTCTTCTTCCTCCATCGGAATCTCTAAACTCAATAACGTATCAACATAACAGAGCACATCACTTGCGTTTTCTTGACTCCGAGCATTAACGTATCTAAGTATAACACTTTCTTGAGACTTCCTCAAATCTAAAAACTCTCTCCATTTCTTCTTAAGCAAGAACTTGGTTACACTTGGGAAGATGTTTAGAACACTGAACTTACTGTAGCTTATGAGCATTTGGTACTGAGCTTCTTCGATTTCTCTGATTTCTTCTCTTTTTAACTTCTCACCGAAACACATCAAAGCTAATAAACAGAACATAGCGTGACGAAGATGCTCCAATGCGTTAAAGACGTAACCTTTATCTCTCTGCTCTGTTTCGAAAAGATCGGTTAAAATCTCCAAAGCCCATTTACGCGACGGCGCGTGCGCTTTAACACGCGCCGGTTGGAGGATTTCGGAGGTTAGGTTACGGCGGAGTGTTCTCCAGAGAGAGCCGTAGACGGAGGAGTGGATGTCGTGTTGGTTACTAGTGATGACTTTTGTTGTAGGAAGTGCGAGTGGACGGTCGGAGAAAACTGCACCGTTTTGGACAAGTGCTTCGTGAGCTAGTGATTTGTCGGTGAGCCATATCGATGGTTTTGAGCCTACGTGGAGTGTTATGATTGGTCCGTGACGTGAGGATAAGTCACGGAGAACGTTTTGGAAATCGGAGAAGCTGTTTTTTTTAAGCCAGTTTATGTTTCCGATGATCGGGAAACGTGGTGGGCCTGGTGGGAGTTTGTGTGGTTGTGAAAATGTATGAAAGTAAATATGAATAGTGATTTGATTCGGTGGGGGTTTTCTTGTGGGTGGAATTTTATGCATGATAGAAACTAAACTAGTAGTACAGGTTACTTTCTTTTGTGGGTTATGAAATTGTGTGTAAAAGTTATCGAGAAGTAGAACAATTATGTTTTGGAATTTTTTAAAAAATTTTGTTTTTATGTTTTTACGTTTTCTTGACCGTTTGATTTAGTGTGATCACATGGCTTTTGATGAAGATAGTTCTCTACACTTGTCGTTGTGGGTATGTGTCAACATTTATAAATGGAAAAACAAGAAAGATTCGATTTCATGCATGTATAAGTGAAAAACAATGTAAACATGTAATTATGTCATATAACATTATGAAATATAAATCAATTTATTTATATTATGAGTTTGTGAGTAACATTTTAGTTTAATGATCATGCGTTGGAAGGAAAATTGACAAAAGACAAAAAATGTAAATAGTATCGTGTACGTTCCTGCTTATATGGTTTTGTTTTCTTTGAAATTGTGTAACGAATCCAAAGCTTAGTCATTTTCAGTTACTTTGTCAGTTTGTAGCTTAATAATGTTCTTTATTCAATTGTTTTGTGTTCATTGTTTTCCATTTAATTGTATCATATTAGTCGTTGAAAAACAATGTTCCATATTTCGGTTAAGATAACATATCACGTGTAGTGGATAGACCACAAAGTTTCAGATATTATTCATGAACTTAAACCAAATTTGATATTATTATGCATGATATCTTAAATTTAGAGCGAAGACATAAAAAACTTTTTTGGATCAATATTTGGTTCAAATCCATTAGACACATACCGAACTTTCAAAAAATTGGTCAAACTCTTTCACGAACCTCTCCATAGCAGGAACCGGCAAGCTAATTGCCACGATCGGTCCGGCCTCTCCTTTTTTATTCTTGAACGGCACGTAGAAGCTCACTCCCGGAAAAGCAGCGATACCTGCCTTAGCGGTTCCACCATACACCGGCTTACCCCAAGGTCCGAAATCAACTTTTTCTAAACCAAAATGTCTCAAATCTGACACTATGTAGTTCTCAGCCATCACAAACATAGAAGAATGTTTACATTTGCGTTTGAGAGAGAGAGAGAGAGAGAATTCTACTCTCTAATCATCTTAGCCTTCCTCCTACTCCCTAGTACAATCGGCCTCCACGGCCGCATTTTGGAACATGGCTCCTACCCCTGTGAATCTCGTTCAACCGTACATCTCTCGGTCCAGAGCAATTCCCAACAACTACTTTCCATCCTCCCATGTCACTTCCACTAAGCTCCCGCGCCTTCTCTGCTACGCCTTCTCCCCAGATTTCCATACCAGCCGTGCTGTAACAATTAAAAACAAGTCTCTAGTTCATTACCAATTGAGAGAGATAATTAATTTAAGTTTGCTTGGAAGAGGAAGAAGAAGCCACTGACTCACGAAGATCACCGTCTTTGTTTATGCCGATAATAACAAGATCGACCTCTCCACATGAGGAGAAATGTTTACTCAGAGCGCTACTGACACTCTCCTCAGGAAGCCGAGTGTCATATCCCGAAACCATAACAACAGTGGGACGGGGGTTATTGCGTGATATCTCGTTGAGTTCGGACCAATCAACAACTTCTTCATGAGTAAATTCACTGAAGTATTTAGTCGAAACCGGCTTGAACTTAACAAGTAGCTTGTGTCCTCCCACATCACTTCCACTAAGATGCAACGCCTTCTCTTTTGGGCCTACCCCGATGATATCAACAAAAGCATATTTGTTGTGAATCTTGCTATCAGCGTGTGCATGAAGATAAACTTTCGTGATCTCTCCACACGAAGAGAAATGTTCCCTCAACAAGCTTGTGATAGTATCCTCAGGAAGCGATTTGTCATATCCCGAAACAATCACCGTAATGCTCCTGATTGCACGAGATGATATCAAAACAAAAGAAGAAAGACATATTTTATTTTCACAACTCAATAAAAAAAGTTTACCTCCTCGGATTGTTATCATCCTCAGGCTGATACACGAGATGATATCAACACAAAAGAAGAAGACATCGTTTTTTTTCATAAAAAAGACTGAATAAAAATGTTTACATTCTTGGATCCTTCTTCAATTTGCCATAGCTCCTGAAATAATTTGATTGCAGGCGATGGTATCAACACAAAAGTAGAACACAAGCTTTTTTCAAGAATCAATAAAAAAGAGAGAAAAGTTTACCTAGTTCTTGGACGGGGGTCCACCGGATCATTCTTCGTTGTGCCTAATGTCCTGAAATAATTTGGTTGCAGGAGATGGTATCAATACACCATCTTTTTTCAGATACAAAATCTCTCAATAGAAGAAAAAGCGGAGGCACTTGCAGTCAGCAAATGTCGGTCCCATACAGGCGTAACCGAAGGCGCGTGTAAACCCACACGCCATCTCACAAAGTGACTTCAAAAAGAGAGACAGACCGGCTCCATCCATCATGGTGGAGGCAGCTCAGCAAACGCCACGTCAGCTTCGGCTTCAATGAACAGAATCCCTTCTCCCGTACAGTCCACGGCTAGTTTCCCGTTTGGACCTTCCCGGAGTCTACCAGCAAACGGGTAATAGTTAACCAGCATCTCCGCGAGAGCTCTCCTGATCACTTGGACCGGGTCATGATTACTTGTAACTTTTGGTCTATAGAAAAAGATAACCGGAATTTGAAACCTGAGTCCTTGTTGGTCGTCTATGTCTGAAAGAGGCTTAAGCTCTCGTGGTGTTGACTTAGCCGGAGTGAGTAGCTCCGGCTGCTGGCGATGAACATTGAATGAGAGACCGATGGTGGTGGATGGTGGGGGAGACACTTGACGGTCCATGGTTTTTTGAGATTTTGAGGATAGACTTGACCAAAAGACATTGTTTGAATCACATAAATTATAAATATATAGACGATCTAGTATTTGCATATATTTTAACATTTGTTTGTTTGGTCTAATGTATTTGTATTTGTTCTCGTGCTTTGTGTTGTGATATTCTATTTTCATTGGAAAAATGCTACTGTTTTTTTAAATACACCAGTTATATTCTTTAGTATATCATCTACAACTAACACAAGCATATGAATATGATTGGATTTGGCTGTATGTATTCATCGAAAAGGACTAATTTGAAAAATATAAATTTAACTCTTTGTATAAATTTGACTAATCTATCATAGAAGAGTCTCTTTAGAGAGAGTGTCGTAATATTCCTATCCTATTCATGAGATAAAAACCAACTTTAGCTGCCATGAATTCGAAGAAACTCTTGCTGGTACAGTTACTTAAACTTATAAATAGAGAATTAATTTCTAGTTACTTAAACCAGATTTGATGTAAATAAGTAATGGATTTTATTATGCATGACACAATAGCTAGTTACTACATAAATAATAATGTCTCTGAGTCTCGACTAAGCCCTTAGAGCGAAGACATAATAAACTTCTTGGGATTTTTGGTTCAAATTCTAGGGACACATTCTGGACGTTTTAACAAATGGTCAAGCTCTTTAACAAACCTCTCCATAGCAGGAACTGGCAAGCTAATTGCTACGACGGTTCCGGTCTCTCCCATTTTATTCTTGAATGGCACATAGAAGCTCACTCCCGGAAAAACCGCGATACCGGCCTTAGCTGTTCCACCATACACTGGCTTGCCCCATGGTCCGAAATCAACTTTTCCAAAATCAAAATGTCTCAAATCCGACACAATGTAGTTCCCAGCTGTCACAAACATTGGCCGGCCTCTACTTGTCATTAAGGCAGTCACCGACCTAACGTAGTCCTCTGTCACGCTCGCCTTTGTCTCTTGTATCAACCTCAAAGCAAACTCAAGCGGTTTTTCCATCAGATCTCCAGCGCTCGCTATCGCCACAGGAATAACAAAAACGTTTCCATAGTAACCTTGTGGTAGCGGTGGATTGCTAAGTTTCCCACGCGAGTTAATGATGCACGTCAGTCGCATCTCGGTGTTAGGGTTAGGACTCAATGCAACCGTCCGACAACGCCACAAAAATGAAGTAAGCGCTTCAAAAGTAGTATTATGGAGACCAGACGGGAGGAGTCTCCGTATAGCGGAGAATTCTCCCGCTCCAAAAAAGAAAGACCGACTAACCAAAGGGACTCCAATAGGTATGGTATCGATTTCATCCTTTTCTTCATACTCGCGGTGCGTGTGGGTCACACTCGCAGTCAGCAAATGTCGATCCCACACGGGTGGAACTGAAGGCGTGTGTAACCCACACGCCAACTCACAAAGTGATTTCAAAAAGAGAGACACACCGGCTCCATCGGTCATGGTGTGGTTGAATCGGAGTGCAAAGATAAACCCGCCACATTTCAGGCGCGTGACCTTCACGCAACACACTTTTACATTCAACTAACTTTTGAGAACAATAACCATTGAAAATATAAAAAGATGACACATTTAATTTGTACCTGGACAAGAAACAAAGGAGTGTTAAGCAACTCATTCGAACCTGCCACATCAAAGAGAAGCTCTTCAAGGCAAGGAAAGGAGGAAGAAGAGCATCAGCTTCCTCCAGCTCAGCAAACGCCACGTCAGCATCGGCTTCGATAAACAGAACGCCTTCTCCGGTACAGTCCACGGCGAGTTTCCGGTTTGGACCTTCCCGGAGTCTACCAGCGAACGGGTAATAGTAAACCAGCGTCTCGGCAAGAGCTTTCTTGATCACTTGGACCGGGTCATGGTTACTTGTGAGGTTAGGCCTATAGAAGAAAATAACCGGAATTTGAAACCTTAGTCCTTGTTGGTCGTCTATGTCTGAAAGAGGCTTAAGCTCTCGTGGCGTTGGCTTAGCCGGAGTGACTAGCTCCGGCTGCTTGCGATGAACCTTGAACAAGAGACCAGTGGTGGTGGATGGTGGGAGAGACACTTGATAATGGTCCATGGTTTTGAGACTCTAAGGATAGAGTTAATCAAAAGACAGTGTTTTATCCACATAATATATAGACTAGACATCTAGTATTTTCACCTATAAACATTTTGTTAGTTTGGTATTATGATATTTTGTTGTCTTTTTGTTAACGTGTTTTGGTATAATGAGTTTTATTGGACATATTTTAGTCGCATTTTCAAAATTAAAGGTAGTACACAAATAAACGATTTTGGCTCGGAAAAAAAAATCAGTTAATTGACTTTCTATTTTTGTTAAATGTTTTGGTACTCTTTTCTAAAACTGTATTTTATGTAAGTTTTTTCAATTGGGCAGAATAATATCTTTCTATCCTTTTAGCATGATTTTTGTTAGTAGTCATGCCTCTTTTTGTTGTGCTATTTTTTTTGTTTATTAATTTTTGTTTTGTGCTATTCTATTTTCATATGAAAAAAGCCACTATTTTT
This sequence comes from Arabis alpina, assembly GCA_900128785.1. Lineage (NCBI taxonomy): Eukaryota > Viridiplantae > Streptophyta > Magnoliopsida > Brassicales > Brassicaceae > Arabis > Arabis alpina. Next base: position 2,617,420 of record LT669790.1, on the reverse strand, counting down.
CTGTTAGTTTTTTTTCTGTATATAATCTACAATTATCACAAGCATGACTGGATTTGGCTGTATGTATTCATGTAAGAGGCCACTCAAGAGATAAAACTTCTTTTTGGAGTTGGAAGAAGTTACTCAACATTCCTTAATCCAACTTCAACTAACTCTAACCTTACCCATCAAATTAAGGACTATGGAGAGCAAACTCGACCGCCGGTTTCCGGTTTTGCACCTTGCCGGGATCGAGCCAACCAGCGAACGGATAGTAGTAAAACCAGCTTCTCTTGATCGCAAAGACCGGATCATCACGATGATGATTAACAGTTGGTTCATAGGGAACTAACTATGAGGCAAGTGAAATCTTATTCCTTATCAGACCATCTATGTCTGAAAAGAGCTTGAGCTCTCTTGGTGTTGGTTTAACCGGAGTGACTAGCTCCGGTTTCCGACAACACGCCTTAAACAAGATCTTGCTGGCCATAGAGGACGATTGTTTGGAGACTTAACCAGACTTAGTGTCACGGCCCTGACCCGAAAAAAAAATTTAACGCGGAAATATGTATTGGACCATAAACGCAAATTATGTTAAAGAAAAAAGCCTATTAAAAGAATTTAAATGAAATAGGTTACTCCCTAAAAGCCCATAAACCCAAACCATAAGTATTAATGAGTAAATATAATAGCCCTTTTAGACCCAAAAAAATAAAAAAAAATAAAAAATATAATAGCCCTAATCTAACTTACCCTAGCAGCCTCACGAGAATCAGAAGTGGAAAAGAATTAAAGCTGATCAAACTGAGGCAGAGGTGTTCGTGAGGAGTAAATCTGGAGAAGGATATGATATTGTGGAGAGAAGCAGTTTTGTCACGTGTGGGAAAAGAAGAGAACAGAAGAGCTAATCAAATCGAAACTGAACGAAACTTTGTGGGTAAGTAGTCAACTCATAGATCTTTCTATAGTCGAAAACCGTTTGTCATTCGGAGTTATTCACCGAGAGTTATTGTTGTTTTACTGGGACTGATCTGCGCAGAATAATACTACGAGTAGCTGACTTTGCGGGAGGTTTCTGGACCAATCCGAAGAAACTAGAGTGTGATCTATATGTTGTTGGAAATATCTCGTTGAGATGTTTCTGGAACAGTTCTCCGATGTACAATCCGAGGTAAGATCAATCTGGAAATTGATCTCCAAGTTGAGCTGCAATCCTTGTTTGTGAACCCATAATTTTGTTTATTAATTCATATGTTCCAGTTTTCAAGCTGCTGTTTTTGGAAAATGATTGCAGTCAAACCAGAGTATATAAGGTCATAGAAATGGTTGATTATGATATAGGACATGTCAGTGAAACCATGGGAGTTACAATCATCTCGATCGGAATTGTTCCTTGTACATGGCAAGCTTGGCTTGTTTCGCAAGAAACAGCAGAATCCGTTTTTGTCAACTTCAGAAATATTCAGCACCAATGCAGCTACTTTGGAGGTCCGTTTGGCAGCACATATTTTGTCCGATTGAGCTGAAATTTTGTGGAGTTTCTCATGGAAATATGGACTTTGAAATCAACGGTTGGATCGACAAGTGAACGGTTAGTTTGTTAGTAATTCACGACTTTTGAAGCAACGTTTGTGCGGTTTTGGTTGATGATAAATTGTACTCAGTTGTATTGTTTGATTGCACAAACGAGTTCGGAATGAGCTGGATATTTGCAGGCACTTTATAGAATCATACAAAGAGATGTTGTCAAGGAATAAGTGGATTAATTTCAGAGACTCCAGATATGTTAAGGCTAAGGTGAGGATGTGATCTATGTTACTTCGGTACTAGTTGCCAATAGGTGTTCATGCATGTTAAGTTTAGGAATAAAATGTTTGATGATATTGGTTTTATATGTTAAGTCTAGGTATGTCTTGTTGTTTATTAGTAAGGATTACTTGTTGATGTGTGGAAATTGTTTGATAAGGAAATGATGTTAAGGAATAAAAAGTATTATTGAGATTATTATATTATATATGATATTATATGATAGTTATAATAATTCTGCGGACGATCAGCAAACGTTAGCCCGTTGCAGAACTTATAACTTTGTGTGTTTGGACTACGGACGATCGCAAACGTTAGCCCGTTGTAGTGCCATTGGTCATAGAGGGCCACAATGTTGACGGGGAGGACATACCCAAAACGCGAGAAAGGGGTTGGCTCCGCCGTGTATAGATAAGTAAAGTCTATAAGTAAGAATGTGAAAGAATAAGTAAAGAATGTTAAATGTTTAAGGATGAGATATTGGTTAAATAAGTTTGGTGTTGCTTGATCTATTTCTGGTTTAGTGTGTTTGACCATTTATTGTTTTTGAGTATTGAAGTTCCTGTGGGTAACTTCCTCATTGGGTAATTTAAATTACTCATCCCTCCTTTTCCCGTTTTCAGTGAATGCAGGTTTATTTATTGTTGTGCAAGTTAGGGCGCGAGACCTAGGGCTCAAAGTGAACGGGGTCGGGGCTTCACACTTAGCACAAGAACTCTGTTTTACAAACTTTTAGTTATTCTGGTTTAACACTTTTAAACCATATATTGATATGATATTACCTGATAAAATGGTCCCTATGAAAGAGATTTATGTGGTTGGCTAATTCATCAAAACAACAATGATATTTATGTATATGCACTAACCCTTACTCTTTTTGTGTGTGTTTAGCTGAAATTGTAATCGTACATTAGATGATATAGAGTTTCTTGAAGCACTTTGGTTCCGTGATGATACATTTACATCACATAATACAGCAACTTGGTGAGGCCTCGAGCATCTCTGGAGTTCTTTGAATGATAAAAACATGAAACATTAGTTCTTTCTAAAGTCAGAAAGATCCATTAGAAGAAAACACCAATTCAGGGGACTCACACTTGGCCTAGATTTACGAAATCAAACCCGGGATCCATCTCTCGAACAATATCATTCGGTGGTTGTCCGCATTCCTGCATCTTCTGCATAATCTCCATTATCTTAGACGAATTGTTCGGTTCATGCTCATAAACCGTAATGAGTTCTTCGATTAGTTTCTACTGCTGCGAATAACGTTTGTAGTCTTCTTTGCTTAAACTAGCTTCATTCTCTTTTAGCCATTTCGGATATCTTGCACCGATCTCCTTCATTGGTTCGTGAAGAACATCCTTCGACAATAGCTGTTGCATCATTGTTTCAACCATTGATTCTAAATCCTAAGCAAAAAAACAAGAAAAGAGTCAACAAAGCGAAAGATACATAAACACTATCTCAATATAAACCTTAACATAACATCAAGAAAAACTCTATCAAAAACCTTGAAGACACAGGACACGAAGAATCACACATTGGTTCTACACTCAAAACATCATCCAACGCAGTACAGATCAACCTTTAAATCTAATCGAAAGACGAAAAGAAATACAAAATACCTCCTAAATCAACTTGAAAGTAGTAGTAAGATAAAAAGACAAAATACTTTCGAGTTTTCGGGGTATTTGTTTTACCGAGCCAGCGAGATCCTCAAATTGCTTAAGAAAATCTTCAACCATAAAATCTTCAACCATTGCATCATCATCAGAAGCTACTGGTTGCTGCTGCTTAGAAGAAATAGATTCCAAACCTTTGACAATATCTCTAGTTTGTTCCCTAAGCTTATCAAGAGTTTCAGCATCCTCTTTTGAAACTTGTTGTTGTTTACCTTTCTTCTTATTTTTATTTTTTTTGAATTACCAGGAGGTTCCGGGCCTAAACTCATAATCCCCCCATGCCCGAAACCATAACATGTAATATTAGTTTCGTCTCAAGCACCAATAGAACCAGCAACCTCTAGACTTTGCCTGAAATCTTTACCAGTTAAGCTGTTGGCTCGTGGACTTTCTTCTTACTTCTCATATCAGGTAATCCCATTCCAAGTCCTTGTACTCCACTTGGTAATTGAATCTTCTCTTCTTCTTACCCACATCTTCTTCCTTTTGATTCCTACAACAACAACAACAAAGAAATCTTCTAACTATATTGAAAAATCTTCTAACAACAAAGAACCGTTTTCATACGAGTGGTTGTGAAATTTTTTTAATGATTTAATATTTAGAGTAAATAATTAAATTAAATGAAAACTAATAAATTAAGATAGCTGAGAGACGATGGGATGATCTCACCGTTAGTGATGCCAATGTGTAATAGTTTCCGACAAGTAATACTATGATGTTTCAGAAAATTTTAAATTCTTGTACAAATTTTTGTTTTTCTTTAGATTTTGTAGACCGTTTGATTTAATTAAGGATCATATGACATTTGAAGTAGATGGTTCTGTACGCTAGTAGTTGTGTTTGTTTTCTACGCAACGTACGTGTCAACATTTGGTGGAGTGAGTTGTGTTTGTGATATGCTCAAATTTACCCTGAGCTACTCTCTCAAATTAAGAGGTCGTCGTAGTAGGGGTCGAATCACTGGGAGTCAAATCAAACGATAGGAATATTGACTTCAAATTCGGCTAAGTAAAATAATGTAAAATAAATAACAAAATCAATTGGTAACAGGAAATATGGTTGATTTCAAATTCAATTAAACAAAGAGCTAGGCTTTTGGGTAATTCTCAGGATGAATCAGAATTGCAGGTTAAACAGAATCAGGATTTAATTAAGAACCGTTCTAGAACTTGGAACACTAAAATATAATTAACCAACTGTCGTTGCGAAAACTAACTATGTCTAAACCCTAGAAAACCAAATTTCTTTGCGAATTCAATCAATTTAAACAAGCTTTAAATTCAAGTCCAATTTGTTCACAAAATCCCTAAACCAAATTTCTTTGCGAATAAGTAATTTTGCTCACCTAAGATCTAGTTCTGGCTAATCAATTACACTTTCGTGTCAATCTATCAACCTAAGATAGCTAATTTAGAGTGATCAATTCTAAATCAGAGTTAAAGCAATCTAGGTGAAGAACCTAACAGATAAAATCCTAACAAGTGAGTTTACCCTAACAATTCATCATCATTCCATTCGAACCACCCTAAACCTAACAAGCAAACTACTCAGACATGGAGGCAAAGCAAATCATAGCTGAATAATAATGCATAAAGAAAGAGTAAAAGAAGAATTACAATAGGGTTCGAAGAATCTCAAAGTAATGAAGTAAACTTGTCTCCCTAAAAACCCTAAAAATCTCTCTCTAAACTTTGTTAAGTAAAATCTAAGTTATATTGTTCTAAAAATCTAAAATAAACTATTTATAGAGGTAAAACTCGTGGTGAGCTTTTATGACGGTCTATTGCTGCTTTCGGCCCGTTAACTGGCGAATTTCCTTCTTTAAAACGTATTTAGGTCGGTTTCTGCGCTGTCCTGTCGATCGATCGTCTATATGTATGTCGATCGACAGGCTTCAATGTAGCTGTCGATCGATCACCACCATGTATGTCGATCGACAGACACGCCAATCTGACGGCAATTGAATTTCCGTTCTAACGACTTCAGCTCCTCTTTCCACAATGCTCCAAAACGTTCCATAATCATCAATTAAGCTCCACACGTACAAAAACCTGCAAAGACTCTAAAACACTCGAAAAACACCGAAAAGACTCGATAAAACCGGGTTAAATCATGGTCAAAAACGGGTAAAAACCATGATATATCAACTCCCCCAGACTTAGCTTTTGCTTGCCCTCAAGCAAACTAGAGACTAAGAATGAAGTCGAGGTTTGAAAATCGCGAGAACTTACTTATCTTTTGAAACTTTGCTTTGCTTTCTTGACTCTTTTGCTGTATGTAAACAAAGTACCTTTGGCGGTCACGAATCTCAACCATCATAGGTTGGGCCTCAAATCTTAACCTGCAAACCCATCAGTTTCACATTCCCCTAACTGTCGCACACTTGATCGAAGTGATGATGGAATTATCTCCAATGATATCAACCAAGTAAAAGGGCTAGGTGTGATGTTAAAGGCTTTTGTGTTTAAGTGGAGCTAAAGAGTGTTTAGGGTTACCGGATTTTATTTGGTGGATGCAGACATTATGCATAATCACAAGAGAGAGTCGGGTCCAGTTGATGCCCACAGTTTCTCATTCACATTGCACTCCCTCCTCCAAAACGTTATCAGGAACCAAACATCTTCATATAATAATCACGTTCCACTTTCCACATCCAACTTCCTCATTCCTTGGGATTTTCTTTTAAAGCTAGAGACTTATTAAAATGATCATTTCCCTTTCCCTTACTTATTTTTCGAAATAAAAGTAAATATTTTTTTTTTTTTTTTTTTTTTTTTTTTTCTTCAAGACTCTAAGGGGGGAAATGATTTTACAAAGATATTAGTCTCGAAAATTACCATTGTTGTGTATTAAATCCCAAGGAATGCTCAGCATTTCTGCTCTCTTTCAAGTAATCCTACCAAATCCTTTTCCTGTGCAATTTTTGTGAATGAAAAACTGCGTCGGACCTCTTTCTCTCCGGAGTTTATACACATGCCTGCACATAAAACTAAGGAAAAGAGACTGCATGAGGCTTGAACAAAAGGTTAAGGTTAGGGGTTGGGTACCAACTAAAAATGAGCTGGCCATTCAGGATCAACAAAGAGTGGTAAAGAGAATAAGGAGTCCTGAATGTTTTACTGTCGTGATATCATCAAAGAGAATATAGCGAAATGGAGATCAAGTGTGCTAGTCTGGAGTTTGATCTACTTCGTTCTGCAAATTGCGATAAGAGGGGAACCTGTACTATCATCTGATTTCGAATTCGTTCCATCCAAAGGCTTCATCGCAACAGCTAAAAGTTTCAAAAACTAAGCTTTATTCCTAAGAAAGATCATTATTCCCTACATTTTGACTCAATAAAAACAAATTTTTGACTCCAAAATAGAAAACAATGTTAGTAACTACCTCCCCCAGACTTAAACAACACTGTCCCCAGTGTTATTAAATCTGAGATTGGTGAAAAGAAAAAGAAAAAGTCAGAAAATTTGTGAAAAGAATGAAATTCGGACCTGTTCTGCTGGCCTGTCGATCGATCACCATAAGGTGTATCGATCGACAGGGCTTCATGGGGCTGTCGATCGACAACTACGTTACAACCTGTCGATCGACAGATTCGTCGAAAATCTGAAATCTTGGCTCTGACGACTGATGTTGTTGGAGAAATCTAAAGAAAAGCTGAAGATCACTGAAACAAAATACCATCAAGTACCACAGCAAAGAGTCGCAAACAACATGTTCCACAAATTTTGAAAAAGCAAACAGAAACAAAGAACTAACTGACTCAAAGAAAGAAAAATGACTCAAAGGGAAAGAAAAACTTACAGGTGGGTTGCCTCCCACCAAGCGCTTGTTTTCAGTCATTAGCTTGACTGCGGATGATGTTCAGGCTGGAGGTGGATCTCTGAAGTGCACTCCCCCAGACTTGCAAGGAACAATACCAGGAAAGAGCTTCATAGTATTGTCCAACATCTCTTGGACAACTACCTCTCCCTTCTCCCTCAACTCCAAAGGAATGACAATTCTGAACTTGGAGAATGCCTTAGAAGTTTTTCTGCGCTTCACCTTGGGGAACTCTTTGGTCTTGAGATTTGCTGGAATGTTGTCATCACGGCGTGGAATGGGAGGAGCCAACTTGAGAACGGTTTGAACCTTCTTCGTCTCATTTTCAATACCCAGCGTATCTCCAACATTGACACTCATACAAGAAGCTGCTGTGACAAGAACCGAAGGATAGAAGACATTCTTGTTGATGTTCGAGAAGGAGATCCGCTTGTTAGGAAAATCCACCATTGCTCCCACTGTTGCAAGGAACTGTGCACCAAGAACCAATGGTTTACAGATTTCATCCTTTCTCTCAATGATGTAGAAGTCCGTAGGAACAAGACAATCTCCTATTTGAATCGATACGTCAGGAATGAAGCCTTTAGAAATCGTACATGATCTATCTATGAGCTCGATAGGAGTCCTTAAGGGTTGTAACTCCAAGATTCCTAGCTTCTTTGCAACAGCCTCACACATAACATTCACATTTGCTCCTGTGTCGCATAGAGAATCCTTCAGTTCTACACCATTGATCGAACAAGGAACCACAAACATTCCCGGATTTAACAACTTTGGCAGCTTCCTCAATGATGTTGGAGCTTGTTTCCCTTTGACCTTAGATGCTTTTTGACTGCCTTGGTCGGTGCACGAGGGGTACAGACTCCTTGGATACGGAATCTTGGGCTTGTAGACACGTTCAATGGCAGTTTCAGACTGATTTTTCAGGTTTTCTGCGTTTGTCAGTGCTGTCGATCGACACTCACTGTGTGTGTCGATCGACAGGGCAGATGAATTTGCATTCGTACAGAAATTTCCCGTGGCTGTCGATCGACACTCACTGTGTGTGTCGATCGACAGGGTCTGTTTTTCGATTGCCGTCAGATGTAGGTGTCGATCGACAGCAGGAGGCCTGTCGATCGACAGGCTCTCTGAAATCTCAAAATTAAGGTTTTCTTCAAGAACCACGAGCAAGGCTTCATCTTCGCACTTCTCAATAGTTGGAAACAGTTGTTCTTCACTCTTCAACGTGATAGAATTGGAGAAATGCTTTGGGTTCATGTCAGATTTCCCTGGAAGACAACCTTCTTGTCTCTTTACATTTTCAGCAGTCTGAGCAACCTGAGTATCAAGCTTCTTCAAGTGAATGTTGATGGCTTCTATTTTTCCATTGAGATTAGTGTACAGCCCGTCAATCTTCCCATTGATACTTGCTGTTAGGGTTTGTTGCCCCTCAAGAAGCTGCTCGAACATACTCTTCAAGTCACTTTCTGAAGATTTAGCAGGAATCGGTTGATACGATGAAGATCCGTAGTTCCTCTGATTGTAATTGTTGTATCCCTTGTTCTCTGACTGATTCCCATACCGCTGACTCTGGTAGCCATTCTGGTTGATGTAATTAACATCTTCCTCAACAATCTCAGCTCCATTTATTTGACCAGCTCCTCGTCTCCTTTCCTCATCAATCTTCTTTGTACTATTGCTAGTAGACACGTTCTTGATGAGCTCAAGGCAATCAGTTGGGAATCTGGTCTTGAAATTCCCATTACTCGCAGCATCTAGAGTCATTTGATGTCTTCAATCCATTCCTCTGTAGAATATACCTAGCAGCTGAACTTCTGTAAATCCGTGATGAGGACAATCTCTCTGATATCCCTTGAACCTTTCCCACGCAGCTTTGAAAGATTCTGTCAGATTCTGAACGAATGTTTGGATTTTAGCCCGTAGATCCTCTGAGCGCGACTCATCGTAGAAGTGACTCAGGAAAGCACTCTTGGTATCTCTCCAAGTAGTCAGTGAGCCTGGCTCCAACTGCTTCAGCCAAGAGGCTGCCTCTCCAGCAAGAGAAAATGGGAAGAGCTTACACATAATGTAGTCTTCCGACACGTTGTTGGCCTTGATGCTAGACGCAAGATCCTCAAACATCTCAAGATGATCCATGGGGTGCTCTGATGGGTGCCCATGGAACTGATGTTGAGCCACAAGAGAGAAGTACGCAGGCTTCAACTCAAAATCTCTTCGCTCGAATCGTGGAGGTCGAATCGCTGCCCTGTTGGCGTAATGTTCTTCAGGACGGTAGTAGTCTCCCAAAGTGCGTTGGTTAACTACTGCCCCCTGAGGTCCGCGATTCGCCTGAGCCAGATGCTCAATCTCTGCGCGCTGGCGCTCCAACTCAACCCTTTGACGATCTAGCTCAGCACGCTCTGCTGCAACTGGATCCATAACCTCAATGATGTTACCAGCTTCATCAATGGGGTCTCCCTGATTGTTGTATCGATTGCCATCTCGATCAACATTCTCCCCTTCAGCATTCCGAAAAACCACTACAGCTCGATTAACCATCTTAGCCAACTGAAACACAAAAACAAAAGAAAACGCGTAAAAACGAACAAAAATAACTTAGTCAGAATTCTAGAATCAAAATCCTATGGAAGATTTTGACTCCCCGGCAACGGCGCCAAAATTTGATATGCTCAAATTTACCCTGAGCTACTCTCTCAAATTAAGAGGTCGTCGTAGTAGGGGTCGAATCACTGGGAGTCAAATCAAACGATAGGAATATTGACTTCAAATTCGGCTAAGTAAAATAATGTAAAATAAATAACAAAATCAATTGGTAACAGGAAATATGGTTGATTTCAAATTCAATTAAACAAAGAGCTAGGCTTTTGGGTAATTCTCAGGATGAATCAGAATTGCAAGTTAAACAGAATCAGGATTTAATTAAGAACCGTTCTAGAACTTGGAACACTAAAATATAATTAACCAACTGTCGTTGCGAAAACTAACTATGTCTAAACCCTAGAAAACCAAATTTCTTTGCGAATTCAATCAATTTAAACAAGCTTTAAATTCAAGTCCAATTTGTTCACAAAATCCCTAAACCAAATTTCTTTGCGAATAAGTAATTTTGCTCACCTAAGATCTAGTTCTGGCTAATCAATTACACTTTCGTGTCAATCTATCAACCTAAGATAGCTAATTTAGAGTGATCAATTCTAAATCAGAGTTAAAGCAATCTAGGTGAAGAACCTAACAGATAAAATCCTAACAAGTGAGTTTACCCTAACAATTCATCATCATTCCATTCGAACCACCCTAAACCTAACAAGCAAACTACTCAGACATGGAGGCAAAGCAAATCATAGCTGAATAATAATGCATAAAGAAAGAGTAAAAGAAGAATTACAATAGGGTTCGAAGAATCTCAAAGTAATGAAGTAAACTTGTCTCCCTAAAAACCCTAAAAATCTCTCTCTAAACTTTGTTAAGTAAAATCTAAGTTATATTGTTCTAAAAATCTAAAATAAACTATTTATAGAGGTAAAACTCGTGGTGAGCTTTTATGACGGTCTATTGCTGCTTTCGGCCCGTTAACTGGCGAATTTCCTTCTTTAAAACGTATTTAGGTCGGTTTCTGCGCTGTCCTGTCGATCGATCGTCTATATGTATGTCGATCGACAGGCTTCAATGTAGCTGTCGATCGATCACCACCATGTATGTCGATCGACAGACACGCCAATCTGACGGCAATTGAATTTCCGTTCTAACGACTTCAGCTCCTCTTTCCACAATGCTCCAAAACGTTCCATAATCATCAATTAAGCTCCACACGTACAAAAACCTGCAAAGACTCTAAAACACTCGAAAAACACCGAAAAGACTCGATAAAACCGGGTTAAATCATGGTCAAAAACGGGTAAAAACCATGATATATCAGTTTGTTTTCTACGCAACGTACGTGTCTGTTAGAATTGGAAGTCAAGAACTTTGTATTTTAGAACTGAAAGTGTTCGACTTGAATTGATAAAAGAGTTTTTGGTCCTTTTAAAATAGACCTTACAACAAAACGGAACCAACTCCTATTATTACTGAAACAGAGTCTATCTCCTAAACAAGTGGAGACTTATTCAAAACTCCAAGTCTTTAGGACTTGTTACTTCAATCACGACCAAGCAAGTGCGCCAACCAACGGCTCTTTATTCTTCAATACCTCCCCTAAACTGGAATAGCTCCTTCCAGTTTAACCTTCCTTCAAACACACTCCAACTCTGTTTCTCATATTTTCAAATGTTTCCAGCTTGACTGCCTTTGTCATAAAGTCTGCTAGTTGCTCTTGAGTTGGACAATAGCTCAGATGTATTGTTCCCTCATTCACCAAGTTACGCAGAAAGTGATATCTCACATCTATATGCTTACTTCTACCATGCATCACCGGATTCTTAGTCAATTTTATGGTTGAACTGTTATCACAGTAAAGCTCAATACCTTCATCTTGAGTCACTCCAATCTCTCCCAGAACATTTCTAAGCCACACACCTTGACAAGCTCCATACGCAGCAGCTACAAATTCAGCTTCAGTGGTAGACAATGTGACAATGGACTGCTTCTTCGATGCCCACGATACTGCTCCACCACTGAGCATAAACACATACCCAGAAGTACTTTTCCTATCATCAACATCACCTGCATAATCACTATCTGCAAATCCCACTAGCCTTTGATCTTCTCCACATCTGTACTGAATCCCATATCCAGTTGTCCCTTTCACATACCTTAGTATCCTCTTAGCGGCTAGCATATGTTCCTCATATGGATTTTCCATATACCTACTAACCAAATTCACCGAATAGATTAAATCAGGTCTAGTTGTGGTTAGGTACCTCAGGCTTCCTATGAGCTGTTTGAATGAGGTCGGGTCTGCAATTGCTCCAGCACCTTCTCTCTTCAGTTTCTGCCCTGGAACCATGGGATTTCTGACCGAGTTGCAATTTTCCATCCCAAATTTCTCTAGTACCTCCATTGCATATTTTTGTTGGTAAATGAAAATACCTTCTTTGTCTTGTATAACTTCTACTCCCAAAAAGAACTTCATTAACCCAAGGTCTGTCATGGCAAATTCCCTCATCATCGAAGCTTTGAACTCTTGAAGCAATGATATTGAGTTTCCCGTGTAGATGAGATCATCCACATAGAGGCTCACTATCAAGACCTTCTCCTGCTCTGTTTTTACGAACAATGTATGCTCGCAATAGCACTTTTCAAAGCCCTCCTTGGCAAAGTATCCTTCGATCCTGCTGTACCAAGCCCTCGGAGCTTGCCTTAGACCATACAGTGCCTTTTTCAGTTTGTAAACCTTGTTTCCTTCCCCATCCACCTCAAAGCCTTGAGGTTGAGCAATATAGACATCTTCCTTTAGCTCTCCATTCAGAAAGGCACTCTTCACGTCTAGTTGGTATACATTCCAACCTTTTTGAGCTGCTTCTGCAAGAATGGTTCTTATTGTGTCCCACCTTGCAACCGGGGCAAAGACTTCTTGAAAGTCAATCCCTTGTCTCTGATGATATCCTTTTGCAACCAACCGGGCCTTGAACTTGTCTACTTCTCCTTTCTCATTGAATTTCGTCTTAAAAATCCATTTAACACCAATCACTTTAGCTCCTTTTGGTAGCTCTACTAGCTCCCATGTGTTGTTTTCTTCAATAGCACTTATCTCTGCTTCCATAGCCTTCCTCCACTTCTCAAATTTCTCAGCCTCTTCAAAGCTGCTAGGGTCCTCAGAGTCTGTGAACATCACCATCATCTCATCACCATCTAGAATGCAGAAGTTAGCCTCTCCTGTGACATAGTCTTTCATCCAGACTGGTGTCTGCTTCGGCCTTCCTGGTGTTCCTCTTATTGCAGCTGCATATGAAGGAGATTGTATCTGAGTCACCTTCTCTGTGGCATGTTGTTCCCCTCCATCAGCTTCATTAGTAGTCTCAATAGGTGTTGGAGATTCCTCTTCTCTTTCTTCTTCTTCTGGTTCAGAAATAGCTCCATTCCACTGCACTCCCTCCTCATTTGGACCTTCTTCCCATTCCCATCTCTTATTCTCTTCAAATTTGACATCTCTACTTATGACAATCTTCTTTGTCTTTGGATTGTACAGCCTGTAAGCCTTAGATTCCTTGCTTACTCCCATCATCACACACTCTATGCTTTTCTCATCAAGCTTGATTCTCCTTTCATAAGGCACCATTGCAAAAGCCACACACCCAAACACTCGGATGTGCTCATCTGACGGCTTTTGTTTGCTCCATTTCTCCTCTGGGGTTACATCTCCAAGTGCTGCAGACGGGCTCCTATTCAAGATATGCACCGCATATTGAACTGCCTCAGGCCAGAACCTTTTTGGTACTGCCATTCCCAACAACATGCATCTTGTCATGTTCATCACGCTGCGGTTCTTTCTCTCTGCTATTCCGTTTTGTTGCGGAGTGTAGGCTGCGGTAAGCTGACGTTTGATGCCATTCTCTTTGCAATATTCTTGAAAAGCATTCGAGTTTAACTCTCCTCCTCTGTCTGATCTCAGACACACCAAGTTCAGACCAGTTTCCCTTTCAGCTGCAGCCCTAAACTCCTTGAATGTTACCAATGCCTCTGATTTTTGGTTAAGAAAGTAAGTCCAACACTTACGGCTGAAGTCATCAATGAAATTGATGATGTATCTTTTCCCACTTTCTGATATTGGCGAAATTGGCCCGCAAATATCAGTGTGAACTAGCTGCAGGGGTTGGCTTGCTCTCCATGAACTCTTCTTTGGTATGCTTTCTCGGTTCTGCTTTCCTCTCATGCAGATATCACACAGCCCTGCAACTTCCCCATGTGATATTTGTGGTAAGCCAACAACCATTTGTTTGTCACACAAACTCTGCATACCTCCATGATTCAAGTGCCCAAGTCTCTTGTACCAAAGTTCTTCTCCTTTATCATCAGCCACCTGAAGGCAGCTTGGTTCTTCTTTCTCCTTTGGCCCTTTTATTTCAGCCAACACCACAAACATCCGGTTTGATGACATGTTTGATTGCATCAACATTCTTCCTTGTTGTTTATGCCACACCTCAAACCTATCATCCTCTTTTACGATTCTCAATCCCTTTTGTTGTAGTTGTCCTACACTCAAGAGATTGTTCTTCAAACCAGGAACGTAATAAACAGATGTGATTACCTGAGCAACTCCATTGATTTGTAATCTGAGGTTGCCTCTTCCTTCCACAACCAATCTCCTATCATCACCAAGTTTGACATTTTGGCGAAATGTCTCATCAAGGCTGATAAACCATTCCTTGGTGCCACACATGTGATTGCTGCAGCCGGAATCTAAAAACCAGACTTCCTCCTTTTCTTCCTTAGTCATCTCAATGTATGCCATGAGCAACACATCCTCTTCTAGCTCAGCATAATTAGCATTTCGATCCCACTCTGGACATTCATTTTTGAAATGCCCCTTCTTGTGACACTTGTAGCACTCAACATCATTTTTGTTGAAGCTTGATGAGCCTCTTCCTTGTCCTCCTCTTCCTCCTCTATATCCTCCTCTTCCTCTTACATATCCTCCACGACTTCTTTCCATTTTAAGAGCCAACTCTTCCATCTTCAGAGCAAGTTCTTCTCCATTGTGTTTGTTCATGTTGGACTCATGAACAAGCAATGAGCTTTGTAGATCATCAGCAGATAATGACTTGATGTCATTGGACTCTTCAATGGCACACACCACATATGTGTACTTCTCTGCCAGTGTGCGAAGTACCTTCTCCACTATCTTCGCATCCGGCATCTCCTCACCAAGATTTCTCATGTCATTGGCTACCATCATAACTTTGGCAAAATATTCTGTAATTGTATCTCCATTTTTCATTTCGAGCACCTCGAAATTCCTCCGCAACCGCTGCAGGTGTGCACTTTGCACTCTTGTATTGCCTTGATACTTTGTTCTCATGGACTCCCAAATGTCCTTTGAGCTATCTTTTCTCGCGATTGTCTTCAAGATTGTTTTGTCAATCGATGCGAAAAGATAGTTCTTCACCTTCAAGTCTTTGAGTTTCATCTTCGCAAGTTCTGTTTTCTGTGGTTCGGTTAACACCGCGTTGCTCTCCGGCACCGAGACACCCGTCTCAATGAGATCCCACCACTCCTTAGATCTCAGCAAATTTTCCATAAGCATTGCCCAATGCTCATAGTCACCATCGAATCTTGGAATACTCAACAATGAATCCCGATCACTCATCTTCAGTCTCACACTCGTAACTACAAGCTCTGATGCCACTTGTTAGAATTGGAAGTCAAGAACTTTGTATTTTAGAACTGAAAGTGTTCGACTTGAATTGATAAAAGAGTTTTTGGTCCTTTTAAAATAGACCTTACAACAAAACGGAACCAACTCCTATTATTACTGAAACAGAGTCTATCTCCTAAACAAGTGGAGACTTATTCAAAACTCCAAGTCTTTAGGACTTGTTACTTCAATCACGACCAAGCAAGTGCGCCAACCAACGGCTCTTTATTCTTCAGTGTCAACATTTGGTGGAGTGGGAGAACTGGAAAAAACATGATAAACAAGAAAAAAAGAAAAACACTTATATTTCTTTTTCTTTTTTTTCGCCGACAAACACTTATATTTCTTTTTTATTTTTATTTTTTTTGCCGACAAACACTTATATTTCATGCATGTATAAGTGCATAACAAGATAAACACATATAATTATATCACCCTAAATTACTATAAGCAAATACATAACGCTTTGTTTATACTCAGGATATTTGTTGGGAGCCAAACGAACGATGAAGGGTTTGAGAGCAGTATAGATAAATTTAACTCTTTGTATTGACATATATCTTGGGATTATTTTTTTAGTTTAGTGAAAATATGTCGATAACAACAAAAGAAAGAAAAAGAGTATCGTGGATGTTTTTTTTTGAAACCGAGTATCGAATTCTGGTTTTCCTTGAATTCGTGTAACGAATCCAAAGCTTAATACTTGTTTTCATTCCATTTGGCTTGCCTTTTTTTCATTTTTTTCCATTTATTTGTATCATAGTGAATAGTCGTTGAAAACAATGTTTCGAATTTCGGTTTAGATAACCTATCATGTGGTGTGGCATACACAAGTGCTATACACCACAAAGTTTCAGATATTTGTCGTGAACACATTTATGACCCAAGACAAAAGAAAAACCATTCGAAATCAAGCCGTGCTTGCCATACTAAAAAATAGGCGTTTGCCTCAGGCCCCACCTCAAATAATAAATTTTAAGATAAATTTTAGGGCCCCTAATTTTATATTTCTTTAACTTAATTGCTAGAAAATTATATTATTATTTTTTGGTCAAAATCTAGAAAAATTATATTTAGTTTATATTTATTTTTGGGTTAGAAAATTATATTTAGTTTCCTATTTTATCTAACTTTTGTTATGGTAACGATATTATATTAAGTAATTGGGCTAATTGGTTTCATTTACTACTTATTAACGGACTTTTAGACTCTAATCTTTACCCATATACGTGTATATAACTCTTTTTTTCTAGTGTATTTCTAATTTTTTTTCTTCTTTCATTTATGTCTACTACTGTTATATTTTCTTTGTATTCAGATTTTTTTGTAACATATTTTTTCTAACTTATTTTTTATCACTTTGCATTATATTTAATCTATTCAAATTAACAAAAATGATAATAATATGCGCATATATAAATAACATTTTAATATAAACCATTCTTTTAGTATAAACCATTTTTTGTTACAAGAAAACGCATAGTACAATATAAAATTTAATATAGTTTTATATACTATGTTGAACAATATTTTATAAAAAAAGTATATTTTGTATATTTTTAATTTAAACTAAATAATATTGTTAAATATCGTCTTAGGCCCCGTAAAAGCTAGGCACGGCATAGAAGTGTTTCTTTTGAGAGTGTCGTAATCGTATTCATCATGAGATAATTAAAAACCAACTGGTACAATTACTTAGCTTATTAACAGCGAGTAATGAGTATGTATGTCTAATAGAAATAAATAAAAAGTTATTGATGTAAACCAAATTTGATATACTGGATTTTATTATGACACATTAGTTACTACAGTATAATTATAATGTCTCGAGTCTCGAGTCTCCATTAAGAGCGACGACATAGTAAACTTCTTGGGATTTTTGGTTCACATTCTAGAGACACATTCTGAACGTTTTAACAAATGGTCAAGCTCTCTCACGAACCTCTCCATAGCAGGAACCGGCAAGCTAATTGCAACAACGGTTCCTGTCTCCCCCATTTTATTCTTGAACGGCACATAGAAGCTTACTCCTGGAAAACCAGCGATACCGGCCTTAGCAGTTCCACAGTACACCGGCTTCCCCCATGGTCCGAAATCAACTTTTCCTAAATCAAAACGTCTCAAATCCGACACAATGTAGTTCCCAGCCGTCACAAACATTGGCCGGCCTCTAGTTGCCATTAAGGCCGTCACCGACCGAACATAGTCCTCTGTCACGCTCGCCATTGTCTCTTGTATCAACCTCAGAGCAAACTCAAGCGGTGTTTCCGTCAGATCTCTAGCGGTCGCTATTGCCACCGGAATGACAAAAACGTTTCCATAGTAACCTTGTGGTAGCGAAGATTTGCTAAATTTCCCGCGCGAGTTGATGATGCACGTCATCCGCATCTTGGTTTCGGGGTCAGGATTCAATGCAACGGTTCGACAACGCCACAAAAATAAAGTCAACGCTTCAAAAGTAGTATTATGGAGACCGGACGGGAGAAGTCTCCGTATAGCGGAGAAATCTCCCGCTCCAAAAAAGAAAGACCGACTAACCAAAGGGACTCCAATAGATATGTCATCGGTTTCAACTTTGTTTTCATACTCGCGGTGCGTGTGGGTCACGCTTGCGGAGACACTAGCAGTCAGCAAATGTCTATCCCACACGGGTGGAACCGAAGGCGCGTGTAACCCACACGCCAATTCGCGAAGTGATTTCAAAAAGAGAGATAGACCGGCTCCATCGGCCATGGTGTGGTTCACACGAAGTGCAAAGATAAACCCACCACATTTCAGGCGCGTGACCTACGATAAAACCCTTGGATACTTAACTAATTTTTTATAAAACAATAACAATTGAAGATAAAAAAGATGTTACATGTGATATGTACCTGGACAAGAAGCAAAGGAGTGTTAAGCAACTCATTCGAACCTGCCACATCAAAGAGAAGCTCTTCTAAGCAAGGAAGAAGAGCATCAGCTTCCTCCAGCTCAGCAAACGCCACGTCAGCATCGGCTTCGATGAACAGAGCACCTTCTCCGGTACAGTCCACGGCGAGTTTCCGGTTTGGACCTTCCCGGAGCCTACCAGCGAACGTAATAGTAAACAAGCGTCTCGGCAAGAGCTTTCTTGATCACTTGGACCGGATCATGATTACTTGTAACGTTTGGTCTATAGAAAAAGATTAACGGAATTTGAAACCTTAGTCCTTGTTGGTCGTCTAGGTCGGAAAGAGGCTTGAGCTCTCGTGGCGTTGGCTTAGCCGGAGTGACTAGCTCCGGCTGCTGGCGATGAACCTTGAACAAGAGACCACTGGTGGTGGATTGTGGAAAGGACACTTGATGGTTCATGGTTTTGAGACTTTTGAAGATAGAGTTAACCAAAGGATACTGTTTCAATATATAGACCTCTAGTATTCGCAATTTCGCACATATTAAACATTTTGTTAGTTTGGTATTATGATATTTTGTTGTTGTTTTGTTAACTGTTTGGTATAATGAGTTTTCATTGGACATTTTTAAATCGCATTTTCTAAATTAAAGGGACACAATAAACGATTATGGCTTTATCAAAAAAAAAAAAAAACGATTATGGCTCGAGAAGAACGATAAAAACGATAATTCTATTTTTGTTAAAGGTTTTGGTACTCTTTCTAAACTGTATTTTATGGGGTTTTTTTCAGTTCGGCAGTCTCTAATATCTTTCTATCCTTTTAGCATGATTTTTGTTAGTACTCACATGCCTTTTTTTTTTTTTTGCTATTCTATTTTCATATGAAAAAATGCCACTATTTTTCTGTTAGATTT
This sequence comes from Arabis alpina, assembly GCA_900128785.1. Classification (NCBI taxonomy): domain Eukaryota; kingdom Viridiplantae; phylum Streptophyta; class Magnoliopsida; order Brassicales; family Brassicaceae; genus Arabis; species Arabis alpina. The sequence continues at coordinate 2,598,040 of LT669790.1, read as the reverse complement.
TTTTCTGTATATAATCTACAGTTATCACAAGCATATGATTATATTTGGCCGTATGTATCATAGAAGAGGATACTGAATAGATAACAACTTTTGTTTGGAGTTGGAAGAAGTTGCTCAACACTAATTAATCCAACTTAAACTTACTCTACCCTTCCACATCAATTAGGACTAACGAGGAAGAAAAGCAAACTCGGTAGCCGGTTTCCGGTTTGCACCTTAACGGATCGAGCCTACCAGCAAACGGATAAAAGTAAAACCAGCCTCTCTTGATCACTAGGACCGGACATATAATACACAATTGAATAACACAGATTTTACTCTAATCTTAAAACTACATTAGAATTACTTAAACCAAATTTGAAGGATGGATTTTATTATGCATGACACACATTGGTTACATTATTGACAAATGTCTCGGCTAAGCTGGTAGAGCGAAGACATAATAAACTTATTGGGATATTTGGTTCAAATCCATTAGACACATATTGGACGTTTTAACAAATTGTCAAACTCTTTCACGAACCTCTCCATTGCAGAAACCGGCAAGCTAATTGCCACGACGGTTCCTGTCTCTCCTTTTTTATTCTTGAACGGCACGTAGAAGCTCACTCCAGGAAAACTAGCAATACCAGCTTTAGCGGTTCCACCATACACCGGCTTACCCCACGGTCCGAAATCAATTTTTTCTAAATCAAAATGTCTCAAATCCGACACTATGTAGTTCTCAGCCATCACAAACATAGGACGGCCTCTAGTTGCCATTAAGGCCGTCACCGATCGAACATAGTCCTCTGTTACGCTTGACTTTGCCTCTTGTATCAGCCTCAGAGCAAACTCATAGTAACCTTGTGGTAGCGGCGGGTTGCTAAATTTCGCACGCGAGTTGACAATGCACGTCATCCGCATCTCGGTGTTGGGGTCAGGATTCAGTGCAACCGTCCGACAACGCCACAAAAATGAAATCAACGCTTCAAAACTAGTATTATGGAGACCGGGTGGGAGGAGTGTCCGTATAGATAACATTTCTCCCTCTCCAAAAAAGAAAGGCCTAGTAACCATGCGGACTTCGTTCATAGATATCGCATTAGTATCGACCTTGTTTTCATACTCGCGGTGAGCGTGGGTCACACTTGTGGAGGCACTCGCAGTCAGCAAATGGCGGTCCCACACGGGCAGAACCGAAGGTGCGTGTAACCCACGCGCCAACTCGCAAAGTGATTTCAAAAAGAGAGCCGGCTCCATCAGTCATGGTGTGGTTGCAACGGAGTGGAAAGATAAACCCGCTACATATCAGGCGCGTGACCTACACGCAAACCACCCATTTACCGGTCACAGAACTTTTGAAAACAATAATAACTGAAAAGATAAAAAGATGTCACATTTGATATACATACCTGGACAAGAAGCAAAGGAGTGTCAAGCAACTCACTAGAACCTTCTACATCAAAGAGAAGCTCTTCAATGCAAGGAAAAGGAGGAAGAAGAGCATCAGCTTCCTCCAACTCAGCCAACGCCACGTCACGTCAGCATCGGCTTCGATGAACAGAACGCCTTCTCCGGTACAGTCCACGGAGAGTTTCCGGTTTGGACCTTCCCGGAGCCTACCAGCGAAAGGGTAATAGTAAACCAGCGTCTCGGCAAGAGCTTTCTTGATCACTTGGACCGGGTCATGGTTACTTGAAAGGTTAGGTCTATAGAAATATATATTCGGAATATGAAACCTAAGTCCTTGTTGGTCGTCTAGGTCGGAAAGAGGCTTGAGCTCTCGTGGCGTTGGCTTAGCCGGAGTGACTAGCTCCGGCTACTGGCGATGAACCTTGAACGAGAGACCGGTGGTTGTGGTGGTAGATGGTGGGAGAGAAACTTGATGGTCCATGGTTTTTGAGACTTTGAGGATAGACTTAACCAAAAGATACTGTCTCAGTGACATAATATAGAGACATCTAGTAGTTGCACATATTTTAACATTTGTTAGTTTGGTAGTATGATATTCTTCGTTTTTTGTTAATGGTTTTGGTACAATGAGTTTTCGTTGGACATATCTAAATCGCATATTGAAAACAAGCATTTTCGATTTTTTATTAGTACTACTGCGTTTTGTTGTGATATTCTATATTCATACGAAAAATGCAATTGTGTTTTTTTAGTACACCAGTTGTATTCTTTAGTATATCATGTACAACTAACTCAAGCATATGATTGGGTTTGGTGGTATGTATTCATCGGAAAAGACCGGATCATCATCATGATGATTACTAGTTGGTTCGTAGGGAATTATCAGAGAAGCATGAAATCTTATTCCTTATTGACCGTTGTTTATGTCTGAAAGGAGTTTAGCTCTCGTGGTGTAGTTTAACCACAGTGATTAGCTCCGGTTCACGGCGGTGCACCTTAACCAAGATCTTACTGGCCACGGAGAACTATTGTTTGGAGACTTAATCAGACATAGCACAAGAACTCTGTTTTACAAACTTTTAATTTCTCTTGTTTAACACTTTTAAATCATATATTGATATGATATTACTGATTGAAGGAAGAGATTTATGTGGTTGGCTTTCATCAAAATGACAATGATATCTCTTTATATGCACTAACCGTTACTCTTTTTGTGTGTGTAGGTGAAAATGTAATCGTACATTAGATGATATAGAATTTCTTGAAGCACTTTGGTTCCGTGATGATACATTTACATCACATAATACAGCAACTTGGTGAGGCCTCGAGCATCTCTGGAGTTCTGTGAATGATACAAACATGAAACATTAGTTCTTTTTATAGTCAGAAAAATCCATTAGAAGAAAACACCAATTCAGGGGGACTCACACTTGGCCTAGGTTCGCAAAATCAAACCCGGGATCCATCTCTCGAACAATATCATTTGGTGGTTGTCCACATTCCTGCATCTTCTGCATAATCTCCATTATCTTAGACGAATTATTCGGTTCATGCTCGTAAACCGCAATGAGTTCTTCGATTAGTTTGTACTGCTGCGAATAACGTTTGTAGTCTTCTTTGCTTAAACTAGCTTCATTCTCTTTTAACCATTTCGGATATCTTGCACCGATCTCCTTCATTGGCTCGTGAAGAACATCCTTCGACAATAGCTGTTGCATCATAGTTTCAACCATTGATTCCAAATCCTAAGCACAAAACAAGAAAAGAGTCAGTCAACAAAGCTAAAGATACATAAACATTATATCTCAATATAAACCTTAACCTAACATCAAAGAACAAACTCTATCAAAAACCTTGAAGACACAGGACAAGAAGAATCACACATTGGTTCCACGAAAACATCATCCAACAGAGTAGTGATCAAGGTTATATCTAATCGAAAGATGAAAAGCAACACAACACAAGATACCTCCTAAATCTACTTGTAAGTAGTAGTCAAGTACTACCATCTTTATCAGGTACAGTAGAAGAATCACACATTCTCTTATATCTAATCCAAAGACCAAAAGCAACACAAGGTACATCCTAAATCTACAGGGTATTTGATTTACCGTAGAACCAGCGAGATCTTCGAATTGCTTAAGAAAATCTTCAACCATAGCATCATCATCAGGACGTGGTTGCTGCTTAGAAGAAATGGATTCCAAACCTTTGACAGTTTCTCTAGTTTGTTCCCTAAGCTTATCAAGAGTTTCAGCAACATGATCCTCTTTTTGTTGTTTACCTTTCTTCTTACTTCTCATATCAGGTAATCCCATTCCAAGTCCTTGTACTCCACTTGGTAATAAACCCTTCTCTTCTTCTTCTCCCTTCTTCTTAACCTCTTATTCTTCCTTCTGATTCCTAATACAACAACAACACATCTTCAATAACTAATCAAGCATAATAGACACTAACTCAATCGAAAAATTGAAACTTTAGAGCTACACACAGAGGATCAATACAATTAGGTAGAGGGTAAGATAAAGGAGTAACCTTTGAGAGAGATTGAGATCTTTAAAATCATCTAAAGCACCTGAGATATACAAAACAGAGAAAACTCAACGAAACTACCTAAAAGACGAAACCTTTACACGAAATCAAGAGAGATGGGTACATGGAACTGAAGAGAAAAGCTTACTATCGAGAAGCTCGTCTAAGTCATCGGTGTGATTGTTCGCCATGTTTCTTTCTCTGTGTGTGTAAACAAATTCGTAGATTTGGAAGAGAGGAAGGAATATTAGAGAGAGGAGACAAAAGACAAGAAGAAGAATCCAACCTTTTGGTTTTGCCTTGTTTAGTCTTTAGACGGTGCCGTTTGATTGTGACAGTTGAGTTGCGGTGAATCTATCAAGGACTCAATCCAACGGCTGAGATCACATATTGATAAAATTTGATGTATATACAATTTAATTTGATGTAGTGATATATGTTTGAATTCTATCACATGTTACATGTTGATACAATTCTATATATGTTACATTGTGTTGTGTTGATGCCTTCCACTAGGTTCTAAATTGGTTAGAGACCATTAGATGGTGTCGGTCCAGTCCACACAATTGTAACATTATCTTTAATCAAAGAGACAAGGAACAATCATAATCATCATCTTTTTTTTTCTTATATGTTTGTTGTTCTTGTCTTTGGACAAAACTCATCTCTCATCAGCTGTTGTTTTCTGTTTGTGGAATGTTTGTACCTATTTCTTTTACCAAATACGTACTTTTCTTTTTTTTTGTAATTTTGTTGTCTTGTGTAAACCGTGGAAGTGAGTGAGTATGCAGTTTTATAAGTTTTTTTATCGTTCTTGTATTGTTGTAACATTTTGCATGAGTACATAGTATTATGATTTATGTTTACTTGTTTATTAAAAAAAATTATAACCGTCATTTTGTAGTTTTCTTTTTTTTTGTTCAAACCACAATCTCATATATTAAGCTTACTCTCCATTAAAGGAGGAATTGTCTACAAAACTTGAGACCAAAGTCATCAAGATCATCAAAGACAATGCTACAAATATAAAACGTAATGCATAGAAGAAAAAGATAGATGTGGTCCATAATCTTGACCAACAAACGACGTGACGGAGATCGATGCCATTGTTGCTAAGGGATGAGACGACGCCGGAAACAAAGAACACACACGGTGATTCAATGCCCGAGACTGAATCTGTAACTAGGACAGAATAAACAGTCACGATTTTGGCTACAAACACAGATTTACACTGGCTTACCGAGCCTTTGAGTAGGACGAGGTCTGAAGTATTTGTAATCTTCGACTCCGAACAGCCTGCAATGAAACCACTCACAAAGAATGGAAACATTAGGAGAAAAACATACTCCATACCAGAGGGTTCAAGGAAAAAAATGCCCAAAGAAACCAGAGTCGCAGGGAAAATGGCATTAACAAGGTCCTTCAGTTTAATCTGCCACCAAGAAAGCGAGAAGAACTTCATAGCACCAAATATAAGAGAACATAACCTGCATACTGCAGTACATGGTCGCATAAAGGCGATAGATGTAGAAACTAGGAATACAATAATAGAGCCCTCAATACGAGGTAAGATCAAACAAGGGGATCCAGGAGAAACCCACACCAAGATTATTTCATCATTGATAGGAGAATCAAGGGCATAATAAGCGGATCTGGATCTGCAAACTGCAGTAATATAACTCACACTAGCGATAAGAGTGCCAAAAAATAGCACAATAAAGGTAAAAGGACTTGATACAATCAAGACTAATCGATAGAAGGCTGAGACTAACAAGCCTTGAGCTTCCCATTCAATAACCATCCACCAACTTTCCCAAGTAGGAGAAGCAAAGGATGAGCAAGAGAGTACCTTATTCATAGAAACACACCACAAAGAGGTTCCACAAAACTCGAGAGGCGAGCTGCAATCTACTAACATCAATTGTAGATCTAGGTTTGGGACTATTCGAGGGAATCCAACGGTGGCTCGGAGACGCGAGACATGAGAAGCAATAGGCGGTAGTTTTCTAATCAAGATTTATATAAATAATAATATATTTTTTTGTCTCTGTTGATATTATCTTTTTCCCTTGTTATGTTTTTCTTTTTGACATTGCATTTTAGATTCTTTCTTATTTGGAATTTCAAACTATATTACTGCTGAGATTTCTTGATTAAACTGGAGAAAAAAGGAGATTGGATACTTCTGTGTCAGTGTATGAAAGTTAGAGTTAGTAGATTGTTGATGCTGCCTACCACATTTTCTTTATCTATCTGAAATTGAAAATTTATGAGCTAACTAAGATTACATAATAGGGAATCATAAATTATAGGAGGCACCTGATTATTTTGTGTTTAAGCTTGAAGAAATGTTTGTGCATATAAAGGAACAACTCGATGCAAAGTCAGTCAGTTTTTATAAGGATGTCTGATGATGGACGACATGTTTGGTAAGTCTTTTTTCTTGAGACATCTGTTTAGCCGCAATTTTAGTACTGGTGTTTATACATACCACAGTTTTCACTTAGCCCATCTCTTTCGTTTAGTCAGGTTTCATCGAACAAGATGTAGAAATCAATCAAGCTGGGAAAAATGGATCAAAGTCTGTAACAGAGTTAATGATACCTTATTAACAAACCCATCTTTTAAGACATGCCTGTCTCTGTAGTGTATTAAACAAAACATAAGAGTTGTCTTTGTTTCTTTCTTTACATTATCACATATAGAGATAAGTCTTATTCAAGTCTTATTTTGATTCCTTACTCTAATTTGACATAAGTTAGGTTAATACTCTTACGAAATGTATTTGTTTATCAAGTTTCAAGTAAATCCAGATCAGAGTTTCGTAGCATTTGTCACTTTAACCTCAAACTATCTCAAAAGTCAACGCTCTGTGTTAATCATGTGACGAAACCATAGTTTTGGGGTTAAGCTATAAGCCTATAAACATAAGTAGTTCTATTATATATATATATATATATATATATATGTCTCTCCAGATAATCTAAGAACATCAAAAGAGAAGAAAGAAGCAACAAAGATCTCTCAGAACCAAGAACATCAAGGTCAAGATGAAGTTGTTTGATGCTCATTGTCACCTTCAAGATCAGAGGGTCATTGACATAACCTCTGAGCTCATATCTGCTGCTTTAGCTGTCGGTGTTACCAATTTCGCAGTCAATGGAACTTCCGAGGTACTTTTCTTGATCATTCCGTCACTGTTACACTCGTACATACATATTTTTAACGATTTTTGTTTATGGAGACAGAAAGATTGGAACTTGGTTGTTCCTTGCTTTGGACTTCATCCTTGGTATGGATTTTATATTATATGCATATGATCTTCAATTAATAAGAAAACGTTTCAGATCAAATTAAGCTTATTCTTAATGTTTTATCTGTTTTCGGTTTTAAGGTTTATTGCAGATAGGAGCCCGCATTGGCTTAAAACATTGAGGAAGCTCTTTGAGACCACTCCTACGGCTGCGGTTGGAGAAGTTAGTCTTTTTAATCTCTTGATTCATTTTTCTGAAATGTTAAAATTTATTGGTTCATTGTGTTTGACCAAGCATACTGCAAAACGATATGGTTTAATTTAATGAATGAATTTGAAGAGTATATTGAAACACTTTTTTGGATAAGATTGATGTCATCAATCATCATAATAACATGTACATCAACATTTTTGTTATGTTATCATAGATTGGTTTGGACAAAAGTCCCTTAGCATCAGGGATTGATTACGCAGACCAGCTCGCCGTGTTTCGCCCACAGCTTGAACTTGCAAAAGAACTAAACAAACCAGTAGCAGTGCATTGCATCGATGCATTTGATGATCTCCTCGAGATAATGAGGTACCTCTATATATATACACAAGTTGCATGTGGAAAAATATTGAAGGGTAAAACTCATTATGTTTCTTGTTTTATGTCGCGCACTAAATTTCTCGATTTATATATGCAGATCCGTAGGGCCTTTTCCCGCGGGTGTGATTCTTCATTCATTCAATGGTTCATCTGAAGTTGTTCCTAAACTTGCTGAGCTTGGTGCATACTTCTCTTTTTCTGGCTGGTTCACTTACATTGATGAGAAAATCGCAAAGAAACTTTGAAATCGGTTTGTTTTTCTCCTCTGTAACAATACAACTTCCAGATAACAAAAAAGTATTGATCTTATTGTTTCCCGGTGTTGTGTAGATTCCTTCCGATAGGTTCTTATTGGAGACAGATTCGCCTGACGGATTACCAAAATCTGATGATAGTTCTTCGGATCCAAAACCAACTCTCAATGAGCCTGCTAACATTCTTGCTGTATGTTATTACTATGATTACATGTTTTTTTGCTTCTTATGATTATATTATACATTTTATGTATGATCTTTTCCGCATTTAACAGGTACTAGATTATGTTGCAAACATGTCAAACATGGAGAAAGAAGAGCTCGCGGAGTTAACTTATGGAAACACTGTGAAGTTGTTCTCTTATCAAGGTTCTAAACTGGTTACAGATCAGTAAATGGTGTTCATCTTCTGCTTCTATTGTTTGTTGTTATAATGTCTTTAAACAAAAAAATCATTTCTCATTAATTGTTGTATTTTGTAACAATTTATTTTACTGTTATGTGTATTTTTCATTTCTTTGTCTTGTGTAATAAAGCAGCTATGTTGTTTTAACCGTCATTATAATAAATGGAATGCTATGGAAATGATTAAACGATTTCCTCATTTCTTTCTAACATATTCTTCATTTTCTTGAATTTTTTGTTGGTCTAGTCTTTATCTATAAAGCATAATATGAGGAGAAAAAGAAACTGATTAGCAAATATATTCTGAATTAGATTAGGTTAATTAGTATTTAGTTATGTACTCCAGTAATATCGCGGAGGACGATAATTTACATTTTCTCTTTGAAATCCCACAATATCATAACAATACTTCCTAAATCTCAGCAAGAGCCACATTTTCCCTCTAACGTCTCTTTTTTTTCCTCTTCCTGTTTTAACTTTTGACTCAATCTTCAATCCTGAGAAATGCTTTCTCTCTGGTTTTTCTCTATAGTTACATAACCCCTTGAAACACAAGCTTCTTGTTCCTTCAACAACAAGTTACAGTCACATACTAGTTTTTTTTCAAACAAACACAATCTCAAAGCTACTAACGAAATGTCGAATAGATATCTGAAGAACATATCGACCCGGTAAGACTCTTAATCTCTTACATTTAGATTAATTTAACAAGAAATATTAAAAACCCTAATGTTCATCGTATTGTTGAAGCTCAAAGTCACCAGATCTTGACCTCTACGTGAAAGGAATCCCTTTTCATTTACACAAAGTAAGTTGTTGAATTCGCTTTTTTTTATTTTCTTCTGATTTATAAGGTTTTGAGTATTGGTTTTGTGTTTGTTTAGCAGACTTTAGCTAAGAAATCAGCAAAAGTGACAACATTACTCGAATGTAACAAGATCGATGAACTGCGTTGGATCTTCAGAGACATGGACATCGACTCGAGAACATTCGAGCTCGTTGCTAGATTCTGTTATGGCTACAAAATCCAATTATCATCTGAAAACATTCTCTCTGTGCTCTGCATTGCTAATTACCTAGAGATGAACGATGATCATAGCTCTAATAACTTGTTAAACAAGGCAGTAATGTTCTTGGAACAACAAGTTCTTACGAGCTGGAACGAGACTGTGAAATCTCTTCGTGTCTGCAACAATAAGATTCTTGACAAGCTAGCTGATGTTGGACTCATCGATGTCTTCTTAGATTCTCTAGGCGATAAGGCTCTTAAAGAACCTAGGTTGCTCGAAGATCTGATTACATTACCTCTTCGTTTATATGGACCAGTGATCCTAGAATCGAGTAAGCATAGTGTCTCGATGGAAAACATCGTTGCATCGGTATGCAACTACGCGAAAAGATGGGTTTTCGAGAAAGATTCAGGAGATGAAAGCGTTTCAAGGTACAAGAGAGAAGTGATTGAAGCTGTTGAGAGGCTTTTACCACACCAGAGAGGAGCTATCTCGTGTGGATTCTTGTTTCAATCGCTTAAAGAATCGATATTTCTTGACGCTTGCTCTGATTGTCGAAAAGGGTTTGAAGTTAGGATAAGTAAGCAGCTCGACATGGCTACATCGAAAGATCTTCTGATTCTGTCATCAAAAGAAGATGGATCATATGACACTGAGCTGTTGAAGAACATTCTCAATAGCTTTTATAGTGACTACAATGTTTCGGATGTTTCGCGGTTTGTGAATGTAGCGAGAATGTTGGAAGAGTTTCTATTCGAGGCTGCTGCGAGTAACGCTGGTTTAAAGGTAGAAACGTTTAAGGAGTTAGCAGAAATAGCGGTTGCAGCGTCTTACGAGGTTTTGAGTTACTCTGATGGAATATACAAAGCAATTGATGTTTTCTTGGAGATGCATAAAGAGTTGATTGAATCGGAGAAGATGGAAGCTTGTAGAGTTCTTGAATGTAGTAAACTTTCTCCAGAGGCTTGTGAACATGCTTCCAAGAACGAGAAACTTCCATTGAGGATTGTAGTTCAAGTTTTGTTTTTCTCTCAGAAGCAGATTCGTGATAAGGTTGCTAGAGATATCAAAGGTGTAGAGGTGAAAATAGATGATCATATAGATCGAGAAGAAGAGGAAGATGATGAAATGGAGAATATGAGTAAGAAGTTGTTGAGTCTTGACATTGATTCTGATTACAGCAAGAAACGAGAGTTTGAGAAGCTTGAATGTGTTGCTCATTGCGAGAAGGAGAAGAAGGTAAGTGTGTGGAGAGAAGTGAAGAGGAAGTTTGGTTGTATGACTTCTTTGACTGTGGATGCTTGCAATTGTCATATCAAGAAGAGGAAGAAGTTTCATCATTACAAATAACAAATTCATTAGTGTTGTATTTTATTACGTTTCGACTTTTGTTCTGTTTAAATTCTCTGTTCTGTTTCTTCCTCTTTGTTCCTTTTTAAGGTCTCTTGATTGGAATTAGTGGGATAAATAAAAGTGCAAACACTCTTCATGTAAAATCCGGAAAAAAATACCACAGATCTTAGAAGATACACTCAAGTTTAACTATCACAAGTCAAGCAAGAGAACAACTTCTGAATAAAAGATTTCGGAGTGAGTGACGAGATCCTTTAGATCTTCAAAATTTCGCATAACATATCTTTTCTTTGTTTCTGATGACTTGCATGATTGTAGATAAGCAGCTTTGATGGAGAAAATCATTACTAATTATGAGAACTTTTCAGAAGTTTCACAAAATACAATAACAAGATAAGTCTATAGAGAAGCAGTTCAAAAGTCAAACAAAATACAATAACAAAATAAGTCTAGAGGACTCTCATGATGATGCACATCCTAAACATGGAATAACCCATGGCGAGTCGGAAAAACCCGTCGTCAACGCCACAAGATTCTCCGTAGCTCTCCTGGATTTCCAAGAAAGGAATGCCATTGGCATTCACGCCCGACCCGGTGACGAGAACCACGTGAAAATCACCTCGGTCCATATCGTCATCATGGTTAGGAACAAATACACCCTACACATTTAAATAAAAGCAAAACCAATAATCAAGTCAATTAAAAGAATTTAAATTAAAAATCAAAATCATTATAACAATCTATCAAAAGACAGATAAGCTACATGATGTTTTAATGCAAGCGGTTTAAAACATCATAAAGTCAATTAAAAGAATTTAAATTCAATACCATTAAAAATCAATCACTATAACCATCTATCAAAAGTGAATTCTTTAAAAAAACAGATAAGCTACATGGAAGCGTGATGTGTCAACATGTGTTAAAATGGAAGCGTGATGTGTCAAAATGCAAGCGGTTTTAAAACATCATAATCAAGTCAATCAAACGAATTTAAATTCAATTCCATTAAAAATCAATCATTATAACCATTAAAAAGTCAAAAGAATATGTCAAAAAATTGAGAGGGAAAACATACCTGGCCATCCCAAGCGAAGTAAGACGACAGAGCACAAATTGCAACAGACACCGGTCCAACAGCGAACTCTTGCAAAATCATTTCTTCAACCATATCACCACGACCATCTGCATCATGGTCAATGTCGTAAACTCGAGTGTAAGTAGCACGCCAACGCTGAGGAGGGTAACGATACTGACGTCGTTGGTTTAACACAAACGTGAGTCTACAGAGACTCTCAAACACAAGGCCAGGAGAAAGAAGATATGTCGTGGCAGTTTCCAAATCACTAATTGCTCCACAATCTCTCGGACGAACAACCGGTACAAGATTGATCAATTCCTGTACAGAAAGAGTACCATCTTGCGGAAAGCGTGGGTGATACAGACGAAGCAACGCTTCCAATTGCCGAGTCGGTGGAATCGACCAACACAGCGATGTACGTCCTTGATCCAGAACAGGAGACAACAATGGTGGATTCGCATTTCGGAAAGATTGATAAGCCTATTGATAAATAAATTGTCAAAAGAAAATGATGTATAGAACTACAATCATATAGATTAGAATCATAGAAACTTACCCTATCACGTTCGGCCATGATCTCGGATCTGAGCTGCGCCGTCGGAGATGATCTCGGATCTGAGCTGCGCCGTCGGAGATGATCTCGGATCTGAGCTGCGCCGCCGGAGATGATCTCGGATCTGAGCTGCGCCGCCGGAGATGATCTCGGATCTGAGATGCGCCGCCAGAGAAGATCTCGGAACTGAGCTGCGCCGCCAGAGACGAAACGAGTTTCTATTTTTGCGTTTACCCTAAAGGCGTAATATTTGGAGCCGGAAATGCCGGAAATGCCCTTTTACCGAAACTCATAGTAAAGGAATTTGAGGTTAGAATGTAGAAATAATTTGCCAAATGAAACCAAAAAAATTACAATTATGTAGCAAAAACTAACCACAACCAGATTTAGGATTTTTGGCTACATAATCAATTATAATTTATTTTGTGTTATTTAGCAATTGGACACTAAGTTCTTTCAAAAAAAATTACCAATAACAAAAAATTGAGACAATCAAATGAATTAGCAAAGGGGTTTTGCCCCCAAAAAAAACAGAATAATTAGCAAAAACACACCAATGAGACCAATAGATGGAAAATACAAAGAAAAATTACTAATCTGATATCCAAACTCTTTATTTCCTTTTGTTTTCAATGCCGAATTAGCTCCGATGACCAATCCATGTCCAGATTCAAATACCGGTGATCCGGCCAGATCTGGTGATTGGATGAGATTGGCCTCCATCATCGAAGCTAACAAGAGATGGAAAACAAAAAAAAATGAACGAGCCCTAAACAAACACAACAAAGAAGAAGAAAAATATTGAAGAACTCAAACAAGAACAATTTTATGAGATGAAACTATTGTCGTTTTAAGGGATGATATAAGAATGAATGTGAACAACTCAATAGGAAGTGGACCGCTTTATAGAGATGGGTAAGGTGATTAGGTCAAGGTGCCCTTAGGCACACGTTTCTATATTCCTTAATACAATTTTATTCTATATTAGTATTAAAAATCAATTAAATATGCCGCATATCTCGCATAATATCTTACTTAACTTATCTGTTTATTTTGTAACGCTTACTTCTCATTACGAAGATTTCTTTACTTTTTTACTATTTTTAAAAATAGAATTCTAGAGGATTTCACGCTCTTTGACCAAAAAAAAAAAAAGAGGATTTCACGCTCTGTAATTTACTAATTACTATTTTAATCTCGATGAATTTATTTGACGAATTCACTAATTACTATTTTAATCTAAAGGAATATGCTAAAAATAACTCTTATATATATATAAGCGTAATTTATTCTAATTTACTAATGCTAAAGGATTTCACGCCATAAATCTGTACTTATGTAGTTAGCAATATAATTATAGTATAGTTATTTACTAATTATAATTATTTTTACAGTACACATACTAATTTATTTTTTAATCATAGTGTTTCCCTTTAAGAAGGTAATCAATTTTTTTATGTACCAAGTGGACCACATGCAACGCGTTTTCTTCTCTTCCTTGTATGCATCTACACACACAAAAAAAAATATGAATAAGTGAATCACATGTTCTCTTTTTCTTTTATGTGCACGAAGGAACATGTAATTTAATGAACAAGTGCGTCTAGTTACTAATTTACTAAAAAATAACAAAGTATACCGTTATAAAAACATCAAGTATTGTTGGCTACGTATGCGATTTGAGAGAGTTGAGAGAAATTGTTGAACAGTGATCACCGAATTAATGTATAGAATTTTAATAGATTGTATATTGCATACCTTAGTATATACGAGCATAGAGAGAAAATACTTGTATAGATCACTTAGTGTATAAGACTTATATAGTTTACATTGTTAATTAATGAAGAACATTACGTTGATATTATTTTCCTCATAAATTTTAAAGAGTTGAGATCAATATTTCTTGACAAAACTTTTTCAAAAAAAAAAAATATTTCTTGACAAAACGGATTTTGCTTACTTAAGCTTATTCTCGATGTTGTTATTACAAACAACTAGTTTACCAATGAAGAGGTTGCGGACAAATTTTTACCAATGAAGAGATTTGGGAATTTTTAAAACTTATTATTAGCTTATTGGATGATCACAGTCAATCAAATGATTTGTTATTGGTTCGATAACTTCAACAAATTCGCGGTTAAAGATTACGTCAACATCCACTTGACAGATAAAAGATGAGATAAACTGTAACTTCCGTTACCCTAAACGTATGTATTTGATGTTATGTTATACTCTAGTACAAAAGAAAATCTAGTATTCTATTATTAAACACAAGTGGGGCAAAAACAAAAACAAGGGGGGGGGGGACAAAAGCAAGTGGGGCGGCACGTGATGGGACCACCAAGTAAATGTGCGTTGATAACACCTACAATTTTTAAAAAAAAGAAAAAAGTAGGTAACAAAATTCAAACGAACCCATTATTAACTCCTTCACGAGATATTTCCTTTAAATTCGTTTTTTATTATGCTGAGCCTTCAATCTGGTTTTAATCTGTTATGTATTTAACGTATAAATCCACATGGAAGCTTAATTTCACTTGTTTTGGTTTTTTTTAGTAACTCAACTTGTCAAAGTTGTCGGAATCTTTGGTAGAGACAGTCTTTAGACTTGCAAATTTATTTCGAGAGCTACAATTTTGTTTCGGTCAACTAAAGTTATGTTGTTAACTTTGAAAGTGAAAACCGTGATTAATTTCCTAATATCACAATAACCATCGAAACCTTGAGACAGACCAGAGTTATTTTGCCCTTCCTTCAGAACTGCAGATGGTTATGTCAAAACTCTCTTTTTAGGCGTCACGGTCTAACAATATAGTAATGATCATAGATTTTAGGGATTTGAAGAAGAAGGTATTCGTTTATTTGATTGATTATCTCAAAATGGCGTCAAGCCTTACCAATAGTGTTTGGGATTGTACCAAACCCATTTACCGGATAAAAGAGTGAACCGAAGGTGAAGAAATCTCGAGTACCGAGATGTTAGAATGTATCAGGATTACTGGAGAGTGATCAAGTACACAGATATATAACACAAATTTCCAATTGAAACGATACTAAAGAAAGGAAATCAAAATTCTGATTCTAAAACATTGAACATATCACAACTGAGCACAAATCTGTATCTTAGGGTATTTAAGATCGAGGGATCTAGCCGAGTTGACCAGAATGTGAACCAGTGACTCAAACAGCGATTTCACATCGCTTGGCTCTGAGACGTTAGCCTTAACCACAATCGCTCTCGGTCCCTTTCTGGTAATGTCGGAAATTGTTGATCTCCGCGGCTACAGGCTCGGCGTCAGCGGATTCAAAGGTGTAATTGACGACGATCCTCGCACCGAGGTGAATCGCTATCGCTCGTCCGATACCACAAGAAGAGCCGGTGACAATCGCGACTCGGCCGGCGAGTGGAACCGACGGTTGTGTAATCGACCACAGTGCAGCCATAAGGATTTGATCCTAAATCAAGTGTCTGATTCGTTTAACAAATCAACCTCTTAACTTTACATTTTAACAAATTGACCCCTACTAGTGCTTACCCAATTTTCCCTTTATATTTTGATAAATTAGAGATTATGCCCCATTTGTTTTCCGTTTAACAATTTTAAAGTTACAAATGATGGTTATTATTATAATTGGTCCTCAATGTTTCAATTCGAACAGTAACCCACACATTTGCAAACCATCATTATTATTAATCCTCATTAAAAAGAGTAAAGAAGCACCTAAAGACCATACGTTTTACACATAACCACCATTATTGGAAATGATCTGATTGACCCATTCACTACCATCACCCGCCAAGAACCCAACAAGAGGCACCACGATTGGAGATTGCCCGTCACATGAACCATTGAACCGTGTTCGGAATTTCGATTTTTTTTCAGCGGTAACATAATTGAGAGAATTTACCTTGGCGAGGAACAAGGAAACCACCTAAAACGGTGTAGTTTGAAACTTTAGAACATACTCCCTCTCTTCCTAAGATATAAAAACTTTATAAAAAATGGTTACAAAAAGATAGAGTTTTTACTGTTTTCAATGCATTTTTACAAATTTCAAAACAAATACTGAAATACTATTAGTTAAATTTTATTGAAAACTGTAAATCGTAGAAATTAGTGCGTTTTTTTAATAAGTGTGCATAACCTTAAACATTTATCATGAGTATTTATCTGTTGAGTTATTAGGGGTTCAGTAGATATAATTAATATAGATTTATTAAATATTAGAGCATGATTATAGGTGATCTTAGCCCAGTTTCTTTTAATTGTTTTGATTAAATAAATGGGTTTCGGTATCAACTCAGCCCACAAAATATCAGTAATCTGATCCGAAATGAACAGCGTTTAGTGACACGTGTTGCACTCTAATTGGACCGTGATTTTGAGGTTTGGAGCAAACCAGAAATAATTTTTCATTTTGTGTTTTGTAATTTTCTCTCTCGCGACAGAGAAGCCGTCGACTTGATCCGAATCGATTTTCTTCGATTCTATGATTTCTCTTTCGCAAATCTTTACCAGATCATCAGATCGATTTTCTCCATTGATTCTTCTTCCATCTCGACTCTGAAACATAGATCTAACAACACACAAAACGCAGCGTAAGTCCTTCGTTGTCTCTAGCTTCCGATTTTATCATCTATATCTGTTTATCCATGTCGAAAGTCCTTGATTCAATTCGATCTAATCATGTTCTGAACCATGTTTCGTCTCAGTGATTTTCACATGTGATCGAAGAGAAGATTCGATTCCTCACGCTGGTCTGTGGCCGCAAAACCATCGTTAAATAGTTATGATCAAACAAAGGTGTGCTTAACGCTTTATTCTTGTTAGTCCCATATGCCATGCATACTAATTAAGCCGCAGTAGATAAATTTTATTTGTTTCTCTTGTTCGACATAGGTAATAAATCCTAGTGGACATAATTTTGGCTACATGGGTGGTTCCAGGGGTCAGCAATTCATGAATGCTGCACCATTAGATGAGCGTTTCCGAAAGATGTATGTCTTCATTGTATTTCTTACACTGCTTTCCTGGTCTTACTGTTCTGTCTTATAGATTTTGTTATCTGCATGATTTATATAGGTCAGTGATTTTTAGCCAACCAACAGAAGAAAGACAGCCTTTCCAAGCACTCTATCTTGGGTCCAAATGGACTCCGTGCACAGTGGCAGCCTCCAAAGAATGATATTAAAGTAATATAGCATATGCTTCTTTATAGTGTTTAGTGTTTAGTATACATCATACTATGATACATTAGATCTTTGATGCTTGTTGATTAGCTAGTGTTAGGTCACTGATCATAAGTTTGTGTAGCTCCCTGAGGTTTTGGTTTTGAGCTGTGTTTAGTACATCCATGGTTGATCGTATGAATAACAATAGATGGTGAACTTGTGGATGTAGTAGCAGCCATTTTTCTTTTTGATTTGGAATGATTCTGTATCCTCTGTTTCTGCATGTGATGCTACGAACTTGTACTTGTGCTAGGAATTTGTATTGTGATGTGATGGATAGGTCTTTTAATGAATTTATCATCATTCAGTAATGATCTCAACAGATATGCATCTCTTTCACCTTGCCGGTTCTTCTCAATAGAATGGAACAAGTGCTATATAAAATTACACTGAAGAGCTTTCTTCCATGATTTCTTTCGAAGAACCAGAAAGCATTAATGATAACAATATCATTAGGCAACCTTTACCACCTCCTGTACTTGCAGAAGTTCACGACTTGGCTGCTACTTTATGTCCTGAAACTACAGAAGCGGAATGTAAGATAGAGAACCCTTTGCCGGATGAATCTCTTCGGGCAGAGTCTCCTCTTGAACCCCAAATTGTAAGTTTGCTATATCTCTCCTCACTTTGTTATTATTTTAGATGTCAACGCTCATACATACAAAGTCCTGTGTACAATTTACCCATTTGTCTTCATATTTACAGTCAACAACAATGATGGACACCTTTATAAGGCTTGCCAAGTCGAACACTAAGAAGGATTTAGAGACGTGTGGTATTCTTACTGGCATACTAGTGAGTCAACATTATATGCCTAAAGCAATCCAATTCTCAAATTCGAAAAAATTCGATATTGACATTACTCATGAAAATAGATCAGTACTAATGATTTGTGAATCACTCGTGTGCAGAAAAACAGAGTTTAGATAATACTCCTTATTTTGTTATTGTACTTGTCATTTGTTTTTGTGCATAAACTAGTTTTTAATTTTTGTGATAAGTATCACCTATAAACACTTAAAATCTAGAAATATCATATTGAGTCTCAGTTAGCACAATTATTACTAAAATAATGTTAGTGATACTCATAACAAATAACCAATAATCATGCTCTTAGTAGTACTTTGGTGAGAAAAGTGTTGGGGTATAATTGTTGTATGGTCCCAGTCCGCAGTAGCAGTCACGGATTTTTTGAAGTCACATGGTGCATGCTTTTCCATTTGTAGGTGTTTGATGTAACTTTGTGTTTAAAATTGGCCGATTTTGGTTTTGTGGTTTAGATTTTGTTTACTTTTTAACTTAGGATATTTTGAGTTATAAAATCAGAATCCAAATTACATTAGTTTTTCTTTGACCTGGAATTTTTTTTTAAGGTCAGTTTAGATTTTTCGATTAGTTCGCAAATTTTATTAGAGCGTCGAAGAATATTAATACGCCTTTATTTCAGCTTTTTATTAATTGTAATACAAATTAAACGATTACAAGTGCCAGTAAGCACCACCAGACTTGAAATGTAGAAAACTCACAAAAACAAGGAGCACTTTCCAACTAGCCTAGATATGTTAGGGCTATTTCAGTTTTGATTCGTTTGTGATTAATAAAGTATATGGTTTATTTACAACCAAACACAATCAGTTTACACTTCTTCTATTTGGTATAAGAAGGTGAGCAACTTATCTTTTTGAACTAATTTGTTGAATAGTTAAATATCAACAAACATATATTATTTTTAGCTTGTTTTGCATTTACAGAACACAAAATAAATCAATAATCTATTGTTAACGTCCTCCATTTAAAGAGTGAACCAAAAAAATGCAATTATTCAAAAGAAAACCCAAAATAAATCAATAATCGAATTAATTTTTTTTTTTATATTTATTTTGTTTCGTTCTACTGAGGGGAAAACAAAGTGGATAATCATATATCTGGATGTTCGAGCAGTCAAACGCATTTATCTACTAATATCCCTAATTATTCTGCTAATTATCAAAAGAACTTAAAAGAGCTCATGATATCATGAATAGATCGTAAATAAACTTCATCACTCTAACTTTAGTAACTTAATTAGTCTGATGATCTATATAAACAACGAGTACACATTCATCAAAACATAATCATTTAACAAGAAAAAAATCATGACACAGTAAAATCTTCATTTTAGCTATGGTTCTTCCCTTGTCATCATCAATATCTCTTACCCTAGCAACGTCTGATTATCCACTATTCACAAAGCCGCGATGGATCGTGAATGAGAAGGGTCATAGAGTGAAGCTAGCATGCGCAAATGGGCCATCACACCTCAAGCCAGTCGTAGCAGAAGGGTTGAGCAAACAGCCGATGGATCAAAGAGGATAAGAGAAATGGGATTTAGTTGTGTTAGATTCACTTGGCCACTTGAGCTAATGACCAATGACACTTTGGCTTTCAGTGTTACCGTTAAACAATCTTTTGAGAGATGTGGATTAAATCAAGAGCTAAATGGGATTCATACTCACAATCCTTCAATTGTTGATATTCCCCCTTGTTAATGCCTTTCGGGTAAACAATTCTTCAAATATTTTTTTTTTCATCCCGACCTTATCTGATAGTCTACAAATCAACATGTCAATTTTTGTTTTTTGAATTACCAGGAGGTTCGGGGCTGAACCCCGTAATTCCCCATGTTCAAAATTACAACATGTGATATTAGTTTCTTCCCAGACGCCGCTCGAACCAACGATTTCTAAACTTTACCTGAAATCTTTACCGGTTAAACTACAGGCTCTTGGTCATCATGTCAATTTCAAATTTTGTTTGTCATCTTTGATTATTCCAGTTTACTAACTACTATACTAATGTATGTGTATACACCTTGAAACGCAAACATGCATAGCTATTTATTTACTTCCAATGCAAGTAACGAATTATATGAATCTAAATGTGGTTCTAAAATAGTGATGATCTGATGGTGTTATCTATCATGCAGTCACTACAAAAAAGGGTGTATTGTTACAAAAAATTTCGTCACAATACAAAAAATTATGTAGTAATAAAAATATTGCGATAATTTTACGACATTTTGTAAACAGTTACAATAACTTCGTTGCTATTGTGATGACGTTATTTAGTATATATTATCTCAGAAACACTAACGAAGTATATTAGTGACAAAATTTTCATAACTAAGGACTAAAAAAATTGTCACAACAATTGTTGTAATTTGTGACTTTTGTATCGTGTCAATTCCATCTTTAATTTCTACGGCAATATAGTCTTAAAACGGCACAAAAAACAACAACAAAAACGTTGTAAATCTATCACACTTATTTACTAAAAAATTGTCACAACAATTGTTGTAATTCGTAACTTTTGTATCGTCTCAATTCCATTTTTAATTTCTACGGCAACATAGTCTTAAAACCGTCATAATAAACAATAAAGACGTTGTAAATCTTTCACACTTACTTACTACAACAAAGTCTTAGAACCGTCTTATCTAATTACGGTAATAACGTTATTTTTCCGTTGCAAATGGTTACTAAAATTTTGTTATTTATTAGTTCTTAATATGCAACTATTACCTAGTATTTTAAATTCTCAATAAAGCTACTATTTTTTATAATTTTTTTGTCACATATTAACAAAATAAATTATTACAAAACGAAAATTTATAAAAGACTATAAATGACATAAATGGAAAACAAATTCATAAAAAAACACATTCAAATGGAAAGGATCATAATTTACATAAGTCATAAAGGAAACAAAAGAACTAAAACACGAGAAACATAAAAACAAAAGTGAAACAAAAAGCAAACTGAAACACAAACCAAACTGAAACACAAAGCAAACTTAAACATAAACCAAACTAGATAGCTTGATCTTCATGGCAAACTGAACATGAGTTTTCATGGCGGAGTTGTCGCCGAAGCTCCTGCGAGTGAAGAAGAAGCATAGGTACTCTTACCAGAAAGTGATTGAACTATTTGCTCCATGGTCTCGAATCGCTTTTGAAAATTCACGTTCTCCTCTCGACTTTTTTGCAACTCATTTTTCAGTTCTTCCACTTCGCGTGTTAATGTTCTGGTATCTTCAACAGCTTGTGAAGAAGCAGCACATGCACTTAAAGAGCTAATCCCGAGTTGAAGCGATCCAAGTCCAAACACACATCCTTGTTTTGACATTCCAGCAATCTACAAGAAACAAATCCATGAACAATGAAGTCAAAACCCAAAAAACAGAAAACACATATCATCAAGTTAAAACTAAAACATAATAAACCACCTAAGTTAGAACTATAACAGAACAATATCATCACCTTAATAGAATTAGATATTACCTTAACATAAGAAAACTAGATATTACCTTTACATAAATTTTATTCTTTTCCTCTACAGTAAGAGCATCAACGGTCAATGGCTCTCCATTGGAAGACTCTATTTGTGATAAAAACACTTCCACATGCTCATCAAAATTTTCAGCAATTTCACGAGCTCTATTATCAACATAAGAGCCATTTGGTTTCTGGTGAGTTTTTTCATCACAGCGAGAAGTGAACAATCTTCATCGAGAGATGTACGATTATAACCATGCTTCAGTTTACCATGGTTATCAAGATCATGGTAAACACTTACAACCTTTACGTTGTTATTAACTAATTTTCCATATTTTAATCACAAAAAATTTCTCCACCATATTTAAACATCTGTCAAAGGTTCAATTCAAGAACAACCTGATCTTTTCGCATAATAGCAGCTTTTTAAAATTGTGGAATCTTAATTGAATTATAATTGTTCTGGCCATTTCATAATGTACAGTCAAAGTTTAAATTTTGTATCCAGAAAAATATAAAGATTTTTCCGTCTTTTGTTGTGTCGTACTAAAATAACAAAAGGTGAGTGTTTTGGAATTTTTTCTATGTATATGGTTAGGGGCCATGTCTTGGATCATACGTCTCTCGATGAGGATCCACGATGGATCGCTTACAACGGAAGTCGTATTCCTATCTTAAGTTCTGCTGTTTTCAGTCCAGAACTTCTCTCGCTGTCATCATCACCAACTGTTGCACAATTTGCAAGAGATTCGAGCAGGTAGATTGCTACTAGGCTCGTAAATCTTGGAGACAAAGGATACATGTCATTGACTAGATACTACTCAGAGGTTCTGCCTAATCCGTATATTTCTGGTTTTAAAGGCATTGGAGTAGTTAATGAAAATGTGCCAGACGTGGATAGCATGGGAATGGTATCCTCAAAATCCTACTTAAGTTGATTTTTTTATCGGTTTGTGGTTTAAAAATATCCATATTGTGTGCAAGTTATTATCAGAGATATCATAAGCAAAGGCGTCATAGCACAATTCAAGGCACACAAGAGTCTGATTGCAGCTTTGTTCTTTAATCCAAGCGGCATGCTTTTGGTGACTGCTTCGATTCAGGGACATAATATTAATGTCTTTAGAATGATGCCAAGGATCGCTACAAGTAGTGATGCAACCACAACGTCTTTTGTGCGTCTTTTTAGGCCTCAACGCGGATTCACTAATGCGGTAAGCAGAGCCCCTTCACTTGCGCTTTTTGAAGATCTGTCGCTTTTGATTAAATGGTTAGCTCTTCAAGAGGGACAAGTCATCTGTTTGAGATTAACCATGTGGGAGAGCTGGTTGCTCCAATTCCTCTATCAGCGATTAATAGGATAAGAAGCGATAACAGCAGTGGATGGAATGGAACTATGAGTGGTGCTGCAGCTGGAATGGTTGGAGGCTCTCTTCTGGGTGCAATTGCATCAACATTCTGTTACTCTGATGAACAGAATAATACCTATTATTACGGTTCTACTTCTGATATTACGTCACTGTTACTTAATTTTTGTTTGTCACAAAAATGTCAGAAATCTGGACGTTGTTTTAGTAGTCATTCCATATAAAAATACGACAAGATAAAACGTCAGTACATTAGCCTTAAATTGTGACAAAATTAATATACTTTTCGTTATAATTTATGACAATAACTTTTTAGTACATGTTTAATATTATATAGTTACTGACTGTTAATAACAGTCGCGTCATAAACCGGTACTTGCAAGTTTGTTATTATTTCGTTAAAAATAGTGACGACACATACTGTAATAAAACTGTCATAAGTGTCACGATTGTTATTTTTATCACAATTTAGTAATTAATTACCACAAATATTGACTACGATTTTTCCCGTCACATTATTGAGACGATACAACTATGAATTTGAGACAAAAAAATATTTAGTAACAAAACAATATCTAAGACATCACAAATTTGTGACGGAACAAGTTTAATCTCAAATTTTTGTCACAATAGCTCTCTTTTCTTGTAGTGAGTGGTGTATAGTCTTGGTAGACATAATGTGATGGTGATACTTGACAACCACAAGACTACCAGGCTGGTGTTGCAGCTACAATGACCCGGATGCCTTCTTCGAGGACCCGAAATTCGATTCGGATCAATGGATACTAGGCCTCTGAAAAATGGCTACCATTTTTCAAAACGTCAAAAACTTTATAGGCATGCGCCTTAGAAATGAGCTTAGAGGTAACAAAGAAGATCCAAAAGATTGGTACAAGTAAGTAGTATATAACATTCAATATCAAACTACTTAATTAAAATTCTACTGCAAGAAGTTATCAATAACATTGTGTATGGGCATATGTATAGGTACATGCAAAAGGGAGCTAAAGCAGTTCATGCATCACACCCTAATGTATTGGTTATACTTTTCGGCCTTAACTTCGACGTTGACTTGTCTTTTCTGAAAAACTATCAAATGAATCTGACTTTTAAGAACAAACGATCATTTTCGAACTCCATTGGTATGCATTCACCAATAAGGCTCTGCATGTGAAAATCGAACAATGTCAAAACCAAGATAAAGTTGATCGTTTGATGAAGAGGAGCAAGAGTACTGGATTGAAGTAGAAAAGTAAAATGATATTTACTTGGAGGCAAAAGAAAATATATTTAAATAATATATTCAAGAGAAAAATAAGGAAATTTATATAAAGGAATGTTGTGTAGGGTTAAGGAGGTGCTCTCTATTAGTATATATATAGAGAGGAACAGTGGATGCAGCTCTTCACGCCTCATATAAGAGAAAAACGCAGAGAGATTGATCGTGAGAAAGAGGTGTCTTTGGTGTTTGTTTTTGATGCTGTTGTAGTTGTTTTCTTTTGAAGCAGTTCGTGGTGTTGTTGTCTCTGCTGTTCGTCTGAAGCAGTTCGTGGTTGTTGGATGTTGCCAATAGTTGTTGTTGGTTTTGTGGAGATTCCACAAAACTCAAGTCTAGGTTCAAGGGGAGTTTAACTCATGGTTAGGTTATCATGAAGAATCCATGTTATTGAATAGAGCGGTAAATTAATAAGTTGTACTTGATTTACGTGTTTGCATTGTGTATTGCTTTCTTATTCTACTTGATTTGAATCTGGACTTGGTTCCGGGAAATAGGAAATGAAACTCGTTAAAAATTCTCTTCTGTCATTTATTTCCTACACTACATACTGTCTCACTTGCACTAACACTAAAAACTCTCTCCATTTTTTACGAAACAAAAACTTGGTCACGCTTGGGAAGTTGTTTAAAACACTAAACTTAGTGCAGCTTATGATCTCTTATGAATCTCTGGTCCATTTGATACTGAGCTTTTTAGATTTCTCTGATCTATTCTCTTTTTAACTTCTCGCCGAAACACATCAAAGCTAATAAACAGAACATCGCGTGACGTAGATGGTCCAAAGCGTTAAAGATGATTGTGATGATCTCCATTGTTGCTTTGAGCCTCTTCTTGCTTCAAATGCTTAAAGTGTAAATTACTTTAATAGTTTTTTTTTATAGAATTTCTAAGGAAAATGTGAAAATGTATGAAAGTAAATATGAATAGTGATTTGATTCGGTGGGGTTTTCATGTGGGTGGAATTTTTATGATTGATAGAAACTAGTACACGTTTTTTTTCTTTTGTGGGTTATCTAAGTTTCGAATTTGTGTAAAAGTTGTCGAGAAGTAGAACAATTATGTTTTGGGATTTTTTTTTGTTTTTACGTTTTCTTGACCGTTTGATTTAGTGTGATCACATGGCTTTTGATGTTAGATAGTTTTCTACACTTGTCGTTGTGTTTGTTTTCTACGCAACGTATGTGTCCACATTTATAAATGGAAAAACAAGAAAGATTAGATTTCATGCATGTATAAGTGAATAACAATGTAAACATGTAATTATGTCATATAAGTATATAACATTATGAAATATAAACCAATTTATTTATATTATGAGTTAACATTTCAGTTTAATGATCATGCGTTGGAAGGAAATTTAACAAAAGACAAAAAATGTAAATAGTATCGTGTACGTTCCTGCTTATATGGTTTTGTTTTTTTTGAAATTGTGTAACGAATCCAAAGCTTAGACATTTTCAGTTACTTTGTCAGTTTATAGCTTAATAATTCATGTTCTTTATTCAATTGTTTTGGGTTCATTGTTTTCCATTTAATTGTATCATATTAGTCGTTGAAAAACAAAGTTTCATATTTCGGTTAAGATAAAATATCACGTGTAGCGGATAGACCACAAAGTTTCAGATATTATTCATGAACTTAAACCAAATTTGATATTATTATGCATGATACGTTAAATTTAGAGCGAAGACATAAAAAACTTTTTTGGATCGATATTTGGTTCAAATCCATTAGATACATACCGGACTTTCAAAAAATTGGTCAAACTTTTTCACGAACTTCTCCATAGCAGGAACCGGCAAGCTAATTGCCACGATCGTTCCGGCCTCTCCTTTTTTATTCTTGAACGGCACGTAGAAGCTCATTCCCATCGCGGTGTTGGGGTAAGGATTCAATGCAACCCTCCGACAACGCCACAAAAATGAAGTCATCGTTTCAAAAGTAGTATAAGGATCGGGGGAGGAGTCTTTATATAGCGGAGATTTCTTCCGCTCCAACAAAGAAAGACTTTATTAACCAAACGGACTCCGATCATAGATATCGCATCAGTATCGACCTTGTTTTCATACTCATGGTGCGTGTGGTTCACACTAGCTGAAGCACTTGCAGTCAACAAATGTCGGTCCCACGCGGGCGGAACTGAAGGCACGCGTGATCCACACGCCAACTTCCAATGTGACTTCAAAAGAGAGAGACCGACTCCATCCATCATGGTGTGGTTGAAACGAAGGGCAAAGATTGACCCGCCACATTTCAGGCGCGTGACCTACACGCAAACCATTTTACACTCGACTAACTTTTGAAAACAATAACAAATTAACAATTGAAATGGTAAAAAGATGTTTGCATTTAATTTGATATACCTGGATAAGATGCAAAAAGTGTTAAGAGCATCCTTAACAATAATACTCTTCAATTGAGAGTTTTAATAATATTTTATTAGTATTAACAATAAAATAAAATAAAATCATGAAACTAAAAAACATGCACCAATGCCACATTTGTAAAGAGTTTCATGTTAGGTCTCAAAGAACTATTGAGACATCTCAAATCAAAAATACTTTAATAATTAATTTTTAATTGTTTGAGACTCACTTTAGCTAATGTATAATGATGCTCTAAGCAACTCACTCGAACCTTCCACATCAAGAGAAGCTCTTCAAGGCAAGGGAAAGGAGGAAGAAGAGCATCAGCTTCTTCGAGGTCAGAAATAGCCACGTCAGCATCGGCTTCGATGAACAGAACGCCTTCTCCGGTACAGTCCACGGAGAGTTTCCGGTTTGGACCTTCACGGAGCCTACCAGCGAAAGGGTAATAGTAAACCAGCGTCGCGGCAAGAGCTTTCTTGATCACTTGGACCGGATCATGATTACTTGTAACGTTTGGTCTATAGAAAAAGATAAACCGGAATTTGAAACCTAAGTCCTTGTTAGTCGACGGTCGTCTAGGTCGGAAAGAGCCTTGAGCTCTCGTGGCGTTGGCTTTGCCGGAGTGACTAGCTCCGGCTGCTGGCGATGAACCTTGAACGAGAGACCGGTGGTGGTGGATGGTGGGAGAGACACTTGATAATGGTCCTTGGCTTTTCAAGCTACGTAGAGTCACATGTTGGATCAAAAATTGTAACATGTGTAGGTGATGATTCCGAAGATGGACTCACAAATGTTGGCAAAGCTTAGAAGCATTTTTATGGGTTGTACGTGATGAGGCCGAAATAGTAACAAATACTAGAAAAGAAATCTTCAGAAGGCCAGAGGCTAAGCATGTTAAATAATATATATATCTATGAGAGTTTTGGTTCAAGGTCGGTTTATGATGTCTCGTTGTGTGCTCACATATTAACCTTGTCGTAAAATAGGAGTCTTTTGTATGCTTTTCCGCAAGTTCTAAATCGCCGTCGTTCATAGTATCTTCGGGATTCCGACTATTTGGGAACCATTTATGAGTTATCCACCAATATAACAACCATGGAGGGTAGTGTGCGACTCGAATTGTCAATTGAAACGCAAATGGTAACTTCTTGATCGCTGCATCCAACAAGTTTTGAGGCACACGTCTCCACCAAAAGTTCACTAATGGAACCACCAACGAAGCTCCACATAGTCTATACTCTATAGATATCATTAGAGATTGATATTCACATAAGTTCAAAGTTTTTGTTTTGTTTCTGTTAACAATATATGTTTAAAACTCGGATAGTGACAAAATAATTAACAACAGGGAACACAAACCATTAAACTGTAACTATAATTTTATACAAGAGAAATTCTCAAGTTGGTCTTATAGTATAAGTTATAACCTCAATTTTAGTAGCTAAATGGGATGAAAGCAAAGAAAAGAAACAAAATAAAAGATTAGTCTATTTGTTAAAAACATCATCCCAACTAGTACTATATTTAATTTCTTCCTATCGAATATAACACTTTTTCATATTTTAGAGGGGGTTATTGGTTTGTGTATTTTAATGGATTTTAAAATCCATTTGGATTTTAGAAATCTGAGATGAATCCATGGATTTTAAAATCCATAATAGTAGATAACGTGGATTTCAAAATCAAATAAAATGTATTTACAAATCAATTAAATGGATTTCATTGACAAACCAATAAAGTAATATCAACATCTAACTCATTATTTTCATTTGATTATGTCTTTCTCATTCTTCAAGAATTTCTTGTTCTCCCGTATTTGTTGAATCCATGTTTGAGTATACTTTTAACAAATAAAACTTAACTCATCAAAAACGAACACTAACACATACACCTTTGTATCTTTATATATATTATTTACAATGATTACTATATGATTTCACAATAATATTCACTAAAATTCTTATTGTGAAGAATCAAAGAAAAATTGATCACGTGAATAGCAAGAAAAATGAACAAGCTTATAAAAAGAAAGAAGCAAGAAAAATATACATAAGATGATGAAGAAGAGACGAAAAGTACATACGTGACACACTTTTTCTATTATTTTGTTTGATGGTGTTATATATTAGTTTGATTATTTTAGTTGATTTGTGGATTTATAAATATGTGTTATTTGATTTGTAAATCTTATAAAATTTAGAAATCTTTGTAAATCCGAAGGTTTTCCCTCGGATTTGATCCTTTGTATTTTTGACATGAAATCCTTTCAAATCCTTTAAAATCCTAAGTGAAATCAAATCCATAAGTAAATCCGTAGGATTGAATAACACGTGATTTTAATTAGGATTTATAAATCATAGAACCAATAACACCGGATTTTAATATGGATTTTAAAATCATAGAACCAATAACACTAGATTTTGTTTGGATTTCCAAATCCATTAAAATCCATAAACCAATAACCCCCTCTTAGTCTATGACTAGATTACGTTTATATCTCCAGTCGTAAAAGGCTGAGCAAGCAGAAGCTAGTGCATCAGAAAACCGGATTTTGGACACAATACAAACACGATTTGGCGCCGCTCGATCAAACTTGTCCAGATTTCTTAGAATTATATATTATCCTTGAGGACAAGGATGTTTGTCGACCAGGGAATATTGTTACAGGATAACGCTATGTGAACCAGAATTGCATTATCAATTTCATCATGATAAAGTCTTTTAACCTGTTTATCGGTTTGGTACGATCCCAAACACTATTTGTAAGGCTTGACGCCATTTTGAGATAATCAATCAAATAAACAAATACCTACTTCTTCAAATCCCTAAAATCTATGATCATCATCTTGCACCTTGCATCATGATCATCCTCTAGTCTCTGATTTACCCGCTCTCGGTGACGGTGAGTTTCTAGTTCAGGTTTGAAAATGTTCCCATGTTCTTTTGGTGCTGAATTTCGGTGTTTGAAAATGTGCTCTATTTGCCTCCAGAGAGTCACGTCTTCCCCTATAGAGATACCTTGTTCTCTCTGTTGCTGAATCGCATCTTCAATGCTATTTAAAGTCATTCTTGAGTGGTATTTCAAAAACAAAATTTGGAAGAAAGAGACCATCTGACGATAAACTGTTTCCTTTTATCGGCAAAGTCGTTGAGCCACACTTATTCATGCAACGAGGGGACTTATCCCTCTAATCTCCATGTACCTATGAAACGCATTCCTTGGCTTTTCAGCTTTCATCCATCAATGATCCTGACTTTGGTTATTGTAAACATCAAAAGTTTTTTAGTGGATATGTACAAATGAAACAAGAGATTTGAAAATAACTTCAGGTTTGGACATGTTTTCATAGGATAAAAGAGAAGAAAAAGCTAGTTGTTTATGTCGAATGAAGCAAATAACGATTATTGAGGTTTGATTACTTAGGTAATGGCATAACATTGTTATTGAGCTCACACATGAGAAGTAAACACATAGTAAAAGCTTGTCCAAGTTGCAAACAAGAGAGAGAGAGATTTCTACTCTCTAATCATCTCCCTAGTAGAATCGGCCTCCACGGCTGCGTTTTGGAACATGGCTCCTACCCATGTAAATCCTGTTCAACGGTAAGTCTTTCTCTCCAGAGCAATGCTCAACAACTACTTTCCATCCTCCCATGTCACTTCCACTAAGCTCCCGCGCCTTCTCTGCTGCACCTTCTCCCCAGATTTGAATAGCAGCCCTGCTGTAACAATTAAAAACAAGTCTCTAGTTCATTACCAATTGAGAGAGATAATTATATTTAGTTTGCTTGGAAGAGGAAGAAGAAACCACTGACTCGCCAAGAAGACCGTCATTGTCTATGCTGATAATAACATCTTCGACCTCTCCACATGAGGAGAAATGTTTACTCAGAGCGCTCTTGAGACTCTCCTCAGGAAGCCAAGTGTGATATCCCGAAACCAAAACATCAGTGATGCGGGGGTGTTTGTGATAGGTCTCGTTATCTTCGGACCAACGAACAGCTTCTTTAAGAGTAAACTTACCGCCAACTATCGAAACCGGCTTGAACCTAACAAGTAGCTTGTGTCCTCCCACATCACTTCCACTAAGCTGCAACGCCTTCTCTTTTGCGCCTACCCCGGTGATATCAACAAAAGCATATTTGTTGTGAATATTGCTATCATGATTGTCTGCATGAATATAAACTTTCGTGATCTCTCCACACGAAGAGAAATGTTCCCTCAACAAGCTCGTGATAGTATCCTCAGGAAGCGATTTGTCATATCCCGAAACAATCACCGTAATGGTCCTGATTGGACGAGATGATATCAAAACAAAAGAAGAAAGACATTATATTTTCACAACTCAATAAAAAAAGTTTACCTCCTCGGATTGTTATCATCCTCAGGCTCAGGCTGATATTTGGGATCAAAAAACGGATGTCTCATATTTCTCTTGTAATAATCCCTGAAAGCAGGAGATGATATCAACACAAAAGAAGAAACATCTTTTTTCATCAAAAAAACAAAAAAAAAGAATCTTTACATTCTTGGATCATCCTTCTTCAATCCCAAACTCCTGAAATAATTTGAGAAGATATCAACACAAAAGTAGAACACAGAAAGTAAAAAAGAGAGAAAAGTTTACCTAGTTCTTGGAACCGGATTGCCAAATGTCCTGAAATAATTTGATAGCAGGAGATGGTATCAACAGACCATCTTTTTTCACATACAAAATCTCTCAATAGAAGAAAGAAAAAAACGTAGTTTACCAGGTTTTTCCGTGCAATTCAAACTTATTGCCATTCTTCCTTATCTCATCAAACCTGAAATATTTTGATTTCAGGAGATGGTACCATCTTTGTTCAGATACAAAATCTCTCAATAAATAAAAGGAATTTACCAGCTTGTCACCCTAGCAGCCTTCTTCATTTTGCCATAGCTCCTGAAATAATAATTTAATTGCAGGAGATGATATCAACCCAATCTTTTTTTCAGAAAATAAAAAAAGAGACAAGTTTACCTAGTTCTGGGACGGTTCGATTCCTCCGGATCATTCTTCGTTCTCCTGAAATAATTTGATTGCAGGAGATGGTTATTGGTTTTTTTCAGATACAAAAATCTCAATAGAAAAAACAAAGTTTACCCGAGTCTTGGATGGTCTGCAACACTAGCGTTCAATTCGATACCCTAGGTCACAAAACAAATCTAATCAGAAATTCTACTAACAGTAGAGAATAAAAAGAGTGAGCGAGTAACAAAAACAACAAAGAAGCAGAAGAAGATGATTACTTTCATGGCGGATCTGTCCATGGCCAAGTTGAGAGATAAACGACTTGTAGGGATTAGGTTTTCTCTCTGCTTTGGGGACGACCAACAATAATTTCGTGTAAGAACAAAGAAACGATTGGGCCTGGACTTACTAAAAGCCCATATATGTCCTAAATCTAGTCATCTTCTAAATCATAAGGTCGGTTGTCTCTCTATTACAAATATAAACATTTTCTTTCTAAGGAAATTATAGTCGATGGTCACTCACTTATGATATATTCTTTTGAATGTTTTACCACTCAAGTAAATCTTATAATTTCAAGATTCTTTTTAAAGCAGGATTTTTCATAATTCTTCTTCTCTTTCGTGCATTTTGTTTCTTCTTCAAATTCAAACGTAAACAAAATAAAATAATTAAGGAAACTCTACCTACCTCCAAAGACTCTCAATAATTCAACCCCCACACAAAGGTATATGTGCATGATCTAATCAAGAACTATGATAACTATGATATTATGATCATGTACTATTAATATAAATTTGATAAGAGATTAAATTAATTTCTTTATAGGACCCGGTTTGAGGCATAACCACCACAAGAAAATCTTCCATCCGTTAACCGGACTATGCATAGTGAGAGCAAGTTTGTGTCATGACTCAGAACTTGTATTGGGTCCATGCACTAAGGAGGAACCATGGAGCTACAATCATCATGACACACTTATGATCAAAACTCACGAGTCAATTTGTGTAGAAGGTGGAAAAGTTGCAGGAGAAGTGGTTACACTCGGGAAAGAATGTTCGACAATCGAAAGAATCTCGGCCTCCAAGATGCATTTGTCTTTGAAAGATAAAGATGGATCGTTGCTTTGCCTAGATGTTGATTCAAAGAACAAGGTTGTTTGGAGTTTTAGCAAGTGTTTGACCGGTGATGCTACTTGTCAGCCGGAAAGCCAGTGGTTCAAGATCTTTTTGTTAGTTCGTTTGTTTATTTTTTTTGGTCATGTGGTAGTAAAAAATACTACAATATATTATTTCAATTTCATTATCTACATTTTCCTTTTAAAAATTTCACAAGTATGTGAGAACTCAAAGCTTTTTTTAAAAAAAAATTCTATTATACCCATATTATTATTTTCAAATAAGAATATAATATAATATAATTTCAATTAAAAAATTAAATATATAACAGTAATTTGGCGAGCTTCATCACAACATTGCTTCATCACATCTTGATTTTCCAGTGCCTTGTTCACCAACCACAACAATTCGTATCGGTTTTCGCGAGCCACGAGGATCTCTTACACCAATCCTCACCATCTGATTATGCAAAAAAACATTGAAAATACTTTTAGACTAAACATATACTGATCATGTAAAAACATATAAGAAGATCTGAAACAGAGAAGGAGACTATACAATGGCCATAATCATATTACTAAGCATGACTCGGAGTCTCGGTGAATTTAGATGCCTGTAAATCAAGATTCAGGTATTGTAAGTTTAAAAGGAGAAGAATTATATACAATCCATAATATGAAATTACTGAAACAGAGATGATCAACATAAAGATGCATACTTTTTTCAGAAGAATTTAGATTCTCAAGAACAGTAAAATGAAAATTAACTTAGAAGAAGATCAAAATGCAAGAAACAGGCGGGATGGTAAACAAAGCTTGTGAAAGATGTGAAATTTCAAAAGAAGAAAAGAAAGATTCTTCAATTTTTGTTATGTTTTTGTTTTTCATTTCATTTCATTTCATGTCTATTTATTTACTGATTTAATTACCAGTGAAATTAGACAACTGTCTACTAGTTCTTAGTGAATTAGATTTGTTTTTGTTTTAACGGTGAAAATTGGACGAATGAGATTGAAAATCTTGACGTGGATACAACTGGTCTTCTTAATTTTATTTTGTTTTTTACCTTTTTCGTGTTCAAAGCTTTTAATTACTTGCATTAATTTGGATACTCTATTCTTAGATAAAAAATTAAAATATATATATATCTCTTTACTTTGTTGATATTTTAACTAATTATAAATCATTTGTGTAAGTTATAGTAAATAATTCATAACAATGGGATCAAATATGTTGAACTATATAACACTGTGCGAATTTATTAACTATAGTATGAAATATGTAAATACATCAGATTTTAATGTAGAACGTAATACATAACAAAATATAAAAATGCGGGAGATTAAAATATGAATCTTAAAAAATCAATGTTTAGGTTAAGATATGTCGGAGTGAAAATGTACAAGCTTATTTATTATATATATATATATATATATATGTTTTTCAACCGTTAAAATGCGAGTGAAATTATCTTTTCAAATTTCCCGCGTAATAACCCAAAATTAACCCAAAATTATTTTTCGATATCACCTACAAAATTAACCCAGAATTATTTTTAAAATTTAAGATATACCCAAATTCACTCATTTACCTAATTGTCCTAAGATAAATCCAACTTTTGTTCAACACAAAATTCAAGTTTCTTTTTTTCTCCTTTTTAGAGGTTTGACTAATTATAACTCTTTGCTAGCTTTCTATATAAAATCAGTATTATATTTGAAATTACAAAAAAAAAAGAGAGATTAAAGAGATACATTAATTTTGTAGGATTTGCAAATTAATGAGTTAAAACTAAATTACATAAGATAAAAAATAGCTTTTGAGATTTGGCATTGGAAGAGGATGAATGGTTACATTTATTACAAGATTTTATTTGTATGAGAGAACCAATGAATGTAATAGGAACAATATTTCATTCAAAATATCATAATTGTAGGTCACATAGGAAAGAAATATTTTTGTTTGTATTGCTGTTGATATGATATTAGCAAAAAGTAAAACCAATAAGATCAATAATCGTTCTCGTCAAAGCCCATTGGGCCAGAGTAGTTGACTACAAGAGGGCCCACTTCGTTCCTCAGAGAGCTGCGAGATGTACGGAAGATCGGGAAAGAGCAAAACAAAATGATGTCCGGCGAAAACACGATCATCGACAACGAAAATATCTCTGTGAGCTATTTTCTCGATTTTAGTACATGATTATGTATGTGTGTGTGCTTGTGATTCTACTGATCTGATTTAGTTTCGATGTGTTTTGTTTTGTCTTGTTTTGCGACGGTCTTAGTCTGGTCCAGATCCAGACCATGCCACCGTCAAATTCGTCGGTAACATTTCGTAATTTGATATTTTATTCGGCTGCTTAGGTGAATTAGTGTAGGAGAAAGAACGAGTATGTTGATTTAGCCAAAGAAGACAGTAGTTTGTGTGGATTAAGCTAGTGTTTCATGTATCACCACATGTCACTCAGATTCTCTTGTGTCTTAGAGAAATTTTGTTCGATTTTAGTTGAGTATGTGTTATTATTAGACACAAGCTCTTAGAGTGAGTTTGATTGCTCTGTGATTGAACTATGTAGCTTATTTGTTCACGAACTGTGTCAGCTAACACAATCAGAGTTATCATGATTATTTTTTTTGTGTTTACATTTCTATGTGATTTACTTTACTTCTTTCCTTGTTTGTTGATTTGATCAGCCTCGAATGATAAGGACCTCAAATATTTAACACAAGCTGTTGAAGAAGCATACATTGGAGTCGAGTGTGGTGATGGCGGCCCGTTTGGAGCGGTTATTGTTCGTAACAACGAGATCGTTGTGAGTTGCCATAATATGGTTTACAAATACAAAGATCCAACTGCACATGCTGAAATCGTAGCCATTAGAGAGGTAAGTAACAACATTCAAGAAATTTATATCACATTGTTTGTGGAAATGTTGCTTGTAATTAAAACATATTTGTTTGTAATTATGATTCTTTGACGAACACACAGGCATGTAAGAAACTGAAGGAAATCAAGCTATCGGAATGCGAGATTTACGCATCATGCGAGCCTTGTCCGATGTGTTGTGGAGCCATCCATCTCTCAAGACTCAAGGTAGTAGTAATAGTCTTAACAAAATGAAATATGAAAACTTCTTCGTGCCAAACCGGTTTCTTTTATGTTTCTTCTTTCTGAATCCTCTTCTTGATTGCTTGTGTACAGAGATTAGTGTATGGAGCCAAAGCCGAAGCGGCTGTAGCCATTGGGTTCAATAGCTGCATAGTCAACGGTGTGAAAGGCATAGAGCTTTTCAATAAATCTAACCTAGAGATTGTAAAACTCGATGCGAGTATCGCCGAGCAAGTGTTCCACAACACAAAGGAGAAGCTCAGTTTATAGTAAAAATCTTTTATAGAACAAGAAAAAACGCATTGGCTTGTATTGTGTCACTTTATATATTGGCTTGTATTGTTTTCCTGTACTTGTAAATGTTTTGTCCTTTAGACGCAGAACGCATAAACGTGATGGAATCGCGTTTTTGAAACTCTATTTCCTATTGCATTGGATTTTAAACTCAACATTAGCAAAAACCAATAAGCTATGTTTATAATCTTATATCAACTCAGGTTTTAACGATTCAGTAGGATCCTTCTCGTTAAAGCCCATTGGGCCAGAGTAGTTCAGAACGAGGACCCACTTCGTTCCTCAGAGAGCTGCGAGATGTACGGAACATCGGGAAAGAGCATAACAAAATGATGTCCGGAGAAAACACGATCATCGACAACCAAAACGTCTCTGGATCTGTAGCTGTAAGCTCACTCATGCATGATTTTATTACATAATTATGTACTTGTGTGCTTGTGATTCTTCTGATCTGATCTAGTTTTTTTGTTTTGTTTTGTTTTGTTTGTGACGGTCTTAGTCTGTTCCAGAACCAGGCGATACCACCGTCGAATTCGCCGGTAAAATTTTCGTAATTTGTGATTTTTTTGGTTGCTTAGGGAAATTGATAATCAGCATGTAGTGTAGGAGAAAGAACGAGTATGTTGATTTAGCTAAGACGACTGTAATTAGTATGGATTAAGCCAAGAACGGTTTGATTTAGCCAAGATTCACCATAGTGTTTCTTGTGTCTTATAGAATTTTGTTCGATTTTAAGGGATTTTGAGCTATTAGACACTAGTTTAACAGCTGATACAGTCTAATCAAAATTCAAATATAGCTATATATTGTTCAGCAAAAAAAAATATATATATATAGCTATATACACTAGTTTACATATCTAGCTTTATTTATTGATTTCTCTACTTGTTTGTTGATTTGATCAGCTTCGAATGATAAGGACCTCAAGTATTTAACACTAGCTGTTGAAGAAGCATATACTGGAGTCGAATGCGGTGATGGCCGCCCGTTTGGAGCGGTTATTGTTCATAACAACGAAATCGTTGTAAGCTGCCATAATATGGTATTGAAATACAAAGATCCAACTGCACATGCCGAAATCGTCGCCATTAGAGAGGTAAGTAACCTTTGACTCACCTTGTTTGTGGAATGTTGCACATAATGCAAAAAACATGTTTTTAATCTTTTGGCCAACAAGCAGGCATGTAAGAAACTGAAGGAAACCAAGCTATCGGAATGCGAGATTTACGCATCATGCGAGCCTTGCCCGATGTGTTTTTGTGCCATCCGTCTCTCAAGACTCAAGGTAGTAGTAATAGTCATAACAAAATGAAAAATACGAAAACTTCTGCGTACCAAACCAGTTTTTGTTATGTTTCTTCTATCTGAAACCTCTTCGTGATTGCCTATGTACAGAGATTAGTGTGTGGTGCTAAAGCCGAAACGGCTGTAGCCAACGGTTTCAATAGCTTCATAGCCAAGGGTGTGAAAGGCCCTGAGCTCTGCCATAAGTCTAACCTCGAGATCGTAAAACTCGATGCAAGTATCGCTGAGCAAGTGTTCCACAACACAAAGGGCCTAACCTAGAGATCGTGAAACTCGAGGCGAGTATCGCTGAGCAAATGTTCCACAATACAAAGGGAAAGTTCAGTTTATAGTTGAAGCTCTTTTATAGAACAAGAAAAACGCATTTGCTTATAAAGTATATACTGTAAATTATAATATTGTGTCACTTCATATGTTGGCTTGTATAGTTTTTATCCATGTGCAAATGTTTTGTCCTTTAAGACGCAGAACGCAAAAACGTGAACAGAATCGCGTTTTTGAACCGCTATTTTATTACTACAGTTTTAGTGAGATTTTGGTTTTTTTCTTCATTTAACCGCTATAATGTAATACCACAATACCAAACCGAGAAACAGAGAAAGATCACACCCCAATTTTAACGGCGATGTTAACGCCGTCTATATATCACGGCCGTTTAAATTCCCGAGGCAAGATCATATGATCGGTTACGTTCTTACCTACTCACTTGTTCCCTTAACGAAAACGAAAAATCTCTGTCTGATCATCTCTGTATCAGATCGGAGAAGATGGGTATAGATTTAGAATCGGTGTCGGAAGCTACCTCCGGTGCCGTGGGATCGCTTCTCAGTACTACGATCTTGTATCCGCTTGATACATGTAAATCAAAGTTCCAAGCTGAGATTCGAGCTCGTGGTCAGCAGAAATACAGGTTTGGTTCTTCCTCTAAATGTTTCTTCATGTTATCAATGGTGTATTTAGCTTTTGTTCTGATTTGAAAATGATCTCTGTTTTGTGGTTTCTTGTTCTTATGTAGATATTTATCAGATGTATTGTGGGAAGCGATTTCGAAACGACAGATTCTGTCACTGTATCAAGGCTTAGGGACAAAGAATTTGCAGTCTTTTGTTTCGCAGTTTATTTACTTTTATAGCTATAGCTATTTCAAGAGGGTGCATAGTGAAAGAACTGGTTCGAAATCTATTGGAACTAAGGCTAATTTGCTTATTGCTGCTGCTGCTGGGGCTTGTACTTCTGTCTTAACTCAGGTAAGAATTCAGCTATGTTTATATATCTGTGTCTGTTGTTTGTTTAGTCAAAAGTTTTAGAATTTGAAGTCTTGTTGTTGCAGTATCAGTGAATAAAAGTCTTGAGTCTTGTGTTTGTGTAGCCTCTAGATACAGCTTCATCTAGGATGCAAACGAGTGAGTTTGGAGAATCGAAAGGGTTATGGAAGACTTTAACAGAGGGTACATGGGGAGATGCATTTGATGGCCTTGGGATCTCTCTTTTATTGACGTCAAATCCCGCAATTCAGGTAGAGTTCGCATTCTAAACCCCGAAAGTTGAATTTCGATGCTATATTTGCAATTTGTTATGTAGACAACACGAATGGATGAACAAGTAGCTTCTCTTTGCAGTATACAGTGTTCGATCAGCTGAAACAGCACTTGCTCAAACAGAAAACTGAAAAAGCCGAGAATGGTTCGTCTCCTGTAGTGCTCTCTGCATTTATGGCGTTCGTGTTAGGTGCGGTCTCCAAAAGTGTTGCCACTGTACTCACATATCCAGCAATCAGGTATTAAACCTTAGGACAAGATAACTTAAATTCTTGATAACCGTAGTGAATTATCACGTATGTGGAATAGACTAAAGTATCTATCTCAGATAAGCTTCTCAAGTCACATTGGCCGATTCAGACACTATATTGAGTTGCTGATCTGTATATCTCTCGAGTTTTGCAGGTGCAAAGTGATGATTCAAGCAGCTGATGACTCAAAGGAAACCGAAACTAAGAAGCCCAAAAGAAGGACAAGAAAAACAATTCCAAGTGTTGTCTATGCCATATGGAGAAAAGAAGGAATGTTAGGGTTCTTCAAGGGCTTACAAGCTCAGATCTTGAAGACAGTTCTTAGCTCAGCATTGCTACTAATGATCAAGGAGAAAATCACTGCAACCACATGGATTCTCATTCTAGCTATCCGTAGAACTCTGTTTCTCACAAAGGGTAAGTTGAAAAATCCTTGAGACTGGCCAATCTGTTTGTTACGTCGCACGAGAAAGATCTCGGACTGGCTATCTGTACCGGAAAATATTCAAATACAAGCATTGTAGTATTTCTCATTTCAAGAACAACATTCTGATTTTTCTTATCTGATGTAAGATCAGATTATAAAAATTGGTTGTAGCTGGAGATTAAGTTTCTAGGCGTTAGTGTTGGGTTATTGTGTAATTGGGATTGTAATAAAAGTAAGAATCTTTGTGTAGGATCAAAGGAAATAATGTAATAAAAAAACGTTTCTTAAGAAACTCAAACACTAAAATGGATTGTTGAGCTTCATTAATCTAGGGATCATTAGTCTTGGAATCATCAATAATATTTTTTTTAAGTGCAAGTGTAACACTAATTGATAAATCAAGTTTGTTAAGTGTAAATATTTGTATAAATTATAAACTTAGATAAAATCGTTAACTATATGTATTTGTACAATGGGACGATGCTTCTAAATGAAAAAGAAGGTTATACTACTCTCTGGTTCTCGTCAAATCTCATTGGACCGAAGTAGTATAGTTTTCGAAGGCAAATTTCGTTTTCTTAGAGAGAGAGAGAGAGAGAGGTAGGAGACGATCGGAGAAGAAGATGATGTCCGGCGGGAGCTACTCGACTATCGATAGCCAGAAAATATCTGGATCTGTACCTGTAAGTTCTCGATCTCGATTCTTTACACGCGTGTGATTGATTCTTCCGATCTGATATAGTTTTCGTTATTGTTTCGTAGTCTGTTCCAGATCCAGGTCATACCACCGTCAAATTCACAGGTAACATTGTTGTTTTCTGAATATTGTCCGGTTTGCTTTGGTGAATTTGATAATAGAGCGTTTTAGGGAAGAACGATTTGATTTGGAATTAGAGTACGTTGATTTTAGATAAGAAGAAAGAAATTCACTGCAATTTTTGAGAAATTGCTATGGATTTTTGAAAGAATCTCTAGTTTAAAGCAGATAAGGGTTTATAAAATAGAAGATACAGAGATCTTAAGGCTTATAATTGCTAATGTGTTTCGTTTCCTTTTGAATTTTTGGATTTGAGATGGTTATGTTGTGATTGAGAGAGAGATGCTTGTTTTTGTTTTGCAGAGTCAAATCTACAAACCTTTCCTCCATCTGCTACTCAAGGGAAGATCTCTGGTGGTAGTAATCCCCCTCGCGATGCTGACGGTAGGATTCTATGGAGTTCTTTTGTTCTATATTAGTCTATTGAGGAATTTAGGATGTGGAAACGTGTTCATCGACTACATTATGTTGATTGCTCCGTGCTAGCCTTAAGAATTTGGTTTATCTTATGGCTTATAGTGTGAAATTTGAACCCCGGTGTGCAGATACTTTTTCTGGACATGGTAATGGTAGTACAGATGAACCCCAGTCTGGTGGCTGGCTCCATAAATTCACTGTTGGTGCTTACAAGCCCTTCTTTGATGTCGATACTTCGGATGTCGTTGAGAGACTTAAAGAATCTCTCTTCCCATTCCGTGGAACATTTACAGAGAAGACAGCCGATAAGCCTGACTTGTAAGAGCTGTGCCTTTTCTTATCTTTTTCGAGTTAGAGTGTGTTGTATATTGGTGTCTCAAATGTTTGAAATTGATTGTATTTTGCAGGTATGGTCCATTCTGGATATGCACCACTTTGATCTTCGTGGCAGCATCTATCGGCACATTTGTCACTTACATAGCACACAAATGGAAGAAACAAGAATGGAACTACGATATCAATCTCGTGACTTGGTCTGCAGGAGTGTTCTACGGATATGTCACGCTTGTTCCTCTCGCGTTATATGTTGTTCTCAAATACTTCTCTGCACCATCAGGGCTAGTCCAGCTCTTCTGTCTCTACGGCTATTCCCTTTTCATCTTTATCCCTGCATTGGTATCAAATTTCTCCTTCTAAAAAAATGTGAATTCATATCCAAAGCATCTGAATATGACAAGAATTGACATTGTTTTTTCTCTGTTTCTGACTCTACAGTGTCTCTCGATCGTGCCAGTAGAGATTTTCAGATGGGTTATCGCGGGTGTAGCTGGGTTCATGTCTGCAACATTTGTGGCCTTAAACCTCAAGGCACATATCAATTCCGCTGGAGAGAGATCGATCCTGATTATCGCAAGTATCTTTCTTTTGCAGCTCGGGCTTGCGGTCGTGTTGAAGCTTTATCTGTTCACTGTCACCGTATGATTCATAAAAAGTTTTACTTTACAAACTTAAAGGTAATGATTTTATGATAATCTGTAGATCTATAAACGTTTCTTCTCCTCAAATTTATCCAAATTTTGTACTGTTTGAAAACTGAATTCCGTGATTACCATTCATTTACTTAACCTTTTATGCCTTAC
Organism: Arabis alpina; assembly: GCA_900128785.1. Taxonomy (NCBI): domain Eukaryota; kingdom Viridiplantae; phylum Streptophyta; class Magnoliopsida; order Brassicales; family Brassicaceae; genus Arabis; species Arabis alpina. Next base: position 2,555,649 of record LT669790.1, on the reverse strand, counting down.
TTGTAGAAGAAAATAGTGTAATAATGATTCGTTTTGTTACTGCTTGTGATGCTCTAACTAGTTTGAAAAGACTTGCAACAACTCCGTGACATGAAATGAGCATGTTTATTTAACCAATTAAAGCTAATTTGAGACCCCATATATAAAAAGATAAATTTATGATTTGATTTGTTTTCGAAAAAGGTGAAAAATGAAAAGACACAGAATCTTGAATTCTATAGGGTATTACAAGATTTGTACGGATACGGCTTGTCTCCTTCACTAGAATTTTCTAAAAACATACACTGACAAATTTCTAAAATATTCTTCTACTGTTCTTACACATTACGTCAATAACCAATTCGAATCATCTTCGATTTTCTCTATTTACATTTTTTTTGATACTTCACTTTCTTCAATATCCTTCATTTTCTTTGTTTTTCAGTGTTTGGCTGTAATACTAATGTCGAATTTCTCCAATAGATAAAATCCTAAATAAAAAATAATAAGCTACTTGGCGTTATTACGATTTTCTTCTCAACATTATCTATCATGTGGGTCTCAATCATCGAGACTTGCCACTTTTTTAATTTCTTTTATTTTTTTTCCTTACATCTTTAAAATTATAATCTGTTCTTTTCTGAACATGGCCGTTGAATTTGATAGCCAGATTCACACTAATCTTATTCTTCCTTCAATTATTTCATTTTCTCTTGGCGTGAGATTTGAGGTATGTTGTTGTATCTTGCGTTAGGTACCTTGTTATTACGTTTTCTTTAGTTTGTTCATCTTTTACATCTCAAGCAATCATGTTTTTTTCTCTAAAAAGATTTAATCTCTAGACATAGAGCTTTTCTAGTTGGGGAATTTTTTTTTATTTTTTTGGGTTTTTTGTCAGAGAGTGAATTGTAAGTGAGATCAACAATTATTTCCTCATTTGTGACGCTTTGTCGTTTATATTTATATTTATAATTTTTTCTCAGGTCAGAATTAAATTGGAAGTTCTTGAAGATGATGAGTTTGGTTTGAATGTTTGGTGGGTTTGGAAATGGACAGGAGAAGCTGGTTATGGCGAAGGAAGTCATCGGAGAAAAGTCCTGGAGAAACTGAGAGTATTGGTTCTGTCTCTTCTCATTCTGAAAGATTCTCAGACGATCAGGTATAAACATTTTCTTGATGTTTCAAGAACGTGTGATTGTAAGAGTTTTTTTTGTGTAGAACTTGATTAGATTCTTTTGATATTAGAATGTGATTGAAACTAGGAGAAGATTTGGTTTATGTGCACATTTTGCATAAACATTGGTTTGGTAGTGTTAATTATCATTTTGATTGTGTTTGGTGTGTGAGGAACTCACTTGGTAGTGTTATTAGCATTTTGATTGTGTTTGGTGTGGTAATGTGTGTGAGGAATACAGAGATCTCAATCACCGGAATTATTCTCTAAACCGGTAACAAGAGAAGAAGAAGACGAGGCAACGGCGGATATCAAGATTTTAACGGAGAGGCTCTCTGCAGCTCTTTTAAATGTAAGTTTAAAGGAGGATCTTGCAAAGCAACATGCTAAGGTTGCAGAGGAAGCTGTCACAGGTTAGTTGTTGTTCACACTTTTGTTTAAGGCCGAAGATGTCGGTAATTGAACGAATGTCATTGCTGCCGATTTTGCTTGATATAGGTTGGGAAAAGGCGGAGAATGAAGCTGCGGTATTGAAGCAACAACTTGATGCTTCTACTGACAAGGTTTCGGCTCTTGAGGATCGAAATAGTCATCTCGATAGTGCGCTTAAGGAATGCGTGAGACAACTTTGGCAAGGAAGAGAAGAGCAAAATCAGAAAATCGAAGAAGCTATAAACAAGAAATGCGCAGAGTGGGAAACTAAAAAATCTGAATTTGAATCCCAAATTGAGGAGCTACAAGCTAGACTTCAAACGGGAAAAGAAGAGGTTACTACTTCTTCAGTCCACGAAAACCTTTACCCGAAACTCGAGGCTTTAGAGAAAGAGAACTCAGCTTTAAAGCTTCAACTACTTTCGAAAACTGAAGAGGCTGAGATTAGGACTATAGAGAGGGACTTAAGCACTCAAGCTGCTGAATCTGCAAGTAAACAACAATTAGAAGGGATTAAAAAGTTGACTAAACTTGAAGCAGAATGCAGAAAACTAAGAGTCATGGTTAAAAGATCCAATGAGCTTAAATCTTCTATAGATAACCAATCAGACTACTCAGGGAGAGTTTCTTTTAGTGATAATGAAATGCAGAGTCCCTCTGCGAAGATCACCGGGAAAACTTCGATGGCTACTTCAGTAGATATCGGTTTAATGGATGATTTTCTCGAGATGGAAAAGCTCGCTGCTCAGCCACATTCTGAACCAGGAAGAAAACATTCAGAGAGTAAACCTGATGCTGAATCAAAACATGAACTCGAAACCTCGCTTTATAGAATTTCTGAACTGGAGGAGAAAGTAGAGATGGTAGAGGTAGAGAAACTGCAGTTGGAAATGGCTTTGAATGGATCAAGAGAGCAAATCGAGGCGTTGCAGAGACGGCTAAAGGAGACGGAGGAGAAGTTAACAGAGTTGAAGAAACTAGAAGCAGAAAATCAAGAACTAGACTTTTCTTTGGGTGAATCAGGAAAGCAAATTCAGGATCTTCGAAGACAGCTAAAGAGAGCACAAGTGAATATATCAGAACAAGAGACTACAAGAGCTGAAAACAAGGATCTAGAGTTGTTATTAGATGAATCTGGAAAGCAAATTCAGGATCTTCAAAAGCAGCTAAACAAAGCACAAGTGAATCTATCAGAACTAGAGACTAGAAGAGCAGAGAAGGTGGAACTAACCATGTGTTTAAATGGGACAAAGAAGCAGCTTGAGACATCGCAAAATCGGTTAAAGGAAACAGAGAGGAAGTTATCAGAGCTTCAAACTTTTCTGCGTCTAACAGAAGATGCAAAAGAAGCGGCTGAGGATGGTTTAAAAGCTGCAAACGCGAAAGCAGAAGCGGTTGAATCAAGACTCAGAGATGTTGAAGCAGAAGCTGAATCTTTGATCTTGAAAATTGAATCTTTGGAAGAAAGTAGAGAAAAGGAACGTGCATTATCAGCAAAACACATTTCAAAGTGCCAAGAACTACAAGATGAGATATTGAAACTAAAACAAGAACTTGAGGATCATCAAGAAACAGAGCTTGAGCCTATCCATATGAAAGGTTTTGATGAGGATTATAAGCTGAAACAGGTCAGATTCTCTTCTAATCTGAATGCAACATTACATAATACTTATCCATAGACAGTGTTGCTTAGGATGTTCCATAGAATCATTGATCAAACACAATGCAGAAGACAAATATATCTCTTGTTTGTCTCTTGTGTGTTTAAAACTTGTTTCATGACAATGTGGTAATGACAGGAGAAAGAATTATCAGTGGCTGCCTCAAAATTTGCAGAGTGCCAAAGAACTATCTCTTCGCTTGGTCAGCGATTACAATCACTTGCTACACTTGATGATTTCTTGATTGAATCTTGAGGAGGAGCTTCACATTTCTCCATGAATAGTGCAACGGATCAGTAGACTCTGAAATGTGAATGATGAGCAAGTGAATCTCTGCGAAAGAGACTTCGAATCCCATCCATGAACACAAGTGTGGTGGACAACACATGAACAGAGAGGAGAGTCTCAATAAACATGAGAAAGTAAGGCTAAGCCAAAACAGGGCTAAGATATTTGTCAATAGAAAAACAAAGGGAAAGAAAATGGATATGTAGTTTTTCTTTCAGTTTGATAAATTTTATCCATTCAATTTCTATTGTTTAAGATCAAATCAAATAATATATAGACGTGCAACAATACAAGCTAATATGTAAAGGAAAATATAGTGAGAGATATGAAAAGTATTCCTCTTCCTTATGCTTGTTATTGAGTAGTTCATACTTCTCCTTTTTTAATCTATGTTAATCAACAAAACCCAAAACTGATTCCAGAATAGTATGTGTTATATTTAAACAAGAAAAATAAAAGAATAATGGAGCAATAAGATTCAAAACTAGTGAATCCAACAAATTTAAGTTAATATGCATAAAAGGTCATATACTTTTAGTGGAACCAACATTAAAGTTTTCTCTAGTTAAAAATACTGTTGAATTTACCGAATCTCTGTTCTTTAGAATTGTTTCATAAGTTAAAACATTAGTTGTTAAATAGGTAATAAATTAGCAAGCAAAAAAAAAAAGAAAGAGAAAACTGTATTACATAGTATAGAATCAAAATCTTGTATCGTCTTGCTTCTAAAATATATTGTTCGGTGCTAAAGATTAGTCTATTCAAACATAATTTTATAACAAGTAGTCAGTCATATTATCATTTTAAGATACTATTCGAATGGGACATAAATTTCCATTCGTAAAAAGTAGTTAAAATATATCTCTACAACAATCATTATTCATAACTTGTACTATGAGAGTACTTAAAAACTTTGACTCTTGCTACAACACACCATACATCTTTTAGCGGATTACGGATAATAAAATCATTATTAAAAATAACAAGAAACTAACGACATCAAAGTGAATAAGAATTGGGATTGAATCAACATGTCCCCCAAATGAAACAATACACATGGATTCACTAGTTTCATTACACATGAGTCATGCTTCCATGCAAGTTTGTATATATCTTAAATGGGACTAATGGTTATCACAAAATAGCTGATGTTCACCACGTGGTCTCCTCCGTGGCTACGTTGTGTGCAATGTCTTGTCCACGTCATAAAGATTGAGATGCAACGTGGGCGTGGCACATCATTCAAAATGCTTCACAAGCATATTTGTTCTCTCGGGCAATTTTTTAGGTCGCCAAAGGCAAAAACATTTTCCTGGAAAATTTTCAGTGTAAAAGAAACGAAGAAAGAAAAATGTCGAGTGGTTTTCCGGCGCAGAAGCAAGAGACACAACCAGGCAAAGAACATGTCATGGACCCAACTCCCCAATTCTCTAGCCCTAACTACAAACCCTCAAACAAACTCCATGTACATACATACCTAGGCTTCTAATTACTTCTTTGCAGCTATAATAATTGTTTTAAACGTTCAACTTTTCCTAAAATGTAACAAAAGAAAATATAAGATAGGAACAAAACTTTCTTTTAATAAATCTTATGGGTAGAATTATATACTTGTGTGACAAGGTACCTTTGAATCTATGGGCAGGGAAAAGTGGCGCTTGTTACAGGAGGAGACTCAGGGATAGGTAAAGCAGTGTGTCACTGTTACGGGCTTGAAGGAGCAACTGTGGCGTTCACGTATGTTAAAGGTCAAGAAGACAAAGACGCAAACGAAACGCTGCGTTTGCTTCACCAGGTTAAGACAAAAGAAGCTAAAGAACCGATCATGATCGCTACTGACTTAGGGTTCGAAGAGAATTGCAAGAGAGTTGTTGATGAAGTTGTCAATGCCTTTGGACGCATAGATGTGCTCGTGAATTGTGCAGCGGAACAGCACGAGGGTTCGATCGAGGATATCGATGAACCGAGGCTTGAGAGAGTGTTTCGTACTAACATCTTCTCGCAGTTTTTCTTGGTCAAGTGAGTAACACAAAACATGAAACTCTGTTTTGAGAACATTTCTGAATTTAAACAGAGAGTATCTACCGTAAAGTTAGTTCATATTAGGCCAATAGAAATTTGGACCAACTAGTTCTTCTTTGTTGTTTCTTCTTATAGGTATGCATTGAAGCACATGAAGGAAGGGAGTAGTATCATCAATACGACGTCGGTTGTTGCGTATGCAGGAAACCCGAATTTGCTAGACTACACAGCTACCAAAGGAGCCATACTTTCGTTCACACGTGGGTTAGCTCTTCAGCTAGCACCAAAGGGCATTCGTGTGAACGGAGTAGCTCCTGGTCCGGTATGGACTCCATTGATAACGGCTTCGTTCTCCGAAGATATGATCAAGCAGTTTGGTTCAGAGACACCAATGAAAAGAGCGGCTCAGCCTGTGGAAGTGGCTCCTTCTTACGTCTTCTTGGCTTGTAACCATTGCTCTTCTTACTTCACTGGCCAAATCCTCCATCCAAACGGTAAGTCCAATTAATTAGACCGGTTTGATATGGTTTCTATTGGTTTTTATCTCATGAGTTTGGTGTTCGGTCGGGTAGACGGGGATTGGAAATTCGAAGTCAATCTTTTATACATACTCGGTTTCCAACAGAGTCCTATGTTTCCATCTAGGTGCTATATATTAGTCTTTGTCTTGAGCTACAAACGTGTTTTTCGCGCAGGTGGTCTTGTCGTGAACGCTTGAGCTCTGCCCTAAGGTGTTTAGTACAACCCTGTTTAGGAAGTTCTTACAAAGGGAGTATATAGTTGTGTTATGTAATATGGTGAAATGTTGTTGTTTGTGTGTTTGTTGTATGATCAATAATGTATAAAAAATATCTGAATAAATGGTGTAGTTGGTTGTGTATTTACTTTTGTTGAAGGAAAACACCTCAATAGTACAAGATGAGAAAAGAAACAGGACAATACAAATGAATAGATTAGGGCAGTGCGATTTGCACTAAGCTTGGAAGATAAGAGTACACAAGTGGCCAACAACCCTTTGTCTCTTCAGATTCGCCTAGAAGATTTATCTTTGTATTTATCAAGAACCACCGTGACCTTAATAAACTTATGAAACCAAAGACTCGAGAGTTTTGTCGATAACAATATTGGTTTGACTGGTCTATAAAAGTCTGTTTTTATTGAGGTGGCAAACATAAACTTATGTGCATTAATTAAATGTTGTAATTGATCATTAGACATCACTATTTTGCCAGTGTAATGTCAAGTTGAAGTCCCTTCGGCGAAGATTATGTGTCCCTGAAAGATCCCAAATGATGATCAGTATTTTATGTGTCTGAAGGAGTAAAAGACTTTGGTGTGTTTGTTCAGTGTATCTGATCGATGAAACGGTACTTGTTTGAGACTTGAATCCGGAATTTGGCATGCTCTTTCTCAGGGATTATAGATTCCGCCACTGTGCATGATAATGACCCAAGTTCGACCATATATGATATACAACAAGCCAGCTAGAATCACAAAACATTGTTTGAGTAGCACGAGGTTGGAGTTACGTATCCATGTATTATATTAAGAGCATCCGTTACTATGATTTTCTGTTTGGTCTCAACCAATTAAAAGACATTAAAAATATTGGGCTGAGTATGAATTGGGTTTGAGTTGTCTCAATGGACAAAAACTTTTGAGACTCTCATTTAGGCCACTTGTCAAAAATAACACTATTTTATTGCTACTGAGATCCATAACAATTCATGGTTGTGGATACTCTAACAAGTGTATCGTAGGTTACTTCCTCACAATAGTTGTTAAAGAAATTTATGGCAGTTTGTAATTTTCGATTCATCGGATTTACAACTTTAACCCCTCAGTTTCCCAAATATTATATGTTAGGCACTGAGGCCCATTAAGTGTTAATTTGGTTGCAAATTTTTTATAGTTGGCTCGATCCATGCAAAGGCCCGTTTATCTCTTTCCAGTGTTCTTTATTTTATTTTACTAGGGAAACGAAACGAAACGATGGTGACGGAATGAACATCATCTATACACGACATTTTTTTTTTTTTTTGCTAAAAATGTATCTATACACGACATGATGACTCATCTTTTATGCAACCAAAATGTTCATCTCCGTCTTCACTTGCCTCTATAACATCGTGAAATAAATTTTTGCATGTCTGCAAATGGAAACGATGACTCATGGTTGAGTAGTCTAAGTGTAGAAACTCTTGTGTTTGATGACTCATCTGTATTAATTCTAGGAGAATATTCCTATGGGTACCTGATAAACCTAGAGTTAAGAAGAAGACAAGGATTGAAATCGGATGATTATATATAGCGAGTGAGAGAGAGGGTACTTGACACACACACACACATAATCTCCTCAGTCTCATTGTCTAACTCTTCTACGATGCCCTCGATCTAATCTACAAACTTACAATTTTCCTGAAGGTAAACATATCTCCTTAACTCCACTTTTCTCCCCAAAAAAAAATCATATCGCCCTAATAATGTATCTTTTTCATGGTTTCCTATATCATTATTATCTTCATATTTTACACAAGCTAATAATTAAAGTACATTTCTTTAATTTTTCTCAGATGTTGCCCATCTGCGAGAAATATGTAACAGGTCGAGGTCCTATTGGCTCGACTATAACTCCATCACAAATCTGAATTTTTTTCTAAATATCAATGAAAATCTATTCGTTCCCATAAGAGTTTGATTTCGCCCTAAATAGGCCCTGGACCATTTCCAAGTTAAAAAAATTCATATTTGTGATGGAGTTGTAGTCGAGCCAATAGTACCTCGACCTGTTACATATTTCTCCGAGATGGGCAACATCTGAGAAAAATTAAAGAAACGTACTTTAACTATTAGCTTGTGTAAAATATAAAGATAATAATGATATAGGAAACAATGAAAAAGATAAATTTGTTTAGCAAAAAAAAAAAAGTTTGACCGAGGGAAGAAGAAAGTCTATCTTAATTAGTCCACCGTTATGCTTACGTGCTTTTGGATATCTCGGAATCACATTTGCCGTATAATGCGATTGTGAAACTCTATTTTGTGGTGCGGTTTGAGGTTTATAAAACTCCAATGGTAGATATTTCGTTTGTATTTTACTAACTTGTGGATAGGAGGTAAAAGAGTTCATCCACAAACCGGTTGGTTCTCGCTGCCTCTGCGATAACCGCTTTAAATTGTTCTTGATTTGTCTCCGCATTTGTTGCTTCTTGTTTTGGTCTCTGTTCGATTCTGAAATGAGAGGATGCAAGTCTTTCACGTTTCACATGCCATGGTTGGTCTTTCATGAACATCTTAAAGAAAATAAATCATTTTTTTAAAATGTGGAGTATCTTGATTCGCTATGCGTTGGAAATAACGGGATGAAGAAAATAAGCATAGGCTATGTCGAGATACAAATCAATAGTCCGAGATGAGAAAAGAAACACGACAATACAAATGGAAAGATTAGGGTGGTGCAATTTGCACTGTGCTTGGAACATAAGAGCGCACACATGGCCAACAAGTACCCTTTCCGACTTCATATTCGCCGAGATCCACTGGTTTGAAGTATCCATTATTTCCAAGGACGTAAGCAATGTTGCGACCTCTTGTTATATCAAGAACCACCGCGACCTTCTTCTCCTCATCAAGGAAGAAATTCCCAGAGAACAGACAAACCCGATGACCAATGAGTTGTTTCAAATCAACAGCTAAGAACAAGTTGCTCCACGACACTCCATTGGGCTCAATCTTACTAGTAATCCATATCTTGACGGTGTATGTAGGTGCAGCAGCACCGCCTTTAAGGTATAGCACCGCTAGCTGCTCTTCTCGAACACTGGAGAGACTGATAGTATCTGAAGCGGTACCGTGGAAAGGCAGAGGCAGACGCGGTCCAAATCTCTCGGCTGTAAAATCAAAGCAGAGTAGGAAAGGTGGATCAGCTTTATGAATCGACTCTCGAGCATACCAGTATGTGTTGCCCTTTAGAGATACACCAGGTCGAGGAGCCGAAATATGCCAGTACGGTTTCCTAGTGATTTCATAAATGGCCTTCCATGAATTAGAGTGTAAACTGTAAATCTCTAACTCAAGTCCTCGGTTCTTGGCAGTCCGCAGGTAATCATTCACAAATCTCAAGACTTTGTGCTCCTTCTTTTCCTTGTCGTATCCGAGCCGTGTCTGGTAAGAACTGGTGGGTTCGATCCACTTTCTTTGCCCCAAAAAAGGGTTTGAAACAAGAAGCCTAGAGGGGTGTTTGAGTTTGGAGATGAGGCATAAGATTAAACCGTCGCAGTGGAAGATTCGAGATATGTCAACTCCATCTGCATTGAGATTACCTATACGCTCTATAGATGGAGAGAGGAGATCTACGCTCATCAAGTAAACTCTATGGTTCAGCATCATCACCACCTCAATTCCCTTCCTCTGCTTCTTCTTCGCTACAAGAAAGCTCTCACTTCTCGTTAAAGTAATCCACTTTTTGCAAGTCGATCGCACTTCACCCAGAAATCTCACCGGAACCCTAGAGAGCACCTCCTCCTCCATATCCCTTGGAAGACCCGACATCTCTCTCTGTAATTGAAATAAGTTTGGTCTGGTTTCTCATCTGATAAGCTGATACGTTCCTTTTAAACTTGGGGCGAAATCAAACACTTATGGCAACAAATATATTTTCATTGATAGTAGAATCTTCAGATCCGTCGTGGTCAAAATCTAAAATGGAAAGTTTGACTGCTTTACATGGTACAAGTGATGAGTGTTTTGTCTCAGTCTGAGTCTTCCTCGAAAAGGAACAAGTAAGGAGTCACTCCTCTTCTTCCGTTCTCCTCTTCTCTTACCACATTAGCTGTAGCGATATCTCTTGAACCTAACCGCTGCTTATAGATTGCATCATAAGCCTCTACGTTTAGTCCTGATGCAAGGAAGAGTTCTACCTCATCCACAAACCGGTCTGTTCTCGCCATTATAAACGGACGAGCTGCCTCTGCGATAACCGCTTTGAACTGTTCTTGATCTATCTCCGCGCTTCTTGCTTCTTGTTTGGGTCTTTGTTCGATCCTGAAATGAGAGGAAGTATTCATGTTTCACATGCCATGGTCTTTCATAAACATCTTGAAGCGAGCATAAACATTGTTCAAGAGAGATCAAACTTACTATGAAACTGCGAGCCAATCAAGATAACTCACAATCCATGAAATCTATCTAATTTTTTTGTGTTTTCGTTAAAGAGCTTTTTACCTTTTGCGAAAAGAATCCATTACTCCGACCAAATGATGCAGAACAATATCAACATCTTCCTCCTACAGAAAGGGAAGAAAAATGAATTAAAGCATAAACGAATGATCTTTGCGAACAACTAAACAAAAAAATAAGAGCGCAAAGATATAAAAGATTGCACATGTACCTGCATTAGAGCTTGAAGCTCCTTCCTCAACCAGGTTTCAAGCCACCGGTTTGGCTGAAGATACTTTTGCATCTTCCAAAACCTTGGAACATCAAATACATCAGCCAATAGACCTGGTCATAACAAAACCGAGTAAGAATTACTATTTTAACTTCTCCTATGACTCCAACACATAACAACCATTAGAAAATATGAAAAAACCATTCAGAAATACAGAGAAGGGTATAAACCTGACTCTGTGTAGTAACATCGCAGCCTGTATCTCTGTTCTTTTGTCAGAACAAAACTGCACAAAGAAGATAAAATCAAAACTCGGTATCAAAATATCCTCGAAACTCGACTCAAGAAAAACACCCGATATAACCTACCCATCAGTAACATCCCTATTGATATAATGCCGGTCAAAAGAGCACCCGTCATAGTTGTGTATGATCGAAACGTTATCTGTCTGCACATTGTTATGTTCATTTTCTGTAAATAAGTTCTTGAAGTTGTTCACTGCATGGAAAAGAGCGGTTCCAAGAAGCATACCTTACATAGAGGACACTTCACAGAAGATAATTGCTTAGTGACCTTGCTGGATACCACCTTAATCCATTGTTTGATACAGTTAAAACAAAATTCGTCTGCAACACAAAACAAATACATGATTAACATTACATCTCTAATAACAATCCATCACTTATTACCTAAACCAGAAACCTATGTCCTAATCAATCAATTTCCTTGGGAATTAGCTAATGAATCCGTTCGAATTGGTCACAAGACAAAAACTGAATCTTTTGAATACACACTCAATAACTTCAAATCCTCGACGAAATCGAGGAATCATCCAAAAAATTTAACAGAAAATTGAGAGAAAAACGTACGGAAACAGGTATCAAGATAGGATTTTTGGAGAATGGGTCCAAGGCAAATCGGACATGGATCTTTATCGGATCCTTCCTCGACGGTTTTGCTCTCGCCGTCGCCGTCGCCGGCGATCTCCTTAGCCGCCATATCTCACGGTCGCTCTAGTCTAGTCTCGGCTTGTTCATATTTACGACGTCGTTATGACTATTATATGTTTTTGGGGAAATTGCAAAATTTAACTCTTTTGAAATCAAATATAAACCCGTAACTATTTAAAATTTGGAAACTGTCACTACACTTTGTGACCCGAGTCGGCTGTTTCATTAAAGTGTTCTTCTTTGATAAGCATAAGTAGTACTCTAGATGTTTATGAGTACAATATATCAAATACATTGCTATGTTTCAGACGTTAGATATCATTAGCATTTCAATAGGAGAAGTTCTAACCATAACTAATATTTACAATTTTAAAGAAAGCGACCTAAGAAAAAATTAGACACTCACATAACAAAAAATATCTAAGCTTTGTCCATGGTTTTTGTTTTTTAATCAGAAATACTATTCAAGTGTCTGATTTTTGTTTGTTTTTGTAAAATTTGTAACGGTTAAAATTGACTATATAATCATATTTGAAAGTTTAAAATAATAAACAAGAGATAAATGTAGCAATAAATATGATATAGGATTGTGATATTCACAAACTTAAAAGTCATAACAAATATATAAAGTAAAGTATATATCTAAAAATTTCAGTTTTCAATTTGTTATTTTTAAGTATAGTTGTATAGGTGATATGTGTTTCTTCTTTCGTTCAACGAGTCTACTTCGTCTTCATTTTACTTCTACTATCTGAACTCGCAACACTAAATAATTTTATGTCTGCAAATGGTGACAAACAATAGCTAAAGCTACAGCAAATGGAGCGTGTAAAGGCATAGGTAAAAGAAAAGATGGATTATTATAAATAAAAATTCTATGATGAAAAAACGGCTTTTATGAACATTTTTAATTTGAACAAAGTATTATTTCAAATAATCACTAGTCAACATGAATTGATGCAATTGGAACAAAATTTGTATGCAACACAACCCAAAGGTATAATTAACATTACATCTCTAGTCTATATAATCAAACTTGCAAGAAGTTGTCGGTATTAGAATCCTAAAACAAAAACGCATGGCCTATCCAAGATACACACAAAAGCTAATCAATAAAAATCCTTTTTCCAAAATATTTTCGTGGCAAGCAGCTAATGAATCCGTTCGAATTGGTCACAAGACTAAAGTGAGAGGATTCCATATTGAAATCTTTGAGTACACTTTCAATAACTAGAACTTCGTAACGAAACCAACAAATCATCCCAAAATATTTTAAGCAAAAATTGAGAAAAAAAGTGTGCAAATACATGTATCAAAAATACGCCATATTTATGCATATTCATAAACATATATATCTATGCGAAAACATGTTTACCCCTAACTATTTAAACATTGCAAAGTAGACCCCTAACTATTTAAACATTACAAAATAATAGACCCGAGTCGGTTGTTTCATAAAGGTGTAAACTTTGTATTTTTCTTTGCCTTTGAATTTTCTTGATGACAATATGAGAGAAGAAGACTGATGAAGAAACACTACAAACCAATTCTCTCCCAATTAGAGAACTGTAGATCAATACTGGAACTAAATCAAATCCATGGCTTAATGATCAAATCCTCAGTCATCAAAAACATCATTCCACTAAGTCGACTCATAGATTACTTCACTACATCTCCTGCGACTTTAAATCTCACCTACGCGACATCAGTTTTCGAAAGTATCGATTGCCCAAGCGTGTATATATGGAACTCGATGATCAGAGGCTACTCAAACAGTCCAAACCCAGATAAAGCATTGATCTTTTACAAAGAAATGCTTCGAAAAGGTTATTCTCCTGATTACTTCACGTTTCCTTATGTGTTTAAAGCTTGTTCTGTGTTAAGGAATGTTCGATTTGGTAGTTGTGTTCATGGGTTTGTAGTGAAAACTGGGTTTGAATTGAATATGTATGTTTCCACTTGCTTGCTTCATATGTATATGTGTTGTGGAGAAGTTGATTTTGGTTTGAGAGTTTTTGAGGGTATTCCAAAGTGGAATGTTGTTGCTTGGGGAAGTTTGGTTTCTGGGTTTGTGAATAACAATCTGTTTAGTGAAGCTATTCAGGTGTTTAGAGAGATGCAGAGTCATGGTGTGAAGCCTAATGAGACTATAATGGTGGATCTTTTTGTTGCTTGTGGTAGATGTAAAGATTTTGTGACTGGGATTTGGTTTCATGGGGTACTTCAAGAATTGGGTTTTGATCCGTATTTGCAGTCGAAATTTGAGTTTAATGTGATATTGGCTACAAGTTTGATTGATATGTATGGGAAATGTGGAGATTTGAGAACCGCGAGGTATCTGTTCGATGAAATGCCTAAGAGAAATTTGGTTTCTTGGAATTCGATTATCACTGGGTATAGTCAGAACGGTGATGCGGAAGGAGCAATGCGTATGTTTTCGGACATGCGTGGTTTAGGTATAGCTCCGGATAAAGTAACGTTTTTGAGTATTATCAGAGCTTCTATGGTTCAGGGATGTACACAATTGGGAGAAATGATTCATGCTTATGTTTCGAAAACTGGCTTTGTGAAGGATGCTGCTATTGTTTGTGCGCTTGTTAATATGTATGCTAAAACCGGTGATGCAGAGAGCGCGAAGAAGGTGTTTGATGATCTGGATAAGAAAGATACAATAGCTTGGACTGTTGTGATCATCGGGTTAGCCAGTCACGGGTTCGGGAATGAAGCGTTGAGTATATTCCAGAGAATGCAAGAGGAAGGTAATGCTACGCCTGATGGAATCACATATCTCGGGGTGTTATATGCGTGCAACCACGTCGGTCTGGTCGAGGATGGACAAAGATACTTCGCAGAAATGAGAGATCTTTATGGAATAGAACCAACAGTTGAACACTATGGATGTATGGTTGATATCTTGAGCCGTGCTGGTCATTTTGAAGAAGCAGAGAGACTGATAAAGACTATGCCGATAAAGCCCAATGTTAATATATGGGGTGCATTGCTAAATGGTTGTAAGATACATGAAAATTTTGATCTGGCTGATCGAATAAGATCCGTAGTTAGTGAATCAGAAGAACTCGGTAGCGGAATCTACGTTCTTCTATCTAACATTTACGCCAAAGCGTGCCGGTGGACTGATGTGAAGGTAGTGAGAGAATCCATGAAGTGCAAAAGAATAGCTAAAAGTTTAGGTTGTAGTTCTATTGAAACAATGTTCTAAACTTTCAGGTTCTAAATTTTGTATTAGAAAGATCTAAGAGATCAATAGTACTTTTAACTTAGTTTCTGGTTTACATAACAAAAGAAGGAAACTTCACCATGATAACGAAATTCAAAATCTCTTAGATGATCTTTGGTGTTTTCTTCAGTCTTTGATCATCTGTATGCATCTGGTAAACTGTAACCAGGCATCACTATTTTGTCAGCAAACATCTTGCCGGTCTTGGGCATGACATGCCAGTGTAACGTCAAGTTGAATTCTTTTCCTCGAAGATTATGTCCCTGAAAGTTCCCAAATGATGATGATCAGTTTCTGCTTCTGAAGAAGTAAAAGACTTTGGTGGGTTTGTTTACTGTACCTGATCGATGAAACGGTACTTGTTTGAGACCTGAATCCGGAATTTGGCATGCTCCTTCTCAGGGATTATAGCATCCCATAAAGAAACCTGCAGAAGAATGTCGATACAACGTCAATCCAGAACTTGTCCCTAGACTTGACGAGGAAAACTTTCAGAGCCAGATGTTTTGCATTGAAACAAAGTGTAGCCTACAATACCTGATTCAGAGAATTCTTTGGGGTTTCATACTCCGCTGCCACGAAAACGAAAACCTACAAACATTTTTCGGTTAATGTTGGCTTTTTTCATAACAGAACATCAATCAGGGCCAGTCTATTTTGCAGTGGCTACATGTAATAGCAAAAACACAAGGTTCTCAGATGTTAAACCTGTTTGGTATTCCAAGTAAATAGTGACTGTAAATCTGCTGCTATGTCCAATGTCAAGCTAACCTGCATCATTCAGTAATTAGTATAGACGGAACCCGCGAGACTCGGTAAAAAACCGAAAGCTACAGATGTATGTACAAGCTGAAGGATATTCAGAAACCACATATCAACAATCTGAGAACTCTTATGAAACTACTACTATCAACCTGTGAGTTATGGTAGCAAAATTCAATGGCTTTGAGATAATATGAATTACTACTACACTTTAGGTGAATAATAAAACAAGAAACCATGAAACATTACCTCATCATTGCCATGAGATTGCTTCTTAAACCGATTGATGTTAAGTATCTGCAACCACAACACAAACCAAAAACCCCAAAATTCAAATTCACTGTTCTCCATGATTCCAAAATCCAAAGACCCCAAATCAAAACAAACGATATTCAATTCACCAACTACAATCTCAGAATCTAAAATCCGTTTAATTCATAAGCAGATCCAAGCGATCGATACATGTAAACCAATACAGCAAACGTGTTTCGAATACCTGGATCTCAACAGAGGGATTTTGGTTACTGAATTTATCAGAGAAAGACGTGATTGCACAAATGAATGCAAGCGCCGTTACGGCGAAAGTGAGTAGAGCATTTGATCTGTAACCAAACGAATGCATCTTAGGTGCTTTTCGATCACCGGAATCTTGTCGCCGATCTCGTCTACGTTACAAAATCTGTCTGTGAAGACGAAGAAGAAGACGAAGACGAGCGTTTTATTTATTTTTCATTAATTCTCTACTTAGTAATCGTCTCTGTATTGTGATTGGCCAAGACACGTATGTAAACCGGAAATTCGATTTTTTTTCTCTAATTCCGGTTTAAAGAATATTCAATGGATTTGAGTCTTTTTTTGTCACAAAATTTTATTCAACTTAATGCGTGTATATATACAAGGAAAATGGGAAATTTCCATATAAATATATTTTTGTCCCCAAACGAAAAAAAAAATCCATATAAATATATCAAATTTGTGTGGTTGACTACGAATCGGTTGACTGATTAAACCGGAAATTAGTTTAGTACCAGGGAATGCTACTCTTTAAGGCCCAATAGATGGTAAAAAATTTTAGAAGCCCATTTTATAAGCAACTCGCAAAATTTGTTGCTTAGATGGTTAAAAGAAAACTAGAGTACAGAAACATTACTATTTTTCAACAGAAAGTTTTAATTTTAAAACAAAATATTTACATTTATTGAATTCGTTGTATGTATGTTCATTAAATTTTGAAAATGACAGGATGGCTACAAAAATTGTTTTTGTATTATTTTATAAGGTGACAAAAACATATCACATGATTTGAGAACTATCAATCAAAACCTGTATACAAAAACAAAAGTGGACTCATAAGAAGAAACAAGAGAAATTTATGACTTCTGAGTTATTATGACCAATGGAAAAGGACACAGCAGTTTTTAGTGAAACAATTGGAGTAATTTCTTGAATCATACAGTAATTCGACCAATGGAAAATCTATTAGGTAGAACGCAATTGCAATTTTTAACTAAAGATTTATCCACACTTTCTGCAATGGTGTACTTTTTTTCAAAATATCACTTTCACCTTAAGACTATTGTACTTTATGGGTTCAAATTTAATATGGTGTGATCGCAAATTTTAGTGGCACACTATACAACTTGATTATCACCATAAATGATAATGCTATTGTACCTACTATAGAGGCTGCTCCAAAATCCTTTTCACACACACAAAAAGAAAGCTAAAATATCTAATTTTTATAATAACCAATCTTTTTCCGAAATCAAGATATTATAAACATCATTCCACTAACAAAATTAAAACACATTTTGTTACCAATCCTCGGCAGATAATTTTAAAAAGACAGCCCAAAAAGAAAAACATAAGACTAAGAAGACAAACATTCATGTCCATACTCTAATTAACATTACAAACATCTCTCTCACATAATACTACAACTATCAGGATTCTCATCACTGAACATATTAGTAAGATTATCCGAGTGTGGAGGCGGCATTGGTGGCGGATGAGCATAATTTACTGCCGGATTAGGCCGAGCATACATCATCGGATGGTACATATCCCCACCGTGACCACCTCCGTAACCTCCATGAGCTGCAGCTTGTTGTTGTTGTTGTTGTTGTTGTTGCATTTGTTGCTGTTGCATCATCATTTGCATATACTGTTGTTGTTGGCTCATTGGATGATTTGCTTGCGGTGGCGGGTAATATCCTCCCCCTCCGCTCATCGGCAAGCCTTGAACCGCCGGGTAGGCGCCGCCTTGATGACCCATTGGACCCATAGGACCGCCTTGATGACCCATCATACCCATTGGACCACCTTGCCCCATCATACCCATTGGCCCCATTGGCCCACCAATCCCTTTAGCACTATGATTATGATTGCCTTTGTTCCCTCCACCTCCTCCTTTGCTGTGTTTCATGAGCTCTTCAATATCATGGGCTCCTCCTTTGGACCCACCACCATGTTTTTTAGGAGGCCCATTATCATAATGAAGAACACCTCCTCCTCCTCCTCCTCCACCACCACCACCTGATTTTACCTTATTACCCCCACCGCCTTCTTTCTTAGAAGCCTTCTTCTCATCTCCTTTTCCACTTTTACCCTTTTTGAAAAACCCTAGAAGGCCACCACCACTTTTGGCTTCTGTTTTTCCGGTTTTGCCCCCACCTTTATTCTCTTTTCCTTCTTTCTTACCCTTCTCTCGTTTACCTCCTTTTTTACCTTCTTTTCCCATTTTACCCTCGCTCATTCCAATCATTTGAACCGGAATCTCAAACGCACCACCTCCTCCGCCTTTCTTCCCGGCTCCTCCACCGCCACCACCACCTCCTCCTTTGAACCCATTCATCATCATCATGATCTCATTAGGTCCCTTAGGTCCTCCACCAGCACCACCATGATGACCCATTTGAGGCATTTTGTTAGGCATCATCATTTTATTAGGAGGCATATGATTACCACCTCCACCTCCTCCTCCATGACCATGACCATGACCATGTCCTCCTCCCATGTCATCATCATCTTCATCATCATCAAACTCTTCATCATCATAATCATCCTCACTGAACTCATCATCATAATCATCCTCACTAAACTCATCATCTTCAGCAAACTTAACAGTCTTCTTCTGATCTTTAGACGCCATAGGTGGCATCATCTTCATCTCCTTACCACCATGACCACCACCACCATGACCACCTTGTGCAGCAGCTGCTGCTTTCATCATCATCATCTGCTGAATCTGTTGAGGATTCAATTGCATTGGTTGACCATGACTCTGACCACCACCACCATTACCACCTTTCCCTTTCACTTGGTTGTTACTCTCTTTACCACCTTTAGCCTTACTGTTCCCATTCATGTTCAAATTACCAAACTGCCCATTCAGAGAAGGAAACCCTTTTCCTCCTCCTCCACCTCCACCGCCTATGATCTCGGCGTGTTTACCAGATTTGCTAAGTTTCTTAACAAGAAGAGAAGGGTCAACGTTTCCTGTGACAGTGACTCTTCCCTGTTCTACATCAGCTTTCACAGAGTACACGCCTGAAATTACCAAACACCATGTCAGATCCTTGTCAATAACGTTATTTAGGAAAATTCATATGAAAAATGAGTCAATCTCAAAACATTAAGACTCCATTGTTAAAATTAGTAACTTTTTATG
Source organism: Arabis alpina (assembly GCA_900128785.1). NCBI lineage: Eukaryota > Viridiplantae > Streptophyta > Magnoliopsida > Brassicales > Brassicaceae > Arabis > Arabis alpina. Next base: position 2,536,084 of record LT669790.1, on the reverse strand, counting down.
TCAGAACAGGGAAATTTAAACATTACTTGTTGTAAATTTGGTAAATTGACATTAAAGTAAAGAACCTAGATGGTAAATCTCAAATCAATGGACTCCATAGTTTTAGAAAATTAGATTTGAGAGATAAAAGTATCACACAACACACATCAATTTCAAAAACTTTTCTATGTTTTTGCTAAATTAATAAAACCAATGTTCATGAAAGTAGATCCATGGTTTCTTATAGATAAACACACTTCATAATTTGTGTTTAGAAAACACTATGCTCAACAAATTAAACTAAATCATAGAAAAAACAAGAACAGACCTTCGATTTTCTGTAACTGTTTCTTGACTTTATGCTTACAACCTTCACAGTGTACGTTCACTTTCAGAACACAAGTCTGCATAAAAAAATCAAAGTAAACAATTAGTACAACAACATACACACACACACAAGCTTCAAGAAACAGAGACAGTAAGAAGAGAAGGAGACGTATACCTGAAGCTTCATAACATCTTGTTTACTCATAACTTCTCTATTAGATTTACGTGTTTTCACAGAACAAAACTCTCCGGTCCAGAGAGAGAAAGAAAGAAGGTGTTTCTAAACTCTTTGGTCTTCTTTCTTTCTACTTTATGAGTTGAGAAGAAGCAGTAAAGAGATTATAAGAAGAAGTGTTTTGTGTAATAAAGTCGGTTGTTATATTGTGTAAGGAGAGAGAGAGAGAAGCTTAAAAAGAAGACACTCAAAACTTGTGTTTTGTTTTATCTCTGTTTCAGGGTTTCTTATTTCTATGTCTGTTAAAAAAACCTAAGAAAGAGAGAGAGAGAGAGAGAGGGCGGTGGCACAAGAAGCAAGAAAATCTTCTAATTTGATTTGCAAAATATCTTTTCTAAAAATTTACTTACATTTTTTAAATATTACAATTTTGAAATAATTTTAAATTTTTGTGTTAACATTTTTAAAGGTAGCTTCTTTCACTTTAGCAGAATTAAGTACAGGTTCGTTTCGTCTTTGTACTTAGCTGTATTTTTTTCAATCTTATAGAATACGATTGATTAACAACAACCATATTCGAATATCTTATAGTAATTCAACTTTCGTATGCTCAATAATTTAGGTTTGTGATGTTGTTATCATGCAGTGGTTTTATCTACTGTTATCAAAATCGACTATAAATTGAATCAAAATATCTAAATTAATGGCATTTTCGTTAAAAGACATACGTGTTAAGTAATTTTCAAAATATTCGATTACGTTAACAAGTTTTAGACCTTGGATTTTATATTAGTGGTTGTAACTATGGAGTATCATTTCTTTGGAGACTAATTAAGACTACAATAGTTTATGTATGATATGACACTGATATTAATACGAAAATTTCAGGATCATAATAATGATTTTGAGATCAATGATTTTAATTATAGTTGACGAGAGAAGGTTTAGGATCCAATCGCAAGCAAGAAAGCGTCTTTGTCACTAAAATGGACTTGTTTAAATATCATTTACTTACGCAAAACAACGCAAGTGTTGAATTTAATCACTAGTTATAGACCCCTATAATGGTAAATTATGCGATCTAGATCTTACGTATATACTAATATACCTCATACTAAAATATTTCTTATGAACTGTTGGATTGTCAACATAATGTGTTAGCTCAATTAGTTCAAAATAATATAACTTGATTAAATTTATAAGTAGTATCAAACTAAGATCTTTTGAAAGCTCGATTCTAAAACTAAACAAAATACAACAATAAACTTACATGATTATAATTTTTTAATATTCGCATTTATAGCTAAAACAACTTACTCCCACCGTTCCTAATTAATAGATGTTTAAGGTAATGCACGGTAATTAAGAAAACGCATTGATTTCTACGATTTACAGTTTTCAATAAAGTTTAACCAATAGTATTTCAATATTTGTTTTGGAATTTGTAAAAGTGCATAGAAAACTGTAAAAACTCTATTAATTTGGAACAAAAATTTTTTGTAAAAAATTCTACATTTAGGAACAGAGGGAGTATATTTTAAAATGGATGGAATAATTAGAACCGAAGCTTAACTTCAAAAAGATCAAAAACCAAAATCAAAAACTGGATTCCTACTTTATTATTTTGGATGCTTAATAATTTATAGAAATAAATACATATATATAATTTAATTCATATTCTTATATGTAAGAAATAAATAGAAAGGACAATAATTGTAGAGTTTTAATGGGTCATTGGACAGGTAGGTCGCTTCCACTCTTTGCTCTAGATAGAGTTCTCTTGGGCCAGCTTTCAACCACCAATTAGTCCAAAATAAATAACTATTTATGAACTAATTAATTATCTAGTTGAAATAATTTGTGGTTTTAAGTTTGAAATAATATTCGAATTAATTGCTAATGCATGTGACGCATGTGCACCACTTCACTGAGATACTAGTATCATAATAGTAAGATATTTTTTTTTTTGCTCATACAATACTGAAAACAAATCCTTATTAATTGTGTATACATAACATGAAAGAAAAGAAAAAAACTAATATAATTGTATTTGTGATAGTTTTAAATTCCCATCGTGCATCTTCAAAGTTCGTAAAACTTAGTGTTTGACTGTTTTTAATTAATATAACTAAAGTATTCCCTACACTGATCAGCTTAGATAGTCTCGCATGTAGGTCCATACTCCATAGTAAGATAATATTATAAGGGAAAATCTGAAAAAAAATAACTAAAATCAACTGATTTTAGTAAAATAATTCACAATTTGAACATAACTAACTTTTAGATGTAATTACATTCTTTATGGACCTACAAGTGAATATAAAATTACAATTACGTACACACTAAAGATATATAGATTCACATGTCATCGAACCGAACCAAACCAAACCAAACCAAACCGTGCACATCATACAACCGATCCATGAAACCTAAGAAGTCAAATTAAAACACGAAAGCTATACAAGAAAAGAGAAAGTTGAGACAACAAAATTTAAAGGGTTTTTGAATTTTGAGCAATCATTTTCGGAGGTATTTTCTTGATTAAATTATCAACTTTCTCTGTTGTTTTTTCGTCTTATATATATACTAAGAAAAACCAACATCGTGACGATTATTGCTGTCAGTTTAATTATTATTTTGTCACCTATCAGTTTTGTTATTTTCTTTTGTTTATATACAATCTTTTATATATGTATTATCATTACCATTCTTATCGTTTAAATTCATTACTGTTAACAAAAAACTTTAGAATTCTTAAAGCAAAATTGTAACGTGGTTTATATAAAAAGAATATGAAGAAATAGAAATGAAGGGACACAGATTAGTCCCATAGTTTTGCTATAAAAGATATTATCAAACTGGAAGTATCATAGCTCTGTTCTCTGTTACTACAATATTTTATAATTTTATTCAGTTTATTTTCTTTTATAAGAAGAAACTAGGCTTTACTTTTTTTCTTTATCTTTTCCATAAAATTATCAGAAAAATGATATTTTTATTTGCTTTTAGTACCACTACTATACACATTTGACTAATCAATAAAATTGTCACATTTTTGGATCCATTATAAGATGTGGGGTATTTTTGAAGCACATGCCAATGAGTATCCAAATCAAACTGTTGTTTTATGAACTTTTTTTTTGCTTTTTAGACGTTGGACCTAACCTATGTGTCTTTGTCCTCATCTACTCTATTCAAATCTAGTGCAGTAAATTTTTATTCTCTCCATTTGATAGTAGATAAACCATCGCACACTAAAAAGGTTTTATCCCACTTTCACATATATAAAAAGAGAGTAACAAACGAAAACTTATCGCACAGTAAAAAAGTTGTGTCAAAAGCCAACAAAATTCCTCAATTTGATCCAAATTTGCAATCTCTTTTTACTAATAGCAAGGAGCATTCATGCATCAACGAAAAACATATTCGTTTATACTTTTTAGTTCCGTTAAAAAAAAAACTCTTTATTCGAACCTTTCACGACATTTGAAAACAACGTTAAACAGTGCCCTACAAGGCTACAAGCATGTCACGTTAAGTGGGAATTCAATAGATGAATGCATGTAAGAAAAGTAAATGGCTTAAAATTGATGTTTTGACCCCAAATAAACATGACGAAAATAATATAATATTATATATATTTTTTTAAATCTATAGAAAGATCTACTTATCTCTATTTATTTAATTTTATTTAAACACTAACAGTAACAGATAATTTAGTTAATAGATTCCTTTTTATTGCGAAAATCAGAAGTAATTTCTTTGATAAGAAAAGTACTTGGATTCTAAAAATAAAAATTATGTTTTCAGAAAAATGAAGAGGAAAAGTTGTTTTCATAATGACTTTAAACTATTTGGCAGCAATTTGATTGTCTTGTTATCAGCTTTTATCTTCTCTTGTACGGATCGACCAGAGAAGAATATAACAAAATAACTTTTGATTATTAAGATTGTAATGCTATATTTTTCAATATTCCATTTTAGTTCGCATAATTTTCTTTTTCATAATTGTGTCATTTTTACAATACTACCAACTCGAGCTGTCATGGTGATGACAACAACAAAAATTGTGTAACTCTACACTGTTGTCAAGTATATTGTTCGAATATATTCAATTTTGGACCCGAGTATCTCATAGTAACCGACCAGGCGACCCTAATCAGATATATTATACATATACTATAATAGAATAGTCATGAAAAAGAGGGATTTACAAATCTGACCAAAAACAAGAGCTAAATGTATCACACGTTAGGTTTGATTTTGAAGACTAAATGACGAATGGGAAGATACGTGTAACCAGAATATAGACGAAGTTTGTTATTAGTCGAAATCTCAAAATAATTAATTTACAGAAAGCAAATTTGTCAACACCTTTGACTTCATTTTTTTGCTGAAAATACCTCTCAGAAGTATATTTCATACGATTTGTGGACGTGAAGCACATGTATTAAACATTTTCGGCTCACACTTTTATTACTTTTTCCTTTTCACAAAATAAAATGAACTCATAATATTTTGGTAACAGTTTTTTGTTATAATTCAACAGATATAGAGATCGACAACACCACATATGAATTACCTATCATTTGTAATGATAAAGACTAAAGATATTTATATTCTGATGATACTGCATTTCTAATAAATCTTTTAAATGTAAAAACACGAAAAAGCAAAACAAAGCTTATTTGATTCATATCATTGGGATTTATATCAAAATTCGAAGGTGATGTAACTTCACACGTTTCTAACACGTACATAAACCTGAATTATTTTCACTACCTTTTGTTTTCGGATAACTCTTACTTCATTATTTGTCTTTGGAATCAACCTAACTTTGGATAAAATATTATAACTGAATCAACATAGCTTTGGCCTTGTTCGAAATTACCTCTATCGTGTGTGAAATAGTTTTACATGGATCATGCATAAATATAACTACATAAACATCTTATACATGCCTAAACAGGCTCCATAATGATAATTAACACGATAAATTTTGCTCATTCCGAAATTAACACATGACAAATTTAAAAAACTCCATGATCATTATCTGAGTTTAAAAATCTTATTGGATAAAATATTTACACATCACAAATTTCACTAATGCTTACAATTAAATTCTTATGAATGTATATATATAAGAGAAAAATATCTGCAATAATAAAAAAATTATAGAAACTTAAAAGGGAAAAAATAACAATGGACATCTATGGTAACAGAAAAGAAAGTGTGAGGTAGACTCAATAAGAGAAGATATGTATTGTAAGGACGTTCACAGCTGGAGTCTTTGGACTCCATATCCAGAATAGGGTCACAAATTTGTAAGTACATAAAACTTATGACATTTCTATGGTATCTATCAATGTCACTATATATATTATTAAAGAGAAGCTATTGTATTGTTTGGTTTGGTACAATTGCAATCAACTTTTGAATTTATATGTATGTATATATATGTGCAATATACATATGTACCCTTACTTGCAAGGACACCTACCCTTACATATACAAAAATGACAAATCACTAAAATATCTATTTCGAATGACCCATTCTTGTTGATGATAAGATTGTGATATTAGTGGTTCTTGTTGTTTTTATTTCTTTTCGTTTTTTAACTTTCATATTTCATGAGGAAAAATTCACATGAACTTAAACCACTATGTAAATGATTCATAAACAATTGTATACGCGACAAAAAAAAAATTCGTGCATGTTTGTTGTATTCTATATTATCAAAACCTAAAAGAGTTAATAAAGCTATAAAATTGGTTGGTAACGAGCAATACGCAAGAATGTTAGGTGATGAGGAAAAAGTTATATAATTTCCATTTAGTTTTCACAAATTTTACTTTCTGAATCAACTCACACAATATATGGACTTTAAAACAAACTGTGTTTGAACACACAAATTAAAGTCTCGTGTTTCATCGAGCTATAAGTGAAATTCTCTAAACACAATGATCGTAAAAGTTATCAGAGGGTCAAATCCATAAGAAAAGAAGACTATAGGGGCAAAATCAAAATTAGTATAAAGATAGCAAATCCCAAGGATCAAGAAAAGAAAAAGAGAAGTAAGGTTTAATAAAAATGCTTTATTGGATTTTGCTAAGATATGAAACAGAATGAAAAACATTTGCTTTCGTCCGAAAAAGAGGGAAGTCAGATTCCAAAAACTGCACATACATTATTTACCTACACACAAATTCATGTAATATACTACTGTTTTGTCATAATTAAATATTTATATAGTTTCATGTTTTTCTAATATTACTGATCTCTCTTTTTCTCCATCATAGGCTTTCACTTTTGTCCCCTCCATGTTCCAACATCCTCAGTAACTCGATTCACTTTCATTAAACACGTCTATATATAAATATCTCATATATATATATGTAGAGAGTTGGTTTTATGAAAACTGATTTTTGTAAAATTTATTTCGATCCGATATTGACAATACTGAAACCGAATGGACCGGCAATCTTTTTGGTTTGATCAGAACATTTTGTTGATTAATGTGTCTTTGTAATAAAAAAAATAGAAAAATACTACCTTTAACTTTTTTTCAGGTTTGTTTATTTACTTGTTTACCCGTGTCTCTAATGACCGGTTTACTTACACTTGAAATATTCTCTGCACTTTTCTTTTACCAGTCCTTTGCAACTTTACTTTTTTTGTCGATTGCAATTTAAAACTATTTACACCGAAAGTTTTTTATTAATGAAAATGTACTATTTTTAGTTGATAATAATAATGCAAAGAGTGGTGCACAAAGTTCAAGTGTTTGTGTCTATGGTCGACAAGACATTGACTAAAGCATTTGAAACATGTCAACAAAACCAACAAATCTAAAATATCTAATTGCAAAAAGCTGCTATAACGGTCCAATTGCATTAAACACGCACTCTATACAAAGCAAAGCAAACCAAACCAAACCAAACTAAACCAAACAAACCTACTTCTTGTCTATAAACCAAAATGCTAATCATCAAACTAAAACTATCACAATGTATATCTTATAATGATTACTGCCCATGTAAGTGATTGTTATTGCAACTTTGCTTGAGTAATTAATACTACACCTAAAAAATGTCTATGAAGATCATCAAACCGAATCTTCAAACCATTGCCTTGTACTAACCATTTCGAGTTTCTATTGAATAATCATATTGGTACAAACAGAGAAGTAAAATAAAACTAATGACAATCGTTTGAAATTAATACATAGTGATCCAACAAATTAGAGATCACACAAATTAGATCCAACAAGCTAATAAATTTGAACATTATGTTACAATTTTAGGACTATGGTCACAGTGGTGTTACCCAAGGAACGAAACGTGTTAATCTTGGTGGGTTTCAGCATCTGTCTCTGGTGTTGTATCTTTCTCCTTCTGTTTATCTTTTTGTTTGCTCAGTCTATCCGAGTATCGAGCGAAAACAGCTGAGAGCGCGGTCTTCACATTTTTCTCGGGCTCTTTCTTCTTGCGTTTTCTCGAGTCCTCCACAAAATCTCCGTCTGCGTCAACAGGTTCCTCAGAGTTTACATCTTTCTGAACTGGGGTTTCCTGGATTGTTGGTTCTATAACAGACGGATAGCTTGAAGTTGCGCGCTTGAAAGGCTCGTGGAATGTATCGTATAACCGTTTCACCTGAGATTTTAAAGTGATTTTCAGATCAAACTCTGCTATATCACAAGAACTAAGGATTAGATTATATGCGTAGAAAAAAAATACCTTGCGTTCTCCAATCCCGGGACAGCGAGCTAAATCTTCCATGGATGCATCCATTATATGAGTAAGAGACTGCATAAAAACATGTTTTGCAGTTTCCAATTTAGTTCAATATAGGTAACATAAAATTCGCAATAATCGGATATAATTTGGTTTTAGCTCAACCCCGAATGTTGAACCAAGTGTGACTACATCGCTCTTGTTCACGTGTCGAATGCTTGTAAGAGAATGGTTTAGCTGCAAACAACAATCACTCCGTAAGAATGTATTAAAGTGCAAAAATAAAGTCAATAGCACAGCGAAAAGAGTTTACATACTCGTGAAAGATAATCTGTATCCATTTGGCCTTGGATGAGATCCGCGGGTTTGTTTTCATACACTTTAATCGTTTCCAAATAACGTGCACATTCCGTCAAGCTGCACAAGATCACAGAAAGTTGTATCAACGACAAGCAAGAGTGATTGAAATGTGTTTTCACGTAAGCTGCAAAAGAGTAAATTGGTATATAGAAAGATACCTCCAGGCGCACAATAGGGTACAATCATGGAGAAGAGCGGTTTTCGTGACTTCAAGCAATGGTTTCACCGCATCTTCCTGTGCATGAGTATCATAAGACAGTAATGGAAACACCAGATACAACCTTGAGATTTCGCTTCAGATATAGCATTGAAGTATGATTTAAAGACTTACAACATCAACATGGCAAAGAACAACACGGAGCTTGAAATTCTTTTGTAGTTCCCTAATACGGAAATAAAGATAATCCGTATGTAGCAGATGGTACCGCAAGCTGCAATCAACATGACTCACAATGAAATAACATTTTGTGAATTCTACACATCAATGGAAAACGAAAGCCGTAGAGTTTCACCTTAAATACAAAGCACAAGTACTTTGACCAAGCAAGTAATCCGGAACGATATCTGAGTGAACCCATTTCACATTCCTTATATGTTTAAGAAGCGGGTTTCCTTTCTGCAAAAACGTTAAAAACTCAGACGAGTTCCAAAGAACATGGAAACTGAATCATGGAAGTTTAAATTCTCCTCCTCACCTGTCTATTGCTAACAAGAATCGCGTTGTTACGAGATTGAGTTGTGTTCAACGGAGTAGAAGAAGAAGACGAAGCAACATCGGTTTGGCTACTACACAAAAAAACAACATATACCAAAATACACATGAAAAAGTTAAGTATGCAAGAAACAATGTGATCATCCAAATCAACCACACAATTGAATCCAATAGTTGACATACAACAAATGAACAAGTATACAATAAAGTTTTCGACTTTTCAACATCAAACTCCTATAAACTTTATCAATACATAATCCATGCTCATAATCACTAAGTTTCATCTAAAATTTGGTAAAGGAACAAATACATAACAAATTCCAAATCAATTTCACACCAAACATATAACACCTTGAACTGGGAACCTGAGAAGCACCAGGAGAGGCGGAGGAGGAAGGAGGAGGAGGAGTGTAGACGTCGGAGGATTTGACGAAAGCGAAAGCTTGAGAGAAACTCTGGGAAGGTTTGAAGAAAGATGGAGGCGTAGACTTAGTCTGTGAGCTTTCCAATACTTCCTGGTAAGATGGTACACCGATTACGATCTGGGTTTTGGGTTTGTTCGGAATCTGTTGTCGGGATTTCTCTCCGTCGTCGTCTTCGTTCGCCATGACTGATCGAATCGTCCAAGCTTTCTCTTCTCCTTCTCAACTTCCTTCCATTGAAGAACATAAGCTTTATTGGGCCTTAATTTAATAAGCCCATTTAGAATCTTTAAAATCCTTAAAACGACATCGTTTTGGAATCTTTAGATATTCCTGAGTCTTAACTTGTTGTTGTTCATTCACACGGAGATTCATGGAAGAAACACAAAACAAAGAGAAGAACCAATGTAACATATAACAAATCACATGCCATGAAAAGCTAATTTCTTGCTAGGCCTTCATTTTTTTCAAGAAACTTCAAATAAAGATTGACAGAAGAAGACAAAACAACAACATGCATTATATATTGTCCCAAGTTTTGCAAGTTAACCGCACTGCTCTCACTGATCTCACTTAGCAGATCCACTGAAAGATCAGAGATCGTTGTCATTGGGATTTTTGTGCAATTAGGGTTTTCCTCTTCGTTACCCTAGAAGAAACTTGGCCAATAAGTTTGCATGCAGAACAAGTCTATATATAATGCAAGTAGAAGAAATCATTGGAATTTACCTCGGTGGATTTCTCTTCTTCGTTATATAGCCCAGTGAGATATGATATATTTCCTTTTTGCTCTTGAAGTTGCATCTTCCTTTGTTTTGTTCTTTGCTCAGAACTTTTTGGACGCCGACTTGATTTGCATTGGTGAGTCTTAGAAACATAAATATTGACCCAATTCATGGCCCATCAGAACTTTTTTATTTTCTTCAGCGCAATGGATGAGATTGAGTTGTGTTGGACGACAAAGAGCCGCTACCTACCGGAGTAGAAGAAGAAGTAGACGAAGCCACATCGGTTTGGCTACTACAAAAAAAAAAAAACATATACCAAAACACACATGAAAAATTTAAGCATGCAAGAAACAATCTGATCATCCAAATCAGCCACAAAATTGAATCTGATTGTTGTCATACTACAATGAACAGGTAAACAAACACTAAAGTTCTCGACTTTTCAGCCTCAAACTCCTACTCCCTCCGTTGCAAAATAGTTGTCATTTTGGTGATTTCACGTGTATTAAGAAAACATATTAGAATTTCTATTTTACCATTTAAAAGTGAATTTGACTCTTGCTATTCTTTATAAGACTTGAGGTTAAATCTGGTATTTAAAGCCAAAATATTCATTGAAAATCATTGAAAATGTAAAACGACAACTAATTTGATACAAAAGAAAAAGAGTAGAACGACAACTAATATGAAACGGAGGGAATATAAACTTTACCACAACCTACATAAACTTTAATCCATACTCATTGATCAATACCCAAATGACTAAGAACGTTAAAATCAGCAGAAAGTTTCAGAATTGCATCAGATAAAATTGATCAGATACATATGTGGTAAAGAGCACGATAAACTAAAATTTGTCATTTTAGGAGTATTAGGATCAGAAACATAAGCGATGTTGTGAGTCAATCACAACGTTTAGCTCATGTCTATGTCTCTCCATAAAGCAACACGAAGACGAGTGTTGGAATCTACTTACGCCCATGCTTGAAAATTCTCCTAAACTACAAGTCCTCTAGCTCGTGGATGTAAGACATTCATTTCATTATTACTCAGCTATTTTTGTATGCTCTTCTTTTTGGGGTTATATTGTATGGTCTACTAATGATATGGAACTTTGATTTTTCCCCTGGTCTCTTTGGTCTCAGAGAAACCGGAATGTTGATAAAGATGATGTACAAAAATGGAATGAGCCAAAGTACGTCCCTGAATGTTTGTTGTCACGTCTAGAGACATTTGTGTGGACAAGATACGATTGAGGAAGAGAAGAAGAGAAAGAAGTGGCTACATACATACTAGAGAACGCAAGTTGAAGAAGGCAACGTTCTCCACAAATCCTGTTGAAACAACAGAGCTCAACTAGTTGGAAGAGAGCTTCACTAGTTGGATGGTGTGGTCAGAGCTTCAAATTCATGCCACCTTGTCTTCGAATTCGATTCATCTTCTTATTTGTTAGCAGGCTCTTCTTAGTTTCCCATTGGGAGCTGAAAATTCTTCCAAACCTTTATTGTTATGATGAATGAGGGTTTTAAGATTTGTGAGGAAATTTATATCGGTCGTTTGAGGAATCTTTTGTTCACTTACGTCGAAGTCATAGATGTATTATATCATTCTTTGATTGTTAGTTTTTGTTTGCTAGAGATTAATATTAAAAGCAAGAAACACAATAGTAACTGAAGAGAAATAAACACAAAGAGAGGAAGGAGGAGATCAATAAATCATGCATGTCCTTTTTGCTGAGTGGTCGTCTTCCTCCTCCTCCTCGTCCAAATTACCTGATTGAGTTTCCTTGTTGCCGAGGGACCCTCCTCCTCCTCGACTTGTTTTGTTGACATGGACGTGTTTCAAACTTGCTTCGTTGTTTCGTTTTGAAAACTCTTTTGAAAGCTCGCTTCTTGATCTGCACTTGCACTAAACTAGGAACATAAGAGCACACAGGAGCATGATCAAGAAAATTGGAGGGGACACGTTCTATGAGGGGATCCACATCCACTTGTCTGAAGAATCCAGCCTCTCCGATGATGTTAAGTGTGTGGCGAGTGTCACTGAATTTGTCAAAAACCATGACGACTTTCTTCTCCTCGTCAATGAAGAAACCCGAAGATGAAAAACAAATCTTTGCAGCTGGTCCCATACCGACTGTGAACAACTTGCTCCACGACACGCTGTTGGGGTCCGGGTCCGTAACCCATACCTCAAGCTCCGAAAGTTGCTGAAACCGTAACATGAGGGAAAGCTTCTCTCCTTTAAGACCCCAGTCACCTCACGGCCCTCCTGGGAGGGAAACGGCAGAGGGAGAACGGGCCCAAATGTCTCTCTTGTAAAATCAAAACAGATAACGCCGTCAAGTACATATCCAAGGTATGGTGAGTTCCTATGTTTAGCAAGCCAGTAAGTGTTTCCATTGAAAGGAACTCCAATATTATAATAAAATATACACCAGTATGGAGTATCCACATCGAGAGTCCTCCATAAATTAGATTCGAAATCGTAGATTTCGTAGCGGCCTAAGTGTCTTATTGGTCTTGGTGTTGGTCCTGGTTGATGAGAAAAACGGTAATCATCCATAAACCTCAAGATTTTGTGGGATTTCTTCTCATGATCGTACCCAAAAGCATAATTGTATTTGTCAATTTCATCGACATCGCGATAAGAATAACTAGGTGGTTCGATCCACCTTGTTTGGCCCAAATACGGATTCCAAACCATGAGCCTAAAACTGTCTTTGAAGACGCATAGCAGTAACCCGTCACAGTGAAATACTTTGATTATCGGTTGGTATGAATCATCTAAGCTTAGACAAACAAGTTTACCTTTAGACTCTATAGATGGATGATCAACGTCCGCGACGTCCACGCTGATCAAATGAAGATTCCAACCCATATTCAAGGCCATCCGAGACTCCCCTGCTTCCCTTGCTGCGTCGTTACCCATGTGCATCTTCCTAAAGTATCCCACCTTTTGCAAGTTAACCGCACTGCTCTCATATCTCTCAGCGGAACTCTATAGACGATCTCCCTTAGCAGATCCATTGGAAGATCAGAGATTGTGGCCGTCGTCATTGTTTTGAGAAGTTAGCATCCAGGACACAAGAAGAATGATTTGGAATTTGATTTATCTTATATAGCATAGCCTCAATGAGAAGATTATCAATTTCCTTTTTGCATTAGAATGATACGATCCTTTATTGGGCCTGTATGGGCTTTGTGGTCTGCGACATTATTCAATCAAGTCCAACATTTGCCTTGTTGTATTTAGTCATTGGTTTTGCATTGTAGAAATATCATGAAGAAATTATCAAACAACTAATGAATCAAAGTCATCTTCTTCTCTCCCTCGTATTTAGTCATTATCGTGCCTTACAAATAGAGGATCCGACAGTGAGATAACTAAACCAAGTGAACCAAAGTTAATTAAAATGAGAATGGGTAATAAATCTAAACCGGTTGGTAATCTAAAATAGATATAACAAGCAAAATACGAATCACATCATGAAGATTTAAAAAGAGAAAACAAAGTTTTTAAAATTGTTTTGCATTTGTGCACATCTAGAAGATAAGAGTAGTTCTTCTATATCCTTCCACACTTTTTTATAAAGCTTTAAACATTTTGCAATTTTTTAGAACCTTCTAAAATGTACAAGTAAAAAAAGCTTAAATTAATGAGCTTATCTAACCATAAACATGTTGGTTAAGATTTGAGATGAAAATATGCATTTGTTGCACTCAGATTACATGTGAAACATAGCATCGTACATTAACTATATATATTTTTTATTATGTCATTTTGGATGAATACTGATTAATGATAATTCATATGTTATATGTCATCAAGTAATAAATAAGAGAAGAAGTAGAAGTACATGCTCATTGTAAAAAAAATACTTTTATTTTTTGAAGAAGCACATAATCATCGTCAGTGAATGGATCGTCTTCAGAACCCGTAGATGCTTTACCGCTCGCATCAAAAGTCGTATATTGAACTACGACTTTGGTACGGGTGAAAGCTTGTTGGAATCTATTGAAGTAAACCAACGAGGCCGGGAAAACTATTGAAGTGTTCAAAATATATTTTAATGTCCCGATATTCAAGGAAGCTCTAAGTTGATCGAGCAATCAAACTGTAATAGCCTGTGGGAATCAAAATATGGAGATCGCAACATATCTTCTATAGTCAAATTCAAACAAGCAAGATCTATAGCAAGATTTATTGTTTTTTACCAAACGGTATAATATGAAGATCTAACGAACGAACAAGAGGAAACAAGTTTCTTAAAATTGTTTTTCATTTGTGCAAAATAAAGACAACAACACCCTTGTATATGTGTAACATCATGATTTGAGGTTCAATAATAGACATTGATGAATGATTCTATCTAGAAGATAATAGTAGTTCTTCAATATCCTTCCACACTTTCTATAAAGTCTTAAACATTTTGCAATTTTCTAAAACCTTCTAAAACATAATTACAGAAAAAACTTTAAAATGACATAAATATTAGCGAATTAACTTATTCAATTTGGTCCAATTAACCTTAAAACTGGTAGACAATTAGGGAACAGTCTACCAAGTGTCGTTTATAATCTAGATTCGTAACATGTTACATCAAATTTACACCTAAATAATGAATTATTGAGCTTATCTAACCATAAACATGTTGGTTAAGATTTGAGATTAAAATATGCATATGTTGCGCTCAGATAACATGTGAAACATATCATCATACATTAATTTTTTTTTTTTTTCAACCCATACATTAATTATATATATTGATCTTTATTATGTCTTTCTAGATGAATATTGACTAATGATAATTCATACGCGATGAGATCCGTGATCTGAAGACCTAGTGGCGGTCAATAATTTTCATATATAACAAGAATTCCATTCAATTATTTATATTAGTATATTGTATTTTCTGGAAAGAACAATTATTCAAGATCGTATCTTAAATATAAAGATTTATCTCACAACCTGAATATCGTACTTCAAAGTGTTGACGGTGCATGGTTTTTGGCACATGTAAACTTGTGTTCTGTGTAGGGGTGTCAAAATGGGTCAAAACTTATGGGTTTATCCAACCCAATCCAACCAATTAACCCTAATGGATTGAATATTTGGTTTGAATGGGTTAATGAGTTAAGTGGTTTGATGAGTCAAATGGGTTGAGTTAAAATGAGTTGAAATAAAATGGGTTAATGGGTTAAAAATGGATAACCCATCAACCCATTCATAACTAAAAGACATGATTTCACATTTTTTTTTATTTTGTTACCAAAAACACTATTACACCAATTTTCCCGCCAAAAATTAAATTACACAAAAACACAATCTAGTATACCATTTTTCGCCAAAAACGAGATTCATACAATTTCCCGCCAAAATATGATCCGACAAAATTTTCTCGCAAAACGTGATCTCTCAAACTATTTTCGCCAAAATCGAGATTCATAAAACTTTCCACCAAAATATAATACCGTAAAAAATTTCCGCCAAAAATATGATCCCACAAAGTTTTCCCGCCAAAAACGTGATATCACAAAATATTTTCGTCAAAATCGAGATTCATAAAATTTCCCGCCTAAATATGATCCGCAAAAAAATTCCCGCCAAAAACGAGATTTATAAAATTTCCCGCCAAAAATATGATCCCGTAAAATTTTCCCGCCAAAAACGTGATCTCACAAAACAATTTCGCTCAAAACGAGATTAATAAAATTTCTCGTCGAAAATATGATCCTGCAAAAAATTTCCCGCCAAAAATATGATCCCGCAAAGTTTTCCCGCCAAAAACGAGATTTATAAAATTTCCCGCCAAAAATATGATCCCGCAAAGTTTTCCCGCCAAAAAAGAGATTTATAAAATTTATCGCCAAAAATATGATCCCGCAAAGTTTTCCCGCCAAAAACGAGATTTATAAAATTTCCCGCCAAAAATATGATCCCGCAAAGTTTTCCCGCCAAAAACGAGATTTATAAAATTTCCCGCCAAAAATATGATCCCGCAAAGTTTTCCCGCCAAAAACGAGATTTATAAAATTTATCGCCAAATATATGATCCCGCAAAGTTTTCCCGCCAAAAACGAGATTTATAAAATTTCCCGCCAAAAATATGATCCCGCAAAATTTTCCCGCCAAAAACGAGATTTATAAAATTTATCGCCAAAAATATGATCCCGCAAAGTTTTCCCGCCAAATACGAGATTTATAAAATTTCCCGCCAAAAATATGATCTCGTAAAATTTTCCCGCCTAAAACGTGATCTCACAAAACAATTTCGGTTAAAACGAGATTCGTAAAATTTCTCGTCGAAAATATGATCTTGCAAAATTTTTCCTGCCAAAAATGTGAACACACAAAACGTTTTTCCCAAAATCGAGAATGATAAATTTCCTGCCAAAAACGAGATTTTGCGAAAATATTGCGCCCAAAACACAATTCATTTAAAAAATTCCGCCAAAAAACGCGATTCGGAAAATTTTGCTCCTAAAATAACATTTCGTATTATTTTTATTAATTGAAATATGTTTTTGTAATTTAAATAAAAATATAATTTGTAAAACATGATTTACAATTCATTTATAAATATATATATTCTTTTTATCCATAAAATTAAATGAGTTGGGTTAAAGTCAATCCAACTCATTTATTTTTAATGGGTTCATGGGTTGATCCAACCCAATTGCTAAATGGATTGGGTTAACCCATAAACCATTAACATTCAACCCATATGAGTTATGGGTTGGGTTGAGTTGGATCATCCATTTTGACACCCCTAGTTCTGTGTATAAAGTATAAACTTCAGTTGTGAACTAAACTCTGGTTATAAACTTGCTATCATTGAGTGTTTATTTCTACACAGTGAAACTAAGATAGTGCTAGCCATATTCTATTCAAAGCAATAAAAAAAAAAAATTATATTCTAATTCGTTAATTTATCTTACAGATAGATATATTCTTTGTCGTCGAATAAGATATTTTTATATTCGGAAAACCCTGAAACCCACCTGCACCACACCGCACCTCACCGCACCTCACCACTAACCTTGTTTATTGTTCTCTTCTTCTTTATTCAACTTTTTATACGTTTTTTATATTTAAAAATAGATGCGATCTCTGTTTTGGATTTGACTTTATATGTACGTTAGAAATTTAATAATACAAGAATAATGAAAAAAAAAACAAAGGAAAATGATGTCTTGCGTGTTTTATCAACAGTCAAAGCCAAAAAATGGAAAAGATGCTAAATAAAAAGTCAACTAAACCGGTAATCGCATCGAACCGCTAGTTGAACCGGTCGATTTAACCGAAGTTCCTTCGCCGTCTTTATTGACTCCTCCTCTAGGCACATGTACCGAAGAGTTCCTCCACAAAAACGATCCGTTTCTAAGAAAAGCCCACCGGTCTCCTCGTACCGAATCACCGGTTGAATTCGGTACAGCATTAGCTCGAACACTCCCTGTACCACCTAGCCTAATCGAACCATCATCTCGACTCCTCCATAAAAACGACGGTGTTTTACGAAACAACCATCGATCAGACCGAGCTCTAGACCGATCAATCGGTTTACCTCTCCTTGAACTCCCACCTCTAGGAAGAACCAAAAGACTATTCGACCGGTTTAATTTCCAATTCGCCATTACCCTCTTCCTCACATCTTCCGGTAACCGAAGAGTAAACCGCTCGGTACTCTCTCCCGGTTGAACCACCGAATGCCCCGTCGTATGCGATCTCGAAAACTTAACCCGTTTCAAATCAACCGGTACACCCGGTAATCTCCTCGAATCAATTTCACTCGTCACCGATTCTTGTTCCGGTACAACAGCAACAACCGGTTCAGGATTCACAATCACCGTCTCCAACTCAAGATCCGGTTCAGTTCCTACCGGCTCAGCTACTACCTCAGCTAGATTCGCTCTGCAAACTGGACAAGTAACGTGAGCTTCAAGCCACGCACCGATACAGTGAGGATGAAACACGTGATCGCACTTTGGTAATAAACGCAGCGTTTCGTCGTCTTCGAACTCGTTAAGACAAATCGCACACTCTAACACACCTTTCCCTAGCTTCTGCGTTTTCACCTCCGAGTAAACGAAAGTCGGAAAAGTCTCTACGACTGATGCGTCGAGTCCACGCGCCGCGGTGTTTACCGTTGCTCTGTTTCTTGCTGGAGAAACTCCGGGGTCTGGTACACCGGAGCAGTGACGGAAGTAGATGGAGAAGAAACCCATGAAGAAGAGAGCAGCGATTAAGATCACTACGATTACTGCCATGGCTGGACTTAGTTTACCGTAGTTGTATACTTCATTTCTTGAATCTGGTTGGGCTTGACCGGTTACTAGATAAACCGATGATGATATTATTAGCAAGAAAACAATCGGCAACACACCGGAAAAATCAGATCTTCGCATGATTTTTGTGTTTGTGTGAGTTGTTGTTTTTGGTATTGGAGGAAGAAGAGAAGAAAAGTGAGTTTTGTAGCGTAAAAAGGAGATTTCGAAGAAGAAGATATGGGCAGCCAGTGACGTCAGCGATTAAGTCAGTATTTAATTCCACGTGGCGATAGGAAGGTTCCTTTAATCAACGGACATGATTTTTCTTGTTTTAAATGGTGTGTCTCGTTTTTGTTCATGCTTTAAAATTAATTTCGTATTAATCGTATGAAACATTTCTAACGATATGTTTGGTGACTTGTTGTGTTGTGATTGTGAGATGTTTCTTTCAAGTTTGTTATTTTTTCCTCTTTCTATTCATTGCTGTATTCATGGCTACTATAGTTTTGTTTATTTTTTGTTTGTGATTTTGTTGTGAAATGAAAAATCGTTTTCATCGATTTATATGAATATTTCATTTGTAAAGCATTTTCCATTTCGATTTTTTTTTGCCGGCTTCCATTTCGATTTTTTACTAACAATTGATGACAAGTAATTAAAAACAACAAAAGAAGATGACTCCTAAAGAATCAGGTTCCACGATTTTTTTGTAACAATGGAAAAATATATTGTTATTCTTACAAAATATGAAAAATGAGCTTGTTTTGAGTTCTCTAAGTGATCAAAGACCTTTCAAAAACTTGTTCATGATGATAATCCTCCCTTGCATTTACTCCGCTGTTAACATTGTCAAAATTCTATGAAAAATTCTCATACGGCACATGCAAATAAATTGATAAATTATCTCAAGTCATTATCAATTTCTATTTCATCATAGGGCATATATATGCAAAGGGAACGCCTTCCATTTTCTCATAGGTTCCATGATTAATAAAGTAAAAGCAAAAATTTATAGGCCGTTAGCAAGTTATGCTTTCAAAAATCGTATTTTTGGGTCATGAGACCTCTAATAACGAATTAAAATAAAATAAAGTAAATGGAATGACCTTTATTCGGTCCCCATAAAACAAACACATTATCAGAATTGTTGGACCCCTAGCTTAGAGATTTCGAAATTACTTAATCAACGAAGATAACTTGTCGGTGACGGCAGAAAACGCACTATTACACTTCTATCGCATATCTATACACACACACACACACACAAAAACAAACGTAAATCTTCGAAATCTAGCAACATTTTCTTGTTCACTTATATATTGTTACTAATAGTGTTTTGATTCGTTTGCCTCGACCTAAGTTTTTCTTTTTAGTCTTTCTAATATATGTATTATAGTTGCAAATTGCAATTATTATATTGTTTTTAATTAAAGTAATAAATTTGGTATTTTAGATAAACGAAATTGAATCAACGCTCGATACGTGGTGGCTTTATTGATGGTCATACATTTCTTTTTCTTTTTTTGCTAAAATGGTCATACATTTCTCGCTGGGTCAAACAAGAAACGCTGACTTTAGAATTCTATATCAGATTCAATTATCAACATGATCATGATTCCTTTTCAAGAAAGTAAAAACAGCATGCACTTCTTACCACCCACTCGACAAGCTTAACTGCACGTTGTTTCCATCTCCATGCATAAACTACTTGCCGTTTGGTGCCAAGACCAAAAGGTAAGAAGAAACGACCGTAGAGGGAGACTAACACAATCCCTTGAAAAGAAAGAAAGTTTGTTTTCCCTCAAAACCAACTGAATCATGTGAAAGTTGAACAGGCTATATGTGAAAGTTCCCTCGTGTTCAAATCCTAGCTAAACACTATAAACGCCCACTGAATCATGTGATACTTGAATGCTTTTTTTATTCTACTATTGCATTTGCTAAGCTACTATTGAATCACAACTACCAAAAAGTTTGATGAACTAGTTTCTCAGATAGATGCATACTTTTGGTTACCTCGTTTTTTTGTATTTCAGGGTTCTTGGTATGTAGGCATTAGCATACCTGAATCCTCTATCAGCTTCTTGTAAGCATTTTGTAAGGCTCTCGTGATCGGCCCAACTTTTCCATCATCAATCACACCACCATCGATTTTCACAACCTATCATACAAAAAATTATTCGATATTAAAGATTAAATTTTCCATTGTTGAGTAAGATCCTCTGAAGAGTTCATCAAGAACTTTAGCTCAAGAGTTACTTAAAGTAAGATCGAATTTGCACCTTGGGGAGAGTTTATGTGGGCTTTAATATGTTGCCATAATCAAATAAGGGATCTAAATTTAATTAACGCAGAAATGGAAGATATTAAAAAAAAATGAGCGGCTGAATTTGAGATTCTCTCATTGATTACCAAAAAACTAAAAGATTTCCGAAAGATCTCTTCCTTTATATACACCTTCTTGACTTCTCTGTCTTCACATTTTCTCGATGCTCCAGAGATGAAGCTATGAGTCAATGGCCTTTGATCTACAGAGGCCAGAATGGAAACTCCGAACAATGGTTTATCGCTGTTCTTCTCTCTTTGTAAAATCCTTCTTCTATGATTTTTGTTTACTTGTTCTCCGTCTTTGTCTCATGGTTTCTAATTACAGTGACGATGATAAAAAGTTCGTTGAGGCTATGCTCTGATGCATCATTTTCTTCAAGTTATGGTTGATGGAGTTCTTTTCAATGGATTTTTTCGTTGCAAGCTGAACTGGTATGCCAAATCACATAACAAATCTCAAGAAATTCTTTGAAGCAATTCATTGAGCCATATATTAGGGTCCCCTCGGTAGAACCATATAGAACCAGCGGGCTCTAAAATATGGCTCTCCATGAATAGCTTCAAAGAATTTCTCGAGATTTGTTATGTGATTTGGCTTACCCGGTTCAGCTTGCAACGAAAATATCCATTTCATAAATCATATACACTTGTTATAAAATGTATGCGACTCCATAAATTTATAGGACATGCATTAATTTAATATTCCAAGACGTGTGTTGTTCCGAATGGTCTTTCTTTTGTTTAGTAAATTTAGTATTTATATTATAGATGCAAATTATAATATTGCTTATTTTCTTGTTTTTGATCAAGTAATAAAATTTGGTAGATGGAAAGAAAATGAATCAACGCTAGATACGTGGTAGCTTTATTGATGGTCATACATTTCACGTTGTGTCAAACAAGAGAAACGTTGACTTTAACTTGTTCAGTCTTCAACATCAACATGAGGCTTTTTCAAGTAAAAACAGCACGCACTTCTTACCACCCCTTGACAAGCTTAACTACACACTGTTTTCCATCTCCATGCATAAACTACTCGCAGTTTTAGTGCGAAGACCAACAAATAAGAAGAAACGACCGTAGGGAAGACTAGTAATACAATCTTGATATCACCTGAAAAGAAAGAAAGCCTTTTTCCCCTCAAAACCAATTGAATCATGTGAAAGTTGAATGCTTTTTAATCTACTATTTGCATTTGCTATATTATTGAATCATAACTACCAATTTTTTTGATTTACTACTTTCTCAGATAGATGCACATATCAGCAACTTTTGGTTACCTTTGTATTTCATGGTTCTTGGTATGTAGGTATTGGCACCCCTGAATCCTCTGTCAGCTTCTTGTAAGCATTTTGTAGCATTCTCGTGACCGGTCCAACTTTTCCATCACCAATCACACGACCATCAATTTTCACAACCTATCACAAAAGAACATGTACATTGATATTAAAGATTACATTTTCCATTGTTGAGTAAGATCATATATTGATATTTCAATGATGTTTTATCTGTAAGCTACTAGAAACTGTACATACCGGACTCAGTTCTCCCATAGTTCCGGTTGTCCATACCTGAACAAGAAAAACATTAATTATCAGGCTTCGCTAGAGAAAGAGAGAGGCATGGATAACTCGATTTGATGACCCAAAAAAAAGATCATATGTAAGGTGATAAACCTCATCAGCTGTATGGAACTCTGAGAGGCTGATTCTTCGTTCTTCTAGAATAAAGTTCTCTTTAACCACAAGTTCCATGACCTTGAAAGAAAGATTTGAAGTAAGATCATAGAAAATAATGCTTTATATAAATTCTCAACAAAAGAATGTGAACTTCTCTTCTCTTACAGTAGCTCTGGTTATGCCAGGGAGACAGTAATCTGCGTGAGGAGTAAGAACACAGCCTTTCTTCACCATGAACTGTTTGTATTACAGAAAGTTAATATGTTAACAACACAAAATCTATCGAAAATCGATAAAAAAAAGTCCGCATATGAATCATCAAAGGCTTACTGACAATGTTGGTTGCATTGGTTTCAGAAACATAGCCATCCTTGTCAAGCATAATGGCATCCGCGGCATTCGTATTGTTACTTTCAATCTGGTTATTTTCCATTACAAAGAAAATTAATCTCACAAAACAATATCATTTCTTGGACTTTGTTGTTTTGAAGACAGTACCTTTGCTAGTATGTTATTGAGAAGGTTGTTGTGATGAATCTTAGAATCCAAACTCTGACAAAAATAAGAATTCCAACAGTTTTACCATTAAAGACTCTTTCAAGGTATCATGAAGAGAAATGTAGAGTATAAATTCATACATTGGGCGAATTGCGGCGTGTAGTTGCAGTCACCAGCACAATTCCACCATCATTGTCATAAACCGGCGGTTTCCATTCCGCAAGCACTGCATTATTTGAAAGAACGGACACAAAATTTTCATGTAAATCAAACTCAAAGTAATCCTTTTTCTCCCATTCTTGAATTGTAAGGATAAAGGTGAAAGAGTTACCAATAAGAGTACATCCATATTGGTTAAATGCAGGGCTCATTCCAGAAGTTACCTTAAATATACAAGATCCATAGTTTTCTTTAGAACAAATGACCAAAATGAAAACAGAAGTTTCATAAAACGGTTTCGAAGAAACTTGAAGAAAGTGTATAATACCTTTTTGCCTCGAGTTAGAGACAACCTGATATGTGTATTGTCAAACATACCATTTGTTATGAGAGTTCTGAAGATTGCTTCTTTTATCTGTATGTTTTGCCACAAGAAAGTTGTCGTGGTAGCGTCGTTTTTATGGAACAAAACTTAGAACTACCGATCCTTAGATGCTTACCTCTTCACGCGATGGAACATTTTCGAAAGCCAGAGCCTTTGCTGAATCAAACAACCTAATCCAACATTTCAACATGTAAAGATTGCTTAGAAAACTCATATACTCACTTCTTGGTTTGTGGAGTTGACTGTTCATACCTATCTAGATGTTCTTCAAGCTTGAATACCTTCCCCTTGTAAATCCGAAGTCCTTCCCATACCGAGTCACCGCCTTGTACAACCGAGTCAAAAACAGAAACCTTACCAAGAATTAAAAGACAAATAACATAATCAGTGTTTTAACACTGCAAATCACAAAACAGTGAGTTGTCAAGTTTTTTTGCAACATTTCAAGCACACCTTTGCCATCTCACGAGGCAAAATCTCGTCACCGACCCACGCAAGAAGTTTTGCATTTTCAGGAACTGGGAGACTAGGAGGAAGCATGTGACTGCTTAAGAGGGAAGAGTTATGCTTCACATGTCTCCTAAGAGTGTTGTAAAGCGGTAGACTTTGCTCCAACAAATCGTAATGCGACATAGGAAATGTCTGAAAACAACAATACCAAACACATCTAAGATTGAATTCAGAATCATTAACCGCTACAAACTCGAGCCTTACCCGAGGATGCTTCTTTGGAGACGAGAAACCCGTTGATTCGTGCACACTTTTGTACCACCATGGTGCCCATACTCCATCTTCTGGCCTAGGACCAGCCTCCCATCTTAAGAAAGCATAACAAACAAAAGAGAATTATAGTACTTTGACATATATAAAACCCAAAGAGAATGCAAAGAGAGAACTTACTTAAGCATAGAGGCTTGAAATGGAATCTCCAAATCATCGCAAAGACCGCGTAATGTGGTCTGTATATATATGAATGGAATAACATGTAAGGACTAGAGTATAAGAGAAATGTGACATTGTTAACATATTTAAGAAACAAAACCTCGGGATCTCGCTGAAGCTCATCCGCATCAATAACTGCTGGTGGTGTTCCCATTTGACAGAGATCACTATATATCGAAACTAATTCCCCCAAGCCTAATTCGAGAAACGATGGAGCGTGTACCTTCTCAAAGGAAGGCTGCAAAAAGAATAAAACAAAGAAGAACATGAGATGAAACATTGGTTAAAGCTAAGAACTAGAGTTTGATGAGAATGTTAACCAGTATGTTAAGAGGATTGCGTATCAATATGAAATGCTTTCCTTTACTCATCAGTTCACTTGGCAAACCGAAAAGCCGTTGCTTCGAAATATGCTGTTCAGGGGAAAAGAAACACTATCTTTTAGAGAAATAGACAACAAAGAAAGTTTGATAACATGGATCTTTAAGCTTCTACCTTACAATACCGGTACTTCTTCGATCCTGGTCCATAAATGATATCTTTCACAACCTTATCTCCATTACACTCCTATTATAAAAATAAGAGACAACAAAATTAGACTTATTTTCTCAAAGAAGAAGTAAAATCTTAATCAGTAACTACATAAACATACCATTTTGGTGAGAACCTCGTCTCGGTATGGCCTATCCATACCTGTAGCTTTAAGAAATGAAGCATACAACGGCTCATCGACAACTTCTATGTCATCTCTCTGAACAAAATGGACACAACATCAGTTTACTAAAGAACTCAAGTGATTCTTCCAAAGGATCACAAGTTTTTATTGTTTTTTTCTACAAAGAAACAGAGAGAAGAAGAAATTGTTTCTTCTAATAAGAATAATGTTCAAATTCAACTTTCTCACAAGACACAAAACGAGCAATATTAGAATCTGATTCGGGTTCAAAGATTTTCACAATCTTTATCTAATACTCATATTCCTGGAATCTTTCTCAAGAAAATAGTTGTGTAGGGTTTACCTGAGCAAACGAGTACATAAGGCTGGTGCTAAGAGATCTTGGAGCAGACCATGAATGAATCACCTCTGGTTCTGCCATTGAAAACAATGATCGAAACCAAACAGAACACTCTCAAGTCTCAACTAATGGTCTCTATGATCACTTTTGTTATCACTTGTGAGTGTTGTAAATTGTCTCGATATAACAATAATACAACACAACGAAGAGAAAAAGGACAAGAATTTAGATTAGCAAAAATTGCACGCATATCAATTCTCTGTTTTCTTGGAAGTTAGCAAAGATAAAAAAGATTCCGACTTTATCACCAATATTTAAAAAACACTTCGTTAAAATGTAAGTAATAGGAGATGAATGTCAGAAATGTAAATGTTCGATTTAATCGACTCGATGGGTACTTTAGAGAGGATCTTGTGGCTTCCCGTAGCCATAGCTCCGTCGTGTATCGCCGGAGAGTTTCAAAACCACCACGAAGGGACATTTTGGCTTTAGTGGGCCTAACATGTTACGGCCCATTCTAAAACTTAAATCTGTTTGCAATGAATTTTCATTATTATTTAAGTTTCTTAATTAAAGAAATAGGTGCATGTTCATGAGGTTATTAAACTATATAGTCTTTCACGTTACTCTCACATGATGGTAAAAAATAAATTATTAATTTCGATATATAAAAACGAAGTTGTTTTAATGCAAAATGTAGCACAATCATAAACCTTTAGATCCAAGTCATATATATTATGAAATCATTAAAATGTAGCACAATCATCAAATCATTAAAATTTAGAAGAACTAGGAACATATTTTTCTAATTTTTTTAAAAAACGTTAGTCCATCAGTATACAAATAATGACTCTAATCAAACCAATTTATCACCGTTTAAAGTATTGTCATTGAATTACATAATAACCCTCGACAAGCCATTGATGATAATTAATAGTTTAATACATTGAATATTATAAAAAAAAGATTGGAGTTTCAAGATATCTCTATACGGATCTGGATCTCCCAGATATTTCGGAGTAAATTTTGGATCTTAGATCATAGTTTCACCTTTATTAATTTGATAAACAAGAGTATAATATAGTCAACAGTTCGAGAACAAACAAATTCCTAATCTATGTTGCATGAAATCGGAAACGGGTACGTGGAAGTGAAACGTTCGGAAACGCGGAAGCGGTTTTTAAAAAAAAATTAGGAAGCGGGTACGTTTTGGAAGCGTAAAACTAAACCAAATATTTACATATAATATAATATATATATATATATAAATACTTTTTGACATTCAAAACTAAACCAAATTGAAAAAGTTCATTTACATATTGGATCATAAACTCAATACATAAAAGTATTAAGTAGCTTAACTATAATAAACAACCCATAATACTAAAATCAAGGATTTAGACTATCATATTCATGTTGGTTTTCATTTGTTCCATCAAATAAAATTGCCTCCAACTATGGTTTGTCGACGGAAAGATCTTCAAACACATATCTTTCAAGAATAGTTTCATAACATATAGTATGAAATATGTCATGTTCTTCTACGAGATTGCCGAGAGATACATTGGAAGCTTAAAGAGTCATTCTACAAAGATTGTGAGCGAAATCATAATCGTTTCTTAGTTCTTTGTGACTAGGGATATGATGATTCATATCTTTTAGGGGTTTTTATCTCTAAGTTATAAAAATATCAAAACAATTTTTAAGTTTTCTAATATTTAATTTTTATCATCCAAAATGAAAGGAAGTTTTCATCGCGATTCCAAAATGGAATCAGACGCTTCCAAATTGGAATCAGACGCTTCCAAGACGCTTCCAAAATGGTAATTTTTGGAATCACGATTTCACGACGATTCCAAGAGATTCCGATTCCGATTCCGAAGCATGAAACGTCATAAAATAGAGTTTCCATGCAACCTAGTTCCTAAGCTTTATCTTCATATTTCATTAAACTGAAACAAAGTCGTCTCTAATAAATGTCTAACCACACGTACTGAACTTGATCACGTGGTTTCCAAAGAAAAAAAAAATTATAAAGAAAGTGTCACGGGAGTAACACAATCATTTTGTTTGTTTCCATATTTTCAAGCAAACTCCATTCCACGTTCATTACACTATACACAGTACACACGTACGTACTAGATAGATATACATCCATATATGAATACAAATGTATGCATGTATATATATGTGTGTATGTATGATTGAGAAGACAAAATATCCATTGATTACGCCATGAAAACCTTTATCCACACTATTCTCACATTGTTATTACTCGTAGCAACTTCTCCTCCACTCGCCGGTTCTTTTCCGCTATCTCGTAATTTTCCGGCGGTTTTTAACTTCGGAGACTCGAATTCCGATACCGGAGAACTCAACTCCGGTCTTGGATTCCGTCTCCGACCTTCTTATGGACAAACCTACTCCTTCAAACCTCCATCTTCCGGAAGATTCTGCAATGGACGTCTCATCGTCGATTTTCTAAGTAATAATTCTTTCTAAACCCTTCCATTTCTTGTACAAACAATTTTTATATGGTTACATGAATTTACATTATTTTACCAATTGTACCACGGCAAAACTTGAATTTTCATGGTTGCATTTACATGCACCATAACAAACTAGTCGACTAAAAAAGCATGACTCATTGACTCATTAAACTTGCAAGATGATTTTAGTTGATCTTCATAATGCGGTTCTCATGTTGATGTAGTTTACATTTGTAGTGGAAGCAATTGATCGGCCATACTTGAGGCCTTATTTGGATTCGATAAGCACACAAAGTTACCGAAGAGGATGCAATTTTGCGGCGGGTGGATCAACGATTCAGAAGGCAAATGCTGCAACCATTAGTCCCTTTGGTTTTGGTGTTCAAGTCTCTCAATTCATCACCTTTAAATATAAAGTCCTCCAGTTGACACAACAAGGTACTTAAAACAATAATTAATTTTCAAAAAGCTCATCAACATTATAGGCTTATTATATATGATCATTTAGTACTGGAATCATTTTCTTTTGTTGTTCTCTTTTATATTTCAGATGAAGAGCTTGAAAGATACTTACCGTCCGAATATTATTTCAAGAATGGATTGTATATGTTTGATATCGGACAAAATGATCTTGTCGCTGCATTTTACAACAAGACATTAGATCAAGTTTTTGCTTTTATTCCAACAATCTTAGATACATTTCAAGATGGAATAAAGGTTAGTTTTTACATGACTCTTAAATTCTCTTTCTTTTTTTTGGTTGTTTTTGGTCAAATCTAATTAAATTCTCTTTTTATTTGGTCATATATACGTGTTTGAATATATAGCTATCTTAAATGAAAAGACAAATTACAGTCTGTTATAATGTTACATGAAGAACCATGTTTAATTTTTAGGATTGAGAATGTATGTAAAAAAGACCAGAAAATTTCAATTACTGAATTTTCTATCTTTGGTTTGATATGATAAACAGGTTTAAGTACTTGCATAGATGTATTATATATATCATTCTTCTTAATTTTCTTTCTTTGATTGTAAATTTATGTTGCTAGAGATTATATGTAGAGGGAGCAAGAAACTTTTGGATACACAACACAGGACCACTTGGGTGTTTAGCTCAGGTTGTGTCACTTTTTGGGAAAGACAAATCAAAACTTGATGGCTTTGGTTGTGTTAGTGACTATAACCAAGCTGCTAAGTTCTTCAATTTGCAGCTTCATGGTCTTTTCAAAACACTCCCTCAACAATATCAAGATTCTCGTTTCACATACGTAGATATTTTCTCGATCAAATCCGACCTCATCCTCAACCATTTCAATTACGGTATGTATATGCGACGTACATAGTTTCTAGCTAGTGATGACACTTGAACCGAAACAAATCGAATTATTCTAATTAGAACATAATATTTTGTAAACTAATATACCTAAGTACCTAACCTTATTTGTAGTTGTGACTGAAAACCTTTTATTTTTGTATGATAATAGGTTTTGATCATTCGATAATGGTGTGTTGTGGAGCCGGTGGACCACCATTGAACTACAATAATCAGGTTAACTGCGGTTCGACATTGTATTTGAATGGTACGATAATGGCAGCCAAACCGTGTAATGATAGTTCCAAATATGTTAATTGGGATGGAGTTCACTACACCGAAGCTGCAAATCGGTTTGTTGCACGGCACATTCTCACTGGTAAATATTCCGAGACAACGTCGTTTTGGAATCATTAGAAGTGCCTCAAGAAACATTGAGTTTATGGAGAAGAATTACGAGTTAATTTTCGATATATAGATATTTATCTAAGTATTCAATTGTATGTTAGCTGGTAATAAATTAGGATCCTTAACATGAGTTTAAAAGTTGCATTATGTATCTGTTGAATTAATATATACGTCTGCATGTGCATTTGGTTCATTGTCAAAGTTGCTTCATCGATAAACTAGAATTGAAATAGTATAAGATAGATAAAATATTAAACGCAAGAAATAGAGTAATTGAAGAGTAACATGCTTAATCAATAATCCTGTAACATGTCCTCCTCTTCCTCCTAAGTCTCGACTTGTTCTGTTGACATGGGCATATTAGTAGCTTCCTTCGTTGTTGTTTCCTTTTGAAAACTGGCCTCATGATTTGCACTTGCACTAAACTAGGAAGATAAGAGCATGAATATCGGTGGATTGTTGAGGGTGTTAATTATAAAATTAATACTAAATATTGACATTAAGAAGAGAGAGAAAGATCAAAAGTTTTATCTAATGAAGTGGTTCTTTTGTTTAAAAGACAAATGGTTAAAGTTTAGTTGGTTAAAATTTATATAAACAATTAAATTATTTAAAATTTAATAACTTAGAAACTTAAAGTGGGTGGAATTGATAAATATGCTCTAAGAGCACAAATAAGTATGACCATAAGACGTAGACCGGACACGTTCACGTTCTACGAGGTAATCCACATCCACTTGACTGAAGAATCCATCCTCTCCAATGATGTTAAGTGTGTGGCGAGTGTCATGCCTTTTATCGAAAACCATGACAACTTTCTTCTCCTCGTCAATTAAGTAACCCAAATACGAAAAACCAAGTCCCATATCGAATTGAACAACTTGCTCCACGAGACGTTGTTGGGAACCGTAACCCATATCTCAAGCTCTGATTTAAACTGTAACAAAAGGGAAAGTTTGTCTCCTTTAAGACAAGATAGATGCCTAATCACGTCAAGATACTCTTTCTGATACGGCAGAGGGAGATTAGGACCAAATGTCTCGCTTGTGAAATCAAAACAGATTAAGCGATTATCGTAGTCTATGTTCCTACGTTTAGCAAGCCAGTAAGTGTTTCCATTGAGAGTAACCCAACTACTATTAAAATATATATACCAATGTGGACTACCAACATATATACTCCTCCATAAATCAAACTCGAAATCGTAGATTTCCTAGAAGAAAATGGGCCAAGACTGGGCCTGATAATATACTAGGGCCCATTCTAAATCTTAAATTAACTTTTTAGACATGAGATTATTAAAAGTATGTATATAGTCTTTTTTTTTTTTTTTTTTTTGCTAAACAAAAAGTGTATGTATATAGTCTTTCACGTTACTGTCACATGATGAACGAATAAAATTTAATTTCGATATGATAGGGGGAAAAAATCGAAATGAAGTAGTTTGAATACAAAATGTAGCATAATCATAAGCCTTTCGATCCAAGTCATATTGTTGCAGATTCAGAATGTGGATTATGAAAAATTTACGAATCATTTAATTTAGAAGAACTAGGAACTAATTTTTTTTTTATATTAAATGTTAGTCCATCACTATACAAATAATGACTCTAATCAGAACAATTTATAAAAAACATCAGTAACAGTTCTGACCATATAAAAGATTTTTAATCATTAGCCACAGAAATAGAAGGTATATTCAATCAATTATACCTAATATTTACTAATATCAACGTATTTAGTGACTTGAATCAACTTGATAAGTTCCCTATATACCATTACCATATAATTTGTTGGGATACAATAAATTAGTACATAATGTGACAACTTTCAACACCGGACTTATATAATATTTTCATACTTGAAGCCATTGATAATACTTAAAATCTAACCACACGTAGTGAACTTAATGTGGTTTCCATAAAATAACAAAAGTGTCACGGGTGTAACCCAATCATTTTGTTTGTTTCCATATCTCCAAGCAAACTCCATTCTAGTTTCATTACACTATACACAGTACACACGTTTGTATTATTGTATATATCAAATGTACAGACATGTATGCATTTATATATGAATGTTTAGGAATGAGAAGAAACAAAATCTAGTGATAAGCCATGAAAATCCTTTTCCACACTCTTCTCGCATTGTTACTATTTCTAGCCATCTCTCATACTCTGCCTCTTCTCGCCGGTTCTTTCCCGATATCTCCTAATTTTCCGGTGGTTTTTAACTTCGGAGACTCTAATTCGGACACCGGGGAACTCAGTTCTGGTCTTGGATTCCGTCTCCAACCTTTTAATGGACAAACTTACTCATTCAACCCTCCATCTTCTGGAAGATTCTGTAATGGACGTCTCATGGTCGATTTTCTAAGTAATAATTCAATACTAAACCCTTCCATTTCTTGTACAAACAATTTTAATAAACGTATGGTTACATAATTTTATATTATTTTACAAGTTGTACCACGGTAAAGCTTGAGAATGGCCATGGTTGCATTTGCATGCACCACAACAAACTAGTCTTTTGAAAAAGCATGACTTGTTAAACTTTGCAAGATGATTTTAGTTGATCTTTATAATTTACATTTGTAGTGGAAGCAATAGATCGGCCATATTTGAGGGCTTATTTGGATTCAATAAGCACACAAACTTACCGAAGAGGCTGCAATTTCGCGGCAGCTGGATCAACGATTCAGAAGGCAAACGCTGCATCCATTAGTCCCTTTGGTTTTGGTGTTCAAGTCTCTCAATTCATCACCTTTAAATATAAAGTCCTTCAATTGATACAACAAGGTACTTACATAATAAATATTCTCAAAATATCAAGATTTCACTAACATTATACACTTAGTTGAGTCATTTAGTAACAGACCAATGTATATTTTTCAGATGAAGAGCTTGAAAGATACTTACCGTCTGAATATTATTTCAAGAATGGATTGTATATGTTTGATATCGGACAAAATGATCTTGCCGGAGCATTTTACAGCAAGACACTAGATCAAGTTTTTGCTCTGATTCCAACAATCTTAGATATATTTCAAGATGGAATAAAGGTTGGTATTTACATTAATCTTAAAAAAAACTCTTTTTATTTGGTTCAACTAGTTAACATTAACGTTACAAGAAGAATCAAATGTTTTTTGGGATTGAAAAAATGTATGGAGTAAACGACCAAAGATTTTCAGTTATTGAAAAGAAAATAATTTGTTTGTGAATTTTAGTTTGAGTATTTTATATGATAAACAGGTTTAAGTCGCATTCTTATTGATTTTTCATTCTTTGATTGTCATTTGTTTTTTGTTAGAGGCTATATGTCGAAGGAGCAAGAAACTTTTGGATACATAACACAGGACCACTTGGGTGTTTAGCTCAGGTTGTATCACTATTTGGGAGAGACAAATCAAAACTTGATGAGTTTGGTTGTGTTAGTGACCATAACCAAGCTGCTAAGCTCTTCAATTTGCAACTTCGTGGTCTTTTAAAAAAACTCCCTCAACAATATCCTGACTCTCGTTTCACATACGTAGATATTTTCTCGATCAAATCCGACCTCATCCTCAACCATTCCAATTACGGTACGTATAATAATAAGTTCACTCTTGTGACTAGAAATTCATACAATGTAGCTGTGATTGAAAACCTTATTGTTGTATTGTATGATTATAGGTTTTGATCATTCGATAATGGTATGTTGTGGAACCGGAGGACCTCCATTGAACTACAATAATCAGGTTCATTGCGGTTCGACAGCAACATTGAATGGTACGATCATA
The DNA here is from genome assembly GCA_900128785.1 of Arabis alpina. Lineage (NCBI taxonomy): Eukaryota > Viridiplantae > Streptophyta > Magnoliopsida > Brassicales > Brassicaceae > Arabis > Arabis alpina. The sequence goes on along the minus strand of LT669790.1, from coordinate 2,502,377 downwards.
ATAGCTAAACCTTGTAATGATAGTTCCAAATATGTTAACTGGGATGGAATTCATTACACCGAAGCTGCAAATCGGTTTGTTGCACGGCACATTCTCACCGGTAAATATTCCGAGGCGACATAGTTTCGGAATATTTAGAACTGCATCCATCTGAGACATTGTTGTTTATATAACCAGTTAAGAGAATTACAAGTTATTAGTTTTCTACAATATCGATATTTAGTCGTATGTTTAGCTATTAATAAATTTTAGAAGTACATGGATTTAGAAAAGCTATACTGTGTACATACTAAGAAGATGAACATATTATTATTAGTTTTCGAAACGGTAATAAAAACTTATGACATGCTTCATCAATGAACTAGAATTTAGACAAATATTAAAAGCAAGAAATACAGTAATTGAAAAGAAATAAACACAAAGAGAGGAAGGAGGATAATAATCATGTCCTTTTTGCCGAGTGGTCGTCTTCCTCCTCCGCGTCCAGAATGACCTGATTGAGTTTCTTTTTTGCCGAGGGGCGGTCCTCCTCCTCGTGGTCAAGACGTATTTCAAACTTTCGTTGTTTCCTTTTGAAAACTGGCTTCTTGATCAGTTGCACTTGCACTAAGCTAGGAACATAAGAGCACACATAAGCATGATCACAAGACCATGAGGGGGCACGTTCTGTGAAGGGATCCACACCCACTTGTCTAAAGAATACAGCCTCTCCAATGATGTTAAGTGTGTGGCGAGTGTCTTGACTTTCATCAAAAACCATGACGACTTTCTTCTCCTCGTTAACGAAGAAACCCGAAAATGAGAAAGAAATCTTCGTGGCTGGTCCACGACACGTTGTTGGGGTCCGTAACCCATATCTCAAGCTCCGAACGTCGTCCAAACTGTAACAAAAGGGAAAGCTTCTCTCCTTTAAGACAAGATAGAAGCCTAATCGGACTATGACCATGCTCCTCCTCCTCCTTGGAGGGCAGAGGGAAAATGAGCCCAAAACGCTCGGTTGTAAAATCAAAACAGATTAAACGATCATATCCTTGGTAGTGTGAGTTCTTATGTTTAGTAAGCCAGTAAGTGTTTCCATTGAGAGGAACACCAATAGTATGAAAATATATACACCAGTGTGGAGTACCCACATCGAGAGTCCTCCATAGATTAGAGTCGAAATAGTAGATTTGGTAGCATACCAAGTGCGCTAAGTTTCTTGGTAATGTATCATCGATAAACCTTGAGATTTTGTGCGACTTCTTCTCATGATTGTACCCCAAAGCGTACGTGTATATGTCATCTACATCGGGCATGCGATAAGAAAAACTAGGTAGTTCGATCCACCTTGTTTGACCCAAATACGGATTCCAAACCAGGAGCCTAAAACTGCCTTTCAAGACGTATAACAGTATCCCATCTTCAGATCTGAATCAGGATCTAAGTTAGGGCAACTAAGTTTACCTTTAAAGACTCTGTAGATGGATGATCAACGTCGGCGACGTCCACGCTGATCAAATGAAGATTGTGATCCATAATCGCGACCATCCGAGACTCCCCTACTTCCCTTGCTGCGTCGTTACGCATGTGCATCTTCCTAAAGATGCTACTTTTCCATAAAGTATCCCAACTTTTGCAAGTTAACCGCACTGCTCTCATATATTGGAAGATCAGTGAATGTACATCCAATACCATGACAAAGTAGCATCTTTGTCGTTGTTGTCATTGTTTTGTGCAATTAGGGTTTCCTCTGTCAATATACCCTAGAAGAAACTTGGCCAACAAATTAGCAAGCAAGCAGCACAAGTCTATGCCTACATTGGAATTTGATTTCTCTTGTTCGTTATATAGCCCAATGAGGAGAAGATCGATAAATTTCCTTTTTTGCTCTTGAATTTGCATTGGAATGAAATGCAGAAAGATGATGAGATATATTTCCTTTTTAAACGCCGACTTGATTTGTATTGTGTTGAATCACCTCAATCAAAATCGGCCCGTTTAGTATGCTTCTATATAGAAATTTATCTAAGTAATTTAGTTGTATGTTAAGCTGGAAATAATGTAGGAGAATATGGATCATTTACATGAATTTAAAAGTTGCATTATGTGTATTGAAGTATATATGTACGGCTTTTTTGTTGTTCAAGTGTAAAACAGAGCATTCTTAACTTTCCTTCAAATTTCTTGTAATGTTTCTGTGTTATAAGCACGATGTGTTTGTACAACACTTTTCCACAAACCAAAAGCTACAAACTAAGAAACCAGAAAGCTTCATTAGTAAAATGGTACAAATTTTCAAAATCAGATTTTCTGAATTCTTAAGTTAAATTGTGTCTTCTTTTCCATGTATACTTTTTGTTTCTGTAAAATTATCAGTAACATTGTCCATTGCATAGCTCCTGCTGATTGTTATCTTCTGAGTTCGTTAACAGTTCTACCTTTTGTTCCTCTTCTTCTACTTCTTCTTCCTCAATGGCTTCGGTCTCGCATTCTTTATCTGAATCAGTCAAATGATCAAAGAAATCGCCGAAATACCACTTACAATCATCTTTCCATTCGCCTTTATGTGCGTTAACCCGCCATTTCTGATCTGCGATCATCTCTGGCGACAATCCCCATTTCTCTAACTCTTCTTCTGTGTGATGTATCGCCAAACTGTAATCACCGCCTTGTCCTAATTCCATAACTCTGATCTCGCTGTTTCCTGGATTGTTTAGTCCTTCAAACTGTTCCACACTCCACTTGAACCATTTCATCAAAAACACACGCGATGTTAAACCGTGTGATACTATCACAAAGTTTAGCTCGTGAGACGGGTTGATATGCAATCTATTCATGTCTATATCTCTCCATAAAGACTCAAGAAAACCTGTAAAAACAACACAAACAAAGAAGACCAAAATCATGAATCTTCACTTCTTCCTCACTCAACCACAAAACCACAACAAATGTAACAACAATCACATGCCAGGACGAGCTAGATTCTTGATAGTTATTCATTTTCAAGAAACTTCAAATAGAGATTATGATCAGAGTGAGAAATCGAAGTCAAAAACTGTGATCAAAACCTGAAATCAAGTACGAAAACAACGAATTCCACTCAATCTAATCCTCTTAACATACACATTTTGGTTCATTGTCATTGTTCTGCTACTCAACCTAAACATTCCTCAACTTTCTATCCATGAATCTAACCATCTAAGATCAGTCCTCAAGAGAAATTTCTTCTAACACTAACATGATCACATCAAAGAAGCGAAAAACGTACTGGAGACTCGATCAAATACATCGGCGGCGGATTCACCCTCCGGAAACCGGTAAAAAAACCGGCCAAATCTCTCTCTAACCTTCTTCGTTGCTCTCATTCGTTCTTTAACCTGAAAATTCCCAAAATCCTGTTCTCTAATACGACATTCTTCACGAACACCAATCACACGGCGACGAGAGAACGATCTTCCGATCTCACGTAACGTAGATCTAGTCCGATCGTAAGGCGAAACGTAGAAGTAAACACGCCACTCCGGCGAAGAAGAATTCGATGAGATCAAATCGTGAAGACGAGCTCCGGCTTCTTGCGCTTGAATCAAACCTGATTCCGTTAACTGGATCTTATGATCCGGCGTCGTTGTATATGCCGCCGTGTCGAGATTCCCTTCCGATTCACCGTGTCGTACAAGGATGATCCGCTTCGGAAGCAGTTTGTTATCCGGACTCATGGATTGATTTGAAACGAAGAAGACAAAGAAGAAGAAGACAATTTTCTAGGGTTTCTTCTTCCCCAGATTTTCTCGGAATCTGAGTATCCAATTTCTTCTTTCTTTGAAGATTGATTTATTTTTGTTTGCATTACCTTCTTGCTCAAGCTTAGCATAAACGAGTTCTAATTTGTAAATTAAAGTGAAATTTGTAAGGTAATATAATTAAAATTAATACTTTTGAGGGGTTAATAATTAATTATTATAAATTTTTAAAAAGGTGGTGAAATTATACAACTAATCTTTTAAGACAGTAAGATTAACAACTAAAAAAGCTTGATGAACAACGAATGATTCCAATTACCAACTAAATGTTTTGATAATGTGTAAGAACTAATACAATCGTATCCACGTCTACTCCATTTCACTATTTGTATATGGTTTAATAAAAAATAGAGATTAATTAAGGTCAATCTGGAAAGTTTCAAAGTGGCATACCAGTTACCACCCATCTTTTTAAAAAACAGAATTTAATAGTAGCTAATTAAACTCGATTTATATTTTTAAAACTTGCATCATTTAAATAAGTTAAAAAGGAATTTGTTAATTTTCGACCCAGAAAAAAAAAAGGAATTTGTTAACAAGCCATCATATATCAATAATGGGCCATTTGGATAAATTATTTGGGTTTAGCCTAATTATTTGTAGCCATTTGTAGTCCGAGACAAGCCCAGGTCATATAATTCAATAGAATTTAAAAAAATGACAGCTAATCTATAGGCTTTGAAAACCCATTGGGATTTGACTGACTATTAGGCCTATGTAAATGTAATCTCATTTCATTACAAATTCGTCAGTTAAGAGTAGCGTAAATTTTTATCAACAAAGTTAGAATCAAAGTTTTCTGGATTCTCAAATCTTACACTTTCTTTTATTTGAGAGAAAATTCATTTACCGTTTCTTCTCTCATTGATAATAAGATCCTTCTCGGAATAAAAACCGAGCAACTACCTAATGGATAGTATTTCAACGTCATGACTCTATATGACCAAACCTATGCTTTATGCTTAAGTTGTGACCTTTATACTGACGCATCAAGAAATTGTTTTTGATTCGCTGTCGTATAATTATCTTGTTTCTTATGCTTTAAGTTTTAATGCTTTTATGTATTGTCGTATGATCGGGTATAAGATTAAGAATTAAGTTAGTGAAAAGAATGTATTGGACACAAAAAAATAGCGTAAATTATTTTTGTATTTCATCAATTAATTTTTGTAATGATGTAATATAATTCAAATCAGTTTTAATAAAATAAAATGTAAAAAAAAGAGCCTAAGATTCTGTATGTTTTTGTCTAACCAAATTATTTTAAGATTTTTCAAAGGTTCCTTAATGATTACTCTCTCCGTCCCATTTTAGATGATTTTTACACATAAATTAAGAAACTATTTAACTGTTCATATTTTCAATATATAACCTGAATTCCAAGATGATTTAACCAATAAAAAAATAATCTACGTAATTAAAACAATCAAAACACAATAAATGTTGCATAGAAAATTGAAAAAATTAACTAATTTGGAACAAATTTTTTCTCTTAAAAAATCATCTAAAGTGGGATAGAGGGAGTAGTTGATTATAAATAGTGCCTTTACAAATAGACGCACATGATTTTGGGCTTTTTCGATTTTGTGTAAATTAATAGTGCCCTTTATTTGACTCTTCTTTGGGATGCAAATTTAGAATAAGTCATTATTAATGATTACAAATAGACGCACATGCTGGATTTGATTTCTATATTCTTGGTATTTAACATTTTCCAGAAGAAAGTAACGAGATATTTTCGATAGAATGGATTAGTCAAGTACCATTTGTAAGAAAGATCATTAGAGATATATAATACTAGTATTTCACCCGTACTACGTACGGGAAAAAATTAGAAATGAATTAATAAAAAGAAGTAGTTTTAAATAGAAAATAAATAAATAGAAATGAGTTAATAAGAAGAAGTAGTTTCTCCCGTTTTATTTGGTTGCATTTGTTTGTTGGATTTTTTATTTTTAAACATAAATATGAAGCATTTGCCACATGTCAATTTTTAATTGCTCAAGTGACTTGTGATTTAGTAGTTAAGGATGTCACTATTACGTCTGCGTCTAGGCTTAATCAATATCTAATATGTCTTGTTCTGTAGAAAATTGGTAAAGAAAAATCAACATCCTATAAAGAGAAAAAACATAACAATATATTTTCGATAACGTACCCGCAAATATATGGATCGTGGAAATGAATAGGTTTCTGTCCTTTCCACTCTTGATTCCTTTCAGACTTTTCTCTCGAGTCTCTATATAGTTGTAAATAAATATTCGTTTGATGAACACGCCTAATGAAAACCAAAAAGGTCTAAATTTATATTTTAGTATGTTTCTATATGTATGAAATTTGATTTCTTTCAAGTATGCGGATTTGTAGCTTGTAAATACTGAAAAGCCGAATGATTAGACCTCGTCAAATACATGTGCTGTTTATCGTATTTTTGAAGGTTACACGATAACAATGTTTACATTAGCACTATTTTCCCATGCGTTAATCATATGCTTATTGTTTTGAACGGGGCTATACGTACAAGTACAACAATTTATATTTATAATCCTCTTAATTACGGAAGTTAAAAACCGTCTTTATATACATTAAACATATGGTCCCATTACACAAGTTGTAGTCCTCGAAGATAAGATTTGGTGAAGTACAAAACCGAGTTTAATTATGTTTACTAATAATCAAGAGCCGCAAAAAGGAACCAATATTTACAATGGATGTGTATGGGTAGTTCACAAATAGACAATTCCATCAATACTATGCGATAATAAGAATATAATATAGTTTTTGATGAAGATTTATATTGATTGACAAATCATTTTCATACCATGTAGTCAAAAACTCAGTTATAAAAAATATAGGGAGATTTGGATAAGCACCCTAAATTTGTTAAATTTGAAAACTATACCAAATTTGTTAACATTTGAAAACTACCTTATTTTTAGTTTTAAATGATATTTTTACCATTGGTCAATCATTAATCATTCTATTTTTTTAAACAAAATAATTTGATTTTTCAGTTTTAAATAAAAAATAATATAATATTCAAAACAAAAAAATATTTCGATCACATATAAAAGTCAATGACCCATAATATAAATCAATAGTGTAAAATAAATCGATGAATACAAGAAATAAAGTCGACGAACATAAAAACAATAAGCAAATAGTTATATAAGTCGACAAATAAAAAAGTCAACCAATACAAATATAAATCAACAGTTGAAAAGAAGTCGACGAATATGAAAATTAAGTTGACAAACACAAAAACAATAAGTCAATGGTGATACAAGTCGACAAAGGAAAAAGTCAACCAATACTTATATAAATCCATAGTTGAAAATAAATCGAGGAATCTGATGATTAAGTCGACAATATAAAAAAATAAGTTAATGGTTATATAAGTCGACAAAAGAAAAAATTAACCAATACAAATATAAATCCGTAGTTGAAAATAAGTCGACCAAATTGAAAATTAAGTCGACGAACATAAAAAAAAATAAGTCAGTAGTTTAAATAAATCAATAGAGAAAAAAATCAACGAAGAAAATATAAATCAACTTACTTAATTATAATTTTAGTTGCAAAAATTATGATTAATTAACCATATAGTTTTTTGTTTAAAAAATAAATATGAGTTGCTAATAAATCGAACTTAATTTTATAATTTACACTAAACAATTTTTAATTGTCAACATATTTATATGATAATTTGTTCAATATTAAGGGTAGTTTTCCAATGTTATAAAATTTGGTATACTTTTCCAATGTTCAACAAGTTTTAGGGTATACAATCCAATTTTCTCAGCAACAAAAAAAGACATGGGTGAGCTAATAATATGAAAAACGTGGGGTCTCTCGTATATGTCTTACTTCGATCATTTTCTCGACCATGTCTAAACGCTTATCCCTACAGGCTCTACATCATCTTCATCAATCATTCATGTCAACAATTTGAAGAACGGTTATATACCATATGATTAATCACAGAGCTGTGCCTAGAGTTTTTAATGCCATAAAGGAAATAAAATTACAATTTAATATTAAATATTTACTATAAATAAAATACAAAAGTTTCTAGAAAATTATTTGTCAAGATATAGGCTATTTAAACTATACACTATTTAAAATAAAAATATTTGTCAAGATGCCCCAAAATTTTGTATGAAAGAAGATGCCCTAAGCCAATCCTTTATTTTCCACAGCATAGGCACGCCTCTGATTAATCATCATCATCAATTCATCATCATGTTGGTCTAATTAGCATTAAAACCAAAAAATATGATGATGGCCATCTGGCCACCATTATAACTATGTCATCAACATTTTAAGAATTGTATTGTAGTTTGTTTGTTTGTTGGTCACAACGTGGTTCAAATTCATAAATTTATCTTCTTTTCTAATTTGTATGAATACTGAGATACCATGGGAATAGAGTCTAAATTTAAGAACAACATATTAGAGAACTTTTGTATAGTAAAAAATAGAGCCTATAACAAGGAGAACGTTAGTTATTATGAACTTTAGTTATGATAAAATTCAAAAGCTATTGAGAACGTTAGCTAACCAGTCTTTTAAAGTTTTCATTAGGTGATTTGTAGGTGATTTGTACTTGTATGGTTACAATTTGTCTTTGACCTTAATTACGTCTAAGTTCATAAAAACATTATTTGAATTTGAGAACGACCCTATTAATGTTTTGTTTTGTTTTGTTTTTGATTTAATGCCACAATTTTTGTAGGATGTCGAAGGTTTATGGAGTCTTCCCAAGTCTTCCTATAAATCTACCAAAATGTGATATTTTTGAAACCTAAAACAAAAACAGTAGTTTTTAGGATATCTTTTTAAATTTTGTAAATTACTTTGGCTAGGATATGAGTACTGTAATATACCGAGGGACATATGATCTTGTCGATAAAACAACATTCATTTTATAATTTTTATTTTGTCCTTTTTCTGAATACGTGTAAAACCTAGAGTAAATAAAAACCAAAACCAAAACTGTAAATTAAATGCTACTTAATTCAAACCGGTATGTTGGTCGAATGCACACTAGACATTTTTGTATTCTTGTGTGTATATTTCTTGTTAAAGAAAATATGTGTACTTATTTAAAAATATTAATAGTTCATCAAATTTTGGTTGGGTAATTTCGTAACATAATGTGTAGTTTTGTGAGAGTTATCCAGACAACATGTAACGCGTTGGACATGAGTATTTTGGATAGGCACAACTTCTGTTGATCATAAAGACAAAGGATAGGCACAGAATTATTTCAATCTGTCCATAATAATTAAAACTAGAAAATAAGAAATGTCCCTTAATATATAATTATAATTTATTTATTTGTTTGGTTTATCAGTTTTGATGTAACTTGTTTTTTTATGAAGTTTTAGTCAATTTTCCTTAAGGTAATGTTTCTAATATATACGTTGATCATTGTAATTTGCTTACTTTATCTTACTCCTAGTATTCATCACAAAAACGTGAAGGAAAAAAACAAAAGAACGGTAACTTTGTATAAAGCTCATATAATGAGCTAAATTCAACTCATACTAATTTGACGGCTCAAATTCCACGCATTCAAAGTTGGCATTATTTTCTTATTAAATATGGACAAACAAACTCTAATTTATTAAAAAAAGATAATAATACTTGGTTAGGAACAAAAATAATAGTAATATTGTAGGATCTTGTTCTATAACAAGCCCATTTGTGTAATTCAAGAAGTCCTTCAAACCCACAAGAAAACACACTCTCTCACAAGTCTCTCTCTCCCATCAATCCTCTGTATATATATATCAATCAAGAAGATTTCTTGTATCTTGAAAAATTTGTGGAAATAAATCAAGAGAGAGAGAGAGAGAGAAAAGATTAATCGTACGTAAGAATGGTGGTGGAGGGAGATAGAAGCATAGAAGAAGGACTTCTTCATCATCAAAACGACAGTGATGATCGTCGTATCACTGCTTGTGTGATCCTAAGCACTTTTGTTGCTGTTTGTAGTTCCTTCAGCTCTGGTTGTGCTGTGAGTTTCATCATGATTATAATTCTCTCTTTAATTTCTTTTCCTATAATTTCATCTTAATTAATCAAGAATTTTCTTGATTTTTTTTGTAGAATGGTTATACTTCAGGCTCTGAAACTGCTATAATGAAGGAGTTAGACCTTTCTATTGGACAAGTATGTATCTTCTTTTTTTTAAACAACAAATACTCAATTAACCATGCACAAAACCAAATTATTTTCATAATTACTTGTGAAACATTTAGCTGCTTATAATGTTTACTAAACTATGAAACATTAACCCAAGCCAAGCCAGGTCGGTCTTGAGAAATCAAATTGATGTTTATATGTAGTTATTTACATAAGATACCATTAAAAAAATTAAATAAACAAATAAAGATACCATTGCTAATGAAGATATTAGTTTTGGCAACTGGAAAATAATTATATCGGTCCGTCTTTATGTATTTTATTGGAGAGAGACACATGTGCCATGTGGACGACGCAATTAGCAATTTGCATTATGGAGAGTTGCATATGTGATACGTATTATATTCCCTTATTTTTGATAAAGAAATTGCGTACGTAAGTTCTACTCCTATTTCTATCAAAAACAAAAAAAAAGTATTCTCCTATTAAAAGATGAACATGATAGAAACGGGATAAAATAGCTAATGTATTAAAGTATTATAAAAAAATTATAAGATAGTCCAACTAGTCAAAAGAGTACACGAGTTTACTTACCTAACAAATAAACAATTATTATTGATGTATTAAAGGATAAGACCGAATAACATTAGCAAATACTACTGATGTAGAAAAACTTGTTGGTTTAAAGAAAATGTTCTTGAGGGTAATACGGTAATTACATATGGTGTCTAGTTTTCAGCGTTCGGTTCTTATCTGAACGTGGGAGGTGCGGTGGGAGCCTTGTTCTGCGGTCAATTGGCAGTCACCCTCGGCAGGAGACGCGTAATTACCATTTTACCCTTATTTCCTATATCATAATTTCTTGTATTACTTTAAATTTTAACTTATATTCATTTCTTCTCTTGTGGTAAATGATTAAAGTCCTTGTGGGCCTGCGATTTGTTCTGCATTTTTGGATGGCTCGCCATTGCTTTCGCAAAGGTGAAAATCCGAAAACAAAACCTTATAATATTGAAAATTAATTTTGGTAGTTAAAATATCTAATTTATAGATTTGAATTTATGTGGAAAACAAAAAGACTATCTTCTGGCTGGACTTGGGGAGGATTTCCTTGGGAATTGGAGTCGGCTTGATTAGCTATTTGGTAATTAAAATGTTATTTATATACTACTAAATGTTTTACAAATTTCTTTATTTCATAGTATTTTTTAAAACCAATATTTTAATATTCGAACAAGGCTCCTGTCTATATTGCGGAAATCACTCCAAAACATGTTCGTGGTGCATTTACTGCTACAAACCAGGTAAAGTCTGTTACTGTATTTGATTGTATAATGTTATCTTTGACCTTTTCATTGCAACCAACCAATAATTTTGGGTTTTATAGCTTCTTGCAAACAGTGGAATTTCCCTGGTTTATTTTGTTGGGACTATAATTAATTGGAGGGTTCTGGCTATTATAGGTAACGAAATATGTCACCGCAAGTATTTTCAAGTAATACTTCAATATTCTATAAAGACGACGGGTTTAATTACATTTTTCCGGTTCAGGTGCTATTCCATGCTTCATGCAAGCCATCGGTATTTACTTTATACCAGAATCTCCAAGATGGCTGGTTAGTATATTCTCATAATAATTCTTTTTTTATTGCATATCGACTAATGCTATATATTGATATTTAACATAAATAAATTCAATTTTTTTGTTCAGGCTAAAGTCGGTTCGGTTAAAGAAGTAGAAAGTTCTTTGCATCGACTTAGAGGGAGAGATGCTGATGTTTCAGGTGAAGCAGCTGAAATTCAGGTATGTTTTATAATCATTAGCTACAAATTTAAAAATATTACTAGGAAATAAATCATTATTATATGCTTTGTTATATTTATTTTCAGGTTGTGACAAAAATGATTGAAGAAGATTCAAAGTCGAGTTTCCGTGACATGTTTCAGAAGAAGTATAGACGAACTCTTGTGGTACGGTAACATGAAATATAGAGTGAAAAATAATTAATTATCTATAATTTGACAATTGATAATTTTTTTTAAAATATACAGATTGGGATTGGTTTAATGTTTCTACAACAATTAACTGGAGCCAGTGGAATCACATACTATTCAAATGCCGTATTTCGAAAATGTGGTTAGAATATTTAAAGACTTACTAGTATTTACTTCTGATATTATTTTTAATATATTACTAGTATTAAATATCTGGATTTTGCTTCTGCTAAACAGGATTTTCGGAGAGATTGGGGTCAATGATATTCGGTGTGTTCGTGGTGCGTACCATATAATTAATTTTCTTTATTTAAAATTATAAATAATTTTATTAAATAATTGATGATAGTTTTTTATGTTTTATATACTGGCTATGTAGATTCCAAAAGCCTTGATGGCTGTAATTCTTGTGGATAGATGGGGAAGACGACCACTCCTATTGGTTAGAAAAATATTCAGTTAATATAATTACAATAAAATAGCATATAATATATATTTTCGTGTCTAACTATTCATATAAAAACTTGTAAACATTATCATAGGCTTCTGCTGTTGGAATGTCAATCGGATCCGCACTTATTGGGGTTTGCTTCACGTTACAGGTCACTCTTATAAACATTATCATAGGCTTCACAATTATTAACATTAAAATCTTTGGCTAATATTTTTTTTTTTTTTTTTGGTCAGAACTAATATTTTCTAAAAACATTCTTTAAGATTTTTTTGTTTTCTTTTGCTTTAATGGGGATGAACAGGAAAGGAATCTGCTCCCTGAATTGACTCCAGTTCTCATCTTCGTATTTATTCTGGTAAAAAATATTTATTTATGTGATTCTTTTTTTTTTTAATTTATTTATTTATTTATGTGATTCTTGGTATTAGTTTATGATAACAAATTAAACTTAAACCCACAACTGAATAATTTGGTTAGGTCTACTTTGGAAGTTATGCGATCGGTTTAGGAGGGCTACCTTGGGTCATTATGTCTGAGGTAAATAACCTATTTTAAATTTATAAAAAGTAAAGTAAGTAATATTTTACCATATTTTTAAATTCAAACATTTGTGGATAAAATGTTTATTATGTTTCTTTTTTTTCTTGTAGATATTTCCAATAAATATAAAAGTTTCAGCAGGAACAATAGTGGCATTAACCTCATGGACCAGTGGGTGGTTCGTGAGTTACGCATTCAACTTTATGTTTGAATGGAGCGCACAAGGTCCTTATTTTCTCTACTACTTTTTAAAATCAATTTGAATATAACGGTTTACTAAACATACCTAACCTTTTGAAAACAAAATTCAAACTAAAAGTCAAATTAAGAATAATTAGAAACTGTATAGTACAACTACAAACCCAAGTTTGAATTTTGATATAGGTGTATTCGGACAAAATATTAAACATGGATTTGTTTAGATCTGATAAAAAAAGAGTTGTTTTTTAGTAAATATATTTTTCTTTCAGTGAAGGTTTAATATTTTTTTTTTCCTTTTCGTATTGGATATCTCTTTGAAATTATGATTATTTTTTTGTCAAGAATTATTGTTAGGTATCCTATATTCTTATTTACATTTTTAGTTTCAATTATGTCATTTACATATTATTATTGTTTATAATAATTAAACAGGAACATTTTACATATTTGGGGCTCTCGCGGCACTATCGTTAATTTTCGTTTGGTTTCTCGTGCCTGAAACAAAAGGACGGTCACTAGAAGAATTACAAGCTTCACTTACAGGGAAAAATTAAATACATTTTATACTGTAATATATTTATTTGGTGTCTTTAAGAGAAATATAAATTTTCTTTTGTGATTCAAGAGACTTTGCAAATAATAGATTTATTTTGTAATTATTATTTGCAAATATTCTTGATATATAGTGATATTCTACCCTTTTTTCCTTTGCTAAACAATGTCGTATCCTAATTTTAAGACAAATTAATACGTCTTACAATTACGATATGCCCACTTGTAATTTGTTCTCTATTATTCGGAAATGTAACTTCTTGTCAATAGACTCTAGACTTTTAGTTTTTGAATGGTGATAATTTTAATTAGTTCATTATCGATATCATAAACATATTATTTATAAGTATATCTCAAGGAAACTACGGTTAGTACATATGCGAGTGAAGTTATGAAATTTTTTGTGGTAGTAACTAATTACGTGAGAGATACTTGTTATTTTAAAAAGCTTTCTTTCCTTATTTTCTTAGGCCATTGCATCTTGTTTGTTTTATACAATTTGATATATAGTATGTCATAGTTAAAAACCATAGCCATCAAACCTTAACGAGTCGAAAGTCTACAATCCACCACACTAAACTAAAAGAGTTTGATTTTGGGTATGCATATGTTAGCATTTTCTGATAAATTAAACTATAATCGCATGTAGACGTTTGAAATTATATAATAGCTAAATATATTTGAATAACTTAAATGGTATGGAAATTTGTTTGCTTGTATGGTTAGATTTACATGTATGATATATTATATAAATTAATTCAAAAGCAACCGTTAGATCCGGGATTTTAAAGACGAAAAATTCCGCTGGTGGCATTAAGTTGGTATAAAATTGTATTTGGTTGGTCGACCCAACAAAAATCAAGTTGCTTGCTGATGTTATTTGCTCTCATCCCTAACGTCAAGGGAACCAATTTGACAATCTATTAATTTGATCCATATTATAAGTTTTTTTGTTTGTTAAGTAACTTCACTAGGCACGTCTTCCAAAAGGTGCGTCACAAAATGAGGAACAAAAAAGAGTCTATTGTAGACCAGAGGGTGCAACTGAAATAAAAGAGATGAAAGAGCCCATAAAATCATAGAAAAAAATGAAATAAGTGAATCATGTATTATTTGTTAAAAGGTTGTACTTGAACTAAAAAAATCATACATTAGAAAAATAGGACTAGTGAGTCGACTTTGGAGTTTAGGTTGGTGCCAAGAAGTTTCCAAAAGATGTATAAACGACTAGATTAAAAGAATATGTGTTCGAGAAAAAAATGCATATATTGATCAACTGAACAAAATTAGTGACTTTTCAGAGTAAACTATTCAACTGTACGTTGGATTAAGTACAGTGCCCACTTAAAGACATTAAAAACGTGGGAGCCGACAATTAAAGGCCACAACACAAAGATGGTAGAAACATTACTCTTACATATGGAAATAAACAAAAATACGTACGTACTGCATTAAAGTAAAGGATTCTAGTTGGATCTAGGACATGACGAAAATGTGCCAAAAGCTTTCATAAATTGAACCAAGACGCAAAAAGAGAAAGGTAAAAGACTAAGAAACGTGCATGCTTCAGCTTCACCAATTATCACACATCAATCATTGTACTATTTTCTCTTTTTAGGTTACAATATCTTGGATTTCGAAAGAAAAAAAAGAGGTTACCATATCTTGGTTGGTTTTACGATATAATGAACCTAAGCATGAATCATGCTTGATTTGACCAATAAAGAAGATTATGGCAAAACTATCGGCATGATGGCCAACGCATAAAAATTGCAAAATCCATTCGGATTCCGTCTAACACTAAACAACATAATGCGTTTTAGCTTTCTAAAATTAATTAATGGGTTTTTAATGAAAAACTCCTCAAATATAGTTTGATCCATTTTAAACCCCTCAAGTATAAGATTAACGATAAAACCCTTCATGTATTAGTCTGTTAATGAATAATCCCCTCCGTCTATACACATTAAAACCTTGAAGTATCTAACATTAAAATATAATTTTACGTTTTATCTCTAAAAAAACGACTTGATGTTTGCGCAAAATCCTAAATTCAAGAGTTCTTCCCATCGATGGACTTAAGTTCTAGAATATTTAGGAAGTATTGGACCATTAACAATTGTGTTGAGCCCTGCAGAAAATTTTAGTTTCAGAGACAAGATATGCTGCTTTGGTTGCAGTTTTAGAAAGAAAAAAAAAATCAAAATATGATAACACTTGAGTTGCAACATGAAATTCTCAAAACAATAACATTCTATAAAATCCAATTTAAATTTAGTTTAGAACAGAAAGCGTAAACATGAATAAAATATTACCTCGTCATCTTGCAAGCTAAAGACGAATTATATCCTCTTAAGCAAATTGCAGTTTGCTCGATTTTGGTTTTAATCTGAACAACCAAATCTTTCTTAATCTCTCTTAATCGACCTTAGCCATTTAGGGTTTATTCCGTGTCGACTTTTAGAGCAAAAACGTAGAATTATAATTTAATGTCATGTAGTTTAAAGTCTTAACGTCAGTGTAGATGGATGAGATTATTTATTAACAACTAATACATGAAGGGTTTTATCATTACACTTATACTTGAGGGGTTTAAAATGGATCAAACTATACTTGAGGTGTTTTTTCATTAAATACCCTTAATTAATACTCCCTCCGTTTTTTAAGATTGATTTTCTAGAGTTTTCACACATATTAAGAAAATAAATTAATGTTTGACTAGAAATGTATTGGTTTTTGTACTAAACAATTTTCCATAAGTTTGACCCAATAACAATCCAATAAAATCAATTAATATGTCTTGAAATCTACAATTTATAATTATTATTGCATAGAAAATGTAAAAAATCAATCTTTTTAAAACAATTTTTTTTTCTAGAACATCAATTTTTAAAGAACGGAGGGAGTATAAAAGACTACACTTTCTTACTATTAAAATTAATTAATAATGTTTCAAACTAGTAGACTACACTTATTGTCCATGGTCTCTATTCTAAGCCCACAATTTTATTGTCATACCCCAACTTTTTTCGCACTGTTTTTTTAAAAAGTAGTTTTTGGATTTGAAAAGAATATTTAAGAAACGACGCTTTAAGTACTAGTTAAAGATGTATTATGAAATGAACTGTTATAAGTGATATTGAAGATGATATTTGCAATAAGGACGACAACATTGTACATTGCATAAGTGTGCTTGCATGAAATATAATTACCATAGAAAACTCACATAAATGAAAAATGATATTAAGAAAATAAAAATGAGAGAGCCACAAGGAAATGAAAAAAAAGCTTAATTGATTTGTGATCAACTCAAAGTGTTAATCACGCCGAAGTTGGATTTCTTCTAACGTTAATCCTCGCGTCTCAGGAACCAAGCACCATGCGAATATAATTGTTAATCCACTTATCATGGCGAATATACTAAAAGTTCCTGCAAATCAAATAAACAAAAATACATTAAAATACTATTAATAGATGTCATCATTTGAAACTTGAATTTTATAAATTATATCAGTTAGAGTCCAATATATATCTAAAGAACTCGAGTATATTTTTCTTTCAAAGAAAAATTCACATCCATTTATTACAAATGAGGGGAAAAAAATGTGAACATCTATATCAAAAATTAAGGGTTGTAACAAAACTATATTTTCCGGCCAAGGTCCATTTTGTGTAACGTACCGGTTTGGCTCCAGATAAGCATAAAATTGAAACAGTAGCTGACGATCCAACCACTAAACCAATTCGTTATGCTTACTAAACTCCCGGCTACTACTTTCATATCCATCGGAAATATCTATATACATAAAAATAACAATTCACATCAATTACGACTTAATATGATAAATATAAATGAATAATAAGCTTGTTTAATCTTATAGACATAAATATACCTCAGACATTATAATCCATGGTAGGGCACCTATTCCAGCTGCGAACATCATACTATATGTCTGTTTTGGATAATAAATTTCTTATATCTAATCACATTTTAGAATATATATAATATAGAAGTGAGTAATTAAGACTAAATTTTAAAAAAATTTGGAGAATGAAAATTGGATTGGACGTTACTTACCAATATTCCAATAAAAGCCATAACAGGAGTAAATTCTACAATCCCAGGAACACCTTTCAATCCAAACGCTAACGCAACAAGTATACAACTTAAACATAATCCAAACGCTGATGTCTGCAAATGTTTACATTCAATTATGTATGTATAAATTATATAATATATATATATATATATATTTAACAAAGTAAAGTACTATATAAACAAGTTCTAACCATAAGGAGTGGTCGTCTTCCCCATCGATCTACAACTAACATACCAAGTATTGCTTTTGGTACCTATCATGGTCATTGATTACAATGATGCAATCAGCGTAAGTAAATACGAAATTTAGTGGGTCAAAGTGTAAATAACAAATTAAAGACAGATACTAAGAATACTTTGCATATACATACCACGACAATAGACAACACCGTCATCCCAATTTTAGAAGGAAATCCTTGAGAGTTAATTGAAAGTATTAATTTTGTTATACATAACAAATCGTAAAAAAGAATATTATATAGATTATATAGCATATTACCGGCTCGCTCAAATATATTGCCTGCATAGTAACCTATTCCTGTACTTCCACATAATTGTTGCATAAGCATCAAACCTACACCGATCTAAATACAATTAACCAACACGAATATCCATTTAGTTAATTACATTTTATTCAAAAAAAATTTGTTGCAAATGAACGAGAAAACCCATTAGTTTCTTACTGTAAGTTGACGAATATATTTCCTTTTGAAAAGACTTCGCATGCTGATATTTGCGGTAGCTTCAACCGAAATCTGCAAAATTAGTATTAAATGATTAAGTTTTTTTTCTGAATAATAAAAATGATCAGTATAAAACTATTTCTATTAAACACTAAATGAAATTGTAATAAAGTTTTACATTTGATCAAAATAATTAAAGTGTAATGTGCACATGTATCTAGTTTTCATTATGATTATACGTATGTGTACCATGATTTCACGACTTTCCTTCACAATATCAGCTCCTGCTCCCCTTAATTTCTGAAGAACAACTTCACACTCTTCGTCGCGGCATTCTTTTGCCTTATAAAAAAATAATTACGTTAAAAGCAAGTATATTAATTAAAAAAAATCTTTTCCGTTTTCTTTAATTTGAACAACTACTAGTTTAACAAGTGTATAATATTGAGTTTCCTCCAATATATAATATAATTAACATGACTAACCAACCATCTTGGAGATTCGGGGATGAAGAACAACCCACAAAGTTGTATCAAGCATGGAATAATGCCTGAAGATATTGAAGCATCTCTTATTTAAATGGTGTTAGAAAATAAAATAAATGTAATGATCAATTTGGAAAAACTGAAAGTTGGATAATAAGGAATGATAGTAGATAGGTATAAATCACCGATTAGGGCTATCGTTCTCCATGACATGAAATTTCCAAGGTAATATGCGAGTGCGAGTCCACAATTTTGCAACAGCTGTAACATATTAACATTAGCTAAACATACACATGCAATAGTATATATAAATTTTAAGTTTTATTAGCTATTAACATATACATTACCTGATTGCTAAATGTAAAAGTGCCTCGCACATTTTTGGGAGTTATTTCTGCGATATATACAGGAATCTGCATGTTTTTTATAATAAAGAAGATTTTTTTTTAGAAAGGATAATAAAGAAGAGTACAAGTTTAGAGATATTTTATTTTTACGAAAACAACCAGATAAATAATTTACCACGTAGCTAAGGAGACCAATTGCAATTCCCACAAAGAATCGTCCACAGTCCAGCCAAATTATATTCTATGTGAAGAAAAAGTAATCGAGATTAGATCATACGTAAGCAAAATATAAAGTACAAATATTAATGAAATGTGTTGTGAAGAAACCTTGGCTAGTGCAATTGCGAGCCAACCACTTATGCAGAATGCCTCGGCGACCCACAAAGTCTTAAGAAATTATAACGAAACAAAATTAAATTTACAAAGGGTTTATGATTACCTAATGAAATATTGAAAGTATATGAGGGTGGACCATGGATTTTAAAATAAGAATACTTAACCATTTTACGACCAAAGGAATCTGCAAGTGTGGCACTAAATATTGCACCGATCATTCCTCCAAACGTCAATAGGGAACCAAATACCGAAAACTGTGGAAGACAATTTTAAACCAAATTCAATTTATATTACTAGAATTATATAAAATATTCTTTTTGTTTATCTAAAACAATTAGGAAAATACTATAACATATGTATAGTAAAATGGAGACTTACTTGTCCGATAGAGATATCAAGATCTTCCATAATAGAGGACATTGTACCGGCAGTATAACCTACCTGATTACCATTTAAATTAATTGAAAACACATGAGTCTCTATATAAATTAAGTACAGCTTGATTCCTTTTTTTTTGTTTTTGCAAAACGCACAACGAGCAAAGTCAAGCTCTGAAATTTATTAAAAAGGGTATTTGGAATACTTCAAAACATAAAGAAAACAAACAAAAGATTAGAAAAATCCTGGCTAGCTAGCGGCTTCACCAACCAATTCTTTTCCCTGTCCAATTAAACTTTATTTGGTTGTTTTTGATAAGACAATTTATCGATTTGTGCATGTTATCTTTGCGTATGGGCCATATTAACATTCTCTTCTATGGAAATGTTACTATAATTTTCATCAAAAAAAAATGTTACTATAACGAACTAGCTGAAATTCTCATCGCAATTCCTGTCGCTTTTGTCTATGGATCCCAACTTTTTAAAAAATCGATTCGTTATGGTGAAAATATAGCAAGTTTTTTTTTTATTGACTTTATTTTTTTGTTCTTCTAGGATTTCTTTCTCAAGCACTTTTCAAAACTTCTCTACATCATCAAAAACATGCATCAAAATATGTTTTCTCGAAAGATAATGTGTACTAATTCAAATCATAATTTTGAGATATATAAAGAGAGAGAGAGAGAGAGATGGGAACATACGGACATGCCATAGCTGAAGGAGGCAGAAACAATGATGAAAGTGGTGAAGACAAGATGTGGAGTTACCGTAGCTTCAGAGTCTCCGTCTTCCTTATTAACTAATAATAATCCTCTCTCTACACTATTCTCTCCCTCCATTTTTCTTTTAAGTTTCAAACCCTAGAATTGAACAGAGCTCAAGAACAAAAATAAGAACAAGAAAGAGATATATACCGATACTTTGAGAAAACTATGCTTTCACTTGATATATATATAAACATATGGTTTGATTTGTTTATATATTCTATATACACATTAATATATTGACTAATAATGAACACGAGGATGGTTAACAAAAAGTTATGCTGTTTATACATCTAACGCAATTTTGGTGATTTTGATTTGTGCTCACATCATCATGTTTAAAACGATCAATTTTTTTTTTGTTTAGTATGATGATTAATTTCGCAACGATATAAAAATTAACTATATATACCTTGTTTTTCTAAAATGTGAATCTTCATAACTTTTTTTTTGTTATCAAATATCAATACTTTTGACTTTATTTGCATTATTTATAACTCGTGGATTTTTTTTTATGAACCTCGTGGAACTAGAACCTTCACCTTAATATTTTAAAGGAAATGTTGTATGTAAAGAAAAGTAGATTAATAACTAATTGGCAAAATTATTTGTACAAGTGCATGATTTCATCTGATACATATGGACTTTTATATATGTGGTATATTGTTTATCTATAGGTTGATATGTATCCTTGTCTAACGAGAGATGACCAGTTTAGCTTTTTATTTTCAATGGCAAGCAAGTGAGAATTCTCAGATTCGAATCACTATCTAGTAAATTATTCATTAATACAAGTTAATCGTGTTTGAAAGTGAACCTCAGATTCACAAAATTTAGCATGCTTTGCCGATGAATATTTTAGTTAGAATGAGTGATCCCAAAAAGATTACGTTCAATACATGTGATTTTATTTTTACAAAAAGGCAAGAGAAATATATAATTATTTAGTCGCTAAGCTTTAATCACTAATAATGACCGTTAACTACATGATATATATAGATTACTCAACCAGTTGTTATAAATCTATATTTTTTTGCTTTATATATTTCCAGTTAAATGTTACAAGATTAGTATTCCACCACTAATTGAGCCATACCATGTTCTCGTAAGTAAGGAAAATTATTTAAAAAATCAAAAGTCCTATCCGCAAGGAAATCATCTAAATATTCTTTAGTGTCACTTGCTCTTATATCCTTATTCTTAATGTCAATTGCTAAGCATTAGCCAAACAATTTGACAATCCGTAATGATATATACTATATTATGTATTATCCAGCTAATGAAGCAACTTCATTGCCGCACGTCTTCACATTGGTGCTTTGACTTAGGTTAGATATCATATCTAAGAATAAGTCTTCTTGGTCCTCTAGAATTCTGTAATCGATAGATAGAATTAATCGATAGATAGAATAAGTCTTCTCCACCTCGCATAGATTTTCTTTCGGTGTTGTCTTCTTCTCCATCGAGCCTTTCCGTTTGGGGACGGTGGTGTTAAAGGTGGAGGGTCGCAGTTGTCCACGCCCAGAAGTGTCTTTGTCGTCCGCGTCAGGTAATTGATTTCAAGAGATCTCCTCAACCGTTGGAGGAGCCTATTCTTCTCGAGTTTGGCTTCTTGGTTGTGGGAGCCTCAATCTCTTGGTCTTCTCCCTCTTGGATTAGTAGCTTGCTATTGTTCTGGTTTGGTGGTTTTGGATTCTTCGTAGAACGGTAAGGTTCGAGGTTTTGCTTGCTCCGTTACGGGTTCGGCTTTTGGACAGAGGCATATCTGTCTTGTTGGTGAGCTTCGTGGCACCTTGAATGTGAGGTATCGTTTTTGTAGTTATCTTCTCTCTGCCTCTAGTCTTTGCGGCGTTTAAGCTATTGTTGCAGATATGCCTCCGGTGGAGGCTCCCATTCTGTGTCTCTGGCTTCTTCGTTGTAGTTTTAGTGTTGATTGGTTGGTGTCTTGCTCAGTTGCTTGATTGTGTCTTCCCTTTGATGTTGCCGTATTGATGGTTTAGCCTGGTTTGGTGTATGGTTGGTTGCTGTTGACTTTGTTCTAGAGGAACAAGCTACACTTCTGGTGTTCGGGTTGTATTTATTAGTTTTATCTAGCTCCTGTACTTATCGAAAATGGGTAGTGCAAGCTCATACTGTTCGCTTTGTTAGTGGTGTGGTTTCTCTTTGGTTTAAGCTCATGGATACGTTCTCGTTGTCGCTCTCACATGACGCTCAAGGCGTATGTGATCGAGGTCTTCTAGGATTCATCCGTTGACGAGCCATTCTTTGGGTCACAGTTGAAGTGCTTCTTTTGCTACGGTCATCGGCTCACTTACCTTTTTGCCTCGCTTTGGCAGTCCGCATCAGTCCACCTGATTCTGGAAGAACAATTGACATCGTTATCACTTCATCAAACTCCATTACCGTACCGGTTTATGTCGAGTTGATGGACTGAAAATCTTATGTTTCCATGTTTTTATCTTTTTTTGCCGTGGATTCATTTGTGTAGGTTTATAAATTTATTTGTAAACCTAAAACTTTTTCATTTTAATGAAATATTTACAATTTAGCAAAAAAAAAAAAAAAATTAATTGGTTACTCTTCTTTCGTGGCATTATTCTTAGGTACCAGGGACCCTGACTAGTCTATAAGACTACACTTAATTATTTGACTTATTGCCCGGCTTATTCTTAGCCCACAATTTTATTGTCATACACCAAGTTTGAATCGGCCCAATTAAGTTAAATGCGGAAATTCTTCGTTTTATCCATTTCATTGTTCCTTTACTATTCTTCTATTCATCATCTACTGTTACATATATCAAACTTTGTTTAAGAATAATTTTTTTGGATCTGAAAAGAAGATTCAAGAAACTATACGTTTGGTAGAAGTAGAACTATAATGCGAAACTTTTAAGTACTACTTAAGGATGTGTTTAGAAATGAACTGTTAGAAGTGATATTAAAGATGAATATATAAAGTGTGCTTGCATGAAAAGTAATTAATTACCATAGAAAACTTACATAAATGAAAAAATGATATTAGAAAAATAAAAAAGAGAGAGCCACAGGGAAATGAAAAATCGTTTAACTAATTTGTGATCAACTCAAAGTATTAATCATGTTGAAGTTGGATTTCTTCTAATGTTAATCCTCGAGTCTCAGGAACCAAGCACCATGCGAATATAACTGTTAATCCACTTATCATGGCGAATATACTAAAAGTCCCTGCAATTCAAATGAACAAAATTCTAGTAAAATACTATTAAATAGATGTCGTCATTTGAAACTTGAAATTCATAAACTATATATCATTTTAAGATCCAATCATATATCTAAAGAACTCACATCAAATGATTGAAAATGAGGGCAAAGAATGCAAACATGTATATCATATGTTAAGGGTTGTAACAAAAATAATATATATTCTTTGGTTGTGTAACGTACCGGTTTGGCTCCAATTAAGCATAAAATTGAAACAGTAGCTGACGATCCAACCAGTAAACCAATTCGTTATGCTTACTAAACTTCCAGCTACTACTTTCATATCCATCGGAAATATCTGTATATAAGAAAACAAAATTCACATCAATTACAACTTCATTTAAAAATATATATATATATATATATATTATAAATGAATAATAAGCTTGCTTAATCTAAAAGAAATAAATATACCTCTGACATTATAATCCATGGCAGGGCTCCTATTCCAGCTGCGAACATCATACTGTATATCTGTTTAGAGTATAAATTTATTATATCTAAACAGATTTTTGAATATATAAAGAATACATAAGAGAGTAAATTAAGGCTAAGTTAAAAAAATGGAGAACAAAAAATTGAATTGGAGATTACTCACCAGTATTCCAATAAAGGCCATTAGAGGAGTAAAATCTACAATCCAAGAAACACCTTTCAATCCAAAAGCTAACGCAATAAGTATACAACTTAAACATAATCCAAACGCTGATGTCTGCAAATATTTACATTAAATTATGTGTTACGTATGCATAAATTTTAATATATTCATTAACAAAATAAAGTAATATATAAAAAGGTTCTAACCATAAGAAGCGGTCGTCTTCCCCATCTATCCACAACTAACATTCCAAGTGTTGCTTTTGGTACCTATCATGGTCATTGTTTACAAATTTACAATGATGCAATCATCGTAAGTAATGAGAAATCTAGGGGTTCAAGTGTAAAAAACAAATTAAAACAGAAACTAATAATATTTTGCATATACGTACCACGACAATAGACAACATCGTCATCCCAATCTTTGAAGGAAATCCTTGGGAGTTAATTGAAAGTATTAATTTTCTTATATAAAAAACTGTAGTAATCACAAAATATTGAATATTAAATAGTAATAAATATTACCGGCAAGCTCCAATATGTTGCCTGCGTAATAACCTATTCCTGTACTTCCACATAATTGTTGCATAAGCATCAAACCTACGCCGATCTGTATACAATTAACCAAAACAATAGTCCTTTTAGTTAGTTATATTTTATTCCAACTACTTTGATAATTTTCATTTGTGTTGCTAATGAATGAGAAAGCCAATTAATTTCGTACTGTAAGTTGACGAGTATATTTTCTTTTAAAAAGACTTCGCATGCTGATATTCGCGGTAGTTTCAACGGAGATCTGCAAAATTGGCCTTAAAATGAGTAAAATTTTCTATGAATAAAAAGAGAACAAATGATCGGTGTCTTTCTTTCTAGAATGAGATATATAAAACTACTATTAAACACTAAACGAAATTGCAATTAAGTTTTAACATTTAACCAAACTTAAGCGTAATGTAAATATATATATATATATATCTAGTTTTCATAATGATTAATATCGTATGTGTACCATGATTTCACGAGTTTCTTTCACAACATCAGCTTCTGTTCCTCTTAATTTCTGAAGAACAACTTCACACTCTTCGTCCCGACATTCTTTTGCCTTATAAAATAATAACGTTAGAAACAAGTATATTAATATTTTTTGCTTTTCCTATTATTTTTGTTTGAACAAAACTAGTTTTAAAAGTGTATAGCATAGTTTGCATGACTAACCAGCCATCTTGGAGACTCGGGGATAAAGAACAACCCACAAAGTTGTATCAAGCATGGAATAATTCCTGAAGATGTTGAAGTATTTTTAATTAAATTATTTTATATAGTAAGTAAATTAGATTTAATAATCAATATAGAAAAAATGAAAGTTGGACGAAAAATAAATAATAGTAGATAGGAGTGAATCACCGATTAGGGCTATCGTTCTCCAAGACATGAAATTTCCAACGTAATATGCAGTTGCGATCCCACAGTTTTGCAACAGCTGTAAAATTGTTAGTTAACCCTACGCATGCAGGTGTAGTTTATCTAAATTTTAAGTTTGGTTATAATCTTTTAATATATATACATTACCTGATTGCTAAATGTAAAAGTGCCTCGCACATTTTTGGGGGTTATTTCTGCGATATATACAGGAATCTGCATGTTTTTTAATGAAGATTAATTATTACAAGTTTAGAGATAATTATTTTCAAATATTAAACAAGAAATAATAATTTACCACGTAGCTAAGGAGACCAACTGCAATTCCCACAAAGAATCGTCCAAAGTCAAGCCAAATTATATTCTATGCGAAGATAACGTAATCGAGGTTAGATCGTAAGCTTTTTATAATGTAAGAATATTAATTAGGTCATGTGTTGTGCAGAAACCTTGGCTAGTGCAATTGCGAGCCAACCACTTATGCAGAGTGCCTCGGCGACCCACAAAGTCTAAGAAATATTAATTTAGAACGAATCAAAACAAAAATTAAAAAGGGTTCAGGATTACATTAATTGAAATACTGAAAGTATGAGGGTGGACCCTGAATTTTAAAATAGTGAATACTTAACCATTTTACGACCAAAAGAATCTGCAATTGTGGCACTAAATATTGCACCGATCATTCCTCCAAACGTCAATAGAGAACCAAATAGCGAAAACTGTGGAAGAACATTTTAAACCAAATTCAACTTAAATTATTAGGATCATCTAAAATACTTTTTTTTTGTTTATCTGAAATAGTTAGGAAAATATAAAATATGTATAGTGAAATGGTGGAGACTTACTTGTGCGATAGAGATATCAAGATCTTCCATAATAGAGGACATTGTACCGGCAGTATAACCTATCTGGTTTTCATTTAAATAATTGAAAATACATAAATCTCTATATAAATTAAGTACATCTTGATTAATTTTTTGTTTTTGCAAAACCCACGACCAGTAATTAAGGTCATGCTCAGAAGTCTTTTTAAAAAAGGTATTTCGAATAGTTCAAAACATAAAGCAAACAAAAATACAAAGATTAAAAACCATGGCTAGCTGATGTTTTGACAGCCAACTTTTCCCCTCTCCAATGAATCTTGATGTGGTTGTTTATAATACTCCTTCCGTTATTTTTTTATTGATGTTTTAGAGTGATTTTTTTGTTTTGTTTAGATTGATGTTTTCAATTTTCTATGTAAAATTAATTGTGATTTTGAGTTTTTGACTGTTTAAATTCTGCAGTTTGTTTTTTTATTGGTTGATTTTTTTTGGAATTGATAATAAAACATGTTTTGTTTTGAAAAAAATAAAAATTAAATGATTTCTTAATTTGTGTGTAGAAACCTTAAACATTGAAAAAAAAAATGAGGGAGTAAGACATTTTCTCGATTTCTGCGTATGGTCCATATTAATAACTCTTTTAATCTATGTTTTAATCTACTAGTAGTAGTAAGCAAATCATAACTTTGAAAATTCTTGAGAGCTACATCATTTTTCTAGTATATACATATAAATATATATATATATATAGAAAGAGAGTTGGGAACATACTCCAATGCCATAGCTGAGGGAGGCAGAGACAATGATGAAAGTGGTGAAGACAAGATGTGGAGTTACTGTAGCTTCGGAGTCTCTGTCTTCCTTATTTACCAATAATAATCCTTTCTCTATACTATTCCCTCCCTCCATTTTTTAAGTCTCAAACCCTAGAATTGAACAGAGCTCGAGAACGAAAATAAGGACAAGAAAGAGATATATACTGATACTTTGAGAACTATGCTTTCTCTTGATATATAGATATCATCAATATAGGCTTTGATTTCTTTCTTTATTCTATACACATTAATATATTGACTAATATTGAACACGAGGATGGTTAACAAAAAGTTATGCTGTTTACATCTAACGCAATTAATTTGGTAGTTTTGATTTGTGCTCACATCATCATGTTTAAAATATGATCAATTTCGTTATAATGAAAATAATTATATAACGATACGTACCTTATTTTTCTAAAATGTGAATCTACATAACTTTATGTTTTATGACTTATGAATACTTGTGACTTTATTTGCATTTTTTCTACCTCGTGTGTTTTTTCTGGACCTCGTGGAACTAGAACCCTCAGGTCCTTCACCTTAATATTTTAAATTATGTTGTATGTAAAGAAAAGTAAACTCACTGATTAAATTATTTGTACAACTGGAAGATTCATTTGATACCTATGGACTTTTATATCTGTGGTACATATATTGTTTATCTATAGGTTAATTAATGTTTCCTTGTCAAACGAGAAACGACCAGTTTAGGCTGTTATTAACAATGGCAAGCAAGTGAGAATCACTTTCTAGTAAATTATTCATTAATACAAGTTAATCATTTGAAAGTGAATTATACCAACAAAAGATTCTCAATAAGTATATATTTTTGTAATACATAACTAGTCAAATCCATTTTTTCAGAACATTACATCCGTCGCCATGTTTGTGAAGATATGAAGTATCACAATAATAACATTAACTGTGTATTAGTAAAAAACTACTGTAACTGTCCTTATTTATGGAACTCATATTTCTTAATTAGTACTCCCTCCGTTCCATTTTAGATGATTTTTAAGGTTTTTACACATAAATTAAGAAATTATTTAATTGTTTATTTTTTCAATATAAAACACTAATTCCAAAATGATTCAACTAATAAAAAAATAATCGACAGAATTCAAACACTCAAAAACAACAAAAACACAATAAATATTGCATAAAAAATTAAAAAAATCAACTAAAATGGGACAAAAAATTTCTCGTAGAAAATCATCTAAAATGGGACGTGATTCTTACCCTCATTCTACGGGTTATTTGTTACTATTCAACAAGTTTTTCGCTCGTGTTGTATTCGAGCTATTTATATGTATTTGTTTTCCACTTGCATGTAAGCTGAGATTCATTTTCACTAGGTCTCATTTTCTTGGGTTAAATAACTTAAATTAGAGGCTTAGTTTGATCCTTCTGTCACAATTCTAAAATTTAACATGCTTTGCTGATAAATATTCTAATTGTTTTTACCAAAAAAATATACTCCCTCTGTCCCAATTTAGATGATTGTTAAGGTTTTTACACACAGATTAAGAAACCATTTAATTATTTATCTTTCCAATATAAAACATCAATTCCAAGATGATTCAACCAATGAAAAAGTAATCTGCATAATTAAAACAACGAAAAACAACAAAAACACAATAAATTTTGCATTGGAAATTGAAAAAATCAACTAATTTGGGACAAAAAAATTTCCTAGAAGATCATCTAAATTGGGACGGAGGGAGTATATCTTAATTAGAATGACTGTTCACAGAAAGATTACGTTCAACACATGTGGTTTAAAAAAAAAAATGCAAAAGAAACAATTTTTTTTTAATGGAATGTAAAATCAATTTAAACCAAAAAAACATTTTTACAATAGATGTAACTTTTTTATCTGAAGTTCTGAAAATTTAGCGCATAAAAAGATTTAAATCACAAAAAAAATAATCTCAACACTTCAACATGAGCCAAACCAAACGCCTAAGCCTTCCGCATATCTTGGATTGTGGCCTCGAACCGATGACAATTAATTGTTTAGTCGGTAAGCTTTAATCACTAAATAATTACCGTTAACTAGATGATATATATAGAGAAATCAGTCAATTGTTTTAATCTGTAATTTTAAATTGACTGATTACTATATATATATATATATATATATATATATATGTTTTTTGCTTTATATATTTCAAGTTAAATGTTACAGATTAACATTCCACTACTAAATGAGCAATACCAATGTTCTCATAAATAAGAGGAAAATTATACGAGAAATCAAAAGACCTATATATGCAATTAGTGGTATTTTCTCTCATCCTTACTCTTAATGTGAATTGCTTCCATAATGATTCTAAATTATGTATCATCCAGCTAATGAAGCAACTTCATTTCCGCACGTCTTCACATTGGTGCTTTGACTTTCAGTTGGTTAGATAGATCGAAGAATAATACTATAAATCTTCTTGGTTCTCGATAGAATTCTGTAATCGATAAAAAGAATTAATTGGTTACTCTTCTTTCGTGGCATTCCAAGGGACACATGCATGTGGACGGCCATGCAGAGCCTTTCCATTTTGATACATCATATCTTTGATATTTTATACTGCTTGTGTCCCATTTTAAATGATTTTTAAATTTTCTATCACAAATTAAGAAACCATTTAATTGTTTATCTTTTCAATAAAAAACACCAATTCCAAAATGATTCAACCAATGAAAAAATAATCTGCAGAATTCAAACACTCAAAAACAACAAAAACACAATAAATATTGCATAGAAAATTAAAACAATCAACTAAAATGAGACAAAAAAAATTTCCCAAAAAATCATCTAAAATGGGACGGAAAGAGTATTATTTCATGAGAAAAATGAAGCTGGTCTGTTTTGGATCTGGACTTCTATAAAATCTTAGGATATGATTCACGTAATTCTTGTTTTTTCATTTGATCTCGCGTATTTGAGATATCAAGCATATATAAATACAGATCTGAGTTCAAATTTTAGTGATACTTCAACAATTCAACTATTAGGTGCTAAGGAAAGGATGATAAGTTTTTTTTAAAAAAAAGAGGAAAGGATGACCATGCAAAACTCGATAATAATACAAAATTATGAGGGCCCTAATAATTATACCTATGTGATGATATAAAATATAATGTTCGAAGAACCTATCTAATGCTATTGCGTAAACCTAATAAAAATGAAGTAAAAATGGACCAATATAAAGTTTTAAAAAATGACCAATATATCAAGTAGTATCCGGCAAAAAAATAAAATCAAGTAGTATAAAATATACACGACGTCTGGGGCAAGTAGTAAGGAGACGGGTTTGAGACATGTTTCAAGTTTGATCCACTTACTATGCGAAACTAAAACATATTGTTTTGGACACCCACATGGATATGGGTCATTGCTTTCGGCTCATTTACACACCCGCTGCACTTCTCAGGGTTAGTCTGAGTATCTCCATGGGCCTGAGATTTATTCGAGATGTCAAATATATATATATATATATATATATATACACGACTTCGGCGATGTTTGATCCTGTCAATAAATAATTTAGTAAGCTCCTTTCACGCGGTTTCTTATATTTTAATTTTCATGTGTGGATGTTAGTATGTATGTTACTAACAAATTAACATTTTTTAATTAAACGTAAAAGAAGAAGTGAAAACTAGTATTAATATCAAACATGATCAGTCTCTCGAGCCATATTCAATCAAAATACTAAATTCCCATAACAATTGAAATGGAGCCCGTTAGGCCCACACATATCTCAAGCAGGAGAAGTAGAAATAGAAACCTAATTGAACTTGACAAATCAAAACCCAACTGAATATCGTATTTGGATAATGCAATGTTTTTGACCAAAAAAAAAAAAAAAAAAGAATAATGCAATGTATTAACAGTGTACAATGTTTTTATCTTTTGAAATTGACATTGTACAATGTTTGGAATTCAATTTTTGCTAGATCTTATATTGAACATATTTCATATTAATTAGGAACACTCTTGTGTATATTAAGATTGTCTATATATTAGGGGATATAACACATGTTTTGGCTCCAATTTTATAAAACTCATAACGGTGGTTTTGGTTCGACCATGTGACTACCATTTGGATTTGTTCCGATGCTTTATTTTGGTGGATTTACGAATATTTCTCACACAAAAAAATATTGCTGATCATCCCAAAAAATTAGAGTAACGTTTCTACGAAATTTCAAGGCTCGAGACTCGAGAGGCTGATTAACTAATGAAATTTAAGTTGTGTGACACTAATATGGCATGCATTTGCATGTACAGATTTATAACTAATGTTTGGAATAAAAAAAATTAGCATGTTACATCATCATTGCTTGAATCTCTTCCAAGGTTCTGCCTTTGGTTTCAGGAACAAGTTTTGCTATGAAGATAATAGCCAATACACATACACCACCATATACGTAAAATGCACCTACAAACCAAAAACAAAAAATGGTCAATACTATTCATTTAACTAGTTGTGTTGTAGTATAAAATAATGAAAAATATAATTCATTTAAACAATAAAAATAGTAATCTTTAGTCTTTTTCTTAAAAAAAAAACAATAAAAATAGTATAATACCATGAGGGCTCCAAAGCATGAGAAAGTTGAAAGTGAAGGATACAAGCCATGAACTTAGCCAATTTACCACAGTCACAAGTCCTCCAGCCGTTCCTTTTAAATTTATTGGAAATATCTGGAAAATGTATATATATACCTATGTTAATGGCAATTTCTTTTCTTTTTTTAGAATCAAGATTAAAAACAAAAATATGAAATGTGACCATTCTATATCGTTTTGATATTACCTCAGACATAATAACCCATGGGATTGCACCCATTCCAATCGAAAATGAACCAATGTAGACCTGGAAATTTAATTTCCAAAGGTAAAACCAAGAAAAGCGGATTAAAACAAAGGTTACAAAACCAAATCTTGAGTTCATTGATGCTTACCAAAACACCACTAACTGCTAGAGCCGGAATGATATCAAGTGCTAAACCGTGGGCCTGGTTTATCAACATCAAAACCAAAATCAAACCGGTTTTCATAGTTCTAATTATTCCAAACACTATACTCTAAGCTTAATATTTTTTTGTTTATAAAATTGACCTTCAAAAGAAATGAATTTCCGATTAGCAAACATCCAATCAACATTCCAACTGCTGAAGCCTGCAATGTACCGATATGGTCAGACTGAAATAATCTCAACCGGTAATCTTCGATTTATTTGAAATGGATGCAATTAGGACCATACCAAAAGAAGTGGTCTTCTTCCAAGCCGATCAATTAGCAATGTTGCACCGAGTGCTGTAAGAATAACTTGTTCTATCGAGTATAGAATGCTTCCAAGAGTTGGGGATGCTCCTGGTACACCAAAACCGGAATGAAAAACCAACGAATGGTCTAGAAATAGATATTCAACATTAGCTAAAGTCAGGTTCGACTTACCTGCTGATACGAAAATTTGTTGTGCGTAGAAAATAACTCCATTTATGCCAACGAATTGTTGGAAAAACATCAACCCAACTCCGACCTAATACAATACAACAAGTAGATTAAACCAAATCAAACCAGGAAGCATAAGTTTATCGGTTATTGGAATTTTGAGATTCTTACGATCACAAATCGAATATTCTTTTTGTCAATAAGGTCAAGTAGTGTTGATTTCGGGAGGTGAGCAATAGTTGCTAAGTACTCCTGCATACCAGAATCCAAAAACTAGAGTTATACCAACTAGAGTTCCTGCAATAGTTGTCACGTACCGGAACCGGTTTTCTAATTAGAGTTTTTGTTTTGTTTTATTAAAATGTACTATGTACTTTGATTTCTTCAGCTTCTCTTGCAATGTTGGCTTGAGGACCCCTTAGTGTTTGCAACGCAATTTCGAAATCACGGTGGCGCCCCACCATTTCCTAGACGCGAACGCATTTTAGTTGCATTGGTTAGTTTCAACTTTCAACCAACCGAAACTGATTTTCAATTTTTGATCTTACCAGCCATCTTGGTGATTCAGGGATAAACCAAGTCCCACAAAATAGAACCACACACGGTGCAACTCCTGAAATTGGTTAATTAAACCTTTTTTTAATAACCAAATGAAACTTAATATAATCTTTGATATAATTACTAAACCAATACCAAATGTTTTTGGTTTAATCTAGTGCACTAACAAATTTACCGGTTAGTGCAAGAGTTCTCCAGTTCACGACGGCGCCTATGAGGAACATCGAAGCCAATCCAATTACGAGAAAGAGCTGCATTATTAACAATATATCATCAAAAATATATTGCAAACTAAACCTAATTTATTGCTAAAAGTTGCAAATTAAAACAATTGTTTTGACTCTAATACATTTGACCACAAATTAAACCTAGAATACCTCGTAACACCATCACATTTGCAAGTTCTGACTCTATTGTACGTAATCCCATACATTTTCTTTTTTTTTGGGGGCAACAATCAGTTACATTTTGTTATTCGAAACTAAATAAAATGCATCACCTGATTAAGTGTTGCTAATGCTCCGCGTAGGCTTTTTGGACTAATTTCGGCGATGAAAACAGGAACCTACACATATCCAAATGTGGATTTATCATGTTTCCATCGAAAAGAATGGTTTGATTTATAAAAATTTGAAATGTCATACCACAAATGAAAGGGTACCGCAACCATAACCAGTGAGAAATCTTCCAAAATCCAAAGGTACGTCACCCTAACAGTCGAACAAAATGACAAAATAAAGATTTAAAAAATTGTAAATTTTGATATTATGCAAAGTTTATTAAGAAAAAATATATAAAAAACTCAGCACACAGAAAACCTTGGCGAAGTATATAATCAGCCAGCCAATGGCAGAGATCACTGAAGCCAACCTCATGGCCTGTCTCAAAAACCATGCATGTGACAAAAAGAGTATTATTATTTTTTTGTTTTTTTGTTAAAGCATTATTATTTTGTTTAGATGAACTATAGTAAAATGTAAGTGAACTTTATTTCTTTTTGTTGACATCATATAAAATGAACTTGATTCTTTCCGTGCATATGGCGATGAATAATATATGATCATTTACACACAATTGATTTGTTTAGCTAGGTTTTTACCCCTTTCCGACCAATGAAATCAGAGATCCTTCCTGATGTTATGGCGCCGAGCACTGCTCCCACATTCAATATGGATCCGAAGACTGAAAACTATAACCAAAGAAATATTCAAAAACAAAAAATCGTAAAACATTTCTAAATGTTATAGTTGGAACATTTTGCTAGCTCTAACACTTGATCTAGTTTTGAACCTGTGAATATGATAAATTAAGCTCTTCCATAATCCCAAACTGTGTCGGAGCGGAATATCCAACCTGTTAATAAAAAAAGAAAACATAGATTTACTCGTATCAACAATAAATTAACCATTTAATCATAATTAATAATTTTGTAATCGAAAGGGATTAAATTCTTACGCATGTTCCAAACTCGAATGAACCACAAACAGCAATGAATGTGCTTAGACAAACCATCCAAGACGCTTTCTCTGGGACGTCGGATCCATTCTCCGGTTGCAACAACGGTTCAGATTTGCCGTTCACTTTCTCCATATCCTCTTTTCTTTTCGCCATTTTCTTCGTATAATTCTTCTCCTTTCAATTCATCAATCAGCAAATGCTTATTCTCAATATAGATATACATTTCTTATAAGTTTTGTAATAATATTCAATAATGTGAGTTTGTGAAACAAGAAAAGAAAGATTTCGGATAACTTACCGGTGGAGATGAGAAGGGACCTTGTTTTTAGATCTAAAAGTTTTGTTCTGAATTTGTTGATATATGTCTATATATATATATATATCTATAAATCAGTACATGCATATATGTATATATTGTGCAATACATAAATAGGCTGGCTTAAGCTAAAACACAAACAGGATGATTTTGGACGTATTAGACAATTTGAATTAATTTATTCTAAAGATCTAAAGTTATATGTTGTAATTGATACAATTAAAATTTTATTGTTGATGCACTCAATTTGTAAATACTAAGTTTAAGATCATTCCAAATTAATTAGCAGCATTTAAAACTTAATTTCACAATAGTTAAATTATTTTTTATAATTGATATTCTAGTATAATCTATTCCTCAAAATATGCATTGTAATTTGTATGGTAATATGAAATACTGGATGGTTTGTTTCCCTTTTTGGGTGACGGTTTATAACATGCATGGTGACGTGTAGTTGAGTCAAATATATGATCCGATGCGACACTTGTTTTCCGCAGATCCGATACTCTTGTCCTTACCCAAAAAAACAAGATCTATAAGCTCTGATGAAAAAATTATTCATTCATTCATTTAAATTTCAAAAAAAATTATTCATTTCTAAATTGGCAAATTAAAACCGAAATAAGCTCTAGAAATGATTAACAGTGACATAAGTTTTAAGTATCCAAAATGTTTAGATACTCAAAGTGCTAATTTTTTCTTGTTTTGAATTTGTATTTGGTCACAAAATATTCGTTTCGATCCATAATATATCACTTTTTGTTTTCTTTTGTGTGATATATTAATCAACTTCTTGCGACAATACCAAAATAAGAAACATGGAAAGATATATGTTAAATGGATCTTAGAATGGTTCATAGAAATCAGTTTCACCAGGTCATACCAATTTGGGACCCTTCGGCAAAATTCTATTGAACCAGTACATAAACTCAACCGGTACCGGTAGGGTATGATTTGATAGAACAGAATAGTCCCTAACAATATTTACTTCCTTTCCAAGAGAGGTGCTAGCACAATCTCCGATTCTGCAGTGGTACCGGTAGGATATGATTTTAGTTAGAGATCACAAGGTCAAGAAATACTAATCAATCTCTCATCAGGTTTGAGGTTTTAGCACAGTCCATTTCATTCTTTTCCTATAACTCCTACGCCTCTTTTTTTCCCATTCCTCCTATCCACATCCTCGATATCAACCCTTTTCCCTGATTCCATCTCTACTGCTCCAAGTTTACAAAGATCGTTCATTGGTTTAGCTATTTTCTCATTTTCACGTTTCACAGCAATCATCATACATGCCTATATATAGATATGTCAACATTGTAGTCCATGTTAAAAATTATTTATAGCTCGCTCAAGAAAAATACTAACCAATCTCTTCCGATAATTCTACAGCATGCATTCGTAAAACGTCCGAATAACTGCATGAAAATAGCATGTAAACTCATATGATAATATAACGAATATAAGAAAACAAGAATGAAACGATCCTTACTTTCAAGTGTATCTCTATACTTCTCCAACACACCATTGAAGAGATACATATATTCTTTTTGTTGGTAAACTTGAAGAGATACATATTTGTTGTAGATCTCTTAAGTTTGAGCTTAAAGTTTTTTATCACAAAACCAGGCACATTTTCTCTCTGATAGCCAATTGGATGAGACGTTTTCTTAGGCACCTTCACCAGCAGATCCACGTACATTTTATCGCTTAATTATGTCTTCAAAATCTTGTAAAAGAAAAATAAATTAAAAAGAACATAAATAAATTTATGAAGACGGAAATTTGATTTATGTGAAAGGCTACATGAATACCACATGTTCCAATTGGAAGTTCGCTATTTTTGGTGACAGAGTCATAAGATTAGTATATGTATTAGTTGTTGTGTAATTAGATTCAGAATTTTTCATGATTGTTCTTGAAAACGTATTTTCCAAGGTTTCATAGTTTCACCCTGTAACAAACGCATTATGTTTCTAATAATATCAGTAGGGTTATAGTTTGGAGAAAAGTACTACACCCGATTCCTATTCCACGACACCCGTTGACCAATATTGTAGGTATGATGGGCAATAACCTAGTGTTAATATATAAAATTAACTACTGGATTGAATACAAAAGCACGAAAAAATGTACTAATGGGTAATTTCTCCCTAGCCTAGAGCTTACAACTAACAAAAGTTGGAAACCGCATGAGCTTGTTTGGTCACAAGCTTAGTATATGCACTAATTGTTGTGTATATATGAATCACAATTTTTTTCTATAATTCATTTAAAATGTAATCCATCAATATATCTAATTATCTATACACTTCGGGTAAACAATTAAATAAAAATATAATTGGATGCAATTCGATAAAGGCAATGCATGTTTTAATGCAGGCTTTCTGCATCATATTATTTTTTGCACAAAAATCACACCAACTTACAAGAAAGAAACTACGAAGTGAGTAATATTTGGTTACTTGAAAAGACATCATAGTTAATTATCATACTGACAATATTACAAGCATGTAAAAAATTTACGCATTACTAATAACAGAAAATCAAATTCAATTTTGTTTTTTAAGTTCACAACTAAAATCTTTTCAAACTATTGAACCGAAAAAACCCTAAATCCTTAGATTTACTCAAGTTTGTTTTTAAGTTCATAACTAAAATCTTTTCAATCCTTAATCAAAAAGAAGAAAAAACCATAATCTATTAAGATCTTTTTTTATCTTAAAATACTCTAAATTTAGGATATGACTTTGGATACAAAAACAAAAGAAGCGACTTTTTCGCTTTACTACAATAAATGAAGCTAAGAGAATAATACATTTAAATCAAATATAGAAAAATCAAAAGTATTCCTAAATATAGGATTTGGTCATATTAGAGTCTAATTAATAGCTTAACAAAAAAACTAATGGCTACATCATTGGTCAACCAAAAATCAAATAAATTAGTAATCAAATTTCAAACACAAAGACAAAATCTTTTCTTTCGGGTGTCTCGAGACGAAACACCCAAGTTCAATTTTTTTCTTTCTATTTCTTTTCTATGCTTTTCTAGGTTTCTGAGAAAATCTTTGCAAGACAAAACATATGTTTTCATGGCAGTAGACAAAAGCAACCAAGCATTCCTTTTATTGTACTCTTTCAATGTAACTATTTTAATCAAATCTTCTGTTTTTATAGAAATTCAAATAGATATTTTAAAAAGTTTGGTTTTTTCATAATTTTCATAAAATGTCACAAATGGTAAAGCTGATTTAACGAATTTTCCCATATTTTTAGTGGTTGTTTCCATAGTTTCTCGCGTTTCATTGTCCCTCTCTCACTTTCCTAGAAAATTTACAAAAAAGAATCTAAATTTCCAAAACGCAGGAACAACTCCAAAGTTTTGAGTAATGTTAGTGAAGAAGATTCACACGACATAAATCATACGGCAAAACACAAAAGAACCAACGCTTTTCTCATGAATTCTGTTTCAGCTCACGGTAACACCTAGCTCCTCAGTTTCTTGTATACCAAGAAACATAGTTTCTTCCAACGTTTTCATAATTTTATTTTATCTATCTTTTCTTACCAGATTTAAGGTTTCTAGAAGTAGAGAAAGATAAGCAAGATCCTAAATCACCGAGAGGAACACTCGAAGCATGCTTAAACCGATCCTCGCTCTCTTCCTCCTCATCTTTCTCTGACAAAGAACCTGTCGAAAACGCAGACGTAGAAGTAAAATGCAAGAATCATAGAGCGTCTTCGAATTGGGGAAAATTCTTCAAGCAATGGAAACGCAGATCAATGAAACGCCTCTCTTCCTTCCCTCCATTAGGCGGTGTTTCATCGATCTCCAAACGCAACAAAAACGTTGATCCTACACACATTGATGGTTTGGTCGATATCTACGATTTCCAATCATCTCTTCATAACTTCTCAATCACCGACCTCGAATGCGCAACTGAAAATTTTAACCCTGGTAAAGATTTTAAATTTTGATAATAAAATCCTCTGTTTTGATGTCGATGCAACTGCGATTCTAAAACGCTGCTAAACGTTTTCAGAAAACATAATCGGAAGAGGTGGTTACGCGGAGGTGTACCAAGGAATATTACCGGAAGGAAAACTAATAGCTGTGAAACGTCTCACCAAAGGCACACCAGACGAGCAAACAACGGAATTCTTGTCGGAACTCGGGATTATAGCTCATGTTGATCATCCAAACACCGCGAAATTCATCGGTTGTTGCATCGAGGGTGGAATGCATCTCGTTTTCCGGCTATCTCCTCTTGGAAGCCTAGGCTCTCTCCTTCATGGTTTATATTCTCACCCTTAAACTTAATTGATAAAACTTCCGAAAACCAGACTTTTGAAACATACCGGTTCTATATCCTCGGTTTAATTTTCGCAGGACCGTCGAAAGATAAGTTAACTTGGAGCAGACGTTACAAGGTAGCGTTAGGAACAGCAGATGGACTAGTGTATCTTCATGAGGGTTGTCAAAGACGAATTATTCATCGAGACATCAAAGCTGATAACATTCTACTCACCGAGGATTTTCAAGCGCAGATTTGTGATTTCGGGCTAGCCAAATGGCTTCCCAAGCAATTGACGCACCATAACGTATCAAAATTCGAGGGAACATTCGGGTAACGATATAATCTGTATGAATGTTTCTTTGAAGATTCTATTGTATATATTAATCATGGAGAGTTTGGTACGGCTATGATTTGATCAGGTACTTTGCGCCGGAGTATTTCATGCATGGAATTGTCGATGAAAAGACCGATGTTTTCGCCTTTGGAGTTCTTCTCTTGGAGCTCATAACAGGCCATCGTGCACTTGACGAGTCTCAACAGAGCCTAGTCTTATGGGTGAGTATGTAGACCGGTTTGACATTTGAGGTTAACCAGACCGGTTCACAGTACATTGGGCATTCTTTTTACTGGTTTGGTACAAGTAATGTATCCTTGTTTATAATATGGCCACAGGCCAAGCCGTTGCTAGACAAGCAAGAGATACAGCAATTGGTGGATCCATCGCTTGGAGATGAATATAACCAGGAAGAGCTTATCCGGTTTACTTCCACGGCTTCTTTATGCATCGAACAATCTTCTCTTTTACGACCCCGGATGAGTCAGGTACAATGTAAACCCAACTGGTTTTGGTTTCAAAGAACCGAATTCCGATTTCTTATATACCGTCATTTGGTCTTTTTAACTAAGGGGTTAAGTCTGGTCTAAACGTTGTCTAGAATGTTGGCCTTTTTAAATCCGGTTCTGATCATTATATTTTTTGTATTCAGGTTGTGGAATTATTACTAGGTCAAGAAGGTGTAGTTATGACTCCAAGAGAAGCCAAAAGAAAGGTGATTAATCAACGAACGTATTCTGAAGAATCATTAGATACCGTAGAATATAACTCTACCAAGTACTTAGATCTTGATCGCATTCGAGAGATTGCTTTAGCTTCTTGAAATTTTAATAATTACTATGTAAAACTACTTTGGTTTCTTTCTTGGAGATTGTACGTAAATTATGAATTAAAACAAAAAAAACAAATAAAGAGCTAGAATTTAGATTAAAAAGGAGCTAGAATTACTTGCGACACAAAAAGCAACTTGATGATTTATCACCGTCTCTCATTTGAAAAACTTTGGGATGAGTTTCTCAATTTACAACAACATATGAAGATTTATTGATTTCGACCAAAAAAAAATATGAATATTTATTGTTCATGTCAAGAGCTTAGATACAAAACTAAGAATTAAAAAAAATCTACTAAAAGCAAAGAGCATCGATTAACAACATATATTTTTGTTTTGTTTTTTTGGAAAAAGTTAACAACATATTTTAACTTTGATGATAATCATAATTCTGTTTTAACTATGTAAGTAACTACATACTAACTAAGGAACCTTTCTACGATGAGCAGTTAGAAATATTTCATTTATTACTAATTTGTATAGGGTTTTGTAGTTAAAAATATTTGTTGTTCCTAATTGCATTGGGTTTTTGAATTTTTGAGCATATAAAAGGAGTCTATAACTAGTTTGATAACGTAATCCTTTTTTATTAGAGGTTATGTATATGGTTTAGTATTGGTTAGTGTTGGTTTATACACAGGGCCGGCCCTAAAGCAAGCGGGTCAAGCCCACGTTTGCGGTCCAAATTTTTAGATATTTTGTTTATATTTAATTTCAGTCCTAAAATATGCAAAAAATCTCTTTAATTTAGTTAGTTTGTGAGCTATATAAAATAAATGAGGGGAGGATGCCTCAAATCCTCTTTAATCATTTGTTTTTAGTTTTTTTCCTTTTAAATTAGTGGCCCAAATTTTTTCCTGTTTGCGCCCCGTAAAATCTCAGAGACGGCCCTGTTTATACATTAGGTTTGGTTTACTCAATTGTATATATGCTTCTCTTTGTACTCTTTATACGTTTAATAAAGAATATCAATTATCTGAAATGGTATTAGAGGCTCTTAACTGATTCTTCATTCACTTCTTCTTCCGCTAAATTTTTTCTTTGATTCTTCACATTTTTTCGATTGATTCGTTTCAATCGTTTGGTTTTCTGAATCTCTGATTGATTCTACTTCCTTTTTTTCATCCGATTTTGGTTTGGTGCGAGCCACCACTTAAACCGGAACTTGATCCTCGACTCTCTTCTGGTGAATTTTATCTGGTCTCGTCAATGTCTTCTCCGAACAAGAAGAAGAAGACAACACCACAATCGACCCCTAATCCATCACTTCCAGATGATTTGCTAGTGACTTGTCTCTCACGCGTCTCAAGGTTGCACTATCCGGCTATGTCCTTCGTATCCAAGAGCTTTCGATCTCTCCTTGCTTCACCGGAGCTTTACAAGGCCCGATCACTATTGGGTCGCACTGAGAGTTGTCTCTATGTGTGTTTCTCATCCTCTTCTGGATATCATTGGTTTACCCTCTGCTGTAAACCTAATCAAACCCTAACCTATGACACAAGTAAGAAGGAGAATTCAAGTAGATATGTTTTGGCTACACTCCCAATTTCCCATTCTCATGCTCCCAACCGTTCGAGTCTTGTGGCGGTTGGTTCTAATATCTACAACATTGGCGGAACTGATATCTACGGAGAGCACTCCTCTAGGGTCTCGATTTTGGATTGTCAGTCTCACATGTGGCGCGAGGGTCCAATCTTGCCGGTGGAGCTATGGAAACTCTCTGCTAGCGTCCTTGACGAAAGGATTTATGTAGCTGGATGCTACATAGATGATGTCGAATCTAATTCCTTCAAGAACTCTTTCGAGGTGTTTGACACAAAAACACAAAGTTGGGATCCTAAACCTATCCCTTGCGGCCATACAAAAGGCACATTTTTCAACACAAGTGTATGTATCGACGGGAAATTCTACGTGGAGGCTGACAACGAGGTGGTTGCTTACAATCCCAAGGAAGTTAGATGGGACATGGTTGAATGCAAATGGTGGTACTCTATGTTTTTAGCTTCTCCTTGCGTGATAGAGAATGTTTTGTACTCTGTTTTTCACATGAGAAGTAATGATTGCGGAGTGTTGACATGGTATGACACTGATGTAAACAAGTGGAGAAATCTGAAGGGTTTGGTAGGACTACCTAAGTTCCCTAACGGTGCTTGTGTTAGATTCGCTGATTATGGTGGAAAGATGGCGGTTTTGTGGGACGAGAGCTCGCCTTTGGGAGGGCCTCTTGTCAAGGATATGAAGAAGGTTTGGTGTGCGGTGATTGAACTTGAAAGGCGTTATAATTCTGAAATTTGGGGGACAGTTGAGTGGTTTGATCATGTGCTTACAGTCCCTAGAGGATATGGTTTCGAGAAGGTTCTTGCCGCTACTGTTTGATAAATGGGTCACAAAGGCTTGAACGTGTGTGTTTCTTTTGGTGGTATCATTTTTATTTGGAATGACTTGTCTCTTGTGTCAGTTGTTATGCTTATTTTGTGACCAAAATGTCTGTAAAACACGTTTTGTCTTGCACAGAATGAGTTCTCTTTACATTCATGAAAACAAGAAAGAAAATACACTTTGTAATAGTATTTGAATCTTTTCACAAAAACTTAAAACTCAAACATCATCACATGATTACAAAATGTTACAAAAACTTAAAATCTTACTGAACATCAAACAAATCTCTTATTG
Source organism: Arabis alpina (assembly GCA_900128785.1). Lineage (NCBI taxonomy): Eukaryota > Viridiplantae > Streptophyta > Magnoliopsida > Brassicales > Brassicaceae > Arabis > Arabis alpina. The sequence continues at coordinate 2,458,780 of LT669790.1, read as the reverse complement.
AACAAAAACTTACAACTCCAAATCTTTTCACAAAAGAAGAAATCAAACATCATTGTCCATTCATATGGTTTTTGAAGAAAAAACGGCAAGTAGTTAATACGTAGCGATGGATAATAGTGTTCAGTTAAGAACTGCGTGCTGTTTTACTTCTTCAACAAAGCGTTTTTTAAAAATTTCGAAAATATCTGTAATCTTTCAACATTAAATTATGGGCCCCAAATTTTGAATTTGCAAAATCCCCCAAAAAAAAAAAAAACGTTACGTGTCCTTTATCTTCCTCAATCTCTATAACAATCTCTCTGTCTCTTCTCAAACTTAGCAAAAACCCTAACGATTAAAATCCCCAATTCCCAAAACCCTAATTCTTCGATAATCTCCAAACAACAATGGCCAAGAAGAAAGGGACGCGTCAGAGTAACGTCACCGCCGCTACTGATAACCAGAAACCTCCGGAGACTGTACTTAGTCGACAATCTTCCATGGAAGACCACGAAGATTCTTCAGTTCAGAACTTGAAGTCTCTCAACGCGATTCTTCTAAAGCAGACTATGGAGAATAGACATCAGATTGAGTCGCTTGTTCAGGTTAAGAATGAAATGGAGACCGAGTTGACTCGCTATGGTTCGGAAGAAACTGGGTTACGTGACGAGTTGGAACAGGTTAGTGATGAGAATTTTGGGTTGAAGTTGGAGTTGGGTTTGGTTATGGATCTTGTTAGTGACAGGTTTAGGGAGGTGGGTTTTGGAGTAGGTAGGTTGGTGATGGAGAAAGATGCTAGAGAGAGTGAGATTAGGGTTTTGAAAAGTGAAGTGAGTGAGGTTATGAGTAAGGTGGAGGTAGAGAAGGAAGAGTTGAGGAAGGTTTGTGATGAGAAGGATTCGATTAAGAAGGGGTTTGATTTGAAGTGTGAGGAAGTGGTACGATTGAAGGAGAGTGCGGTTTGTTTGGGGGAGAAAGAATCGGATTTGGAGATTGTGATTGAGAAATTGAAATCTGAGAATGATGGATTGGTTAAGGAGAGGAAGATGAGAGAGGAGGTTATTGATGGGGTTAACAAGGAGAAGATTGATTTGGAGAAGATGATTGAGGAGAAGAGTAGGGAGATTGATGGGTGTAAGAGAGAAATCGAAGTGGTTTTGAGTGATAAGAGTGAGTTGGAGATTGTGAAGATTGATCAGAGGAAGGAGATCGAGGTGTTGGAGATAAAGTTGGATAATTTGAATGAGTCTGTGAAGAGTTTGACAATGGAAGAGAAGGTTTTGCGGGGTTTGGTTATCGGGTTGGAGAAGAATCTTGATGAGTCTATGGAGAAGGAGAGAGCGATGTTGGTGCAAATCGATGCATTAGAGAAAGAGAAGACTATCAAGGAATCTGAGCTTGAGAGGGTTATGGAGGAGAAGAATTTTACTGAGAAACAGATGGAGATGGCCTATGTGCATTCATCTGATAAGGAGAAGTTGATTGACCAGTTGTCTCGAGAGAAAATTGAGCTTGAGGAGCGTATTTTTAGCCACGAGGCGAAGCTTGTTGAGTTGAATCAAAAGGCTGATGAGCTAACACGTTTCATTGCTGTGCTGCAAAAGGATTGTAATGATCGAGGCAAGACCAATGAGAAGCTTAGCTGCCAAGTTCGAGAGCTAAGCTATGCGCTTGAGCAGGTTGAGGTCGAGAGAGAAAAAGCTGATAAGGCATTTGATGAGGAGAAGAGACACGGAGAGGATCTTAAGGCAGAGGTTTTAAAATCAAAGAAGATTATTGAAACAACTGTACAAGAGCTTGAGAAAGTTAAGATTGAGCTCGAGAGTTTCTTTGCAGCGAAGAATCATTTGGAGAGTCAATCCGAATCACTGAAAAGCGAAAAGGCTATCCTCGAAAAGGAGCTTGTGGAGCACAAAAATGCTATGGATACTCTGAAAACAGAGCTAGAATCTGTTGGAATGGATGCAAAACAAAGCTTGGTGATGCTAAAGAGTGCAGCATCCATAATGTCACAATCAGGAGACCGAGAAGCTAGTTTCACTAGCGAGCAACAAGAGCAAGAAAATGGAACTAAATCCTACACGTTGGAGCTAGAATCGATAGAGAAAGCTTTCAAAAACAAAGAGAACATCATCAATGAAATGAAGAAAGAAGCAGAGACAATGAAGCAATCAACGGAAGAAGCACACAAGAAGAAGAGCTTCTGGACTCTTGTTTCCTCGGTAACAACGATCTTTGCTGCTGCATCCTTTGCCTATGCTGCTAGGACTCGTTAAACGCCTCATGATGGTTTTTGCCCTTAACCCCTATGATGACAGTATCTCATTCTAGTTTTACTATATCTCATTCGAGGTTTTTTACTCATATCTTGCAAATAATGTTGTTTTGGTCTCATCAACTATAATATGAAATGCAGTCTTTTCTCTTGAGCTTTGTATTTATGCATCTTTTAGTTTCCTTTACCCATTTGTGGACTTGTAACGCAAACCAAGTTGTTTTGTCTCATCAAATATAATATGAAATGCAATTTATACTCTTGAGCTCTGTATTTGTGCATCTTTTAGTTTTCTTTACCCATTTGTGGACTTGTAACGCAAACCAAGTTGTTTTGTCTCATCAACTATAATATGAAATGCAATTTATTCTCTTGAGCTCTGTATTTGTGCATCTTTTAGTTTTCTTTACCCATTTGTAGACTTGTAAGTGATTGAACTCAAACCAACGTTGAGACTTTAGTCTTTTTATGAAAATTCTACACATAAGCATAAATCTAAGGCTTATAGTCCAAAGAAAAGTATAGCCACATTCTTCACAATGTTTCTCTTTGGTGAAAAAAATTAGCATACAATTGGTCAATTCCATATATGGTCTTGATTAAGGTGGACTCCACTTATTTGTACATTTTCTTTATTTTGTCTTTTTGAACAAACCTAATTTCTTTCGTTTGTCTTTGTTTCCACAAGCTTTAGTTGTTTCTCATCATTGTACAAAGATTCCTCTACATGTCCAAACAAAAACCCTTATATGCCTTTTTTAGCTTTTTCAAACACATAATTTCAAAGATTTATTCTTGTTTATTCGTTGTGAAAATGTTAAATGACAAATAGTAAAAGTCAACATGTTCTTATGACAATTCAAATGCAATGCTCAAATCCATAGAGTACAGTGAAAATGAGCAGCATAAATACAATACATTTAATCACTACAATGTGTATAAACATACATTCTCCCAGTGTATATATAATATATATATCAAAATCACTACAATGTATATATTAGTTTTAAAAAAAAATATTCACTCTAGTAATGAGAAACATAAATCAGAGTTCATATGTGTTTTTTATTTTCTTTTCTTGAATTACTGTATTTTTTATTTTTAGTTATAGAGTATTGTTTTTATACTCATTTTTAAGTTTTAAAATGAGCTAATAAAATACTATAAATATTCTTAGATTGATTAATTATTTATTTTTCAGATGTTTCAAAAACAAAAAATCCAAGCTTACAAAACAAAATCGAAACTTTCAAAATTATTTTTTAAGAATCACGTTTTTGTTATGCTTTCAATTACACTTAAAAACTTCTGATTTCAATACTAAAACGAGAATCGGTCGTGGACGAAGCTTTTGTACATTAGGTGTACAATAATCACTATTAGCGGTATAAATGGTTTTACTAATCATCGATCTACTTTCTATTTTTATTAGTTCTTAAGAACAATTGCAAAATTATAATTTTTGGCATGTCCATTTCAAAAATACCACAATGACTTATTTATTTAAAAAAATATCCACTAATTAAGAGATTTACTATCAAAATTGTATAACCTTACATTTTTTTATGCCTAACAAACCATAAACCCTCAAAACTAAATTCTAACATATAAAATAGTTAACCAAAATCTAAATAATATTTTGAGTAAATGATATTATTGTAGCGGTATTTTTTTTACAAAGTGGCTTTATCAAAAAAATTCTAGTGTTTATTAGGTTTTACTTATGTAATAATTAATAATAAACATATGTTGCATACAATTTTATATAAATCTTATTGAGTTGAAACAATCATCGGCCTACCATCACTGTAAGGTTAAGGCTCGCCGATGAATTGTTGGTGAAATTATGAATCTCGTCTACATAATTTTATGGAAGTTGTATTTCATAACTCGCCTAACTCGTTTAGATCGGTTAGGACTTTTGGAACATATAATTTTGCAAAACAAACATATAAATTATCATATTAATTGTATCAGTTAATATTTGCAGTGTGACCATTAAGATATTCTTTTTTCTTTTCAAAATCATGACGAACAACCTCTTAATAAGTTTATTTCATCATGCGAGTTCCATCATCTTTAGTTGTGTTTATAACACTCATTGTTAAGGAGAATAAGTTGTTTTGACATTAGAACGATGTTAAGTTAGATATCATGCTATGAATAAGAAAACTACACAAATTATGCTATTTTAATCGATGAGAACAAAGGTCTATGGGGCTGATGCAACAAATTGTGAAATCAAATATTACAAGGTATTGTCTTTGTCTCCCACAGCGGTAGATCCGTCATCACCCCAAGCTCTTCATGAAGCGCTCGTCAACTTTTACTCGGAATTCTTCATACTAATGATAAGTATAGAAAATGACTTTTTATTGAGATTAGCTTTTAGGCATATAACTATAATAGTAAAGAAGATAGTCGTGACGAAGTTAGTTTATGAATTGCTTGAGGAAGTTGTAACAATACAAAATCACATTTTAAAATTGCTAATAATGCTTAAATTGTAAAAAAATTAGAGTTGAAGGGAAATTTGCATGCATAACCAACAAAAATTCTATAATTACAAAACTAACTATTTGCCGTATATCTAATGGCTATAGTTTAGCCACATAGGACTAATTATTAAATTTTTCTTGGTTATTTTGCAAATTAACCCTTCAAAGAAACCGATGATCGAAAATACAATACAAGATAAACTCAGATTAAGGAAATACAAACTCACATTATCAAAATCACTACAATTTGTATAAACATACATTCTCCAAGTATACATTAATATATATATATATATATATTTGAACTTTTACTCATTTCATTAAGGGCTAAAAAGCTACAAGCCAAACATTACGAACCAAAAAAAAAGGGAGAAACTATTAATACTGCTTTGTTCCCTTGCCAAGTCTCTGAACGCGCTTCGCTGTTCTTCTACTTGCCTTTCAGAATCCATCGTTTAAAACAGTCACAAACGCTACCGCAAAACGCCACACATTTCAAAACTAAACACACAAAAAAACCAAAACTAACCGAGATAATCCACAGGCAATAGATTCACCTGTTTTGTTAGTTGAAAGATTTCTTGGCCATACTAAAAACAACCTCCTCTTTTCCAACACCGCGATTAAACTAACCGCAAGATTCCGCGTTTACAAACGCAGATATCTCATCCATAACATTATGGAAATGTATGTTATTAGGCAAGAGGTAAAACCCAATAGTAGCTTTCTCTAAATGCATAAGCTTAACTTCTTGACCAGCTTTCTTGAGTCCTTCCGCGTAAGCCAATTGCCAATCATGAATCAAATCCAAACCCGCGACAACCACAAGACTCTTCGGAAAACTCACCCCTTCTAAACTTTTCCCTCTTGGACTAAACGGATTACACGCAGGATGCTCTCTATCTTCACCCTCAGGTAAAAACGCTTTCCAATACCAATCTCTGTCTCTAACCGTGACAAAGTATTTCCCATCCAAACGTTTCTCAGACTCCGTCCTCTCTATCCCACCAAACATAGGATTCAACAGAATGTTCCCTAAAACATTGATCCCCGATTCACCTGCTTTTAAAGCCACATTATGCGCGATATTACCTCCCGAGCTATCACCCGCCAAGAAGATATGAACCTTTGAGTCTTTCTTGGATTTAAGCCAAGATCTTGAGTTAACCCAATTAAGAGCAATCCAACCATCATCATAAGCACAAGGGTAAGGATTCTCAGGTGCACGACGATAATTCACTGATACAACAACACACTTGCAAACACCAACAAGCCTACGACAAAGAGTATCGTAAATCGCACTGTTTGCAGAAGAATGAGCAAAGCTACCTCCATGAAAGAACAATATAACAGGGACAATCTCTCCATCAACAGGCTTCTCAAGCTCTAAAACACTAGGAGGTTGTTCTTGATCTGTATAAACTGGTCTATAAACTCTACTTAAAAGATTGATACTTCGATCAATCAAAACATCGAATGAGAAAACACCATCAACCGGATTAGCATTTGCACTGACTTTACGGTCTAAGAACTCAGCTAAGTGTCGGTTAAAGGTTCCATCTGGTCGACGTAGAAGATTGTAAGCTAGTTTAAAGTTGGAGATTAGCACCCATGTATTCAAAGGAACCACTGTCTGCATCAAAATATACACAAACCACAGATTTCAATCAGAAAACACACCAAATCAAAGATCAATGAAAGGGCTTTAAGCTTATCATGTTAAAACCCTTAAAAGCTTGATCTTTTCACAATAGTATAATCCAAACAGAGTCTGAAATTCGATCAAAAGAATCATCAGACAAAGGACACGTTACAACACCTTAAAACTATACTACATAAGCTCAAAACACAAAAAAGCAAAAACATAAGAAGATGAAGAAACCTAACTAAACAGGAAAAATCGAAAGAGACTTATGTCAAAATCAAAAGAATCACAAACATCAAAAAACATATATAGAAACTTTCAACAAACATCATAAAACAATAAAACTTACTCTGCTTTCAATAAGGTTAACTTCATCACTCGCAGCCATTGAAGCAAACTCTTTTATTTTGTTGTTATTATCAAATTCTAATCAAAACAAGCAAGAGACACAGAGACACGAAAACCCAGATCGAATACAGAAAAAAAGGACGAGAATTTAAGCGAAAACTCGTGTACTGATTTATGAAAATTTTGTTTCTGGAAATGGAATATCTTTGTTCTTTCTTTTTTTTTGGTTCAAAAAAGAAAATAAGCATAAACAAAAGGCTTAAAAAGAAAAAGATTTATATTCGGTCCAAGAGGTGGAGGATAAGGAATATCTGCGTATTTTAGCATTGATAAGTGTTCTTTTTGTCTAACGTACGCGGTTGTGTTTGGAGGAAGTGTGGGTCCTACCTCAAAGAAAATAATCACAAAAGTTTTTAACTTTATTTTAAGTGAGATTTTATTTTCGTAAAAATAGACATTTCTTTCAAGTGTCACAAACAGAAAAGAGAAAATACTTTTAAAATCTAGTATATTCTTTTGATATCATATATCATCTATATTCTAAATATTTGGTCCATAAGTTTTGATAAAACGTAATTTTTAAGTTAAAACATGATAAGAAAGTTTTGATCTCTTTCTTAATAAAATTTGTGAAAATAAGTGAGCTACGTGTTTTGTTTATATTCATTAAAAAAATCTCAAAACTTTTGTCAATGTTTTGAGTTAATTGAGACAGTTGAGTCTGGTAAGCTCAGTTTTGTTGAATAGACCATGTGTTAATTTATTCGTTGAATGACTGTCAATTTAAGGGCCGAAAAAACAAAGCATTTTTAAATTCTTTATTGAAAACTATTGATCTAACCAAATAACAACAAAAAGATTAGGTAAATATTTTTGCCGACTAAACCAGCCTAGTGATTAAAAAGGTACGTTTAGCAAATGTCAAGAACCAACCGACTATTTTACAATTTAGTGTAATGTTTCTGTTATAATACACTAAAAGAGTTTAGTTATATGATCAAACTAATCAATAATCTATCTAAACTAATGCATAATACTCATATACTCTCCATAAGGTGTTAAGATTGTCTAAAAACATATACGATGCATGCCGTATAATCATAACTACAACAAATATATGTCTAAAAACATGCATACTTACAAGAATACGATGAGTGAAATGGAAATGGTTTAAGATTGTGGTGCTAAAATGGCAAAAACGATCTTGTTTTTTCAATATGGGTCACCTTGGCTTCTTCTCTTTATCTATCAAAATCATTATATATTGTTATATATACAATGAGTAGTGTCAAATCTTGTTTGTGGTAATATCGTTGCTACCTCTTAACATGCCAATGTTAATTAGATTCATAAAATCCATTAAAAACCGTATTAAGATTACATATACACATTTTGTCAAAAATTTATGTAAAATCTACAATGATGAAAGTTCCAAATTAGATATAGATAACAAAAACCATAAAAAGAGGCGTGTGGCTTGTAAAATACTAAAAGTTTATAGCAAAAATTATGAATGAAATTTGGAAGCATTAGAGTTTGGCGGTCAACATCTATGGAAAACAGCTTGTTTCTACTTTATTTTATGTAAAAAAAATATAAGATTTTATCTTGATTTATATTTTAAATTGTAATGTTTGTCCTATTATTAAGAGTTTCAATTTCATCACCTCACCTGTCACTTTCTTCTTTATTATTCTTTGTCACTTCCTCTAACCTTTTATCTCTTTCGTATCGTTCTTCCCCCCTCAGTTTTGTTTTATTCATTTATCACTATAACTTAATATAATTATTAACTTTTGTTTTTATTGATCAAGTACATTACAAGTAGATGGATCATCGATGTTACACATATTAATTACGACCACGACTATCTATGGATCATCATCACCATCGTTCATGAGTGTGTAAATTATTCTCTCGGATATAGAAGAAATGTTTATTCGATTCTCTTTCTTTATTTAATTGGACTAATCCACTACATCCCCTATAATTAGTTACTTAAATCGAAATACAGTAGAACCTCGATAAATTAATATTCGATAAATTAATAAACACCATAAATTAATAAATTATCCCGGTCCCGAGTCGGGCCAATGTAAAAATCAACTCAATTTGATAAAATGATAAGATAATAATTTTTTTGAAACTCCTATGTAAAATATGGTCCCAATAATAGTATAAATTAATAATCATATATAATTATGTATATATATATGATAATGTACTAAACATGGTTTTAGTGATTTTTTTTTTAACTTAAAAATGAAAATCTCATTAGACCTTATCTTTTAATTTAAGTGTTACATCAAAAACTTTTATAATTGTTTTTTCGATCTTTACCATAAACTTGTAAAAATTATAGGCAAAATAATTGATTCTTTATAATAACGCTTTATAAATGTATTCATCGATATTAGGGATAATAACTATGATTTTTTCTAAATTTTATACATAGTATACCATTTTAGTTTGATCGTCTATTATAATAATATCATCCACTCTATTGCGATAATCAAAAATTTTAATCAAAATTTCATCAATTTGCAAATAGATTCATTAAATTTCATAATATAACATTATTCGAAAAAACAAATTAAGAAGAATCTTACCTAAAATGGATTTCTCTGTATAAATTAATAATTATTAATTTATCGATAAAATAATATTTTCTCTAAATTAATAAATTATCTCGGTCCCAACATTATTAATTTATAGAGGTTTTACCGTAATATGTTACCATAGTTTTCACTTATCTTATTAGTCTACCACATCATTTACTAAAAAAGTTTCCAACGTTTTAAATATATTGATTTTGGGCCTAGTGTTAATTCATTAAATGGGCTTACTGATACATTTGAAGCCCGTTACGTGTTCATGCAAGGACGAAATCTAACGGCTACAAATTAAGATTCTTCGGTCAAAGAAAATATGACGTAAGAGAGAACCCAACAACTAAAAATATATAATCTAACGGTTCTAAAACAAAAGACGACGAAATCTAACGGCTAAAAATTCAGTACTCTTCAATCAAAGAAATAATGACGTAAGACAATCCAACGACTGAAATTAATCTAATCTAACGGTCCAAAAACATTTTTTCCCAAAATGTGTGTATACTCAATTTTTCGATAGACTCCCTCCATTTTCAGTACTGTGTGTGTACTCTTCTTCTTCTTTCCTTATCTCTTGAAGAAGCTAAAAAACTTGGATTTCTTTAGCTGTTAAAGTAGACAAAACCGTAATGGAACACGAATACTCACTGTTACATGTCGGGGAAGTTATGTCGGAGAAGAATCCGACGCCGGCGAGAACTGAAGAGAAATCTCTAGAAAGGTTTGGTTTTTCTTCCTGGGTTTTTCGTTTTTGTTTACCTTGAAGCTCTCGTTTATGGTCTCACATGATGAATCTTTTGTTCTGTTTTGGGTTTTTGACTATATTAGGGTTTTAGGGTTTGGAGATATGAAAATCGAAGGGGGTTTAGTGGGTTTAGGTGAAAAGAAGGTTGGAATGAGTGAAATCTTAGATGAGATTCACAAGAAAGCTTTATCAATTGTTGAGCGTTCGCATCAAAGGGAAGAAATGGACAAGAAGTTAAAGGAACGAGAAGTTGAGGTTGATGTAAAGGAGAAAGCTTTAATGGTACAGATTGTGGAGTTTGAGAAGAAGGAAGAAAGGTTAAAGGAAAGAGTCGTTGAGGTACATCTAAAGGAGAAAGCTTTAATGGTACAAATTGTGGAGTTTGAGAAGAAGGAAGAACGGTTAAAGGATGTTGAAGAGAGAGAGAGGAAGATTGTGTTGCTTGAAGAGTCCATTGATTTGAGATTAGAGGAGGCAGAAAAAGAGAATGATTTGAAACTGTTTATGGAATTATCTGTCATGAAATCAGTTCTTGAGAAGAAAGAGGAAGAGAGGGAGAAGAATTATGAGCTGCTTTCTAAGTTGATTGATCTGGAGAAGAAAAAAGAGATGATAGAATCAGAACAAAAGGCAAAAGATGAGGAGATTGTGGAGAAGAACATGTCTCTTGAGTTAAAGGAGAAGAACCTTGAAAAAATGATGAAAGAGCTTGAACTGAAGCAGAGAGAGTTTCAAGAGCGACCAGTACAAGGGGAGACATGTAAGAGATCAAGGGTTAGAATGATGGCAGAGAAGTGTAGTGAAGCTGATTCTCCTCTCCCTCCTGCAAGTAAGCGCAGATCAAACCATGATGATGAAGAGAAGGGAGAAGATTTGGCTAGTGTAGTGTCACCTTTTGCATCTTTTTCTGAAGATTTGAATGAAGTGCTTGCAGCAGAGATTCAAGATCACATAGATGAGGAGGAACTATGTTGTGTTGATCCCGAGTTCCACGATTTCAAAGCGACAATGAGCTCTTTCGTGGTTGGTAAAGTATGGGCTCTCTATGATTCCATTGATGGTATGCCTAGGCTGTATGGTCAGATCAAGCATATTCATAAGTCTAGGTCGAGTGTTAAAGTGAAATGGCTTTGTCCAAAAGATGAGGAGGAATCAGTTCCTGTTGCTTGCGGGAGATTCAAGCACGGGCTTACAGAAACCATGAGTTGCTTGACGTTTTCTCATGAGGTGCATCCAATCAGAAACGGCAGAAACTCCATCGTGAATCCGAGGGAAGGCGAAACGTGGGCACTTTTTAGAGACTGGAGCAGAAGTTGGAACAACAATCCGGAACAGCACAAACCTCCTTATAGGTACGATCTTGTGGAAGTGATCAGCTTCGACGATCATGATGGTGTTGGAGTGACATATTTAGGGAAGGTTGATGGATTTGTATCGGTCTTTAAACACGATGCGCAGCATGGAGTTGTCTCACGCATGATCTCACCAGACGAAATGCTTGAATTCTCTCACAGGGTGCCTTCAGTTAGACTGAATGGAGACGAGAAAGGAGTTCCTGCTGGCTCTTTCGAGCTTGACCCTGCTGCTGTCCCAAGCTCTCTTCTCAAGCTTGGTGAAGCATGTGAGGTTGAAGATGAAGATGGGTCTAGGAAAGACATCCCCATCATCTTGGATTGAAGTTTGTCTTTGTTTATGAGTATGATGTTCTTAGTTCTGGTACTAAGTATGTAGTAGCTAGTCTGATCTTCTTAGTTCTTGTTGCAGACCTGTGATCCTTTTGAGTTATAATTTCTTGTTTCCGAGACTAATGTTCTTAGTTATTTGTCTCTTGAATGTTAGTATAATTTATCAGGTGGAGTTTCCTTCTTTATTCTGCAGTAGTATTGTTGAAATTCTATTTCAAATTACTTGCAAACAAAGTGGTAACAACTTATAGAATCTGAATAAGAACTTGTCTTTGGTTACAAATGAACGAATCTAGCCACATATCTTATATCATTTAGCTACTATATGAACAATACATGTATCTCTCTCTCTGACCACAAACACATAAGTTATAGTAATTATCTGATACAGAACCATCTTTGTACTTCACGGCTTTCTCCTTTTGTTCACCAAAACAAACTCTAAGTCCTGATCCAATCCTCAGACAATGGAGAGCAATGGCGTGTCGAGAAAACATAAATAAACTCAGAACAGTACTTCAACAAGCTTTTAAGTTTTGAACCGTCTAAACCCGAACCAGATTTCGTAGTGATTAAACAGCAAGCTATCATGTGTTTGTTTTCCAAGATACTCAAGTCCTAAACTTGCTAGCTTCTCTGAACATTTGTCTCCTCCTAACCGCGAACAAAACTTCACGTTATGTGACACGAAGATTCTCCCATCGTAAGGCTTTAACTTTCCAACTAGCCTTTCGAGTCCAGTCCACACAAGTTTATCAGGCATGTGGAGAAAGACTGCACTTGCGTATATAAGATCATAAGTGATATCTGAACCGAACTTGCTGAATTCCATATCTTCGCCTCTGACTATAAGTGGTCGTTTATGTAGAAGACCTTGAGATGGAAGCTCATACCTTAAAGCAGCCATCAGAGAAAGCTCATCCCTTTCAAGGCAGTGGAAGTGTCTAGGATCAAGATAGCGGATGAAATGCAAACCAACACGTAATGTACCACATCCGATTTCTAAAACACGAGAGTTTGGTTTAAGCTTGGCTGATTCAGCCAAAAACTCGAATACATCACGCCCACCTGCCCAAGGCTCACCATAGTTGCTGTGATGCTGCTCAACTAGTAACTCACCAGGACATGGAAGAGCTGTATGGTTGTTTGCTTCTTCTCCTTCGTAATGTGATATACCTTTGTACCTGAATTTTCAACAAGAGAGAAATCAGACCAACACAGAGAAAGCTCGAATCTTCAGATTCTAACAACAGAACAATCGAATGGAAAATCATAATTTCACCACTAGTTTAACAAAGACAAGATCTCATCAAAGAGCCTGCACTTTAGTGAAGCCAATCTACAACAAATACAATTCACTCTAAATCTCTAAGCAACAACACTCAAATCCTTTTTCTCTCACTAGATATCCACAGAGATCTTCAAATTCCAACATAGTAACACTAGTTATGGAATCAACAAATGAAAACAGTTAATAACATTACAATCGCTTAAAGCTAGTTAATTCACATACATACATTCTTCAATTCCATCTTTCTATACAATAACCAAACTTATTCACTACGCTTAACATCAAATGGAATCTCAAACCATTAACTAGTCACTCAATATTTCAACAGTTAAAAGAAGCTTGAATCTGTAGCGTTTATAGCTCAAACAAAAACTGTGACTACTAAAGAACTAGTAAATAAGTAGAACAAGACATGAACTCATCAAAGAGCCTGCACTTTAGTAAAGCCAAATCTACACTACAGCAAATACAATTCACTGCTAAAAATCTCTAAACAACAACACTAAAATCCTTTAGCTCTCACTTGACATACACAGAACATTCATCTTCAATGCCAACATTGTAACACTAGATCATGACCTCAAAAAGATATGGATTCAACAAATGCTTAAAGCTAGTGAATTCACATACACACATTCTTCAATTCCATCTTTATATACAACAACCAAACTTACTCACTAAGCTTAACATCAAACAAAGAGAAAGAAGAAGAGAAAAGATGATTACTGATTGAGATCTAAGAGTTGTTGATCTCTAGTACGAGGATTAATCCCTTTACGAAGCTCATTCTTCTGCATATGTAAACCATTAGATCTAATCAGATCTCTAACCCACTCAATATCCTCTTTCGTCGGCGATATCCTCTCCGTCAATCTCAAATCGTCGACGCTTTCTCCAACAGAAGCTACATCGGCGTTGTTACCGGAAGAAGAAGATATAGATGCAGGACAAGAACAGGACGAGAGAGAAGACGAGAGGAGGAATAATGAAATAGCTGCAAACGAAACGGAGAGTATAAGTATTGGTACACTCACGAAAACTCCTTTCTGCATCGCTGGAGATGAATAAGAAGAAGATGAGAAAAACGCCATTGATGAAGAAGAAGAAGAAGAAGAAGAGAGATCTCTTCTCTCTGCTTTAGGAAACTATGATTTGAGAATTGAGACACATACCAAAACTGTTTATGTGTTAATTAATAACTGTAATTAGCAGATTAAACATGTTACAGTTTTATTACAAAACCCGTTTTTTTTGTTAATTTGTTCTTTTTTATAAGTGAGATAATGATTTCTCACGATTATGTCGTAATTAAGATCTTAATTAGTGGTTGTAATTAGTTAGTAATGCACAGTAGGAAAAAAACCTAGATTTATCACGAAATCATGAATTAAATTCAGGGAATTTTTTTTAAAAAAATTACGGAGTTTGATTACATAAATTTTGTAATTATCCGTCTATTTGTTATTCCATCCGTTTCGTTTTATAAGATGTTCTGGTTGAATGTGCGGGAATTAAGAAACAAAATTTCATTTATTAATTAATTAAAAATATAACTCAACCAATCATATATAAGACTAAAGAATTCAAAAAGTCAAAACTATCAAATAACATTAAAATCTACATAGAAACTAGTAGAAGAGACGATGAAGTCGAATATGTACCTTTTGTGTTGTATGGCGATATTCGTATAATCGTTGAAGATTAGCAATTCCAAATCTTATTTCTATTGGAAGAATCAATACATTAGATTCTTAACCGAAAAACATCCTTAGATCTAAATTGGGAATTAGCCAATGTTATACAACAAAAGGAATTGATGTTTGTGTTGCGACAAAGATTATGGAGTTTCATCGTATCGGTGATAGCCATATATGAAGATTGCGGTCGATAAAAAAAAACAGAGATGATACTATTTTCTTATGAAAAGCATCTCAAACAGAAAATTTGTTAAAATTTATTTCATTTATTTTAATGTTTTATCTTTATCTTAACTACTATGTAATTGTTTGTTGTTTTGTTTTTACATGTATCTTCTATGTAATCGTAACTTTTATATGAATAAGAATAGATGTTAAAAAAAAAAAAACTAGTAAAACATCTAACAAAATGAAACAAACAAAAATTCTTTAAACATCTTACACAGTGAAACGGAGGGAGTAATTTGTAAATTAAGTGAGATAATGATATCTCAAGATTATGTAAATCCGTAAGGATAAATTATTTTTTTACAGCATAGATTAAATCAGAAAACCAATTAAAAAGTGACGTAGTAAGTGAATCAACCAATAAGAAAAATAAAGATGTATATATAAATCTTATCCTTACTCAAAACTATATACTAAAACGTTGATTTTTCATTTTACCAAGTCGAGTCTTAAGAGAGTTTTTTTGTGTTATACACAACATTGTCTTTAACAAAAAAAAAAAAACCATTTTTTTTCTTTCTTCTACTTCTTCTTCGTCGAACGAATTCTCCAAAACGCAATCACGCCTTAGAAAAAGGCTGCTCTTGACTCTGAATTCTCGTATTTTCCCAAATTTGTGCATACTTATCGAGTTTTCTAGATCAATCTGATTCCCCCAAATCTCCCGCGCGAAAGATCGATTCTAGGGTTTGATAAGTGTGTGTGAGGTTACTGAATCTTGTAGTTATCATCATCGATTACATCGGAAGTTCAGATAAAGGTATATGTATAGATTGTTTCCATTTACGAGACTTTATCCTAATTTTTTAGAGATTTTTTCACTCGTCTCTTGTTAGAAATTTTAGCTAGTTGTTGGAATTAATCGTTGATGTTCTTCAATGATTATGTGAAATTGATGGGTTTTGTTTCGGTACTGTGTATGGATCAAAATTAGGGAGTTTTAAAGTTTTGAGTAGAGATGATTTTGTAAGCTTGTATTGCCAAAAATTGGATTTGGCCTTTGGTGATTTGATAAAGGTTTTTATACGATTTAGCTTGTACTGTAGCCAATTATACACTGGGACGAATCAATGGAGGATTTTGGGAGCTTATCAACAGTTTGTAGAGAGAATCTTACTCATAGTTGTTCCTTTCGGTTTTAGACTAATTACTGTACGAGATTTGGCATAGTAATATTGTGCTTGTGTTGTATTGTTGTTGATATTGGAAGAGCTGATGTTTAACTAGTCTGTTTGAAGAGGAGGTTGCTTGGTTCCTCACTTGGTGGTTTTGTTTTTTTCTTTCAGGATAAGTTGAAATGCACCGGGTTGGAAGTGCCGGGAGTAATGGCGGTTCTGTTCGTACTCGCAAAGAGAAAAAGCTTACGTATGTGTTAAATGATGCCAATGATACAAAGGTCAGGTTGTTTTACACCAATATGGTTTTCTGCCATTCGTGGCTGTGTAACTTGTGTTACTGTTTCTTTGATTTCTCCTTTTTCTGATTCCTTCATATTCATTAGTTAGCTTCTCAACTTAATCCTGATGATGTTCTTTTTAATATGTAATGTGCACGCTGCAGCATTGTGCTGGCATAAATTGCTTGGATGTGTTGAAGACGTCTGTTTCTAGTGATCAAAGTTACCTCTTCACTGGAAGTCGTGATGGTACACTCAAGAGATGGTCATTTGATGAGGATGCGGCGTTTTGCTCAGCTACATTTGAGTCTCATGTTGATTGGGTATATAGTTTGTCTGACACTGAAATTTTAACTTTATAGGGAGGATTATTAATTAGGATCCTGTGTTTCCTGAGGTGAATCTTGTGCTCTTGTATATGTGTTAATTTCAAACCTTTGATTGTGTGATTGACCAGGTGAATGACACTACTTTGGCTGGTGAAAGCACTCTTGTTTCTTGTTCTTCGGACACTACAGTCAAGGTTTGCGACTTTGTTACAGTTGCTGGCAGTATAGAAAGAACATTTTATCTTGTTTTTTTTTGTACCACCATATTGGTTTCTAAATGCGGCTTAATTTTCCTGTAACACTCTAGACATGGGACGGCTTATCAGATGGAGTCTGTACAAGGACTTTCCGTCAGCATTCTGACTATGTTACTTGTTTGGCAGTTGCGGCGAAAAATGTAATTTCTCATTCTTCCATGCTTTTTTTCCTTAGAGTAATGAATTTTCTCTTTGTCACATTCTGATCCTATTCCTTATGTCACACCTGTTAGAGCAATGTTGTTGCATCCGGTGGCCTTGGAGGGGAGGTTTTTATATGGGATATCGAAGCTGCTTTGTCACCAGTTACGAAACCTAATGATTCAATGGAAGATAGTTCTTCAAATGGTGCAAATGGTCCGGGGAACTCTGTACCCATTACAAGTTTAAGAACTGTTGGGTCGAGCAATAATATCTCTGTGCAGTCATCACCATCCCATGGGTACACACCAACAATTGCCAAAGGCCATAAGGAGTCTGTCTATGCTTTGGCAATGAATGATACCGGGACAATGCTTGTCTCTGGTGGCACTGAGAAGGTATGCATACAATCCAGGTTGCTGAGAATATACTGGAGATCAAGAACAACGACAGTCGTTGGGTTTATATTTTCTGAATACGACTTGGTTCTTTTTGTTTATTGCAGGTTTTACGTGTCTGGGACCCTAGAACTGGTTCAAAAAGTATGAAGCTGAGGGGGCATACTGATAATGTCAGAGTGTTGCTTCTGGACCCAACTGGCAGGTTATTTTTCTTGTTTATTGTTCATGCCAGCAATTTTTTATTTTGGGTCCTTTTGGTGCCTATTTTCTTCTCTGACTGATAGATTTTCCTCGTGTTTCTCACCTTGAGACTGCAGGTTTTGCTTGTCTGGGTCCTCTGATTCTATGATAAGGTTTGTATCTTTTTTTAATAACTTCATAACTACTAACCCAGTAGATGCAGATATAGTGATTGTTTCAGTTATTCTAACTGGTTCTAAAATCATTTATAGACTCTGGGATCTAGGTCAGCAGCGATGTCTTCATACCTATGCGGTGCATACAGATTCTGTTTGGGCGCTTGCATGCAGTCCATCATTTAGTCATGTTTATAGCGGTGGAAGAGACCAATGTGTGAGTAGACAGTAATCTTGCCTATTTCTCTGGTTCCCCTTTAGTGTATACTTCCTTTTTTAATTCCATTTATTGTTATGTTTCCGTCAGTTATACTTGACAGATTTGGCAACAAGAGAGAGCGTTTTGCTGTGCACTAAG
This sequence comes from Arabis alpina, assembly GCA_900128785.1. Lineage (NCBI taxonomy): Eukaryota > Viridiplantae > Streptophyta > Magnoliopsida > Brassicales > Brassicaceae > Arabis > Arabis alpina. Next base: position 2,440,539 of record LT669790.1, on the reverse strand, counting down.
GAACATCCAATTCAGCAATTAGCGTTGCAGGATGATAGTATATGGATGGCAACAACAGATTCCTCTGTAGAGAGATGGCCTGCCGAAGTACAGAGTCCTCAAAAGATCTTTCAGCGAGGTGGCTCTTTCTTGGCGGGGAATTTGTCTTTTAATAGGGCGAGGGTGTCCTTGGAAGGACTAAATCCTGTAAGAAAGATAATTTTCTTCCTGTGGATGCTTCTGTTTAACCTTTTTTGAATCAGTGTGGCTGACGATTGGCTTGTCTGCAGCCCCCTGCCTACAAGGAGCCATCCATAACTGTTCCAGGAACTCACCCGATTGTGCAACATGAGATTTTGAATAATAAAAGGCAAATTTTAACCAAGGTGAAATAGACTTTACTAAATGCTCGGGTAAGACCACCATTGATAGACTTATAGAGGGGTCAATGATATCTGTTTGGTTTCTCTTTTGTAGGACGCAGCTGGCTCGGTGAAACTATGGGATATAACTAAGGGTGTTGTGGTAGAGGAGTATGGGAAGGTCTCTATGGAACTTAGACTTCTTTTTTGAGTTTCTGATATGGTTATTTGTGTCTACTACTGTAATTCTGAAATATCATTAACATTCATCTCCACATACACCGGGAGAAGTACTAAGTCAAATATGTATATCTGTTTCTATGTTTGCAGATTTCATTTGAAGAGAAGAAGGAAGAACTGTTTGAGATGGTAAGTCTCTTGATTTATTTTCAAAGATTATGATTATTTTTCTTTAATGCGACTAGCATATTTGTTTACCTTTATGTTATAATGTTCATCTATGCGTTTCCAGGTAAGCATTCCATCATGGTTTACTGTGGATACACGACTTGGATGCTTATCCGTACATTTGGAGACTCCACAATGCTTCTCTGCTGAGATGTATTCAGCAGACCTTAAAGTTTCTGGGCGGCCTGAAGATGATAAGGTAGATTAAACGCCCACATCTTTATTTATGTTGAAGCTTACTGGGAGATGAATTTTTAGCTTACTGTTACATATCATTATGGACTTTTGCATGCTAGTTATATTTCAATCTGTTTATCATAATTGAATATCTCAAGACTTTTATTTGCTCTAATCTAGTCAAACTAAACCTAATTTTGTCTTTTGATTGTTGATTTGTAGATTAATCTAGCTCGTGAAACACTGAAAGGCCTGTTGGGTCATTGGCTGGCAAAGAAAAAGCACAAACCAAAACCCCAAGTTCTTCTGTCTGGAGATAGTCTATCTGTAAAAGATACCAAAAAGAATCTGATTTCATCCAAAAGTGAAGACACTAGTGCCGCAAATGATCCGGTGTATCCTCCATTTGAGTTTCCCTCTGTCTCCCCTCCTTCCATCATTACTGAGGGTTCTCAAGGAGGCCCGTGGAGGAAGAAGATAACCGAGTTTACCGGAACTGAAGATGAGAAAGACTTCCCATTGTGGTGCTTGGACGCCGTCTTGAACAATCGCCTTCCACCTAGAGATAATGCAAAGTATATGACACTACCTTGTTCTCTTATCAAAAAAATAGTTTGCAGTTTTAGCATTTTCGTTTGGAATTTTAGCATTTTCCTCATGAATGTTTTTAGATTTTTCATAAATAGATAAAAGTATACTGTCTTGGTTAAAATATCTTACATTGAAAGGTCTCCAAATTTCCAGATTAAGCTTCTTCCTGCATCCATGTGAGGGCTCAAATGTGCAGGTGGTCACACTAGGGAAACTTAGTGCACCCCGGATCTTAAGAGTTCACAAGGTGCGCTTATCCGTAAATTAAATCTTTAGTTTTTGCTTACAATTTCAGTTATTTAATGGCTTTTGTTTCTTTCACCTATCTATTTAGGTTACCAATTACGTTGTCGAAAAGATGGTCCTTGACAATCCGTTGGATAGTCTAGCTATTGATGGAGCAAGTGTTTCAGGAGGACCACAACCACTATTTGCAGGAAATGGATTGCTACCGTCTGGAACAAAGCCTTGGCAGAAACTCAGACCTTCCATTGAGATCTTATGCAATAACCAGGCAAGTCAGCTTCAAAGGAACTCAACTATGTTCAGCTTCTGATTCCTTAGAGTTTTATATTCTTACACATTACACAAACAAAAGTTGGTCGACTGGTCTCATTTTTGTTTGCAGTATGAGGCTGAACAAGATTGCTTTCTGTGAATTTTTACAGGTCTTATCTCCAGATATGAGTTTAGCAACTGTACGGGCATATGTATGGAAGAAACCTGAGGATCTAATCCTCAACTACAGGGTGGCTATAGCTAGATAACTTCTAAGGTAAATTATTTGAAAAAGTGAAAACTCATGAATATGCATTATGTTGGTGTGTTTGTCAAGATAAAATTTGTGGTCCAGAGCTTCACTCTCAAGCTCCCATCTACTTGATGGCTTTTTACTTGGGAAGGTGAATTCATTTTTAGGTATTTTTAGAGATAATTGAGCTTGAAAAGGCCTTTGTAGATTGCTTTTTTTACATTTGAAACAACGATAGGAACATACTTTATGTTGATCAAAGCAGTTGAAAATGAATATCACCATATCCTTTATTGCCCCTACAGATTGCTATTGGACAAGTTTCGAGTCCGCAATTTGGAATCTTCACATGGAAGTCTATAGCTTTTCATTGCTTGTTCATTCCAAAAGCATAAATCTTGGTTTAGTTTTACTCAGCTTCATGCTGGAGAATAATTCTGTTCTTTGGAGCTCGGATTCATGAGAAGTTGGCATGAATGTGCACAGAGAAACCGATAAAGGTCAAGATTTTTAGGTGAGAGATGGTGTCGAAAGCTTTACTGAGTTTGTACATTAGGTTTGAGCTTTGGAGAAAGAAAAAAAACACTTGGTATCTATGTTTTTGATTGTTTCTTGAAATAATAACAAACTAATGTTGTATCTAAAATCCAACATATACTGTGATAGCAACATACCGAGAAAATAGTGGCTTAGGAGCTTTGTGCTGTTTTGTCAGTCTTGAAACTTTCTTCAAGAATTTTTCATAAGCTTCAGGCAAATTCACTTGGCCATAAAAGTTACGTAAACCGAACTAGCCCGAAATAAATGTGAAATTTAGTTTTAGTTTGGGAAATTTCTAACTACAATGTCGAGAGATACCAAAACTCGACAAGAGTGAATCAAACAAAACCCGTCAAATGCAGTTCCATTTATGAGAAGACCAGTTTATAACCAATGTTGAACTACATTACGAATCACACAAGGGGAGAAATGAAAGCCCTATGGTCTAGTCTCTTTGAAGAAGCTTTTAACAGTCAGTTTTACAAAACTGAGTAGATGATAATGTTCTGTGGCTTCTTTGATGGCATCAACTATTTTTAACTTTCAATGGCGTTTCCATCAGCTTCGGCCATCTCACGTTCTTTCTCGTGCTCCTCTGCAATGACACAATGAACATTCATTAGTCACTTCCATAATACCAAACACTAACATATCAGTTTGATTTGCACTTTCATAATTAGTATCAGCTGCCTTTAACAAAATCACAATACCAATGCCAAATTTTTACACATGAACCATATCCACATACTTATTACGCATGTAGATGAAGTTTCAACTTACCCATAAGTTTAAACATTGCCTTTTGAGTCTTCCTTTCGAGCTTATCAAGCTTCTTCTGCACATCTCTTCTTAGGTCCCAGTTCGGCTTCTTGGGAGCAATGTTGACAAATGGGTCCTATAAAGATGAACTCCAAAGTAAACTAAGAGGCACAAGTATAACAAATAACAATTCCAAACACAAAGGATTTGGTGGTTCATTTGCAGATAAAAGATACGCAATCACACACCTCTTTCTTCTCCACTACAGGTGGAAGCGCAGCAATTGGATCTTCGAACTTCGGTAGCTCGGGTGGGACAACTTTACCATCCTGAAGCTCCTTAGCTTGTGGAACATAATTTCTAAACTTCATCGCTGGACCACTGTCAGATTAAAGAGAATCCACAAGCAGTAAGCACATAAATTTGAGCATAAAACAATCACAAATCCTCTAAGCAAACTATACACAAGAACAAAGCATACTTACTCCTCTTGTTCAACTGCATCATCTTCTCCATCCTCCTTAGTCTCAGACAATTCCTGAGCTGCCTTTAAAGCTCTAAGTGCCTCTTTACGAGCAGCAGCTTTTTGTTCAATGGACTCTTCTTCAGCACCCATAATAACTTCCTGCAAAAATTAGGTTATGGATTCAAACATCGAAACAAACCCATTCTTGTTTCTAACCTAGTGAAGCTTCATCAAACACCAATTACACAATACATTAAGATTAAACCCTAAAACGAAACCAAAAATCATGATTCTTCAGTATCTACACAACCTAATCTACTTACAACAAGAATCAGTTCAAATTCTAACAAAATCATTGAATTGGACTTTGAATCTATAACAAGAACACTAGGAAAAATCGAAACCGTACCTTGAAGCTTCGAGTTCGAGCTATGTAAGATTTTCCCAGACAAAATCGTAATACAAAACACAGAAACCAAAACTGAAAACTAAAAGAAGGGGAAAGAGAAGACTAAAACACTGTCGTTTTAATATATCATAAATGGGCCAAGTGTTTTGAGTTTTTCTACTTTAGTAAAATTTCCAAGCCCATATTGAAATGGGCCATTTTAAGTGAAGGATAAAATCGTAATTTACGTGGGCAAGTATAAACCCTAGTTTCGGTGACATTACTCGTCTCCTTCAAAACCCCATAGGCAAGTATAAGAACCTAGTTTCGACGCCTTTACTCATTTTCTTGCAAAACCCTAAACGTACAAGAAACAGCTTAATTTCTCTTCAGACACCAGATAGTTAAGAGTTTTGCGAAGATGATTGTATTGTTCGAAACACCAGCAGGTTTTGCCCTCTTCAAAGTAAAAGATGAAGGAAAATTGTCTGATGTTGAGGTTAGTTATCTTCACTCTTCTCTGGTTATTTTAGAGTATTGTCTATTGTTCTTGTTCTGACAGTAATCAATCTTTTTTGCAGAGTCTTGGTAAAGAGTTCTCCACACCAGACTTAGCTCGAAAGGTTAGTTATTTGTGTTCTGTAATCTTTAGATATGGTTGTTTTGTTCAACTCTGTAATTAGATTAAGTGTTGAGTTTTTTGATATGCTTTGATTGGTGTATCAGATGGTGAAGCTGATAGCTTTTGACAAGTTTGATAACACATCAGAAGCTCTTGAAGCAGTAGCTAAGTTGCTTGATGGAACTCCAAGCAAAGGTCTCCGTAAGTTCTTGAAAGCTAACTGTCAAGGCGAAACCTTAGCTGTGGCTGATTCAAAGCTTGGAAATATTATCAAGGAGAAGCTGGTTTGTATTTTTCTTGAGTACCCATGACTACGACACTTTTGGTTCTGTTCTGTGGTGTTTGTCTAATGGTTGTTTTAATTCATACAGAAAATCGATTGTGTTCACAACAATGCTGTAATGGAGCTTCTAAGGGGTGTGAGAAGTCAGTTTACAGAACTCATTTCTGGTTTGGGTGATCAAGATTTGGCTCCCATGAGTTTGGGATTGTCTCACAGTCTCGCTAGATACAAGCTGAAGTTTAGTGCTGACAAGGTAACTCTTACTTCAGTTCCAACAAGTTATGTTGGTCTTTTTTTATTTGGTCATGTGAACTATATTAATTGTGTATGGATTTAAGATAACATATTGAACTTCTGTATAGACCTAGCAGTTGACCTTCTCACATTGAACTTATTGTGTGTATTATTACTTTTCTTGCATCTCCTAATCGTTTAGTTTTTGGTTAGGTGGATACAATGATAATCCAAGCTATTGGTTTGCTCGATGATCTGGACAAAGAACTGAACACGTATGCCATGAGGGTTAGAGAATGGTATGGATGGCATTTTCCCGAGCTTGCCAAGATCATTTCAGACAATATCCTCTATGCCAAATCTGTTAAGTTGATGGGAAACCGGATTAATGCTGCAAAGTTGGACTTCTCTGAGGTAACTTTCTTGTTGTGAACTATTATGCAAAGAGATCTCTGTTAATAGAACGTCCTGCCAAATGATCATATATGCTTATTTTCTGGTTGGATTGTAGATCTTAGCCGATGAAGTTGAGACTGAATTGAAGGAAGCGGCTGTGATATCTATGGGTACAGAAGTCAGTGACCTCGACTTACTGCATATTCGGGAACTATGTGACCAGGTTCTTTCCCTTGCCGAGTACAGAGCTCAGCTTTACGATTACCTGAAAAGCAGAATGAACACTGTTGCTCCTAATTTGACTGCCTTAGTTGGGGAGCTAGTTGGTGCTCGTCTGATTTCTCATGGAGGTAGTTTGTTGAACCTAGCCAAGCAACCCGGGAGCACAGTTCAGATTCTCGGAGCTGAAAAAGCTCTCTTTAGAGCACTCAAGACAAAGCACGCTACACCCAAGTATGGATTGATTTACCACGCATCTGTGGTTGGTCAAGCAGCACCGAAGGACAAGGGAAAGATGTCGCGGTCATTAGCTGCTAAATGCGCTCTCGCCATTAGGTTTGATGCTCTTGGTGAAGGCCAAGACAACACTATGGGACTTGAACACCGTGCTAAGGTAACTGCATTCCTTAATGACTCTTTCCTTTTACTTGTCTCTCTGAATGGTCTTAAATGCTTCTGGTACTTGTTGATATCTCACAGCTTGAAGTGAGGTTGAGAAATCTTGAAGGTAAAAGTTTAGGTCGTCTGTCTGGTTCAGCTAAAGGCAAACCTATGATTGAAGTCTATGAGAAGGATAGGAAGATGGGATACGGTGGTCTTAACACTCCTGCAAAGGTTATGATTGTTCTCTCTTTGTTTGTTTATTTGTGTTTGAGAAACTTATGTTGCAATTCAGTTGTTCATCTATTTATGAAGTAATCTAAACTGTTGTTTGTTATGTCAGACTTACAATAGTGCTGCTGATGCTCTTCTTGAAAAAACACCAACTATATCTGAGGAGTCATCGAAGAAGAAAGATAAGAAGAAGAAGAAAGTGGCGGAAGAGGAGACCGAAAAGGAGGAACCGTCAAAGAAGAAGAAGAAGAAGAAAGCTGAAGCAGAGCCTGAAGTCGTAGAGGTTGCAAAGGAGGAGAAGAAGAAGAGCAAGAAGAGAAAGAATGAGGAACCTGAAGCAACCGAGACACCAGCCAAGAAGAAAGATAAGAAAGAGAAGAAAAGTAAAACCAAGGCCTGAGGAAAGATAATATAAAGATTTTGAGAAATCTCCTCAGTGTAAGATTAGTGTTTTTGTTTAGGTGTTTAAGGAACTTAAATTGTCTGAATTACTCACTTTGAATTTTGAAACTAAATCCTTTTCGGCTACGACTTTATATTTGTTCTAGATGATTGAATTCTGAAAATGAAACCTTTTTATAATCTAGTTTGTGCATTTTTTTCTATTGCATGTTTTGGAAGCAAGTAGTAGTTAAATAAAATTACTTGTTCGGATTAATGTAATCTGAGACAATCAAATACTTGCTACTAAACGTGTTAGTAGATCCACAATATACTAGTTAATTAAAATATTAAAGATTTGTAGGCGGAGTATCTTTTTTATGATCTTGTGTTGTTCTCTATTGACTAGGCCGTGTCTTATGCATGTTTATTTTGGTTATTGTCTAGCACAATTTTGATGTAAAACACTAGATGTCATTTAATTTAGTATATGGTCTATAAAAGTACCTAAATATTGTAGTTTACAATGTTTGGAATGAATAACATAGCTTTTCATTTATAAAAGATAAAGAGAGAAAAAATGGTTAATTATTCTAAGGACAATAGTAATCACTAGTTCCTTAGCTTTTGTTCCTTGTTTGGTTTACAAATGAGTCTTGATAAAGGAGCTTCTTTGATTGGAGAGATGTAGGAAAACTCTCATTACATATCATAATTCTTTGTTTTTCCCATTTTAATAACCATAAAAAGTCATTATGTTATTTTAATTATACATTACAAAATTAGGTGGATGTATACCAAATATTATTGTTTGACCAACATATTCAATATATTCATCCTTGTCATTGAAATAAAAAAAACCCACTTCTTTAGCACCATTGGACCATACATCTTAATCTTAAAAAAAAAAAACAGACTTTAGACTACAAAGTAAAAAGAAATAAAACTTGAGAGAATTTCAAATTCTACAAATTTTTAAAATATGAAATTTATCTGAGAGGTTTTAAGTTGGTGGGGGCTGAAGAATGAGAGTAGAGTAACTTTGAGCCTTTTGACCTGTTGCGTCTAAAAACAATTTAACACAAAAATAATACTAATAATAACAAAAAAAAAAAGCCAACAAATCTTCGTCTGTTTCTATTTATTCCTTTTTCTTGTCTGATTCAGAAGCTAACCAATCCTTCTTCTTCAGATTCTTTTTACCAAAGTTGGTTTCTCTGTTTCTTTAATTAATGGTGGTAAGTAAGTACCACTCTATATCTGTGTATTGTATCACTTTGCTTTTTCTAAAGCCCTAATTGATATTTCATTTTTCTTGCTTTAAAGGTTTGATTTTTAAAAAAACTTCTGGACTCTCTTCATTTTCCTTTTTCTTTTTTTTTTGGCTCTCTTTGTCAAATTTTGAATCCATTCATTTTCTGTCTTCTTTCTCTCCTGAGTTTTTGAGTCAAGCTTTTGTATCTAAAACAAGTTTCAGATCTTTCTTTTACCTTCCCTTTGACTTGTCTCCTGTCTTAAAACTAGGGTTTTTGTCTGTTCAAGTCTCAGATTTGACCATCTGGGTCGTGAATTTCGCTTCTCCTTGATCATAAAGTAAGTAAATTTCTCTAACCCTTTTTTGAATTTTTCCTTAGTTTGTTTTAGTCAAATCTGATACGTTTCCTAGGTTGTATCAATTTCTTTGTTTCCTTATTTAGTTAAGTGGGTCTCTATTTGAATTTCCCAATTATGTGTGTTTGTGTTGCAGAGTTGATTTAAAGAGATTTGATTGTGTCACAGAGATCTATTTTTAGAAACATGTTGAGCAAAAATGAAAGTTAGTTTGATGAGATGGGTTGTGTATTGGGTCGACCTGGATCACCAGGATCAGTTTCTGGGTCTAGACATGAAGTTAGTAGCACAAGGATTGAGTCTACTAGAAACGAAGTAAACAATGTGTCTGTGACGAAAACGGAAACGACTGAGAGTACTAGTGCTGTTGTTGCTGCTGTTTCTAATGGTGAGGAGGTTAGGAACCATGAAGGTGTTGTGGATCATAAGGAAGCAAATGGCTTTGTTGTGACTGAGGCCAAAGAGAGGAAATCGAAAGCCGAAAGAAAACGGTCTAAGGCTGACCCGAGAAGGAGTAATCCGCCAAAGAATTTGCTCGGTGAGCAAGTTGCTGCTGGATGGCCACCGTGGTTGTCTGAAGTATGCGGGGAAGCTTTAAACGGTTGGCTTCCACGGAAAGCGGATTCTTTTGAGAAGATTGATAAGGTGAGAGGAGAATCTGTTTTTGTTTTTGTTCTTTGCAATGGTTTTGGGTGATTGAAGTTTGTTGTTTGTGTGGTGTGTGTGTAGATTGGTTCAGGAACGTATAGTAATGTGTACAAAGCGAAAGATTCGTTGACAGGAAACATTGTGGCGTTAAAGAAAGTGCGGTGTGATGTTAGGGAACACGAGAGCTTGAGATTTATGGCTAGAGAGATTCTGATTTTGAGGAGATTGGATCATCCCAATGTTATTAAGTTGGAAGGTTTGGTTACTTCGAGGATGTCAAGTAGTATATACTTGGTTTTCCGTTATATGCATCACGACTTAGCTGGTCTTGTCGCAAGCCCGGACATAAAATTCTCCGATCAACAGGTTAGGCATAGGTGAAATAGATTCACAAAAGTGGAGGCAAATTCTAACTGTTTTAAAAATGTTTGTTTTCAGGTTAAATGTTATATGAAGCAACTACTATCGGGGCTCGAGCATTGCCATAACCGAGGAGTTCTTCACCGTGATATCAAAGGATCAAACCTTCTTATAGATGATGGAGGAGTGCTTAGAATTGGCGACTTTGGACTTGCAACGTTTTATGATGCAAGTAAAAGGCAACAAATGACGAACCGGGTTGTTACATTATGGTACAGAGCACCAGAGCTTCTTCACGGTGTTATTGAGTATGGTGTCGGTGTTGATTTATGGAGCGCTGGTTGCATTTTAGCTGAGTTATTATCTGGTAGACCAATTATGCCAGGTCGTAACGAGGTTAGTTCTCACTCAAGTGATGATTTTATTTTCAGGTTTAGGTTAAGTTTGAGCTATTCATATGAAATGTGAATCGGGGTATTGTTTCATGGTGCAGGTCGAGCAGTTACATAGGATATATAAGTTATGTGGATCGCCTTCGGAAGAGTACTGGAGAAAGATTAGGCTTCCTTCTAAGCATGCTCAACACAAGCCTTTACCGCAGTTTAAAAGAAAACTAAGAGAGATTTACAAAGATTTCTCTCCTGAGGCACTTTCTCTACTCGATACGCTTCTAGCGATTGAGCCATCCGAGCGCGGGACAGCTACCGATGTGTTAATGAGTGATGTAAGTTTTTTGCAATAAAAGTTTGCCTTTGAATCAGAGAACACTTTGATGTAAACTCTTGGGATGTAAACTGATAAAATGTTAATCATTTTGAAACTTTTGAATCTATAGTTGTGTGACTCATCACGGTTCAAACTCTCATGGCTGATTTATTGTTGTTGTACAGTTCTTCACGACGCATCCACTTCCATGTGATCCTTCTGATCTCCCGAAGTATCCTCCAACTAAAGAGATCGATGCCAAGAAACGGGACGAAGAGTATCGGAGGTAAAGTACTATTCCATCGTCTTTACCTTTTGTGGCTTGTAGGATTTTGGTTGCTTGAGAGATGTATTCATTTCTGCAGACAAAGAGAAGCCCGTAAGGCTCAAGGAGAGAGCGGAAGAAGAATGAGACCCCGAGAACGAGCTCCAAGAGCAATGCCGGCTCCTGAAGCCAACGCGGAGAATCAGTCTAACATTGATGTAAGTGTTGAACCAAAAAATGGAATATTTCTACAACATTCTCAGTTCATATTTAAATCTTTTCCGGTTTTCTTTTGTATAAACAGAGAATGCGTTTGATCACGCACGCGAATGCTAAGAGCAAGAGTGAGAAGTTTCCTCCACCGCATCAAGACGGGTCACTTGGTTTCCCCATTGGTTCTTCACGGCGACTAGATCCATCAGAGATACCATTTAGCTCAAACTCATTCACTTCTTCTTACTCCAAAGAGCCACTTCAGACTTGGTCAGGTCCTTTAGCTCCCATTGGAGCATCTGACTCAACCACACGAAGGAGAAATGATATTAACAAAGAGAGAAGAATGGCTGCTAAGGTTAAAGGGAAAAGAATCGTTGTTTGAGAGAATTTAAGAGTCTCTTTTATTCACGTAAGATTCAAAATGTTCCTTTTTGATAGATACTTCGAGAAAAAAAATCTGAAAAAATGAGTTTTTTTTTATGGGTTATATGTTTTTTATTTGTGTATTGTACAAGAGAATTGACCAAAATATTGAAATGAGGAAAATTACAGTCTTATGATATTTTATGTAAATTTTTTTTTTTTTTGCTTATTCTTTCATGAAAAATGAAAAGTTCTTGCGAAAAAAAAAAAAAATGAAAAGTTCTTGGTTTTGGATGAAGAAAGGAATCTTCATATATTTTGATTTTTTCTCTTTTGTATAAAGTTTGATTAGTCGAGGATTTGACTAGCTTTTTTTCCTCTTTTTGAAATATATTGTTTTAGTGTTTAAATAAGTTAAACTCTTTCAATTAATTTACAAAATAAGTATTTTCTTTATACTCTCAAACTAAAGTTCTTTAAAGTAATACGCAAACTATAATATTACTTTAAAGAGTTTATCAAATCTCATTTCTAATTTTCTATAAATGTACTAATAAAGTCATTATTGTAAGAGTTGCGTAAAATGTAAGCCGTTAATTGTAAGAGTTGCGTAGAAAGATTTTTGAAATTAAAAATACTTAAATACGGTATTACAGAGCGAATTAAAATTACATAAACCGTAAACCCCAAACGCGAAGCCAAATTAGACGTCTCTCTCGGAAGAATCTCTCTTTATTTCTCGATCAAAGTGCGAATTTTGGTTAGGGAAGTTATGGAAGATAGTAGCAATAGCAGCTCTACGGCGAGTAATGTAGCTCGAGCGATTCTCGCCGTCCTCGATTACAGCTCCACTTCCGATACTCGTAAATCTGCGGTCGCTTACCTGGAATCTGTTAGTATTCGTTTCGAATTTCTTGCTTCCTTTTTCTGTACGGTGATCGATTTTGTGTTACATGTTTGTGTATTTGATGTTAGCTAGTAGGTTTAAGCATCGGTTTGCTTTCCCTTGGTTTTTGTGGTTTTAGGGTTTGTAGAATGATTAAGTTATGCTATTGAAGTACTAGTGATCAAGCTTTAAGAATTTGTTACTCAGGGGAAAGAAATATAGAAAACATTTCGAGCTTCTTTTAGATGATTGATCTCCTGAGATAATGTTAAATGTTGCTAGTGAGGCTTTTCGAATTGATTGATTGAGAATGCTTTAAAGAGAATGAGTTCAAGTCACTTAACTGGCAAGAAGAGTGTTTTGTTTGCCTAATCTTGCATTAGTTTTGTTCGATTTGCAGTTGAAAGTTGGTGTGGATTTTGATCTTATGATAACATTTAGCAATAATACAAAAATGTATTGGTGACGTTAAGTACTTGTGACCATTGTGTAATGATGGCATTGCGATGATGTACTGGAATTTATGTTGAATACATGAGCTTGTTATGAACGCTTTTTGATGTATGTTGATTGAGCAATCTTGTGTGTTTTTTCTTTACTTGGAAAATACTTGCAGATAAAATCTGGAGATGTCAGGGTTTTGGCAAATACTTCAATTCTACTTGTCAAGAAAGAGTGGTCTTCTGAAATTCGTCTGCATGCTTTTAAGATGTTACAGGTTTGTGCAAACATGTATTGCTTGTGATTATTCCTACATTTTCCATTAATTGCTTCTGTTGAATGAAACTGTGCTAAATAAGATTCTTTAGCTAAAAGACGGGATATAGAACACATGTTGATTTAACCATCAAGAGTCAAGTTGATTTGCGGTACAGATCCTGTTCCAAAATCATTTCTTAGTTTCTAAATAGTCAGGGTGGCCAGTTGAAATTTTATATGATAGAATGAGAAAAACCGGAGAAGTTTGTCGAGGGAGTTTGAATGGCTAGTCAAATTTGGAGGATTTCGTAGAAAATTTGAAAATGATTACTTTAGTGACTTCTATGGCAATGCTCTAGATATATAAACATCTCCCGTTTTGTATTTTGATTAAACCTCGATTCTATGCACTATATCAGTGCAGTATGTTGTGCGCTATACAATGATTGTCACAATTTAGCTTCTCAGGAAGACCATAGAAACCTTATGGTGAAGCTATTTTTCTTTTGCAGCATTTGGTTAGACTACGGTGGGACGAATTAAGTCCTACGGAGTGCAGGGAGCTTGTTAATGTTTCTGTTGGACTAATGTCGGAGGTTGCTAATGCATGTGAGAATTGGTCTCTTAAGAGTCAGTCAGCTGCCCTTGTAGCTGAGGTAGGAGTTCAAATTGGTTTGAGTTTTCACTTGCTGTCATCATTGGTATTTGCTTCCGTTCCCTTTTCTCAAATTAAAATCTTTATTTTGTTGCAGATAGTTAGAAGAGAAGGCCCTAATCTTTGGCAGGAGATATTTACTTTATTAACTTCCCTGTCTGCACAGGGGCCCTTACAAGTAGAGTGCTCTTTCATTATTGACTTTGATGAATTATTTATTGAGGCAGGCAATAATTGTGTTCCCGTCTTTACCAACAGGCTGAATTGGTCTTGATGATGCTGAGATGGCTCCCTGAAGATATTACAGTTCACAATGAGGACTTGGAAGGTATTTAAGAGTAATATATACTCTTTTCTCACAGTAGTCACTTTGAGTTTGGATTAAGCCAAATTTTACTGGGAATGAAAATACAGATTGTAGTTTTGTTATTCTGTATGCACGCCTTAAGGTTTTCAGTTCAGCTACCTTAATTAAAATGGCAGTTCAATCTGGTGAACTCTGATTTCGTCTTTATGGTTTAGCTCAAACATTTTTGGAGGACGCACCTCTTGGGTTATAAATCTCTTTATCATCTGAATTCCATCCTCCTTCCTAACTTCAGTATTGAAATTCTCTTCAGGTGACAGGCGTAGGTTATTGTTGCGTGGACTTACTCAATCATTGCCTGAGATCTTTCCATTATTGTATAATGTATGCCACAGAATTTTCCTCTCAATAAAGTTGTTTGCTGCGGTGATAATTTACTGAACAAATTAAAATGCAGCTTCTTGAGAGACACTTTGGAGCTGCAATGAGTGAAGCTGGTATGCAGCACGCCGACTTGGCAAAACAGCATGCGGATGTGGTTATAGCTTGTTTGAATGCCATCATCGCATATGCTGAGTGGGCTCCTGTTCCAGATCTTGCCAGATATGGAATTCTTAGTGGGTATGTCTTGGTTTGACACTCTTGCAGAGATTGTTATATCAATATAAGCCATACATTATTCCTTACTGATGACATGCTCGGAAACTCATAATAGGTGTAGCTTCTTACTTTCTTCTCCTGACTTTCGTCTTCATGCTTGTGAGGTGTTCAAACTCGTCTGCTCAAGGTATGCATCTGGACTGTTTGATCTGGTGTACTTACGTAATGAGCGTAAGCAAGCATCTTTTAAAAATTTAGCTTTCCTTGTCTGCAGAAAAAGGCCCAGTGATGCTTCTACTGCAGAGTTCGATTCTGCAATTAGCAATTTGTTTCAGATCCTAACGAATATCTCCAGAGAATTCTTATTGAGATCCTCCTCCTCAAGTCCTGGCGTTATAGATGAAAATGATTACGATTTTGCTGTATGCCTGTGCGAAAGTATGGCCTTGTTAGGCTTAACGAACTTGCAGTGTATCTCCTCTGATGGTGGTGTTATGGTTGTTTACCTTCAGCAGGTACTGATCTCGTAATCACTTTTTTATTTTTCTTACTTAACTGGATGTTTTGAGTGAAGATGCTGAAGCTATTAATTTATACTGGAATTTGAAAACGAAGCCCTTGACTGTGTTACAGTGGCACTCTGATACCGGAAAAGTTTATGTTTTGATACAGGAGAAGTTTATGTCTTTTCTATAGTTTTGACCTGGTCATTTTCTATAGTTTATTCTCGTTCTTGACTGAGCTTAGTATAAGTGTATACTAAATGTCATCTATTTGCTGTTAAATTTGATGGGATCTAAGCCAATTATTAGTTATAAATTTTATTCATGTTAGCATTAATATTTTTGTTCTCAGATATTCGTTTTTCCATAATAATCATGTTGTGAATATATTCCCTTAATTGTTTTTATTTTTGTATAGATGCTTGGCTTTTTCCAACACTTCAAATTGGGCCTTCACTTCGAGGCACTTATCTTTTGGCTGGTATGTGGTCTCTTATCCAACCTTTTCGTTGGGAAATTTTAGAGACAAACTATTTGTTGCTAACTTCAGCTTCTTCGCCTTTTGGCTTTTAGGCATTGATGCGAGATTTACTTCCAAAGCCCAAAGTTGCCGCACATCCAAGTGGTGAGGGATCATCAGCTGGCAGTGTGGATGGTTCAAGCCAGGTTGATAGTGAAAAGAAAAAGACTTTATCTCTAATTAATGATGATATCTCTAGCGCTCTACTGGATGTTATCTTTCAGCGGTTGCTTAAGAAAGAAAAAGTTCCTCCTGGAATTGCTCTTTCTCTTGGGCCCCTAGAACTCTGGAGTGATGAATTTGAAGGAAAGGGAGACTTTGGCCAGTACAGATCCAAGCTTGTATGTTCCTGAACATGATGCATTGTGTCTTACTTTCCAGACATATACTAAACGAATAACTTTTTTTCTTTCGTGCAGTTAGAACTGATCAAGTTTACTGCTTCTCACAAACCTCTCGTTTCCAGCACCAAAATATCCGAAAGGGTTATTACACTTATCAAGAATCTGTTGGCTTCTCCAACACCTCTTCAGGTTGTCACAAACACTTATTTTCTGCATTTTAGTTCCTTTGACAAAATGCATCTTGAGATTGGGTTTGGTCCCCAGAGAAATCTGCTAGATCAAGGCTTCGTTGATGATCGAGTTCATATGTAAGCTCATGATACAAAACATTTTCAGGATGTAGCAGTGATGGACAGTCAGCAATTAGCACTTGACTGTATTGTGGCAACGATTTTTGATGGATCAAATGAGTTTGCTGGGGGAAGTTCTGAAGTTCATTATGCATTGCGTGGAATATTTGAAGGTATATGGCAGCATATTTCATGTTCTCTAGTTTTTGTTCATTATGTCTGCGCTTGTTTAATACTCGACTTTGTGCTGTTGATGGCCCAGGATTACTTCAGCAGCTTCTCTCTTTGAAATGGAATGAACCAGATCTCATAAAAGTGCATGTGCACTATCTGGATTCAATGGGTCCCTTTCTCAAGTATTTTCCAGATGCAGTTGGAAGTGTCATCAATAAATTATTTGAGCTTCTCACCTCTCTTCCACACGTCGTGAAGGTTTGTTTTTATTATTACTGAGAGTGCGCAAGTCAAGGTGTGGATGAGTTATCGGACAATTTGCATTTTTGACAGGATCCAGCTACTAGTACATCTAGAGCTGCAAGATTGCAGATTTGCACATCATTCATAAGAATAGCCAAAGCTGCAGAAAAAAGTGTCCTGCCTCACATGAAGGTAACTTTGATCTGTCACTAATTTCTTTCAGGAATTCAGATAAGTAAACGCTGGAAAATTGTTTCCAGAATTTATGATTTGATAAGCTCATGCAGTGTGATATATAAATATACCACTACACATTTTTTTTATTGGCCACCTCAAGGGGACACAATTCTTTGACTTGGTTCTAGAAGTTTAGTTAGATGTGTCTGGTTAGCATATCTTGTTATAATTAAAGCGACATGACACATGCTGTTGGTTGGTCTCATCATCATATCATTGGCTTCTTTTCATTGCATGTTGGAACATTTTTGGTTAGCTAGAAACTGATTAACATACTCTTGTGACGCTCGGGTATCATGATTTATGGCATCATAGAGCTTCTTTCTGGAAGTTAACTTTATCTGCATCTGACAGAATTCTTCTTTTGCATTTTTTTATGTTGCCTCTCTGGGAAATTTATAGCACAAAAAGAAATGTCAAACAGTCATCTTACAGCCATAATTTTGCACAGGGTATTGCTGATACAATGGGTTATTTGCAAAAAGAAGGAACTTTACTCCGTGGGGAGCATAACATTCTGGGTGAAGCATTTCTTGTTATGGCTTCCTCGGCAGGGTAATGTTTGGTTCTTATTGAAGCTTAATTTGTTGCATTTATCCAGCTTCAGATTTTTCGTGTTCTTAAGATATAATCTAAACTTGGCGCAGAGCTCAACAGCAGCAAGAGGTTCTTGCTTGGTTATTGGAACCATTGAGTCAACAGTGGATCCAACCAGAGTGGCAGAACAATTATCTATCAGACCCGATGGGTCTTGTTCGTTTATGCTCCAACACACCCTTCATGTGGTCTCTATTCCACACAGTTACATTCTTTGAAAAAGCACTCAAGAGAAGTGGTTACAAAAAAAGCAATTTGAACACGACCTCTGTGACAACTCCAGCTTCACATCCTATGGCTAATCATATTTCTTGGATGTTGCCACCCCTCTTGAAAGTAAGCCTCTGAAAATATAGATATGCTTCGGTTAATTCGTAATTAAACGTTGTAGGTGTTGAGTGCATATAGACCATGTTAGGAAATTTATATTTTCAAGAATGATAACGTTCATTTTTTAAATCTACAGCTACTTCGTGTTCTTCATTCCCTTTGGTCTCCCTCTATATGTCAAACATTACCCCCAGAACTGAGGGCAGCAATGACAATGTCTGATGTTGAGCGACACAGTCTACTTGGAGAAGCAAATCCTAAAGTGTCAAAAGGCGTATCGGTTTATGCTGATGGGTCATTTGATGGAACTAAAGAAGGACAAGCTGAGGATGTAAGAAATTGGTTGAAAGGTATCCGAGAGAGTGGGTAAGTTTGTAGTATTGTCCTTTTAGGAAGCCTTACATAGCGATTTGATTTTCCTCTCATTTATCTGAATTCATCAATGTCTGTTTACACATGTAGATACAACGTGCTGGGTCTATCAACAACCATCGGAGATACATTCTTTAAATGCTTAGATGCTAACTATGTTGCGATGGCACTCATGGAGAACTTGCAGACGATGGAATTCAGGCACATACGGCTGTTTATTCATAATTTTGTCTTTCATATTGTCAAATCTTGTCCGGCAGATATGTGGGAGGCATGGCTCGGAGTGCTTCTGCACCCATTGTTTATTCACTGTCAGCAAGTTCTCAGCTCCTCTTGGCGCGGTCTTCTACACGAGGGCAGAGCAAAGGTTCCGGACTCGTTTGGCGTAGAAAGTGGATCAGACATGAAGCTTGAAGTGATGGAGGAAAAATTGTTGAGAGAAATAACTCGGGAGATTGCGACCCTCTTTTCAACAATGGCTTCTCCTGGATTAAATACAGGAGTTCCTGTTTTGGAACATCAAGGCCAAGTTGGTCGTGTGGACATGTCTACTATCAAAGATTTGCATGCGTTCAAATCCAACTCTTTGGTGGGGTATGTAATACTACCCATTAATATCTTTCGGATTTAAGTCATTTGAGAAGATACAGAATAACAAAAAAAATGGTTTTGCAGGTTCCTCCTGAATCACAAAAGCGTGGCTCTACCAGCACTGCAGACCTGTTTAGAAGTCTTTACCTGGACAGATGGAGAAGCGACCACCAAATTCTGCTGCTTTTGTGGTGTTGTTGTTCATCTAGCTATACTAACAAATAATGTGGAGGCCCGAGAATTTGTTTCAAAAGATTTGCTCTCTGCAGTCATCCGCGGCTTAGCCATGGAGTCAAATGCCATTACCAGCCCCGACTTAGTTAATCTATGCCGTGAAATATACATCCATCTCTCTGACAGAGACCCAGCTCCCCGCCAAGTGAGTTTTAATCAGAAGCATTCATGATTGACCCCTTTTGCCTGCCTTAGTGTCAAACCTGAATGTCAAATGTGAAAAAGTCGAATTTCTTGTTTTCGAAATGTTACTTCCTGTGTCTTGGTTTTAATCATTTGTTTGATGTTATCAGGTTATGCTTTCGCTTCCTTGTCTATCTCCCAATGACTTGCGTGCGTTTGAAGAAGCTGCGGCGAAAACTCCTAGTCTTAAAGAACAGAGGCAGCTCATGAGGAGCTTGTTGTTGTTAGGTGCTGGGAATAATTTGAGAGCGCTTGCTGCTCAAAAAAATCAGAATGTTATCACCAATGTCACTGGTAAGCCGGCTTCGCTTCACTTCATACTTGCGAAATTAAAAGTTTCGCTTCTCTAATAACTTCGTTTTTGCCTTCAGCGAGAACGCGCGTAAACGCAAGCGTTTCGGAAACACAAGCAAATGAAGGGGAAACAATTGGATTGGCGAGTATTTTGTGACGTTGAGAAGCCATAGGAGTGTTCTTACAGTGACCAGAACGTTATCCAATATATAAATCGGAGTTATTTTGAGAATTGAGAGGTAATAATAATAGAGAAGCAGGTTTTGCTGTTGGTGTCATTACCTCAATTATTACATGACTTGTTAAGTTGATATGTAGAAACTAGAGATAACACAAAATTTAACCACACGGGAGAAGGAACCTTTCCCCAAAGCTTCCATGTCATAATCAAAGGTTTTCTGTAATATCGATTTTTTCTAGTATTCTATTAGTTAGACGAATACATATTTCCCCCTTTTCTCAGCTTATTTTGATATTATAATGTAATTTTCGAAAATACAAAGGTACCATTTTCTTCATTTCAGTTAGACAAAGACATTAATCTCTATAAAGTCCGAAAATATGTAAGATAAATAACTATGCGTGATGTAGTTGATCTGTTTTGGATATCACTATTTATAGATACTACTAATCAGTCTCGTTTGGCCGTTTGGGGTCCGTTGTATACTTGTATTATGGGGCAAGATTGATACGAACCGTAAGATCTCAGTGATGGGTGAATTCAGGAGGTTCGGGCTTGTGATAGAGTTCATATGATGGGCCTTAAGCCCATTATTAGCTTAGCTTATGGCATTCTAGAATAAGCTTAATTAGAGAAAGTGAATGTTGTCATAAAAAGTAACATCCTATATATATTAATTGAAGAGACACTCAAAGAATATGGCTTATAATCCTCCTAATTACTTACCTCACTGGATTATATATGATGCTTTATAAATTAATCATCCTCGTTTGGTTTTACAATCTCAAATCAAATGTAAAAAATCAATTGAATTTTGGAGCAAAGGGACAAGAAGCATTGATGTGTGGTGATACCACCACGTGAAGGGTGCACATGGCCGCCCAATAACCGGCTTACACGTCACCAAACCCCTCTCTATTCTCTAGGCACCCCCACTGAATGTATCCAAATCCATTGTTTCATTTGTTAAAAAACAAAACATGTAAAAAGACAAATTACTAAAGTATACTCCTCTGTTCCTAAATGTAGAATTTTTTACAAAAAAATTTTGTTCCAAATTAATAGAGTTTTTACAGTTTTCTATGCACTTTTACAAATTCCAAAACAAATATTGAAATACTATTGGTTAAACTTTATTGAAAACTGTAAATCGTAGAAATCAATGCGTTTTCTTAATTACCGTGCATTATCTTAAACATCTATTAATTAGGAACGGAAGGAGTATTTAACTTACGACAAAAAAAAAAAAAACTACAAGTATACTATTTAACTTTAAATAAATCAGTAAGAGACAAATATTAAAATTAGTGTAGGACCTACATAAGGATGAGGAAGACGTGACTCAGTACTCTCTTAGGCCGCCACTTGTTTTTCCCATTACACGGTATTGCTATTTCGAAATTACCAATTTACCCTCCATTCTGCCTATAAAGTACCATTTCCTCACTTTCTTCTCCATTAACACAACAACAACTTTAAATCAAAAGCTTAACTAAAAACAATCACTATATTAGAAACCATGAGTTATCTGAACAAGATTTGGATGGCAGCATCGTTCGTGGCTGTTCAAGGAAACGCTGATCACGGTGTCAAGTTAAAATCCGGTATCATTTCAGCTCACCGTCTCCAACGCCGACTTTCCTCCGTCGTAGATGAGATTCCGGCGGAAGAAAGACGGCGATCTTCTTCCTCTGATGATTCTTCTCTCCGTCAGGTCATGTACCTCAATTGCTGGAGCCAAGGCTAATTTGTGTGACTCGTGAGTCAAAGATGACGAGTTAAAAATTTGGGAATATGGAAGCGATGAGTTTGCGAGGAGTCATCCTGAGCCTCAGCCTTCTCGAGAAGAAATGATAGCGAGAATCGAGGAGTTTGCCGAGCGCATGAATCGAAGGAAGATACAAGCTGACCTGACCTGACCGGGGTTCAGATTTAGCAAGTTGCCGAAAAATCAAATGTTATTGTCTCTTCCTTGATGTTGCTACTTATCACTGTGTTTGTTTTCTTTCATCATGGTTTAAGTGATTGAATTTGATATTTTATTTCATATTAGAGTGCTCAACTTTAAGTGTTAATTTTTACCTAAGGTTTTGGTTGTCTATTTCAACTTATTTCATAAACAAGAGATCATTATGTCCAAGGTACTGATTGAACAACGTAACATGATCCATTTATGTATAACGATTTAGCCTTAATCTTGAACATTTGGTCGTGCGTCGAGGTTTCCACAACAACAATGTAACGCATTTCGTTATCGTTGCGCGTTCTTTGAAGACACTATCGCTTTACGATCCTGTTTCTCGATAAGAGGGTATGATTTATGTGCTCAACGCTCCTTCTTTGGAGTACTTGAATATCGAAGAATTAAAAGGTTATGAGTTATCTCTGGGTGAGAATGCGTTAGTTAAGGCAGATATCATAAATGTTTCTCGTATTGGCAATGAGATGGTTATGGGATCTCTCAAGTCAGCTAAACGTCTTTCCTTGGACTTGACATATTTGCAGGTAACTTTGCGCGCGATTTGACTTATATTTTGTTGTTTTTGTATGTTACTTACTAATAGGTGTCTCTATGAATATAGATTGCATTTCCTGGTGGAGTTATCTTGTATCAGCGGAGATGTATACACATAAAATGGAGTGGTGGAATTTACTTACGCTCATGCTTGATAGCTCTTCTAAACTACAAGTTCTTAAGCTCATTGATGATGTAAGACATTTCATTATTTAGCTTAGCTAGCTATGGTTAGTTTTAAAGCGCCTATTGGTGATATACATTGCATTTCTCTTGTTGTAGGGTTCGTCTCATAAGGATTATGACAAAAAATGTAAGGACATGTACAAGGGGAAATGGAATGAGCCAAAGGATGGCCATGAATGTTTGTTGTCCCATCTCGAGACATTGGTGTGGATAAGACACGATTGGAGGGATTTTATATCGGTTTTGGATTATGAATACGGTGCTAAAGGAGCATGGCTTATAATCCTCCATTCCTCCTAATTACTTACCTCACTGGATTATTATATATATGATGCTTTATAAATTTATCATCCTCGTTTGGTTTTACAATCTCAAATCAAATGTATGTTACAACAACAACAACAACAAAAAAAACAATTGAATTTTGGAGCAAACGGACAAGAAGTATTGATGTGTGGTGATACCACCGCGTGAAGGGTGCACATGACCGCCGAATAACCAGCTTACACGTCACCAAACCCCTCTCTATTCTCTAGGCACCCCTACTCATAATGTATCCAAATCCATTGTTTCATTTGTTAAAAAAAAACAAAATAGACAAAGAGACAAATTACTTACTAAAGTATATTTAACTTAAATAAATCAGTTAGTGCCAAATATTAAAATTAGTATAGGACCCACATAAGGATGAGGAAGACGTGACTCAGTACTCTCTTAGGCCGCCACTTGTTTTTTCCATTACACGGTATTGCTATATTCGAAATTACCAAATTACCCTCACCTCTGCCTATAAAATACCATACTTCTTCTTCTTCTTCTCCATTAACACAACAACTTGTTCAACTATAAACAATCACTAAGAAAGAACATGAGTTATTTAAACAAGATTTGGATGGCAGCATCGTTCGTGGCTGTTCAAGG
The DNA here is from genome assembly GCA_900128785.1 of Arabis alpina. NCBI lineage: Eukaryota > Viridiplantae > Streptophyta > Magnoliopsida > Brassicales > Brassicaceae > Arabis > Arabis alpina. The sequence continues at coordinate 2,417,338 of LT669790.1, read as the reverse complement.
AAACGCTGATCACGGTGTCAAGTTGAAATCCGGCATCATTTCAGCTCACCGTCTCCAACGCCGACTTTCCTCCGTCGTCGAAGGGATTCCGGCGGAAGAAAGACGGCGATCTTCTTCCTCTGATGACTCTTCTCTCCGCCAGGTCATGTACCTCAATTGCTGGAGCCAAGGCTAATTTGTGTGACTCGTGAGTCAAAGTCTCAAAGATGGCTCGTGAGTTAAAAAATTGTGTATAGTTTTGGTTAATTTTAGTCATCTCTGTAAATATTTAAGAGACTGTTATCAAAGAAAAGCATGTAAATCCTCTGTTTCGATAATCTGAAAACATGGTTGCTTTTTTTCCGTTCTGAAATGTTGATTGTGATTACCATTAAATTCAACTTTATCCAATTCTCCACTAATTAAATTCCCAAAAGATTCCAAACATCATTATCCAATGGGACAGTGACAGAGACTCCATAATTTTTTGTTTTATTTTGTGGTTGCCATAATTGAGGTAGGTCCATATACCAATGAATAATTTACGTATTTTGTTTATGAGATAATTTGGCTAACTAATAACCGGACCATTAATAAACAATATAAGCCATGCTAATGTTGTAATTGAGCAAGAAACTAGAGATAACACAATACTTGCACACACGAGACAGGAATCTTTCTCAGCTTATTTTGATGTTAAACTGTAATTTTCAAAAAATACAAGTTTACTCCATTTAAATTTATTTATTTGACTCCATTTCAGTTGGACAAAAACATTGATCTCTATAAGACCCGTTATAGTCCGAAAATATGTAAGATAATCCAAACCAAACTATGCATAATGTATTTGATATGTTTTGGATATCACTATTTATAGATCCTAATCTAAAAAAAATTAAAAAGGCGAACCAAAATCCAACACCCCTAGATCCTAATCAGTCTTTTGGATGCCTTGAATATGGGGCTAGATTGATATGTGTAAGAAGAGATGCAGAGAGTACAATTATATACAAGAGCTTAGAATAAGCTAATTAGAGAACGTGAATATGGAGTCATAAAACGTAATATTCATTGTCTCATTAACAATACGAACCATAATATCTCAGTGATAGGTGAATTCAGGAGGTGTTGGTCAAGTGCTTAGGGATGGATGGTGGTAAGAAAAATAGGAAACATAGTTGTCCTTATATCAACAGAAAAATATACGAGATGGTGGATGATCCTGCAACGGATTCAATAATCTCGTGAGGCGAAAGCGGGAAGAGTTTCATCGTTTGGAATGAATCTGAGTTTCTTAGAAATGTTCTTCCAAAACATACACAATATAATGACATGGGAGCATTCCTACGCCGGATTCGATCCGTGGAATATAAGAAGATTGAGGAGTCTCAGCATTGGGAATATGGAAGCGATGAGTTTGTGAGAGGTCAACCTGAAGAAACGAGAGCGCGAATCGAGGAGCTTGCCGAGGCCTGAAGAGCCTCAAGGAAGAATATTTAGGAAGTTGCTACTTATCACCAGTGTCTTTGTGTTTCTTTTCAGCTTGGTTTCTCTTCTTTGTATCGAACTCGAACCCTTTATGTGATTGAATTTGATTCTCTATTTCAACTTATGGTATCTAAAAGAGATCATTATGACATGATCCATTTGTGATCAGTGACCACACAGCCAGATTACGGTATGTAGTTGCTCGGTGTTCATTATCTACCGTTGTTAACGTTCATAAGCAGAGAATTGGGTAACAATGGCTTCCTAGTTGAAATTCAAGTTAGTATAATGAACTATGTAATGTTTATATATTCTCTAGTTGCAATTTATAGAGAAAATGTTTAGTCGATACGTGTTTGATCTTTTGTACCAATGAACAAAGCTACTTCTTATTATAATGATACCGCAATGTTGTATGAACATGCAGCGTGGAGACCTCAAACACTAATCGTGTCTTGCCTATCAACAGGTGCAACGCATTGCCAAAGGGAACAATAAGGCGAGATATCTGCCGGATTTAATCCCAACGTAGAAATGTTTCGGCCAAACTCCTGGTAAAGATGTTTTAAACCGATGACGATACTTCTTTCTAAAAGTACTATTTTCAATGAAAGATGATGAGGAGGGTTTGGTTACCTGAAGATCAAGGAACAACTGCATACACATCTTGTCCTTTTGAGATACATTCTGGTCAGATACACCTGATGCTGCACCTGCTCGTTTCTGTGCATTTTGTCGGAATTTCTGAAGAACTGTCTCTTTATTTGTCGCCTGTAACATAAAGTACTCACCAACCATTTCTTGATCTTTATAGTAATCAATAATCCTCATAAAGCGTTTAAAACAAAAATACTTACCTCGCTAACAAGTTCAGCAGCTAATTCATAATACCGCCTGGCAATTTCAGTGACAGTGCCAAGCAATAACTCATCCCTTGTTTCGTGGGTCAAGTAATGTCTCGCCTTATCTCCCTCCAGAAAGGCCTATTCATAGGAAAAATGCAATAGTCCACACTTCAGAATTCGTCAGTCGAGTAACTATGAACTTAAAACCGCAACCCCAAAGCTAAATAAATACCTTTAGAGGACGCAGTAGTCCAACGACGTATGGTGAGTGTCTAACAGGCAGTGGTTTATTACTCATCACAAATGTTGAGGCTATTCCCTGCACATGCCTTAGGTCCTATAGGACAGAAGAAACCATTTACCATTAGAGACTTGAATAAGTACTCAACACTGTTCTTGCAGGTGCTCACCATCAAACAAATCTTGAAGTGCATAAATTAAATAATGAGCCTAATGTTTTCTCCATGGCTTTACCTCAACAGATTTTTTAACAATGACTTCTATTATTGTCTCGGTAACTAAAGGTAGGAGGTTCTCTAACGATTCTCCACCCTGTAACATGCCCTTCCTCACCCCATCCAGAACTTCAGAGGAGCATGAAGATAAATACTGTGATATATATCCAACGCAATCGCCACGAACTTCTGAGACTAGACAGTTTACATCATGTATAACCTGCAAGGAAGGTAACCTGTAAATATTCCGATAAAATCAAACGATCAACCATATGGTCTATGTAACCAGATTTCATGTATTTTGTCCCTCTATTTTAAAAATTTAAGTTCACAACAAAATAAGTAATGAAAACAGTTATTAAGCTAACAGCAGCTGAATAACTAAACACAAAGTTGCAGAAATTCCAAAAAGTCCAAAATAAGAGGAACTGAGAAACAATCCACACAAAGAGGGACTTACATATACAAAATCTTCTGCAGTGGCTGAAACTGCCCATTCACATCCAGGATAGGTAATAGCACGTCCTATAGGTAACTCAGTAATTTGAATCATTTTGTTATCAACATCCTCCTCACACACACCAGTGACTGTGTATATAGACACGCTTTCACTAGGCGCAGTTTCCTCAATAGTTCCTTTAAAACCTCTATACCAAGGCTTCATAGGCACCATGCTTTCACCATTAAGTAGACGCCTCACATTGGCAACAATATCTCTCGGGTTATAGCATGGTACAAAAGAACTCAACACAGTTCCATTTCTTTCACAGCCATTAACAAGCACTGATGGAATAATTGGCATGTACCTAACACAAAAATTGACATATTATTATCAAGTAAAAGTAAAACTAGTCTTACAAAAAATGGGCAAATCAAGAATGAGAATATTACCAAGTAATCAAGTAAAACATCATCATCTTTGGGAAACAAGACCCTTGTTACAGGAGAGAGCTTAGTGTAAAGATGGTGTGCTTTGGCTGCATTTTTTCCACCCTAAATTGGACAAAAATAATAAGTACGAGAGCATATTACATAGAAAAAAATCCGACAAGAGTTGCTATATACTTACCATACTCCGTGTAACAAATTGACCCGATGGTTCAAACAGATTGATATTGTTGCTACCAACGTAATCCTGAGCCATACCGATGAGTGTTTTGGTAAGCCTCCTTAGGTCGTGGCGATAAGCTGAGTGGACTGATGCATCATAAGCGAAATCAGTAACAATGGCTTCCTCGTCGAAGTTTATCTTGAATGCAGAGAAAAGTAGCTTTCTCTGGTCCACATTTAGACCATCGATCATTGACGGAATTGAATATTTCGCCGCCATGGAGAGGACAAAGATCATTCACTTCTTTTTTCACCAAAGCAAAAAGTTGCCGAGAAACTAAGGATCACTCTCCAATGTTTTTATGGGGCAAACGTTACGTGTAATTAAGAAGAGATGCATCTTTATGATTTCCATATCAACAGAGAGTACAATTACAGAAAGTGAATATTGAGTCATAAAAACGTGAATATTCATTCTATCATTTACAAAATTACAATACGAACCATAATACTCACTAGTCACTAGGGATCACTCTCCGATGAAAAAGATGAAACTTTTTAACATGCTGGGCCCATTTCAAAGGTACATCTCTGTGTGGAATGCTTGCCGAATCCAAGTTATAGAGCTGAACTGCGTGTCGGCTTGTTCAATCCAACCAAACCGGATGCTCTATAATTTGGTTCGTACTGATTGTCTTGGTGAGTTTGAATATTTCGAGCAAGCCCTCTTGCTTAGCCAGAATCATGTTCTCTTCACTCAATTCGAAACTGAAGTCCACATATTCAAAGCCATAATTCCGGATGGGTTTGCTAAATTAATAAATAACTGTTTTTATTCATTAATAACTATTTACTGTATTTCGTAGTTTTTACCCCTTTTTATTATGGAACATATACAAACTTTTAGGACATTTTATTCGTGGACCAGCACTGAAATTTGGAAATCCTAGTGTTTCCAAAACTAAGAGGGGGTTATTGGTTTATGGATTTTAATGGATTTGGAAATTCAAATAAAATCTAGTGTTATTGGTTCTATGATTTTAAAATCGATATTAAAATCCGGTGTTATTGGTTCTATGATTTATAAATCCTAATTAAAACCACGTGTTATTCAATCATACGGATTTACTTATAGATTTGATTTCACTTAGGATTTTAATGGATTTGAAAGGATTTCATGTCAAAAATACAAATGATTAAATCCGAGGGAAAACCTTCGGATTTACAAATATTTCTAAATCTTATAAGATTTATAAATCAAATAACACATACTTATAAATCCACAAAACAACTAAAATAATCAAACCAATAAATAAAACACCATCAAACAAAATAATAGAAAAATTGTGTCACGTATGTACTTTTCGTCTCTTCTTCATCATCTTGTGTATGTTTTTCTTGCTTTTTTGTTTTTATAGGCTTGTTCATTTTTTCTTGCTATTCACGTGATCAATTTCTCTGTGATTCTTCACAATAAGGATTTTAGTGAATATAATGCGAAATCATATACTAATCATCGTAAATAATATATATAAAGATACAAATGTGTATGTGTTAGTGTTCGTTTTTGATGGGTTAAGTTTTATTTGTTAAAAGTATACACAAACATGAATTCAAAAAATACGGGAGAACAAGAAATCCTTGAAGAACGAGAAAGACATATCACATGAAAATAATGAGTTAGATGTTGATATTACTTTATTGGTTAGTCAATGAAATCCATTTAGTTGATTTGTAAATCCATTTTATTTGATTTTGAAATCCACGTTATCTATTATTATGGATTTTAAAATCCATGGATTCATCTCAGATTTCTAAAATCCAAATGGATTTTAAAATCCATTAAAATACACAAACCAATAACCCCCTCTAAAAAGATCAGCTTGGTCTGTAAAATAAATAAAATTAGAGATATTTACATGTAGACATATTTTTTCACAAACTTATTACAAGTAAAGATACTTTAAACTGATGCTATACTTTTTCTCTTGTTTTTTACTCTATTACCTTTTAACTATAATTTACTTAGTTATCTATTTAGAAATACATAAATCAACTTTATCTCTCGATTATTTTATTTCTCACTTTTACTTTTGCCTTCACCGCCAAAACTGAATCAAAGATTACCGACGATATATGTAGCAATCTGAATCAAAAAGCGAAGGAAGAAGCGTTTACCTGCTCGCCGCCACTGACCAAGCCATTGTCAGACCAAACGGAAACTACGAGACAAAGTAGAAGGGAAACCATCGACAACTTCTCTTGGTCACCGTCGTAGTCTTCATCACATCTCCGTCAACCACCACTTTTTCCATCTTTATCCTCTTTGATTTTCGATAACATCAACTCAATTCGATCCTTCTTCTCAATAACTCTCTCATCTCCGAGCTCTTTTGTAAACGCATCTTGTTCTTAGTGTAGTGACGCAATGGCCGCTACTATCGGGATCTTCAAGAAAAGAATTTTCTACTACTCTGGCTCAATTCGATCCCAATCGAAGTAATTCTCTATTTTTTCTTGTTTTTTGCAACAACAATTTATTTATAAGGTTGAAATTTACTAAGCTTTATTTGTCTTCTTTTTGATAGCTAATTCTTAGAGCTTCATTGTTACATGATCTATTTTATCTCTTATTGTTACATAGAAATTTCATCTTGTTGTAGACAAATGTTGGTTCTATGGGTTACGTTTTCTTCTTTCATAAGATGGACATGTTGATTTTGGCTATGGAGGCTCTATGTGATACACACCAAATACTTTCTCGATAACTATTATACTGAAAATGATTCGTCTACATGGACGGTAGTTGATGGTCAATGTTTATAATTGAAAGCTATATTGTTGTGGTTGTGTACGATTCCAAGTTTGTAACCTCTTTGCTTAAGTTTTTGTAAGAATATAATGGACAATTTTACACGGACATGTTTGTGTGAACACTATAGATTGTTATCCACGAGATTCTATCCATTCATATACGTATATTGATCCCTATTAATTAGTAGGAAATTTTGTGTCTTGCAGGATAATATGGACTGATTTTACTTGCATTAAACAAAGTGTCACATATTTCATGGTAAGAGAGACGAAGATGGTATAAGTGAAGGCGGTGGAGAAAGATAGAAGCTACATGCGACAACAAGCATATATTCGTAAATCGTTGTCGAGCCACTGCCAATGATGCAAAGCCTTTTGTTGCAACTTTTAAACTGCTCACGATGGGAAAAGAAGAAAACACAATTGTTCGGTATATTTTAGAGATATATGCTTGATTGTAGTATCTTGAATTATCTTTTGAACGTTGGTTTTGATTGGAGCAATTCCTCTGTTTGTAAATTTCTGGGTTATCATTTTAAGTGAGATATAATTGCTTTACATGTTTTTGGATTGGCTTTGTTCTCGTAAGTTTCGTTTCATTTCGTTGGATCGATATGTTCTAGTTCATTTGATGACTTTTTTATATATATTGTTTTTGTTTGTTTGTGATTGCTCTTGAATCTCAATTCATTCTCTAACATTGCCAGGCTTTGATAGTTTGATGATTGTTTATCATACATGAAATGGATCTTGTTGGATAATAATTTATGGATGAATTGATATGGATGGTGATGTGTGGATGAGCTATACTTTGTCCACTTAACATCGAACATCTATGTATTACAAAAAATTGTATGCTCAAAATTGGAAAATAATCATATGATTACTTCTCTGTGGTTGATATATCTTCTCTCTATGTCGAGTTATTTGGCCAAAGGGTTGAACCATACATCAAATCGCGATAACCCAATTATCTTTAGTAAATAACGAAGTCAAACTTTGTCCATAGAAAGAAGAAGAGGGTAACTCAGAAATTTATTTCACGTTTGATTTACATATTTTTGTTTTTAAAACACCAAAGGTTGATTGAATTAGGGTTCTTTTGAGTTTAATTGATTCCACATGACCCAAAAAAGAGTATACCTTTCTAAAAAAAAAAGAACCAGATGATGTCAAAGAAAGAAGACGAGAAATAGATGAAGAAGAAAACAAAAGCGTACATTTTTTTAGTTTCCATTGACTACACCTTTTAATGTTTTAATCTCAACCATTTATCTCTAACTTTTATTTTGTCAATCAACGACCCAGATTTCGAAGCCCTAACTAAATATACATTTACACCCGTGTTTCTCCTCTTGTTGCTGAGGGCGTTTTGGTCCAAAAAAATACAAAGCAAGCAAAAACGTCCAAGTAGTACACCATCCTCTTAAAGCACTTGTTTTGAAAGAAATTTTTCACAAAGTAACTTTAAACGTAAGAAACCCATAAAATTATACGAAAACAAAGCTACAAAAAAGAACCATATGACATTGACAAGGCATCAAAATAAAGCTGTAAATTCATGAGATCTCTGTTGAACACAGACCAAATGAATTATTGAATTTTGTCACTTTCTAGGTGCAACACCATCAAAAATTCAATTATTGTAACATAGTTTTGTTTTTTTTCTTACTAAATAATTTCACCCATAGATTAAAAAAAAACAAATACACATGTTCATAACATTTATACACCGAAAATTCACAATAAAACAAAACAAGAAAATAACATTTTGTTTTCCCATCAGATAATCGTTATCACTTATCAAATACAATTGTCATTTTTGTCAGGTGGTTTATTTGTCTACGACGAGGTCCACAGTAACTCAAAACACCTAATCTAGAGTTATCTAAAGTAACGTCTATAAAGCCGCCAAATCGATTAACCTTACTTTTTGCGTTACGAATCTTAAACCGTCTCTCTACACCGTACACGTGTCACACTCTCTCTCTCTATTTCCAGAAAATTCGACTTCCCGTTTCGTTTTCTCAGTCACCGTGAAACTTGTTTCTCCGAGAGAATCGAATCGAATCGAGACTCTTCTCGTTTTACACGCAAGTTTTAGCTTCGAAGCTTTTGTGATATTCTTAACCTTGATCTTCCTCTTGTGTAATCATTTTTCTCGGATTTTTGTTTTCGCTTCTGCAAATCGGAGAATTTTGTTTTTGGAAGTGATAAATTTCCTCGAAATCGCTTCAGGTTAGCGAATTCGGATCCACTCGTTGTGTAATTTTTCTTGTTTTCGCCGAGGTTGTGTTTAATTGGTATGGAAAAAGAGGGAAACAAGACCTAATATGATTAGCATGCTCAAATAGGAATTACAAAAGAATTAGGAAGTGTATGATGTTACGTTACCATTCATAGATTTGTTCCTTTTTTGGTGTAGTAAACAGATTCAGATTTGGTATTACCTTTTGGATCCTTATGCGTTTTTTTATAATGTTGTTGTGTGTGTTTGATCTGACTTCAATGGTTTCTATAAGCAGAAGATTTTGTGTCCCCAGTAGTTATTGATGTTGAAAGAGCCTTTTTCAAGGAAATTTGATTTCTGAGATTTTGTTTGGTGGTATAATACAGGGAGTTATTGGAATGGAGGGTCCAGAAAGATGAGAGACTATTAATGCGTAGATATTCTTTGTTGTCTGAATAGTTTGTGGAGATAATCGAAAAAGGGAAAAAGAAAGTGGTTCAAGAAGATTATTACAATGTTGGCTTCTCATTACGGCTCTTTAGCGTCTAAAATGTTTTCGGTGTCTACTTCGGATCACGCTTCTGTGGTTTCACTGAATCTCTTTGTTGCTCTACTTTGTGCTTGTATTGTGATTGGACATCTTTTGGAGGAGAATCGATGGATGAACGAATCCATCACAGCTTTATTGATTGTAAGTTCACTTGAATTGTCCATTCTTTGGGGTAGAATGGTTAACTCACGGATAGCTTTTACATTTTTGATATTATCATAACAATGTTTTCATCTTTAGTGACTTCTTAGTAATTTGGTTGCAGGGGCTTGCCACTGGTGTCGTCATTTTGTTGATTAGTAGAGGGAAAAACTCACATCTGTTGGTTTTCAGTGAAGATCTTTTCTTTATATATCTTTTGCCACCCATAATATTCAATGCAGGGTAAGTTTTTACGTCCAGTTTGATCATTTGCTTCTTGTCTGTGATGATAGTTCTATATTTTTGATCAAAGTGCTCCATTTGATAAATCTTTTGTTGTAGTAGTGGGTTTGATTGTGTACTATGAAGGGAAAATGCCCAGTAGAGTTAAAAAAATCCTTTTATTATCAGAGATCTTACTGAAAAACGTTACATTAAACTAGTTCAATAATATGCATTATTGCTGATTCTATGCATATGCTTTAATATATCAGCTTTGGAAGTACTTTTGATTGTGACTGCAGAATAGGACGAGGGCATAATGTTTCTTATCAATTTTAGTTTGATTTATCTACCTGTAAATAAAGGTGGTCCTATTATGTCTTTGTCATAAATGCAGACATGGCTCAGATTTTTTTTGTTAACATTGTTTTTCAGATCTTTCTCTGACCCATAATTATTTGTTTGTCGGTGTCTTTAGGTTTCAAGTGAAAAAGAAGCAGTTTTTCCGCAATTTTGTGACTATTATGCTTTTTGGCGCCATTGGGACTGTAATATCTTGTACCGTGATATCTCTAGGTACCTTACTTTTGTAATTGAATCTGTTGAAAGCTTATTACGATTAGTAACTGTGGATCATTAATATTCTTGTGGTGTTTGAAACAGGTGCAGTTCAGTTCTTTAAGAAATTAGACATTGGGACCTTTGACTTAGGAGATTATCTTGGTAATGCATTAACTATTTTTCCTTATGTTCCTGTTGCTTTGCTTTATCGATTTAGTGCTAGAACACTTAATTTCTTTTGTGTTTATTTTTCAGCAATCGGTGCTATATTTGCTGCAACCGATTCTGTTTGCACACTGCAGGTAATGTGTTTCTCCGATTAGCAGAAGTACCAACCGCCCCAGAAACATTGTGCAATAATTGATATGGTGATACAGGTTCTCAATCAAGATGAAACACCTTTGCTTTACAGTCTTGTATTTGGAGAGGGTGTTGTGAATGATGCCACATCTGTTGTGATCTTCAATGCAATTCAGAGCTTTGACCTCACCCACCTTAACCATGAAGCAGCTTTTCTTTTTCTTGGAAACTTCTTGTATCTGTTTCTCTTGAGCACCTTGCTTGGTGTAGCAGTAAGTTCCGTTTCTTCTCTCTGCTGCCGCCAGTTTACACGTTCATGTGTTAATTCCTTCATTATTCATCTTGCAGACTGGTTTGATCAGTGCATATGTTATCAAGAAGCTATATTTTGGAAGGTACATTAGGCTATATGTCACTTTCTATAAGCATGTTCTGTTGTGTGTACTAAACTAGATGCGTCTTTACATGGCATGTCTCAGGCACTCGACTGATCGAGAGGTTGCCCTTATGATGCTGATGGCATATCTTTCATACATGCTTGCTGAGGTTAGATTCTGTGAAGCCTTATACCATTTTCACATTGTTGTTTAGGCATGTAAACATTCAATTTGCGTCCGAGGAATACATTTGTTGATGTTATTTACTTTGGTTTGCAGCTATTTTCCTTGAGTGGTATTCTCACTGTATTTTTCTGTGGGATTGTAATGTCCCATTACACCTGGCACAACGTAACTGAGAGCTCAAGAATAACTACCAAGTAATGCAGTCTCCAGTTCTCCATCTTTCGCTTGATTACAAACTCGATTTTAAACGTATTCATCCTCGATGCTGATATTCTATGCATTTACAATGATACAGGCATACCTTTGCTACTTTGTCGTTTGTAGCTGAAACTTTTATTTTCCTATACGTTGGAATGGATGCATTGGACATAGAGAAGTGGAGATTCGTTAGTGACAGGTACGGTTACTCAGTAGAACAGAGAACAATAAACTCTCTTCTCATCTCTTTTCATGTTTCCTTGTTCCTTGGCTATATGTTTGTTCTCTGAATTGTTTCCATTGTTTGGTTTTGGTTTTGAACAGCCCTGGGACATCGGTTGCCGTAAGTTCAATTCTGATGGGTCTAGTCATGCTTGGAAGAGCAGCTTTCGTGTTTCCTCTTTCCTTCTTATCAAACTTATCCAAGAAAAACCAGAGCGAGAAAATCACTATCAAGCAGCAAGTAAGAGAAAAACTTGTCTATTGGATTCAAATTTTCTGTGGAGTGTTGATTGCTCATATACCTAACTTCTTTGCCTTCTGTCTATAGGTTGTGATTTGGTGGGCTGGTCTAATGAGAGGTGCTGTATCTATGGCTCTTGCCTACAATAAGGTAAACTGAAAGCTTAATGAATAGTAATTAGCAACATGGAGAATATTTATCAGATCTCTTAACTTAATTTCTCTGTGTTCTCTAATGCAGTTTACAAGATCAGGGCACACTGAATTGCGCGGGAATGCAATCATGATTACCAGTACTATAACCGTTTGTCTTTTTAGCACCATGGTAAGAATTCTTTTCTTTTTCAGGTCCCTTGTTCGTTTGTATCATTATTCCAATATTTTTGTGATCGCTAACACCGATTTTGGATGATCTGATACTGGACATTTGACATATTTTTTGTTTCTGTGGGTTTCAGGTGTTTGGTATGCTGACCAAACCGCTGATTAGATACCTACTGCCACATCAAAAAATGACCACCAGCATGTTATCAGACGATAACACTCCAAAGTCAATCCACATTCCGCTCCTAGATGGCGAGCAACAAGATTCCTTTGTCGAGTTCTCTGGGACTCACCATGACGTGCCAAGACCAGATAGCATTCGCGGTTTCCTCATGCGTCCCACACGGACAGTCCACCATTACTGGAGACGGTTTGATGATGCCTTCATGCGTCCTGTGTTTGGTGGTCGAGGTTTCGTTCCCTTTGTCCCTGGTTCTCCAACAGAGAGAAGCACCCATGATCTCACAAAACCTTTAGAAAGTTTATAGAAAACTTCTCAAAAACAAAAAACAAAAAACCAAAAACTTCTTCCCCCTTACGGTCACTGCTAGTGATGTAAAGGTATTTTTGGTTCTTCAAATTTATATATTTTCGTGTAAATTTATAAATTTTGTATGGATGAAGAAGCTTCTTACATATTGAGAGACGTGTGGGGTTTATGTAAAATTTGGTTCATGTGTTTGTTGTTGTTAGTTAGGAACTTGACTTGTTTGCTTCTTCTATTAGTATCTGGTAGTAGTTGGTGAGTTATGGTTACTGTTTGGTTCATTTTGGTCAATGGAATCAAAACCTTTTTATCAAAATTGAGATCTGTAAATCTAAATGTGAATGGTATGTTTTGGTTGGGACTGGTTTGAAATGGTACACTTCGAGAACCGTAAAGGTAAAAAACCACCGAATTTATTAGGGTATAAAATCCGGTTATTGATACACTAGAATCGTACATGTCAATGGGCTTAGTAATAGCATAGTTAGGCCCATATTGTTATTAACGACGTCGTTTTGGAGTGTAGCAAGCTTATAAATGAAACCAGCTACCTTAACACAACACGCTCTTTGTACACTCCGCCATCTCTGTCCCTTCTTCTTCTCTCTTTCTCGAGCAGATCTCTCGTGATTAACGACAATGGCAACAAGTTTCAGCTCCTCTGTCTCCATGCAAACCACTTCTCTGGTAAATCAAATCTTCTTCTTACAATTATAACTTTGTTTTCCGAGATCGCTTTGTTTGTATTGATCTTAGATCGTTTTGCTTCCGATTCAGATGTTTGTTCTTATTACCGTGTTAATCTCTAGACGCATGTTAATTAGGTGTAGATTAGAAGAGTTTGGCTTTACGAATCGTTAATTTTCATTTTGTTTCTCTGGTTTAATTTGAATTTTTGTGTTCTTTGTTTGGTGATCAGTACGTTTGGATTTATAATCTGTTGTGGCTGTATTTTCGATCTGGAAGAAGAGATTATTGTTGTAATAAATATGTACTTTTGGTTGTTGTTTGATTTAAAGTTTATGAAAATTACAGAACAAAGTCATGACTTTAGTTTGATCTTCTCATTGCATGCACTGGTCTGATTTGAATCATAATGTTTGTATTAACAGGCTACATCGAGGCCAGCTTTGATTTCAAACCATGGAAGGACTAATCTCTCCTTCAACATGCGCCGTTCAATCCCCAATCGTCTCTCGGTTACTTGCGCGGTATGTTGATTATCTCAGCACTTTCTCGAATTTGTTGATCTATTGGCTCTCAAAGTTCTAAATGACAAGACTTGTTTCTTTGTATTTGGTCTATAGGTTAAACCAGACACAGTGGAGAAAGTGTCTGCGATAGTGAGGAAGCAACTTTCACTTGCAAAGGATCAAAAAGTGGTTGCAGAAACCAAGTTTTCCGATCTTGGAGCCGATTCTCTCGACACGGTAACATTCATCAGTCCACTCTCGCTGTAATTAGCAACACAAGTTGTAGAGTTTTAGTAGTGATTAATCTGAGTGTGTGTTGCAGGTTGAGATAGTGATGGGTTTAGAAGAAGAGTTTGGTATCACAATGGCAGAGGAGAGAGCTCAGAAGATTGCAACAGTTGAGCAAGCTGCTGAACTCATTGAAGAGCTCATGAATGAGAAGAAGTGATTTAGTATTTCATAATTATCCTTAAAACTTAAAAAAAACTTGAGTTTGTTTTCATTATGATGTTTCATATTTCTGTCACTTTCTTAGTTGTTGTGTCAAGTGAGTCTCTGTCTTTGTCCCAATGGTTTTAAGTATCTGTATTCACGGATTTTCATTTGTCATTTGGTGCTAGAAAACTCAAAATAAAATTGAATGATTATCATTTACATATTAAATGCTTTTCTTTATAATATCGAAATGCCAAATGCATACGAGAGAGAAGAATATGTTTATATCATAATGTACAAAGAGTCTCCATAGTCTTTGATATAGATCCTAAAAGGAAGTGACAATAGCTTGATTTCAAACAAACACTATTCACTTTGTATCTACAGACTGAGAAGACCCTAGGGGTATCATTCCCAATCAGAGTCGAAGAATCCAGCGTCTTTCATCTCTGAATAGTAGACATTCTCCAAGTTCAGATCTTCCTCCTGCACCAAACCAAAGTGAATTTCAGTACCAAATCATGTCATCATCCAACTATAACACGCCTAGGGAGTGTTTTGGTAATATTCATGGTGAACTAGTTATGGTGATAGTGCTCTAGTTATGGTGATGGTGCTATAAATAGAGAGAAAGAGAGAAAGCGAGAGAGGAGTGTTGAGAGGAGACATTTACCTGGAAAAAGTCTGCAAGAAAAGTAACATACAAAAGAGGAAGATAGAAGGCGTGGTAACAAACACTCGTGATCCCATACAACCTGCAAACGTTTCAATATTCATTTCTAGCGTTACGAAACGGCATTACTCTTTTGATTGTGAGCTTTTAAGACAAGGGTTTACCATAATCCAAAATGAGCGCCATTTGCTGCAAGAGCACATGCGAATAGGGAGAGTCCATTTAAGGCGAGCATGACAGTTATGTACTTGTAGAATGCAGGTCTTGCTGTGAATACGAAAAACATGGGACGACAATGAGTGATAGAATCCAGTGAACAACTATTAGCTTAATTCACAAGAAAGGAGGCTGGAAGTGATCTATGTAATTACCGGGTAATCTTTCTCTCCACTTGGAATTGTACATGAAGAATATCATCCCATAAATGCCTGCAAGCAAGAGCTTGTGGATGACCCATAAGCCCCATTTGACCTTTTGTATGTGTTCATTGTCTTCGATAAACAATGGTACTCCAAATCCAAAGAGATAAATTGCCTGGAGGATAAAAGTGATGGTAAAAGAGTAAGCACAAAATACAAGTTTGTGTATATCTACTGTAGTAGAGACATGATCTGAAAATTTGCAGAACTAAGCTTAGGGATATATCATGTCAATATACCTAACTGAAGTAATCTATATCTATCTTTCAGAAAGTATATGAGTTAATAAAGTAGTAACATCAAACAGTTATGAACACAAATAGTACCTTGAGAAGGAAATCAAGACCTATAACAAGCCCCGAGATAAGGAAAGTTCGTGTTAATGCTTCAGCGCCACTTGCATAGTTTCCTTGGAAGAGAAAGGCTACCAAGCTTACTTCAAGAAACAACGTTCCAGATGTTGTGAACAAAGTCAATAGATTCCAAATTACTTCTTTCCCTGGAGTACATTCCCATGCCTAAAAAAACACAAGAAAAGTCAATCAAAACACAATTTGAAAACAGAGTAACTTACACACATGAACCTAAACGAAAAGAACTAAATCTAGAGTAAGCACATAAGAATTCCTCTTAGGCAGTATCTTTGCATAACCAGCAAATCAACAATCACAGCTAACACAAGATCCATAATCTTTACCGATCCTAAAACAGTCTAAAAAGCTTGTTTCTTCAATCCAAGTTCTAATCTTTCACACACAACATAGTATGATATAACTGGGAAATGAATCCAATCCAAGAAACAAGAAACGAACCTGAAGGCAACACCAAGCAAGATTGAGTAAGCTAACAAGCCAAAGACAACCATAATAAGCAATCATAATATAAGATCTCCGATTCGACAACTTTGACAAGCTCTTCTTCGCTTCGTACGCTAAGTAAGCAACGAATAGCATCGATGCTAAAACTAGAACCATATTATGCACAAACCCATGACACTTCCCAACCCATCCTCCGATAAAACCTCCTTTAGCCGTCGAATTAGGGCTTAGCCGTGAAATCGAGAACGGTGACTCCGCGATCTCGCCAAGAACTCGCATTTCCTCAAATTGTACGAATCAAAAACCCAATTTTGAATACAAATCCCTAAATTCCAATTCCAAGAAACGAAGATTATGATCGTGTATAATCTCTCTCTCTATATCGACCAAATCCATACAGTGAGGCAAACATTAGTAATTATATAAAAGTTACAGGTCCAATTTGTAATACAATATACAATATTGGGGTAGAAAGTTAACAAATTAATAAATGAAGGTACTATCGGTAAATACAAGACAATATCGGGGAGAAAGGTTAACAAATTAGTAGATTAAGGTACTTTCGGTAAATATAGTATAATATTGGGGAGGAAAACATAAATAAGTAAACATGAAGAAACCTGTCTCCAAATCCGACCGTTGAAAAACCGCGAAACGACCGGATCGTTTACAGAGAAAAATTCGGTCTCATAAATGGCGAATTTTTCTGTTCGATTTCAAGAATTGAAACTTTCGTTGAATCTAATTTCGTTGAAACGATCGTGCCCAGATTTTGATTTTGAAAATTCGAGATGGGTTTGTAGGAAACAGAGATAATTATTGGTAAAGTTTTGATTTTTATGTTGATTTTAGTTTTATTGATGTGATTAATATCAACCCTTGTGTGTATTTGTGTTGTGTGTGTTTGTGTAGTCGATAATGAGAAACACGAGACCTGTACATGTAAGGAATAAGAGTACGGATCCTTCTTCACCGATGATGAATTCTCCATTGATGCATAGACGGTCAGGATCAAATGCTGGACCAGCTTCAAATGCTAAGAAAGCTCAGACAAAAGCAGCTGCTCAAAGACTAGCTGCTGTAATGTCAAACCAAACAGGTGATGAAGAAGACAGTGATGACGACCTTTCTTTTGACTATAATGCTTCTGGAACTGGAAGTATCGGTCTCGCTGCTGGAAGATCTCATCCTTCTCGCTCTCCTGTGGTATTAGAACAATCACTTTAAATGCAATGTTGGTCTCTGTGTAAGATTTTTGATGTCATAGTGTGTGTTTTGTGAATGTGTTAGATTAAGAATCCTATTGGAAGGAGACCACAGATGGTAACTCCACAGTTAGCTGATGAGGATAATGAAGACGATGATTTCTCGGTTGATGTATCGAGTAGTAGTAGTAGACCGAGTATTGGACTTCCTGGTGGAAGAGGAATAAGACCTCAGTCTCCTGTGATGGTGAGTGCCTATTAATAAGTTGTGTTGCGTTTAACTTTTCATATGTTGATTCCGTTTTGTTGCAGACTAGAATTGTACCTCCGAGGCGTACACAACCAACGAATGAGGAAACTAAGAACGACGATGATGATGATGTTGTTTCGGTAGATTATAATACAATTGGTAGACCGAGTATTGGACTTGGAAGTGGGAGGGCAATGCGGCCACAAACTTCTATGGTATATTGAACAATACTTGAAACTTGCTATTTGTAGGTTTTGTAATTTTCTTGTAAGTTTAAGCGTTTATTTGGAAAGTACAGAACAAAAGCCAACCACAAGGGCGCCCATTAATGGCAGTTCCTCAGCCAACTGATGATGATGAAGATGACGATGTTCCGTATGCTTATACAAGCGGCATTCCAAGTGTAGGACTTGCTGGTGGAAGGGGAGCCCGGTCACGTTCTCCTTTGGTAATTTATGAAATCCTTGCTTCTTTGTACTATGTTTTAGATGTGTTTGTCTTTAGTAATTGCGCATTAAACTTGGCCTTTCATTTTCTGTGTACTATATAGACCAAAAACCCTCCATTGAGGCATCCACAAGCAATAGCTCAGCCATCAGCTAGTGGAGACAGTGATGCTGATAATGATGAGCCGTATACTAGTGTCATGCCGAGCATAGGACTTGCAGGTGGACGCTCAATGAGACCTCGCACTCCTTTGGTAAATTTAGTTTATAGCTATTCTGGTTTTCTTGCTCTCTCAATATGCAACTTGGTTTTGATACTGAGTGAATGTTTTACAATGAGCATCTGTTTGTAGCGTTTATGTGTTCTGAAACTTCGTTTAACTTTTCATTAGTCAATTCGCACTAAGGAACAACCTCAGACCGGACTTCCAACTTCAGGTAGCCGATCATCATTAAACGAGGATTCCACAGAATCTTCAGCTCTTCCAACTCAGACAACCAATCAAGTGGACCAACCTCCATCTGCTCGTTCTGTAATCTCTAACAAATCATCTCAGTCTCTAAGTAATATGGATCAACCTCCATCAGCTCGTTCATCTTTCAGTGGTCGTCCAATAAGGACAGTGCCTTTAATGCCATCTTCAGTGCCTATATCACTCAAACCAGTGACTCCTGCATTTCAGTCCGATACACCAACCAATCTTCGTAAAGATAAAAGGTATCTAAACAATATCTTATCTGATTTTCTTCATTCACATTCTCCTACTCATTTATTCATTTCCTGTGTGATCTTAGTTTCAGTGGTTTCTGTTCATTAGTAGGTTTTCCATGGATATGGGAAGCTCGGGAAACTTAAGAGAGTTAGGCAGTCAACGTTCTACTTCAGCTTTGCAAGATGAGGTTTTACTTCTTTGGAAGCTAATAAGAACATTTCATGAAATTTATTCACTCAATAATTGCAAATGTGGAACTTGTTTTACTCTAGTGATTTATGAGTTCCTTAACATTGCAGGTTGATATGCTACAGGAAGAAAATGAAAGTTTGTTGGAAAAGGTGATGCCAGTAAATTTTCACAGTTGGTGTTCAATATGCATTAGTTACTCATTTTTCATTTGATGACATCTTTTCCTGAAAAGCATTCTTGATTTGTTACAATTAAGCAAGCATGAATTCATTGAAAATTCTTTATCATAGCATATTATGGTTCTGATTTGTATATTATAGTTCGCATCCCATCCTAATTTGTGCATCCCCAGCTTCGACTTGCAGAAGATAAGTGTGAAGAAGCAGATGCAAGAGCTAAGCAACTTGAGAAACAGGTAAGCAGGTGGTTTTATGCTCCACTACAGCAAAGAAGTCTCTTATTACTTACTGTTTCTATGGTTTCATTGCTCTGTGTTTTTGCCTCGAGCTTTAACACATCTTTAAACTTAAAGCCGCTTTTTATCAGGTTGAAATCCTTGGAGAAGGTGTTACTATGGATGCACGTCTTTTAAGCAGGCAAGCTTCAGTTCTATGCAACTTTTGGTTGACCTTTGACAAATTACTAATGTGTTTCTTGCTTCAGAAAAGAGGCAGCTCTGCAACAGAGAGAGGTCAGTGCTATTCCTGTGTTATGTGATTCTCTTACATTACTAATGGATAATTGCGAATTATTCCATTATTAATATCATTTAGCTACATTTTCTCATCAGAACCACTTTCTTTTTAGGCTGCTTTGAAAGTAGCATCACAAACTCATGGAGGAAGGAGGGGAGATATATCAGCTCTTCACACAGAAGCTGAGGTACTTCAAGTTTAAGTCTTTTGTACTGGTATCTGAAATGATGATACTAACGTTTTATATCTTGGACTGGGTTTAGATTGCTAGGGAGGAGGCAGCATCTTCTTTAGAGCAGCTCCATGAAGTTGAATCAGAGCTTACCTCTCTTAAGACTATGACCAAGAGATTGATATTGACTCAAGAGGAGATGGTACACCATTGTTAACAAATTCATTACTTTTTGTATCCATCTCAAATTGATAGCTTCTATCATCTATAACTCTTTAATCTTAGGAAGAGGTTGTTCTGAAGAGGTGCTGGCTTTCGCGTTATTGGGGTTTATGCGTTCAACATGGTACTACTTTGCTTTAACTCATTGCTTCTAGTGTTAAAGCTACTACTGAAAATTGTATATAATGGTGAAATGTTTATGGTAGGTATTCAAGCGGATATTGCAGGAGCAAAGCATGAATACTGGTCATCATTTGCACCTCTTCCTCTAGAAATTGTTCTGTCTGCAGGACAAAGAGCTAGAGAGTGGGCTCCACGATGTAATTATTTTGATCCTCCTGCTACATAAATTTAAGCGGAAATCTTAAAGAAAGTATTCTGATTTCGCTTGTCTTTGCACCAAGCAGCTAACAACCCTTATGGCGAAAGAGAAAAATCATTGCAAAATCTGCAAGAGGTTTCTGGTGAAGGAAATGTCGAAAGCATGATATGGGTCGAGAAAGGTTTGCGTGAACTGTCTTCACTCAAGGTGAAGTAAACTTAGCATAAGAACTCTGTTATCAGATATGATTATTCAAGAGACGAATATAAGTTTTCTTCATCTTCCACTTTTGCTTTGTCTTACAAAGGTTCAGGAGGCAGTTGCATTTGTCATGGCTCAAAATAGACGGAGCTTATCTTCGAAGTTTTTTGTTTCAGGTGATAACCAAAGATCCAAGCTTAAATATGAATAGGCTTTTGCTCTTGATGTTTCCTTGAACAAACACTAATTTTGCTAATCCATTTTTTTTTTCATTTACAAACAATTCATAGAGGAAGTGAAACTGCCAATGGATGGACAATTTGAAGCCTTTGGTAAGTCATTATCACACCAAGTGCTGGTGTGATTAGAGCCAAAACCAAGATCATTCATAATAATATGACAAAACACCGAGATTTCGCAACTGTGTTTCTTCTGCATTTCGGCTTGCACTACTAACATTGTTTTCCCTTTACAGAATTAAGCGATGAGGAAGCTGAAGATGTGAGTTTTAAACAGGTAAAAAAGCAAAACACATCAATTTTCTATGTTTGTATGTGGAACCATCTCATTGTAGCTTTTGCAATCACACATAGGCATGGCTTTCATATTTTTGGAGAAGAGCTAAAGACCATGACATCGAAGCTGATCTCGCGGATGAGCGTCTCCAGTATTGGATAAACCAAGCAACTCGATCTGCCATGTCACAAGACGCTGTAGATGGTACACTCTCACTCTCACTCTCTAAATGAGATCAATACGCGAAAAACCAAAAACAAATCATTTCTTTCTCATTTGAAATGTAGTTGAAAGAGGATTAATGGAGCTAAGGAAGCTGAACATAGAGTCACAGCTTTGGCAAAAATCAAGAAAAGGACTTGAACATGAATCCAACCCTTCTAATATTGAACTTTCTTTCTGATTAACTTCTATTTTACATTTCTCATTCTAATTATAATTTCATTTGAATTTAGGAGAGTCAATTTATTATTCTATTTGTGATTCTTAAAGAATCTATATTGTGTATCTTAAAATGTCTACTACAATTTGTTTACAATAATTTGTTCTAAAGTTTAATGTAAAAATTAAAAAACTTGTGCTATTGTGCTTATTCAATTAAGAAATTGATTTATTTTTTAATTTACAAGTTAAATGAAAGAAAAGAAGAAACAATGGTAGTTTGGTTCGGTTAAATTTAATTTTGAATTGGTTCGAAATTGATCTTGAACCGGTTAATATCGAGCCAGATTGGATAAGGTTATGTTTGATTCTTTGAAAAGTTAAGTGACAGATCTCAAATTATAGAAACTATTGAGGACGTACATGTGATATTTTCCACAAGTCAATTTCGATAGATCGGAGCTTCTTCGTGCATTGAGGCTAATCCGTCGTGTGTTGAGATCGAGAGAGAGCGAAAATGGTGAGAGAAGTGGCGGAGAGTTGTGTAGACACTATGTTAATGGAGATGGTGGCGATGTACAGTGGTCGATTCTACGCTAATAAGCCGGAGCTCGCTGCTCGGAGGATCGAAGCCATTGGTTATCAAGTCGGACATCAGCTTTCCGAGAGGTTTGTTCTTGATCTTCATCTTCTTTCGATGTGATTCAATGAGATTCTTTACGCTGAGTTTCTTGGTAGTTTAGATGTTAGTGTTGGTTTATAGATCTGAGAATGATTGCGAGTTTAGATTGTTTTAGTGATGATTTTTCTGATATTGGATTTGTTGTTTCGCGTGTGTAATTGGATGAGAATGTTTGAGATGTTGATAGATGGGAAGATGAATATGGCTGATTTGAGTTTTTCTGTAGTTCATTGGGAGTTTAAAGTTGAGGAACTGTTGAAATTTTTAGGGATTTGAGATCAGTTTGGTATTGAAATGATAGATTGGTTTCGTATCTTGTTTCTATTGTTCTGTGATCTTGTAATTGTGGGAGATCAAGAAACTTGGAAGTTAGAACTTAGACTGGTTCTTGTACCTTAGATTTTGTGTGTTTTCGTTAATCAAAGGCTGGAATGTGGGAATTTTCTTGCTCAAGAATTTGAATCTTAGATCAGCTGTCATGAAAACTGAATCAGAAAACTGAAATGGTGGACTCCGTTTAGCTTCTCATAGCTCGAGTGGTTCATTTTTCTTTTATTTTTGTAATGTTTTTGATGACGAAATCATTTATCAGAAGATTGATTATAGTAAGTGGAAGCAGCTTTTTGTTGCTTCTGAAAATGTTTGCCTACGTAAGACTGTTTTACAGTGTTGCATCTTACTTGATAGTGCATAACTCTCCAGCCTTTGTATGTTATTAGGTACACTATGGAAAGACCAAGGTTCAGCGACCATCTAGAGGCAATCAAGTTTATCTGCAAAGATTTCTGGTCTGAGGTCTTCAAGAAGCAGATAGATAATCTAAAGACAAATCACCGGGTAAGAATTTCTTTTTAAAAAAACTGGAATTGCGTGAACAAAATGGGAAAATCTTCTTATGTGTTTTCTCACAAATGTTTCTTCAGGGTACTTTTGTGTTGCAAGACAACAAGTTCCGATGGCTGTCACGTGTCTCAATTGACCCTTCTTCATCTGAGAAGGAAACCGAAGATCCGTCTACTCCAGGGGAAAGCAAAGCAGCACAAGCGGTGAGCATGTACTTGTATTTCCCATGTGGAATCATAAGAGGTGTGCTCTCCAACTTGGGGATACCTTGTGCTGTCTCGGCAGATATATCAAGCCTTCCCACATGTGAGTTCACATCTTCCTTTTATCCTTTTCAAAGCTTTGATTCTTTTACTTTCTTATATAGTCTCAAAATCACACATTGGAGAGACCAAAGAGAGCTAATTGCTAAAAGTTTTTGCTTATTTTGGAATTTACTGGTTGCAAGCAACCTTATTCTTGGTTTAGCACCCAAAAATTCTTAACTTGGCATGTGTTGTATGACTCGAGTTTGGTCACATACACTCTAACCATCTTTCAAAATCTGTATTACCTGTCATTCGTTTTAAGTTGTTCCTGTTTGGTGACTATCGTTCTCATGTGCTCTCAGGCTCTTTCGTGATTCGGGTCAAGGCTTGATTCTGCATTAGCTTGAGTTCGAGTCCTCCGGCTTGGTTTTATGGTTTCAAGGAAAATAGGTTCTTCGGTTTTTGAGAGATGTAACTAAAAAGCCTTTCAGACTTTGGTTTGCTGCGAGCCAGACTTGGCATTACCTGTTTTATTGATACCGTTGCCTTGTTGTAGAAGAAACAGTGAAGGGCTTGGTTTCATGTTTAAATGACTCTTTTCTTTTCCAAGTGTAAATTTTTGTTTCAATATCTCAAATAGAGTAATTATGATGCATCTCCGTTTCATACATATAACTGAAAGACAAATCCATAGAAAGAAGTAACGTTATATACATCCCTTGAGAATTTAACAAGGAAACTTAAAATCTATTTATGAACCCAAAAAAGGTTTATTCATACGTTTCTTTTCTTTTTAAATGGTTGAAAATAATATTATTAAAACCATAGTTTGGTTCAACTTGGAACTTTGAATTTCATTTTTGGTAGAGGCGTTATAATATAATCGACTTGAGAGGTCACTGATTTGGGAATTAAGTTTAGAATCTGTCTCTGAAAGGCCACATAGTCTTCTTTGTCTTCCCCACGGCTCTCCCTTCACTGCTAACACTCCTTGGTAGGGTTCTAGAGGACGGTCCGAGGTATGTTTCCCCACCTTTGGCATTTATGTTCTTATGAATCTAGTTAGGGTTTTTATGTGTTCTAGGTTTTACTTTCTCACCAATTCATTTCCATTTTCATTTTGTTTATAGTGTGTCAGTATGTGTTTCTGGTGACGTCTTGGTTAGATCTAAAATACTTTAGTTTCCTGCATTGTTTCCTTTGATTTATTGATTAAGAGGTTGCAATGGAATGCAACAAAGAAGAGGCTGAGAGGGCGAAAAAACTAGCAGAGGAAAAGATGAAGGCTGGTGATTTCGTTGCAGCTCATAAACTCGTTACAAAGGCTCAAAGACTCTTCCCGTATCTCGAAAACATACAGCAAATGATAGCCATCTGTGATGTGCATTCTTCCGCAAATGCGAAAATGGACGACAAGAATTGGTATGGTATCCTTCAGGTTGAGCCTTTTGCGGACGTGGACATGATCAAGAAGCAATACAGAAAGCTGACGCTGCTTCTCCATCCGGATAAGAACAAGTTTTCTGGTGCAGAGTCTGCTTTCAAGTTGGTTGGGGAAGCAAACATGGTTCTTTCTGATAAGATACAACGTTCTCTGTATGATCTCAAATACAGATCCCAGAAATCTTACACTTATGGTGATGCAGCCAAAAAGAGGAGTTTCTCTGAGGTTTATGGATATGATGTTGACATCAATGAGCATAGGAGAAGAGCTGAAGAAATGCCAAAGCGCGTCGAGGAAGCAGCTAATTATAAACTTGGTTTCGACAGAAGGGAGGTTGAAAGACAAATGCGCATAGAGGAAACTGATATGAAACTTTGCGGCTGGTCCAGTAGTTCAATCGCCGTTAAAAAAGAATCTCAAGATCAAGAACCAGAGACCGGTGAGGCCAAAAGGAGGGGTTTTAAGGAAGATAGACAAAAGTGGTTCGAGGAACCAACTCGTGGCTGGGCTGCTAGTAGTTCAACTGCTGTTAAAATAGAATCTCAAGATCAAAAACCAGTATTCCCTTCACCGTTTGCTAGCATGCATTCAAATACAAACTCGGAGAATGTAGACAGGTTTTGGAGGAAACCTTACATCCCCTGCGACTCGAGGGATTACTTAGTGCCGCCTAGTAGTATTTCAACCCATCGGCAAAAAGATCAAGAACAAGCCAAATTAAAGCCGAGTTTTGATGAGCTTTATGGATTTGATGTTCACATCATTGAGCATAGGAGAAGAAGGCTTGAACGCATTGAGGCCGAGAGGCAAAAGCGCAGGGAGGAATTTGGTAATAAATATGGTAGTTCAATAGCTGGTAAAAAAGAATCTCAAGATCAAGAACCAGAGACTAAACGTGGTGAGGCCAAAAAAACGACTAGTTTTAAGGCAATTTCTGAGCGTATACAAAAGATGAAGAACGAGCATGTTAAGCCTGATTACAGTGACACTGCGGTCCGAAAGCTAGCATATTTATGGAAAGGGAGGATAAGAAATGAAAATCCAAGATCATCACACAATGTGTTGGCTTTTCTTCACTTCATTGTGGCACATAAATTGCATAACTCAATCATCAATCAAGAAGAGACTACTAAGCTTGCCTCCTCTATTGCTCATCACAAAGAAGCTCCAACACTCTTTCAGTCACTTGGTCTCAACAATAAGATCCCAGGTAATGCAGTTTGGTATTCATGACCTCATTAAACACATTTCTCTACATTAAAGTTTTTGATATTTGTATATGCAGAGTTTGTTGAAGAGCTTATCAGTACACGCCAATATATACCCGCAGTTCGGCTTATATGTTTCTTTAAGCTTAAAGACTTCTCTCCTCTACATCTCTTGAAGAAAGAGATGGAATCCAAGCTGGTTATAACCCTACTTGATCTGATCTTACTAGTCATTGATCTGTTTTATGTGCTAGAGATTTATATTTTCTTTTCTTTTCTTGTTTGTGATCCTTTAGGCTCAAGACAAAGATGGTGGGAAGTTGAGAGACATACTTGAACTTTTGGCAGATTATAAGCTCCAAATCGATATTCCAAGAGAACTTATTGTCAAGCTCATAGACAATCAGAACCAAGTCCAACCATTAATGGACCAGGTTGAAAAGAAAAAGGCTGAGTTGGAATCGACTACGAATGAGTTACGTTCTACTACCGGTAAGCTTGATGAGGAGAAGAACAGATTGCAATCTCTTGAGAGAAAGGCGAAGGGATTAGAGGCTGAACTCCATGATATGAGAGAAGAGGAAGTCGTTGTTAGAAATAGTATAGAAGATGAAAAGATTGAGTTGAAGAAAATACAAGAAGATATAAATGGCACTAGGAGATCCAGAGACCGCTTAGCGAGGAAAATCAAAGACGAAGCTGATGAGCTCCAGGAGACGTGCAAGTCAATCTACCGTATCTGCAAGCAATTTTGATTTCCATTTTGCATTCTTAAGTAATTTTTCATGTTAACAATAGACACTTCAAATTTAGTTGTTGTTTTTTCATTCTTCTACTCTTTCCTTAAATATCATTTTAAACCAATGTTTTTAAAACCGGACCGACAACCGAACCGGACAAGCTTTTGGGTCATAAGTCAATGTGGATCGAACCGGGTTTAATAGTTTTAAAAATAATAATAATATAAATAGTTTTTTATAACTATAATACCCAAATATATAGTAATATATTTAAATAAACATATTTTTAAAAATTAGTCATGAAGAAAATCATTTGAATAACAAAAATATTATTCAAAAAAAGATTAGTGACAAATAATTAAGTTTATATGTAAAAAAAAATTTAAAAACATTAAATCATAACAAAAATTAACTAAATTTAAAACAAGTTATTTGTTTTTATAAATTTTTAATTATAAAAAAATTAAATATGAAAAATATAAAAAAATGAAAATTTTCAAAAAAAAATAAAAAATTCAAACCCGAGTCAACCCAACCAGGATAGCTGGCCGGTTCCCGGTTGAACCCGGTCCGGTCCGGTTTTCAAAACACTGTTTTAAACCCTTCATACCAAACAACGAAATTCCGATGATTAAAACCAATATAAAAATTCCTATGAAACATGTGCTCAAAAACAAAAACTATACACAAGAAGGGTTTATTTCATGTTTTTAGCTTATAAAACTGAACATAGAAGAGTATATTAGATTTATTTATGCAATTGTGCATTGTTCACAAATCTCACAATTCTCGTCTCTGAAACAGTAAGCACTAAAGTAGAGTTTTGATTACTCTTGATTCTGAGCGTAACATATTAGTATATGATATATTATGATTAGGAACCTTTAATTAGGTTAATTTAATCACAAATGCCAATGCTCTGGATTTTGCGTGTGTGTGTGTGCATGGACTATGAATTTTTTTTTCACATTATTTTGTGTATATATCCAGGGACTATGAGTGACAAAATTGTGCTGACTAGGGCAGTTTCGATTTAAGAAGTTTGTGGCTGCAACGGAATGCAACAAAAAAGAGGCCTCAAAGGTTCAGCGACCATCAAGGTGGTCTAATTAAAGTTACATGTCTTATTAAAGGGCTCGTACTCGTAGGAACCATGTTGCAACACAAGAGATGTATCTAGCTCTCTATCTTCATGAGGAGTCATTTTATTTCTTTTTTTTTGTTCATTTTATTTGTAGACCATTGGACATGAATTTATTTTCTTTAAGCTTTAAATTTGGCTCCATTCCGCATTTTCATGAGCCTATTTCTATCTAATCCATTTTTAGTCTCTTTTAATTAGTTTTGATCACTAGATCTTTTCCTTATTTGTGTTATGATTGTCTTTTTTGTGTGTGTAATATCTAGCTCCTCTTTTGTAAATTGTATGTTTTTCTTCTTTTTTTGGTGGTTGGCTCATTTGTTTAAACTTAGCTTTTTGATCATCTCTAATGTAATTTTGTCTCGGGAAATTTTAATAAAGTTAAGATTGGAAAAAAAAGAAACATGAATTTATTAGTTAAAATAATTTTTAGTTGTTTGTTAATAATAAATTGTTTAAAAGTTAGAAAACACACACAAAATTATACTAATCCCATGTAGCCACAGTACAGCATCAGATCCGTCAGGTTCCAACGTACAGCTTAATCCAACGGCTGTTATTAATTAAATCTAACGGTCATTAAAAAAAGCTAATTTGTTTTTTCTTTACTTATTTTGTCTCTTCACTCTCCCTCCAATTTATCTTCTTCGTCTTCTTTCCTTTTTCTGCAGAATAAACCAAGAGATCGAGCTCAGGTACACGCTTTATTTCTCACTACCACTTGGGGGGTTTTGTTCCCTCTTTGAATCACTCGTTTCCTCTCCTTGTCTCTACGCATTTTAATTCAAAGTTAGGGTTTTTATTGTGATCCTCTCATGGGTCACTTGGTTTTTGTTCTGAGCTTATTTTTATGTTCTTAGATGCATGAATTTCGTTACTTTAGGTTAGGGTTTTTTTGTTTCTTTCACATTTTGCCTTGATTTTCGTCTGTTCACCTTCTCTTGTTCTGAGCTAGTTGATTTTGTAACAATGTCTGAAATTTGGAGACTTTTTTTGGTTAGATCTAAGATTTGTTCTTTTCCTGCATTGTCCCGTCGATTTGGTTTCCTGGGAGGAGTGTGTGTGGGTTTGGTGATTGAATCATGGAGAAAGTCTTCTCCTTTATTGTTTTCTTAGTAGTTATAAAGAACTCACTCACTGTGTATGTTTTTCATTTTTTAGAAGTCACTGTGTTGGAGAAGAGACAGAATCTTTGCAAACCTATGGAGAAATCTGATGCTTCTGCAATCTTACTCTGCGTTAGTAAATTGAAGGATTTACATAAACATAATGAGTTGTGTGAAGCCAATATTAAGAAGTGGGCTCAAGAACTAGAGGTAAAGGAGGAGGAGTTGCAATGTTTGAGCTCTGATCTTGAGAAAAGGTGTGAGATTTTCAGAAAAGAGAAAGATGAAGCTGAAGAATGTAAGAGAGAGCTCGATGAAAAAGAGAGACGGCTGGGACAGGTTGTGGCTGAGATTAGAAGGCGTTGCGGTGAGGGTAAAAAGCTTGAAGATCGTATGAGAGAAATAGAAGAAGAAACAGATAGGAAGAAGAAAGAGTTGGAGTTAATTCTTGACCAAATTAAAGAATCTGGCAAGAAGTTTGTGACGGTGGACGAGCAACTAGAGTCTCGACAGACAGTGCTTCGGACACTGTCATTGGAGCTGGATTCTAAAGAGAAGGAGTTGGAACGTGTGAAAGAATCAATCAAGCTTTCCAATTCTGACCTTGAGCTGAAAGAAAAGAAGGTGCAATCATTAAACAATTGGATAACAGTTTGTGGTCAAGAGATTGACTCGAAATCCAAAGAATTGGGGGAAATTCAAAAGATGGTTGCACAACAAACCAATGAGCTTGGTGTCATGAATAATCAGCTTGATGTGACCAAACTGCTTATCCGGGAACTTTCTGAAGAGCTTGACACTAAAGAGAAGAGACATAAGGAGATTGTAGATACAATTTGCAGAAGCTCTTCTGAAATTGAAGAAAAGGCTAAAGAGATTAAAGTAGCAGAGGCTGAAGCAATTGGTTTGTATGCAAAATCTCAAATGTATAGGAAAGAGGTTCAAGATAAAGAAAAGGAACTAGATCTGCTTAAGAATCAGACTCAAATGTTTAGGAAGGAGGTTCAAGATAAAGAAAAGGAACTAAATCTGCTTAAGAATCAGACTCAAAGGTTTAGGAAGGAGGTTCAAGATGAAGAAAAGGAAGTAAATCTTCTTAAGAATCAGATAGAGACAGAGGGAAAGAAACTCATTCAGCTTAAGCAAGAAATGGAAGAGGAGACAGATGGAAAAGAAAAGAGAGTCCAAGAATTGAGCAATCTTATAAAGATCTCTGATGAACAGCTTAACTTGAAATCCAAAGTATTAGGAGAAGTTCAAAAGCTGATTGAAGATAAAGAAAAGGAACTTATCCAGCTTAAGCGAGAAATGGAAGAGGAGACAGATAGAAAGAAGAAAGATTTGGAACTGATCCTTTCGAAAACTGAAGATAAAGAAAAGGAACTAGATCTGGTTAAGAATCAGATAGAGTCAGAGGAAAAGAAACTTATTCAGCTAAAGAGAGAAATGGAAAAGGAGACAGGTAGAAAGAAGAAAGATTTGGAACTGGTCCTTTCCAAAATTGAAGATAAAGAAAAGGAACTAGATGTGCATAAGAATCAGACAGAGTTAGAGGAAAAGAAACTTATTCAGCTAAAGAGAGAAGTGGAAGAGGAGACAGGTAGAAAGAAGAAAGATTTGGAACTGATCCTTTCCAAAATCGAAGAATCTGGTAAGCAGTTTGCGGCTGTGAATGAGCAACTCGAGTCTCAACGGAGACTGCGTGAGATTGCAGTAGAAGCTGAACCGGTTTATGAAGATGTTCTCATGCATCATGAAAGCTCAGCTTCTCTTGGGCGCGATGAAGTCTACAGTGCTCTTAGAGCTTCACCTAATCCAGCAGAATTTGTTCTTGATCTAGTGCAAGAAGAAATTAGAGAAAGGTCGGGTTTAGACTCGTCTATGGAGATTATGGTTCTGTTTTTTGATGAGCTTGCCAAAATTCAACGACCAGACGAGCCACAGGTGCAGCTCAAGGCCAAAGAAGTGGCAACTCTGTGGAAAGGGAAGATAACAATCGAAGCTCCAAAATCATCGCTTGAGGCCTTGGCCTTTCTTCTGTTCATTGTAGCATATGGAGTAAAGAAATTGATAAATCAAGAAGAAACTGTTCTTCTTGCTTCATCTATTGCTCAATACGAACAGGCTCCAACACTTTTTAACTCTCTTGGTCTCAAGCTTGAGATGATCCCAGGTTAGTTTTGTAGCTATCAGCTCTACACAGCCACACTTTTCTTTAACCGTTTAACGTTTAGTTCATTATCATTTGCAGGGTTTGTTAAAGAGCTCAAAAAGAGAAGACAATATATTGCTGCAGTCCGGTTTATATGTTTCTTTAAGCTTAATAAAGAGTTCTCACCCTCAGAGCTCTTAAAGGAAGAGATCATCAACTTAAGACAGTCTGCTTTGGGAAAGAGACTAACTGAATCCTCCCAGGTTTAACACTTTTGTTCACTCGCCTGATCTTTGTAACTAATTAGTTACTGACTTAGAGATACTCAATCTGTGTTTGGTTCTTCTTCCTTCAGGCTAAAGACAAAGATGTTGGAAGACTTAGAGCTATACTTGAGCTTGTGGCAGATTATAATCTCAAAGTCGATCTCCCAGGGGACCTTGTAGCCAAGCTCATTGTTCAAAGAGAGAAATCGAGTCCTCTAGCTCGTTGTTCTGCAATGCAACGCACCTCTTCATCAAATCAACAACCGGTTTGTGTTACACGTTCAAGTGTGAATCTCCGGGTTCCTAAACCTGAGATTTAAAACCTTATTTGAACTACATCCTAATGTTGTTGTCTTAGGAACGAAAATAAGCTGTGTATATAGCTCATGCTCACATGAAAATCAAGTGTGAATCTCCGGGTTACAAACCTTACTTAACTAGATTCTAATGTTGCTAAATGTCTTAATGCTTGTAGGAACGAAAATAAGCGTTGTGTATAGCTCATGCTCATGGTTATGGTACCTATATTAGGCTTAAGTTTAATCTGCATATGGAACCGTTTTGTTCTAATCTTAGGTATTTAGGCTTAAATCCAGTAATAGGATCTGATTGTTACATCATCATCAACAACTCTTTTGTCTAGAGATTGGTTCCATGTAGTTTTCTGGACCAAAAACATTGGCTTTTCTTTTAAAGTACAGATTGATTATGTAGTAAATGTTGATAGTAGCTTAATAGACAAGTGCTTAGAACCCTTTCTCCACTCTAAGCAACAATCTAACCCAAATTAAAGAACCAGCGACACAACTACTAATAAAACCAAACCATAACTACTAAATTGCTGGGCTTTAAGTACTAAAAAGCCCAACAAGCCTATTAAGCCCATGTAGTTTTTTCATTTCTTTACTTGTTTTGTCTACTCAATCTCCCTCCCATTTTAAGCTTTGTCTTCTTCCTTTTTTTGTCCTGCAAGAAGAAACTCAGACTCTTGTTAGCACAAAGATTAGGGTTTAGGTAAAGTTTTTGTTTCTCCCTCTTTGAATCACTCGTTTTCTCGCCGTTCTCTTTGTATATTGATTTGTTTTTGTTTTGCCCCATTTTGATTCAAAATTTAGGGTTTTATGTTTCTTTCACATTTGCCTTGATTTTCGTGTCTTAGAATTCAAACACATGCTTTCATATTTGATATGTGTGGTTGATTTTGTAACAAATGTGCGAATTTCTTCTGCTTTGATCTAGAAAATCTCATCTTGTTTGCAGAATTTCTAACATTGAAATTAAAGAAAATTTTGAAGAAGCTGAGTGATTTAAAGAAAATGGTGGAATCTAGTATCGTGAAGAGGACTCAAGAGCTAGAGATAAAGGAAAAGAAGCTGGAAAGTTTGAGCTTAGACCTTGAGAAAAAGACTAATTTTTTCAGAAAAGAAAAAGCTGAAGCTGGAAATTTAAGGAGAATGGTGCGTAAATGTAGTGAAGAACTGAGGTCAAAGAGGAATCATTTGAAAAGGTCTCAAAGAGAGCTCGAGATAAAGGACCAGGAGTTGGTACAGGTTATGGACGAGCTTAGGAGGCGTTGCTGCGAGGTTCGAGAGCTTGAAGATTGTAAGAGGGAAACACAAGGAGAAATGTATAGAAAGAGGGAAGAGCTAGGATTGGTTCTTGAACAAATACAAGGAAAAACTTATAGAAAGAAGAAAGAGTTGGGATCGGTTCTTGACCAAATTAAAGAATCTGGCAAGCAGTTTGTGACGGTGGATGAGCAACTAGTGTCTCGACAGAAACTGCTTAAGATACGGTCTTCAGAGCTGGATTCTAAAGAGAAGGAGTTGGAATGTGTGAAAGAATCAATCAAGCTTTTCAAAGCTGACCTTGAGCTGAAAGAAAATAAGGTGCAATCGTTAAACAACTGTATAATGGTTTGTGGTCAAGAGATTGAGTCGAAATCGAAAGAATTGGGGGATATTCAAAAGATGATTGAACAACAAACTGGTGAGCTTGATGTATCCAAGCTTCTTATCCGGGAACTTTCTGAAGAGTTTGACACTAAAGAGAAGAGACATGAGGAGCTTGTAGAGACAATTTGCAGAAGCTCCTCTAAAGTAGCAGAGGCTGAAGCAAATGATGTGAATGTAAGATCTCAAAGGTTTAGGAAGGAGGTTGAAGATAAAGAAAAGAAACTAGATCTGCTTAAGAATCAGATAGAGACAGAGGAGAAGAAAATTATTCAGCTTAAGCGAGAAATGGAAGAGGAGACATATGGAAAGAAGAAATATATGGAACTGATCCTTTCCAAAATTGAAGAATCTGGTAAGCAGCTTGTGGCTGTGAATGAGCAACTGAAGTCTCAATGGAGACTGCGTGAGGTACAATCACGAGAGCTAGTTTCTAGAGAGAATGAGCTACTTTCTAAATATACGGAGTTGGAATGTGTTGGAGAATCAATCAAGCTTGTTAAATTTGACCTTGAGGTGAAAGAAAAGAGAGTCCAAGAATTGAGCAATCTGATAAAGATCTCTGATGAACAGCTTGACTTGAAATCCAGAGAGTTGGGAGAAATCCAAATTCTGATTGAAAAAGAAAGAAAAAGACTTTGTGACATGCAGAATCAGCAGCCATCTGTGGCACCACCTATCAATGACACCAACCAACAAAAGGCAGCAGAAACTGAACCGGTTAATGAAGATGCATTTATTTGCCATGAAAGCTCAGCTTATCTTGTGCGAGATGAAGTCTCCAGTGCTCTTAGAGCTTCACCTAATCCAGCAGAATTTGTTCTGGATCTAGTGCAGGAATACATTGGAGAAGTATCGGCTTTAGATGACTCGTCCATGGAGATTATGGTTCTGTTTTTTGATGAGCTTGCCAAAATTCAACAACCATACCAGTCTCAGCTGCAGCACAAGGCCACAGAAGTGGCTACTATTTGGAAAGGGAAATTAACAATCAAAGCTCCAATATCATCTATCCAGGCCTTGGCCTTTCTTCTGTTTATTGTGGCATATGGACTAAAGAAAGTGATCGATCAAGAAGAAACTGCTCTACTTGCTTCTTCCATTGTTGAATACGAACAAGCTCCAACACTTTTTAACTCTCTTGGTTTCAATCTTCAGATGATCCCAGGTTAGTTTTAACGTTTATGAACTACACAAGCTTGTGATCTCCAGCTTATGGACTACACAACAACACTTTTCTTTAATCGTTTTATTGATTATCATTAGCAGAGTTTGTTAAAAAGCTGGTCAAGAGAAGGCAATATATTCCTGCAGTCCGGTTTATATGTTTCTTTAAGCTTAATAAAGTGTTCTCATTTTCACCCTCAGAGCTCTTAAAGGAAGAGATCATCAATTTAAGACAGTCTGCTTTGGGAATGAGATCTTCTCAGGTTTAAACACTTTTGTTCACTTGCCTGATCTTGTAATTTTGGTTGGTTAATGACTTTGAGATAATCAATCTATGTTTGGTTCTTTTCCTTCAGGTTAAAGACAAAGATGCTGGAAGATTGAGAGCTATACTTAAACTTGTGGTAGATTATAATCTCGAAGTCGATCTCCCAGTGGACCTCGTCGCCAAGCTCATTCTTTAAAGAGAATAATCAACGTGCAAGTGTGAATCTCCTAGTTCCTAAAACCTGAGGTTACAAACCTTACTTGAACTAGATCCTAATGTTGCTAAATGTCTCAAGGCTAGTAGAAACGAAAATAAGCGTGTATATATAGCTCATGCTTATAGTACGTCCTAGGCTAATTTTCTCTAGTTTAGTCTGCATATGGAACCGTTTTGTTCTAATCCTAGGTATTTAGGCTTAAATCCTAAAAAAGGATCTCTGATTGTTACATCATCAACAACAACTCTTTTGTCTAGAGATTGTTTTCTGGATCAAAAATCATTGGCTTTTCTTTAAAGTAAAGATTGATTATGTAGTAACTGTTATCTGCAATGTTTAATGGTAGCTTGATCGTGATAGAGAAGTGATTATAACCTTTTCTCCATGACATATGACATAACAAACATGTGGTTTTTTAAGCCTAATTCTAACCCAAATTAAATAACTAATGACAACTGCTCATGAAACCAAACTATAAGTCCTTAACTACAGTAAAAGCCCAACAATGGTCTCTCTTCATATTAAGCCCATGTAGCCATAGTACAGCAGACAGATCCGTCAGAGACCAACGTCAGCTTAATCCAACGGTCAGTATTTCTTCTCTTCAGAATCTGACGGTCATAAAAATAACTCTTTTTTATTTTATTTTCTTTACTTATTTTGTCTATACTCAATCTCCCTCCATTTTATCTTTGTCTTCTTTTTTTTTTCCTGCAGACGAAACTCAGAGAGATTAGGGTTTTGTTTCTTACTACCATCTTAGGGTTTGTCTCTCTTTCAATCACTTATTTTCTCGCCGTTTCTCTCTGTTTATTTTTCCCCAATTTGATTCAATTTTAGGGTTTTTGTTCTTCTTCGTCTGATCGTCTCCTAGGTCACTTGGTTTTTGTTCTTAATTCACTTTGACCTAGTTGTTATGTTCTTAGACGCAAGAAATTTCGTTACTTAGGTTAATTTTGTAACGAATGTGTGCATTTCTGGAGATTTGTTCTTTTCCATTTGATTTGGTTTATTGGGTTTAGTGTTCATGCTAGAAAATCTCATCTCCATTTTTCTGTTCTTTCGAATCTTGTTTGCAGAACAATCAACATTGAAATCTCAGAAAGTCTTCTTCTTGATTGCTTTCTTATTAGTTATGAAGAAAACTCACTGTGTTGATCTGATTCTTAAGAAGAATGTAGTGAAGAAGTGAGGTCAAAGAGGAATTGCTACGATGGATCCGTTGACAATGTATCAGAGAGAGCTCGAGATAAAGCACCAACAGTTGGGACAGGTTACAGATAAGCTTAATAGGTGTCACTGTGAGGTTCGAGTAGTTGAAGATCATAAGAAGGAAATAGAAGGAGAGATATGTAGAAAAAGGCAAGAGCTTGCATTCATTCTTGACCAAATACAAGGAGAAACATTTAGAAAGAGGACAGAGATGGGATTGGTTCTTCAACAAATACATGGAGAAATTGATAGAAAGAAGAAAGAGCTGGAATTGGTTCTTCAACCAATAGAAGGAGAAATTGATAGAAAGAAGAAGGAGCTGGGATTGGTTCTTCAACAAATTACGGCATCTAACAAGCAGGTTGTGGCGGTGGATGAGCAACTAATGTCTCAACAGAGACTGCTTAATATACGGTCAACGGAGCTGGAGTCTAAAGAGAAGGAGTTGGAAGGTGTGAAAGAATCAATCAAGCTTTCCAAATCTGACTTTGAGCTGAAAAAAATGAAGGTGCAATCATTAAACAACTGTCTAAGAGTTTGTGGTCAAGAGATTGACTCGAAAACGAAAGAATTGGGAGGAATTGAAAAGATGATTGCACAACAAACTGGTGAGCTTGGTGTCATGAATAATCAGCTTGATGTAACCAAGCTGCTTATCCGGGAACTTTGTGAAGAACTTGACACTAAAGAGAAGAGACATAAGGAGATTGCAGAGACAATTTGCAGAAGCTCCTCTGAAATGGAAGAAAAGGCTAAAGAGATTAAAGTAGCAGAGGCTGTATCAAGTGATTTGTACGCAAGATCTCAAAGGTTTAGCAAGGAGGTTGAAGATAGAGAAAAGGAACTAGATCTTCTTAAGAATCAGATAGAGTCAGAGGAAAAGAAACTTATCCAGCTTAAGCGAGAAATGGAAGAGGAGACAAGTAGAAAGAAGAGAGATTTGGAACTGATCCTTTCCAAAATTGAAGAATGTGGTAAGCAGCTTGCGGCTGTGAATGAGCAACTGGAGTCGCAACGGATACTGCGTGAGATACAATCACGAGAGCTAGTTTCTAAAGAGAATGAGCTACTTTCTAAAGAGAATGAGCTACTTTCTAAAGAGAAGGAGTTGGGATCTGTTGGCAGATCAAGCAAGCGCTTTAAATTTGACCTTGAGGTGAAAGAAAAGAGAGTCCAAGAATTGAGCAATCTGATAAAGATCTCTGATGAACAGCTTGACTTGAAATCCAGAGAGTTGGGAGAAATCCAAAATCTGATTGAAGAAGAAAGAAAAAGACTTTGTGACATGCAGAATCAGCAGCCATCTGCCGTACCTATCAATGACACCAACCAAAAAAATGCAGCAGAAGCTGAATCTGTTTATGAAGATGCTTTCATGCATCATATAAGCTCAGCTAATCTTGTGCGCGATGAAGTCTCCAATGGTCTTAGAGCTTCACCTAATCCAGCAGAACTTGTTCTGGATCTAGTGCAGGAAAATATTAGAGAAGGATCGGGTTTAGAGGACTCATCCATGGCGATTATGGTTATGCTTTTTGATGAGCTTTCCAAAATTCAACCACGGAACGAGCCTCAACTGCAGCTCAAGGCCACTGAAGTGGCCACTCTTTGGAAAGGGAAGATAACAATCGAAGCTCCAAAATCATCACTCGCATCCTTGGCCTTTCTTCTGTTCATTGTGGCATATGGATTAAAGAAATTGATCAATCAAGAAGAAATTGTTCTACTTGCTTC
This sequence comes from Arabis alpina, assembly GCA_900128785.1. Taxonomy (NCBI): domain Eukaryota; kingdom Viridiplantae; phylum Streptophyta; class Magnoliopsida; order Brassicales; family Brassicaceae; genus Arabis; species Arabis alpina. Next base: position 2,379,436 of record LT669790.1, on the reverse strand, counting down.
TTCTGTTGCTCACTACGAACATGCTCCAACACTCTTCAACTCTCTTAGTCTCAAGCTTGAGGTGATCCCAGGTTAGTTTTAACGTTCATGAACTACACAAGCTTATGATCTCAAGCATATGAACTACACAACCACACTTATCATTTGCAGAGTTTGTTAAAATGCTCATGAAGAAAAGGCAATATATTCCTGCAGTTCGGCTTATTTGTTCGTTTAAGCTTAGAAGAGAGTTCTCATTCTCACCCTCAAAGCTCTTAAGGGAAGAGATCATCAGTTTAAGAAAGTCTGCTTTGGAAAAGAGACCAACTGGATCCTCTCAGGTTTAATACTTTTGGTCACACGCCTGAGCTTGTTCTTTTGATTAGTTACTGATTTGAGAAGATAATCAAATCTATGTTTGGTTCTTCTTCCTTCAGGCTAAAGACAAAGATGCTGGAAGATTGAGACCTATACTTAAACTTGTGGCAGATTATAATCTCAAAGTCGATCTCCCAGTGGACCTCGTCGCCAAACTCATTCTTTAAAGAGAAAAATCGACCCCTCTAGCTCGTTGCTCGGTGATGCATCTTAGCTCTTCATCAAATCAACAAGATAATTCTCCTAATCCGATTTCTGCTCAACGTTCTAGTGTGAATCCCTTGGTTCCTAAACCTGAGGTTAACAATAGATTCTAATGTTGCTATATGTCTTCAGGCTAGTAAGAATCAAAGTAAGCGTGTATATAATATAGCTCATGCTCATGGTTATGGTACATTTTAGGCTAAGTTTCTCTGGAACCATTTTGTTCTAATCGTAAGTATTTAGGCTTAATATTCAGTGAAGGATCTGATTGTTACATCATCATCAACAACTCTTTTTGTCTAGAGATTTCTAGTTTTTTTGGACCAATACAAACATATTTTGACTTTAAATATTTAAAAGAAGAAAAGCCCAATGGGTTTCATTCTAAGAAGAAGCCCATTAATAAAGCTTTCATATTCTTAGTGACAACGGCTACGAGGTGCTTCAATGTCAGAGCAGACGAATAAGAAGATAGAGCAAAACACTTGTACTGTACGGAAACCCTAAAAACTAAAGAATCTTCACTAATCTTCTCTCCTTCTCAAGCTTCTCTCCTTCTTTCTCCTGCTCCAGAAACCAGACAGTAGTTCCAGACACTAGTTAAAGTAAGAGTTTCTTTTTGCCCCCTTTTTCACTTTTGTGCTTCTTGTTTTTTGCTTAGAATTTTATAGTTTTTAGTCTTTTAGAGGAACTAAGAGTTTTTAGTATCTATAGCATTTGTGTTGGTTTTGATTTCCTGGATTGGAACAGTGGAATGTTTTATGTGTTTATGTACTTGTTAAAGCATTTGGTTATCTTTAGGTAGCATTTGATTTGAGATTACATTATGTATGGATTGGTTTGGTTTTGCAGGTTTTGCAATGGAGAAACAGAATTTCACCCCACCAATGGAGCAACTTAGAGCTGATGCGTCTGCGATACTAATCTGTGTTGGTAAATTGAAGGATTTAAGGTATCATTTGGACAGTGTTGAAGCTAATATTAAGAAGAAGTCTCAAGAGCTAGAGTTAAAGGAGAAGGAGCTGCAAAATTTGAGCTCGGATTTTGAGAAAAGAGTTGAAAGATTTGAAGCAGAGAAAGCTGAAGCTGGTGATTTAAAGAAATTGGTGGACGAACTATGGTTAAAGAGAAATGAACTGACTGCGAAGTTGGACATATCGACAAAGATTCAGAGAGAGATTGAGTTAGAGAGTAAACATTTGGTAGAGGTTAAAGAACGTCAGAGAGAAGTGGAAGATGAAACAGTTAGAAAGACTAAAGATTTGGAATTGGTTCTTGTCAAGATTGAAGAATCTGATGAGAAGCTTGAGGAGATGTCTCGAGAAGTGGAGTTGAAGAAGAAAGAGCTGCAGATTTTGAACGTTCAGGGAGAAGCGGAGTTGAAGAAGAAACAGTTAGGAGAGACGAAAACCGTGCTTGTGAAACATAATGGTGTAGAGGAAGAGAATCTTGGTAAGCTTTTCTTCTCTTTCCCCTTCTTCATTTTGGTAACGAATAACAAAAGTGGTTTGGTTCTATTTTATAGTTATGCAATGCCTTATGATTTGGTGTTTCATGTTTAACTTCTACCAAGAAGAAGAAGCTGCAGCTAAGGAAAAATCTGATGGGTTACAGAAGGAGATTGAAGAGAAAAGAAAGGAACTTGATTCGGTTAAGACTCAAGTCAAATCATGGGAAAGGAAACTTATGCAGCTAAGGAAAAAGATCGATGATTCTAAAGCAGAACTCAGTTCAAGGAAAGATCAAGTGGGTTCATCGAAGAACGTTCAGGGAGAAGGCGTCGAGCTGAAGAAGAAACAGTTGGGACTTACGAAAACCGTGCTTGTGAAACATAATGGAGTAGAGGAAGAGAGTCTTGGTAAGCTTTCTTCTTCTCTTTCACCTTCTTCAGTTTGATAATGAATAACAAAACAGTCTGGTTTGGTTGTGTTTATAGTTATGCAATGCCTTATGATATGGTGTTTCATGTTTAACTTTTACTAGTCAATGAGGCCAATCATCCTCCAATCATCTACACATACCAGAGAAGAGAGAACTGAGGAAGGAAGCAGGAGAAAAGCTTTACACTCAAAGGAGGGATTACTAATTAAGTGAGCTTCTATTTTGGGAGAATTACTATCTAAGTGTGTTGTAACCTTTACTGTTAGTGTGTGGGATGAAGACAATGGTAGGTCCTAATGGTGTTTACTGCCAATTTGTAGAAACTAAGTAACTAGTAGATAGAGACTAGAGAGTAACAATCATTTAAGTTGTGATTGATTTATCATATCATCGTGTTGGTAAGCCTTAAGTAGACACAATTACCATTTTTTTATCAAAACAAATGCAAAAAAACTCATTGTGAAGAAGGTTGTTTGAGTGATTCAAGGTTATCTTTCAGATATTGGAAAATTCAAGGAAAATAGGGCTTAAAGAGCTTTTTTGTCATCTGAGAAAACCATGAGAATCAAAATTCAAAATTCAAAAGTGAAAACCAAGAGCCGATAGCTCAGCTGGTAAAGATTTCAGGCAATGCCTAGAGGTCGCTGGTTCGAGTGGTTTTTGGGACAAAACTAATATTACAAGCGGTGGTTTCGGGAAAATTTTAAATTCTAAATGCTTTTTTTTTTGTGAAAATTCAAAATTCTAAATGCTTTTTTTTTGTTATCTACATTTCGTCAGATTCATGTTGACACACAACTGACATGAGTATACGTCAGACTCAGATGTAATTATGTCACGCGTAACCAAAAAAATAAAGTTTACTCTATAAAACTTTTTTTTTTTTTTTTTTTTGTCACGAACGCACTATTCTTATCGATTACAAGAATACGAGAGCATTATTGAACCAATTAGGAGGGGTTGTGCTGACATAAGAGAACACTAAGTTACGGGTTCGAGCATTCCTTGCGAGAACGTCTGCTTTTTCATTCTTCTCCCTAGGACAGTACGTGAGAGTAAAGTCTGGGAAAAAATTTCGTAACTCCTGGAGCTCGGCAAGTTCTGAACGAAAACGAGGCCAACTCATCGGATCGTCGACCATGCGCACCAATTTATAAATATATAACTTTTAAACACAAATTTAGTCCGTTTAGACTATGTTAGCAATAAAAAAACGTGTGATTGGTATGAATGTGAGAAAGAAAAAATGACATATTTGGATAATTATCATTAAATATTGGAACATTTTTCTAATAGTGTACACTAGTACCAAGGAAATTTAAGACGAAAAAAAATAATAAGAAAATTTTCCCTCCTAATAAAATTTTCATTTCCCACTCCGTTTTTTTCATTTTTTTTTTGCCTCACTTCATTTCAAATTTAGGGTTTTGATTTTTTTAATTCCTCAATTACATTTCGTTTCGTCTCCTCTGGTCCGTACACTTCGAGCTTCTGGGTATGTATGTTCATGGCTTCTTCGTTTTTTATTTCTAGGGTTTTAGTTTCGCCTCGTTTTGATCGGAGCTTGTACATGCATTTACTGTTGATCTATGCTTTCGATTTGCTAAAAACTGTATCTACTGTCTCCGCAATAGATTTAGTGTTTATAGAGTTCGATTTCCTGAGTTTTCCCCAATTGATTTTGTGTTTCTGGGTATACGAATCGTCAGTACGATTTCGCTTCTCTGAGTATTTAGTTCTAAGCGATTCTATTCCAGTATTAGGGTTTGATTTCGATTGTAACGCTTTTTCACTGGGTACTTGGTTTTATGAATCTCTTCTAAGTTTATTTCTTGTTTCTGGGTTTGCAGGCGTATATCTTCTCTGTGGATTTATTTATGTGATGAATTGTTCACAAATCTCATGGTTTTGGTCTCTGAAATTGTAAGTACTAAGTAGAGTTTTACTTATACTGAGTTTTAGAGTGATGGATTGGGATTTAACAATGTGAGTTCACTGGATTTTGTGTATGCAGGGACTATGAGTTATTGTTTGCTTGACTGGTTTGTGTGTTTGGAGAGTTAGCTGATTTTGGGGAGGTTTTTGGTTTTTGGTTTGAAGAGGTTTATTGTAAGTTTGTGACGATGGAATGCAACAAAGAAGAGGCTGTAAGGGCCAAAACATTAGCAGAAGAAAAGATGAAGGCTGGTGATTTTGAAGGAGCTTATAAGTTTGTTACAAAGGCTCAAAGGCTCTTCCCGAATCTCGAAAACATGGAGCATATGATAGCTATATGTGATGTGCATACTTCTGCAAATAAGAAAATCATGGGGCTTGATAATTGGTATGGTATCCTTCAGGTTCAATCTTTTGCTGATGCCAGCACAATCAAGAAGCAGTACAGAAAGCTTGCGCTGCTTCTCCATCCGGACAAGAACAAGTTTGCTGGTGCAGAGGCTGCTTTTAAGTTGATTGGGGAAGCTAACAGATTGCTCTCTGATATCATAAAACGTTCTCAGTATGATGTCAGATACAGATCCCATTCAATGTTAGCTAGCAGGCAGTCGAATGCAAACTCTAGTCGCCACCGTGCAGCTGCAACCAATGCTGTTGAAAATGTCGCTGGTGTTTACACGTTTTGGGCATGTTGCAAGTACTGTGGCAGTAGGACTAAGTACCTGATATGTTATATGAACACAGTTATGCACTGTTCCCGTTGCCTGAAATCTTACGTTGCCTGCAGCATCGGTAGTGATGGGGTGCCACCTAATAGCTCAACCGCTAGCAAAAAAGAATTTCAGTATCAAGGGAAGTATAGTACATCTCGGCAGAGCGCTTCTATGGAAACAGAATCAGGAAGTTCAGCAGCTGAGATGGATAGGAATGGGACAGTCAAAAGGAAATTCAACAAGAAGAATCAAGAAAATCAGAATGGTGCTGGTGACAGGAAGCCCAAGAAAGAAGAAGGTTGTACAGAGAATGACGCTGAAGGAGGAAAGCCCCAGAAAGGTGGTGAGACATGTACGGATAATTCTGCTGAAATACCTAAAGCTGATATATTGAAGCCACAGCCTGAAGTAAAAGAACCAGAGACTAGTGCAGCAAAGTCAATTCCTGATTTATCAGCTCCAAAGAAGAATCAGGCTACCAAAAAAAGGAGAAAAGCTGTTGAGGAATCCTCTAAGAGTTTTGAGGTTGATGGCTCTGATGCTACTGGGGCTAAAACAGATACGAATGAATATAATAAGAAGAAGTCCTCGAGGAAAAAGCCGCAGGTTTCTTACAAAGAGGGGGGAAGCGATAATGATTTTGTATTCCCTCCAACAAAGAAGACAAAATCAGGATGTGAATTTGAGACGAATTATAATAAAAAGGAAATGGCTGAGGATAATAAGTCGGATTCTGGTGTGTCTGCTGCTTCTTCAAATGCGTATAAAGGAAAAGCCAAGGAAAATGTGAATTCTGGAAACGAAGACACATTGTCAGCCAAAAACAAAGAGAGTGAAGGCTGTGATGGTAATGGTGAAGATGCAGCTTCGTCGAGCAAGATTGACAATGTTGAAAATGGATACAAAGCTAATGGAAATCCTAATACGCTGGATAAACCTGATCCAGAGTTTAATGTTTTTGAAGATGAACAGAAAACAGGAAAAATTGCTTTCAATCAAGTGTGGTCTACCTGTGATTCTAGAGATGGTATGCCCCGGAGATATGCTCGAGTCAAGAAAGTGCTGACTGGCGAGTTCAAACTGCGGATTACCTACCTGGAGCCTGTGCGGGATAAGAATGATAAAACTAGTTTTACAGTTGCTTGGGGAAAGTTCAAAAATGGAGAAACAAAAGAAGTTAAAGACTACTCAAGCTTTTCGGGTCAGATGCTTTACTTGTCACGCAGCAAGGCTGTTTTCATATATCCACAGAAAGGAGAAATTTGGGCTATGTTCAGAGATTGGAATGAGGAATGGAGCACTATAGAAAATCATAAATTGCCATATAAGTATGACTTTGTGGAAATTGTGAGTGATTTTCACGATGAGAATGGTGTTGGTGTGGCCTATTTGGGAAAAATTAAAGGGTTTGTTTCCCTATTTCACCGGGAGGCGCTGCATGGAGTTTGTCAGATTCAGTTGACTCCGAAAGCGATGCGTAAATTTTCCCACAAAGTTCCAGCAGTCAAAATGACCGGAAAGGAGAAAGAATGTGTTCCAGCTGGCTCATATGAACTGGATCCTGCTGCATTGCCAAAATATATATTTCAGGATGATGAGGTTGATATGGAGATGGATAGTGAGACCCTGGAAGATAAAGCTGATGGCCCTGAAGCTCCCAAGGTCGAATCGAAGGCTGAGCCTGTTCAAGAGATCGCTCCGTCTCCAAGGAAACGCCGAAAAGCTGATGATGATGGCATATGCAGTAATCCTGATACGGTTTGGGCAAGATCTGTGTTGATTGGGGAAGTCAAAGGCACAACCAGCAGAACCATTGATTTTTCTTCTTGTCAAGGTAATGAAAAGAACACACCGATTAAGTCCAGAAAGATTGGTGAGGCATCAGATGCCTTCAAACTTCGAAAGTCTCCTCGTCTTCAAACAACTCCAAGCCAACAAAGAGATGAGAAGAAAAGTACTGAACAAGGTGATAAGATGATTACCCCAAAGAAGACTGATAAGGCTCATGTGACAGATTCTGTGAGAATCAGAAAAACACCCAATGGCATACAGCAACAGGCAATTAGTCAGTTAGGAGAAAGCTTGAAGAAACAAGGTCGCAATGGTGAGTTACCGTCTCGGTACAAGCAGAATGATTGGTCAACTCAGTTGGATGGTTCTACTAATGAGTCCCCTGAGAGAACTCTTGTGTCACCAAGTTGCAAAACACCGCGAAGGAATGCCTTTAACTTCAAGAGCCAGAGATCTGAAGACAAATTCCGAGTTAATAAGATATGGGCTATTTATAGCAATGTCAAGGGTATGCCTACAGAGTATGTGAAGATCAAGAAAATTGAAACCAAGCCTGAATTCGTGTTACACGTAACCCATATGGAGCTGTATCCACCATCTACAGAACCCGTAACCCGCCCTGTGTCCTGTGGGGATTTCAAGTTGAAAACCGGAAAACCCAAAATCCTTCGTCGAGGCAGCTTCTCACATCAGGTTGATCCCGTTGACAGTAAGAAGAACATCGTCAAAGTATACCCAAGGAAAGGTGAGATATGGGCTCTGTATAAGAACTGTGATAGCACCGAAGGAGAGCATGACATTGTAGAAGTGGTGGAGGATTACAGTGACAACAGGGAGATTGCAAAGGTAGTGGCTTTGATTGCTAAAGGCATGAATTCGTTATATGTAATTCAGAGTGAACAAGGGTCAAATGCGGGGTTTATTGACATTCCAAAGGCGGAAATGAGTAGTAGATTTTCTCATCGGATTCCGGCTAAGAAGCACAAGAAGAGGATAACAAGGCTAGGTGAAGGAGCATACTGGGAGCTTGACCCGATAGCAATTCCAGGTCGCACCATAGTCTTAGACTGAGCACATTTCCACATGATCCAGAGTCACATTATTCGATTTCTTTGATCAAAGATTGTGTAGATATGCTAATGCCACAGTATTAGACTCTATTGGTAGCTTAAGTTTGGTGTTTGTCGAGAGAAAGTATCACATTACTATTATTTTCTTATCGTTCTTCATTTCTGTGCAAATTGACTGTGAACGCAGTGTTTATAGGGAAACAATAATTGTGTAACGTTGGAAAAAATTCTGAAGTAGTATTATAGATCAAAGAACATAAATGTCACAAAAGCAACCAAAAGCTTGAAACTACTGAAGTTATCTAACTATACATACAAACTATTCCAACTTCGGTTTTGATTTGCAAGAAAATGGTGGTCTTGATGATAAAGGGAAAACAATCTCAGAAACGTTTTGGAAACTTCCTCTATCATACAAATTCCGTTTCACTATAGCTTCAGCTTTAGCCTCTGCATCTTCATGAGAGGAGGCTCTTCCACAAAGCCCGAAACATTTGCTTTTCGCTAATGGCTTCTTCGGTTCACATGGCACTCCTGCCTTGCGAGCAGCAGCGCTCGCCCTTGCTTCAGTGATCCTCTTCTTCAAGCTTATATACTCTCTCCACTTAAATGTCTATTGATAAACAAACAAAACAGTTACTTAGCGGGAGAGAGAGACATAATATGATATAATTTCCAGAGGTAGAAGAAGTTAAAAACCTCATTAGTTGTTGTGTTGGTTAAGCAGAGTTTTAAGTGGTAAGCAAAGAAGCCAGCGAGGAGGAGAGAAACAATGGCGAGAAACACCATTAGAAGTATTTGGGTATTGTATGTACCAACTAGCCACTGTTTCAAAGACATTGAACATTTTGATATTGTTAGATTAACACATATGAAGGAGCTGCAAGATTGAGAATTGTTACTTAGTTCGTTAGGTTTACTCGCCTGTAAAAGTTTAGGAGCTAAGCTTCGGAAAGATTTCTCTACGCCGTAATAGACTGCAGAAAGAACAGATTAGGAATTGAAAGGAAACAACGTCGAAACCAAAATTGGGAATTGATACACAACAAAGGCATGTTTGATGTGTTACCTGTTAAAATATGTACAACACGGAGTTCTTTTACTCGCCCAGCGAGAATAAACCCGATGGCTATGGTTCCATACAAGCAAAGAAGGAAATGCCTACAAATCACTAAAGAATCATTTAAGAAAAGATGAGGATACAACACCGCATGCAATCTCACAAGTAAACTCAAAGAAGAGCATTAAACCATGAAGATTCGGAAACATATAGTATCTGAGAGTTAGGTCTTAGAATGAAAGCTCACCAAAAGAGGAAAGCCATGAAATATTTGGTATTCCTTTCTCCAATACAGTTATTCTGAAACCGGTAGAGGAAAGCTCACATCAAGCAGCATGTTGATAAGTAATGTCGAGAGCATACAAAGGAATAGAGTTCAGGGTAAATATACAAACCATCCAGCCACAATGATGGTCAAACCGAGCTACACAGCGGTTGCAGATGCTACAATGCTTGGATCTAGCAGGCCTAAATGAGGAAAAGAAAAGCGTAAAAATTTAAACACAAATCAAAACATGAAAAAGTGCAACTCTTTCGTTAGTTTACCACGGGATTTCGATGCACTCACTTTGGGATTTTACACGTAGAACATTCCTTCTTCGAGTATATAATATCGTCATAGGGGTAAGCAGAAATGTACTGTGAAACATTTGCAGCGTTCACAGTACCTGGATCAGAAAGGCTTGTTAATAAGAAAAGTATGACACCAACAATAACAGCCACAAAGCTCGTGTACCTACAAGGGAAAAAACACATTGATTTAAAGTGGATCACGCATATAAATCCAGGACTTGAAATTTGAAAAGTAAAAGCAAAAAGAGGCCTTACTTGTGAACATCGCCAATGTAATATCCAGGTATATAGACGAAGGAAGATTTCGCAATCAAAAAGTATGTTGATCCAATAATGGCTATATATATGATCTACAAAATGAAGTAGAAAATTGCTTTATGAATATCTGATACTGAAACAAGTAAAAAAATTCACCAAATGGCATATTTTCTCAAAATCCTGTGTTAATCTCACAGTTAAGGTAAACACTTAGATTCATCTGCTAATACGTCTCAAATTCAACCACTCAAGATCTTCTTAACATGAAGTATCAATCACAAAACGAATCTCCTAATCCAAGATTAGTCCAATCACCAAGTCTAAGAACCAAAACCAAGAACAAGAAAGATCTAAAGCTAGGACAAGATTCAATACTCAACAATAATATATCAATGGATCAATAAAAACGAAGAACAAACTCACTTGCAGTATCGGATTAGGACGATCGCAGCAGAAAGACTCCACAGATAGAACCAAGTCCGTACCCTTCGAACCAAACACCATATCGACAAATCTCCTGAAACCCATCACAGTACACAATCAGATGAACCCTAATTGAATCTCCGATTCAAACAACAAACAATGAAACGCGAAGAGGAAGTGTTACAAGAAGTAATCGTAGGCACCGAAAGTGAGAAAGTAGTGAATCCATTGAAAAGGTGTGCCTTTGAAGATTGGCCATTGACCACAGAGGAAAGAGATGACTACTATTAACGTAACTATCCCGTGACACACCAGAAGTATCGCCATTATCGTCTCGGAGAAATCCTCCGATCGTGGAAAGTCTACTTTTTTATCGTCTCTTAAACCCAATCAAATTGTTCAAGTCAAATAATTAAGAAAGTTTTTTTATTAGGGACTAAATTGCAAATATGGGTAATTGAAACACCAAATATTTTACTTTATAAACTTTTGTAATTGCAGTTTTGATCAAGCTGCTTAAGAATTTGATAAAGAAATTCACTAGGAGATAGATTTAGATTTCATGCATCATCTTCTTACATACATAGATTAAGAACACATGAGACTTCTTACACTTGAACTCAAACCAAGACTAAGGCGTAATCGTTAAGACAATCTTGAGGAGGAATAGCTGCAGGGTCTAGCTCAAAGGAGCCAACTGGGACTCCTTCTTTCTCTTCTCCAGTTAGTTTATAAGAAGGAACTCTATGAGAGAAGCTTAGCATTTTATCAGGTGATATCATTCTTCTGATGAATCCATGTTGCTCACCATGTTCATAAACTGATGTGAATTCCTCCACTCTCTTTAGATAAGCAACTCCAATGCCTTGCACACTGTGGAATTCAGAGACGACTTCGACTAAATCGTATCTGTAAGGAGGCTTGTGTTGCTCAGTCTTTTTCCAATCTCTGAAAAGAGCCCATGTCTCGCCTTTTCTCGGGGTTATGACGACGTTTTTGCTGCGTCCCATGTGTTGCATTTCGTGAGAAAACATGAAGAGGCTTTTGGTCTCTGATTCTCCGTACTTGAATTTCCCACAAGCAATTGGAATTGGCTTCTCATTCTCTGTGGTTTGTACTGATTCGAGCCAGGTCACTCGTAAACTCTTCTGTTGTTTCAAGACTCCGTTGATACGAGCGTAGTATCGTGGCATTTCATCTAAAGGATCATATAGAGCCCATACTTGACCCACTGCGAAAGAGCTCATTGTGTTCTTAAAGTCGTTAAAATCTGGATCAGGACAAATGAGTGGCTCAGTATCCATGCCAACTTCATCTGTGCAGACGATTGGTTCACTTGTATCTTCACATTCAAAACCAGAACTTGTCTCTCCATATAGCACATAATCCGAATCTGTTTCCTTCTCTTCATCATCATGGTTGTGTTCTCTAATGGGTTTACGCTTTTTTCTCGGGCGAATAAGAGAATAATCATCTCTACCTTTCTCTCCCAACACTGAAGACCTCGATTCACGCCTGGATCTCTTACGAGTCTTTAGTTGTATTAATCGTTCCTCAAACTCTCTTTGCTTCAGTTCAAGCTCTCTCTCCCTTTCCTCAAGTTTCTTTTCCTGCAACTCCATAAACTTCCTCTTCACCTCAACTCTTGCTTCTGCATTCTGTTTCAACTGAAAATTCTCTTCCTTCTTCTCCAGCTCAATCGATTTCTTTTTAATGGTCTCATCAAGCAACTTAACCTCCTTCTCTCTCGCTTCAAGCTTCTTATGAGATAAATCCATCATCTCAGCTTCTTTATTCATTCTCTCAGTCAATGCATTCTCAAACTCACGAGCCTTCTCATCAATCGACTTAGAAAGCAAACCAATCTCCTCTTTCCTCTCTTCAAGCTGCTTATGAGATATTGCCATCATCTCAGCTTCCTTCTTCATCCTCTCATTCTCTACTGTTTGCCTCATATCAAACACACGAGACTTCTCATCAATAGACTTAAAAAGCACACCAACCTCCTCTTTCTTCGCATCAAGCTCTCTTACTTGCTCTTCATGTTGCTTTACCATAGAACTCCGAACCAAACCAAGAACTTTCTCTTGCTCCTTAAGCTCAATACCAACTTGTTCATTCTCCATCACAAGAACCAATCTCATCAAATCAGTTTCCAAAACAAGTTTCAAATCAGATTCCTTTTCTTTCTCAGTAATCGAAACCTCAAGCAACTCAATCTTCTTCTCTCTTTCTTCAACTAACTTAAACCTCTCTTCTTTCTTATTAATCTCCAAAATCTTTTTCCTTAAAGCTAACTCCTTTAACTCGATTTCCTTCTCAAAATCCTTCCATAGATTCGATAACTCAAGCATCATTGTAGCTCTCTCTCGCATCTGACTGATTACACGTTTTCCTAGCTCCCGATCAATCACAATTCTTCTAGAACCTCCTTGAACCCTAGAATCAAAAACGAACGAAGAAATCAACAATCCAGTCATATATAAAGATCAAAAACAAAACCAATCGGAGAAATTTCCTCAACAAGTCAGAGAGATGGAAAAAATCACCGTTCAGATTCTCCGGTGAGCTCCGGGACTGAGTTCTCTTCCCGTTGTGATGAAGGATCTGGTTCCGCCATAGATAAAAACCTTAGTTCTCCTTGAGGAAGAAGAAGAAGAAGATCTGAGAAAGGTTTCTTTTTTAGTAAACTGAGAAATAAAGATGCTTCTTTTACTGTAAATGGAAATGCGAGGGAGAAGTATGGAGATAGAGCCATTCATATATCGTGTGACACAAAAAGAGAGATTTTGATTTATGACCGTTAGATTAATCTGTGGACTTTTCTGTACTACGGATTCCTAGCCGTTGGATTGGGTTTTAGTCGAAATGTTTAGCTATCAGAGTAACTAATTTATTGAATAATCTTACAAAGAAACCAATTGAACTATCATCTACTTAAGCGTCTAAAGCCAAAATTATATCTTTTTTCTCACTTTCTGTGTCGCCAATACTCTAAAACAGAGGAAGCTGGAAGAACATAAGCAAACAAGTAGCCAAAGAAAAGCTCAAAGATTTTGTAGTTTATAACGAAAAAGCTCAAGCAAAGATCAATGAACAAACTCGATCTCTGGATGTTTTCGCTTCAATCCTTTCCGCAACATCTTCAAGGAAGAAGAAGAAGAAGAAGATAAGCAGAAACAAATTAGTGCGATGTTTAAAAGGAAACGCAAGACGTGAATATGATAACCAAAGTTTTCTTTACCTTTTATATCTCTTTTTGGAGCCACAGGGACAAAGAGCATTGCGGCTGATCTGCCCACTTTTAGCTAAGTTTGTTCTTGCCAAATCCATCGGTGTTGTACCCATCAGTTTTTGCAGCTTCAGTATAGACCAAGATAACAATTTAGTGTCAGATTAACAAGTTCATGATCAGAGTAATTGATGTAGCACAAATGAAACAGTAAACCAACAAATACCAATCTCTCCAAATGTAAACGAAACTATACCTACATAGTGCAAGATGACTCCCATTTCTAACCACTGAACTACAAATGTAACCAATTCATGCAAAACAACCACTGACAATCCACTTCTTGTTATTCAGGGGCCTGTTCTTGAGCTGAGGATCGATTTTAGTGTAGAAATTTATAGTTTTGTTTTAAGTATGGTGATACAGCAGACACTTGTGACTTAATAATTCTTCAGTGACAATTGAAAAAACAACTATAAGCTTGATCATAACGTAGAAACAAGAGTTCAATGAACGATCACACAAGTTCTAAGCACTGTTTTAACTCTAAAATGGTGAGAAAATTACGCAAAGAGTCATGCAAATTTCCCTACATAGAAGAGCTTATGGAGCTAAATAACATATAAGTGTACATAAAGTTAGAAGAATCACCTCTCCCATATTCTTTGGTAACGGTTTACCTCCTTCTTTCAACTCGGTCATCTTCTTGTGAGCTTGCCTAGCCCAAGTAAACTTAGCCAACGTATTCTCCACATCCGTTATCGTACATTTACAATGCTTAGCCGCATCTTGCTTTTGACTCGCTTGCAGATTCTACACATCAATAAACCTAGTGCCACAGTCAAGAGATTGAAACCAACATATACCAACACACAAAACTCTTGTTTCCAATGCTTTTTGCAAACTATTACCAAGTCATGAACATACTAAGAAAGAAACCAACCTCTCCTGTAGCATCAAGAGCTCCAAGATACCTAATAACAGCTTCTTGCTTCTCGAATGCATCTGAAAATGTTGCTTCACTGCTTCTACCAACAATGTACTGCTTGAATTTCCCTAATCTTCTAGCATTCTTCAATTCATCAGCAAATCCTAAAACCAATTTGCATTCAAAAGCTTTAGCATCACAATCTCGTTTCTAAGATCACACATTTCAACATTTCTAGACGTTAAAACTTACGGAGAAGAGTGAAAGCTTCAACGGGTAGATTTGATTCTTCTATAGGAGTATCTTTGTTTCCTGTAAATACACCTTTGATCGAATCCATCCATCCATTACGCGTCGCTGTAGAGGTGATGGATCGTGGCTGCGACGGAATTGGATTACCGGCGCCGGAGATGTAGAGAGAATATGAAGAAGAAGAAACTGGGCCAGATCTTAACCTGAAGATATACTTCAAACTTCTCAAGTATGACATTTTCTGGTCAAAATTGTCGTCTTCTTCGGAAGTTGGTTTCTGAGCGATTAGGGTTTTTGAGTTTCTCCGGTGTAGAAGAAGAAGTGGGATCGGAATCCGAAACGCAGCGTTTTGGTGATAATAATTATTTTTGTCAATTTTTTTCAGAAAATATAAATATCATATATGTAGTTGCAATTTCTATGAGTGTTTACATGTTTCTAAACAAAAAAAAGCAAAAAAAGTCAAGAGATTGATTATAGTTTGGTATTAAAAGTATATAAAAAAAATTCCGAATAATTAAGACATGGGTTAATTTGCTTAATAGCAAAGAAAAAAACTATCTTATATAATATTTTAAGGTTCCACTGAGTTAAACATTTGACAAGTTGTCATGTGTCATTTTTGTGTTAGCAAGTAATGTCCATTTTCATATTTAGAACCTAATTTTTACTTAATTATGATATTTGTCCTTCTAAAATTTAAAATTTTTGTATTGATTTTTTAAAAGAAAAATATAACATCAATTTTAATTTAAAGTAAACATTTCGTATCAAATTATCTTCATGAATTTATGGAAAATATGTAAAATCATTTTCTCATATATATATATATATATATATATATATATATATATTTACAATAATATGATAGATTTTTATATATTTTAAAATAATTCACAGAAAATACTTTAAAATTATTGTTTAATTTTAATCTTAACTTCACTAAAATAATAAATTTTGAGCATAAATCTTAAACATCACTTAATTAGCTATATATACAGAGGAACAATTTTCTATACTTTTTTAAATATATGTTTTGTCATAATATATTTCAATAATGTTCCATCTTAATTTGTTTTTTACAAATAACATTGTATATATCCAATAATTTGCTACAGATATTTAATCTCTGAACCTAGATAGTTATTTACTATAAACACCAAATTTCTATAATATTAAATATATAAATAGCCAATAAGTTAATAATTATTGTATATTATATCATGTTAAATTTTAAATCCACGCAACGCGTGGACATATCTAAAATTCTAGCCAAATACCTTAAATCCAATGGGTATTATTTGGCCACATGGGACTATTTTGGTTAGATTTTTAAATATAGTTTTTTTCTTTGTTATTAAGCAAATTACCTCTTAAGACATTACTATAAATAAATATGTTGACCATAATTATATGTGTCTATAAATATAATGTAATCTGAAAACTGCAAAGTGCAAACTATAAATCAAGAAAAATCCTGGATACCATTTAAAGCTTACTCTCATTATTTCCAAACCTAGAAAAAATGAAGATCTCTTTCTCTTCCATTCTCTTTGTGCTAATTGTTGTTTTCATCATTTCTTCTTCAGGTAAATTTTTTGTTTATATGTGATTTGCCTAAATGGAATGAAAAAACTTTGTTCAGTTTGGTGTATTACTCTTGGTTTAAATTTAGTTGTTTTGATTGTAATAGCAAACAAGAAAATGGTAGGAGAAGCAAAGAAGTGTGATATTACGTGGGATTGTAAAGGAGAAGACCAATGCAGAGAAAAGTGCAGGAATGAGTACAATGGAGATGGAGTATGTGATTTGTGGACTGCTCCTTTGGTTCCTAAGCAATGTTTTTGCCATTATGATTGCTGATTTCTCTATACAAATTACAATAATGTTTCTCTATTAATAATCAATTATAAACCCTTAATCTTATGAATAAAAGGAATAATCTAATCCTCTATTCTTCTACTTACAAGTAAGATATGATTTAATACAATCAAACCAAAGAAATGATAATTAATCACCATATGATATAGTCCTTGAAAGTTAAAGTTTCACCAACCAAAAAAAAAAACAAGAACATGGAGATTGATCTATCAAGAATCACTCTCCGGCCTTTCGATCTAAAGGACGCACACGATTTCTTGAGATGGGCCGGCGATGATCGAGTGACTGGAAATCTCCGTTGGCCGGTTTTTACATCGGAAAAGGAAGCTTTGACGTTCATTCAAGATGTATGTTTGCCTCATCCATGGCGACGATCCATCTGTATCGATGACCGTTCCATCGGATTCATCTCAATCTTCCCCGAGACGGGCGATGATAGGTTTACTATGATTCATTTCGTTCTTTAAATCTTGATTACTTTCTAATATGAATGACTATTGTATTGTTTATTTTCAAGATTCAAAGCGCATATTGGATATGGATTATCTCATGAGTATTGGGGAAAGGGAATAGCAACAAGAGCAGTGTCAATTGCAGTATCACAAGTGTTTAATGACTTGCCTTATTGATGTAGCACATGGGCCGTCGAGTCAAGCATCGTCATGGGCTTCTTCCTTGCTTGACAAGTTATAAGTTATTTAGTTATTGGTTTTCTTTTCTTATTTTCTTTTAGAGATATGTTCAAATCTCTTAGGATAGGTTTCAATTCATTCGTGGTTATCTTTTACGCTATTATATATAAGGTGCTCTTTGAGCTTTGTAAAGTACCTTAGACTTTGATTTAATCTAAATTGAAAGCTTTCTTTCATCAAAGAGAAGAGTATTCTCGCTTATTGTTCTTACTTCCTGTCGACGTACGAACAAGAACCTAGCTTGTTATCGATTCTTCCTGGAAGTCTCAATTCCTTGTTAGTTATAGCTTCCGCTCTCCATCAGTTGGTATCAGACTTGGAACGTTCCTGTTTCGTGTTGAATTACCGACAATCATGCCTCCGAAGAAGAACGCAGCAGTTGCAGATTGGGATGAGTTGCGAACGACGCTTCTTGCGATGCAAGAGAACATTCAGGCGACGATTCACTCCTCCATCCAAGAGCTCACGGAGACGCTGGTTCAACATCTCCCGAATCGTAACCCTTTGTTTGAAGAAGACGATGAGGACTCAAACACCAACCCTTTTGCTCATGAAGCACGAGAACAGTACGAGGAACGATACGATCGTCATCGTAACAATCGCGACAACCGTGATAACAGATGGGAAGCCGGATTCAAAATCGATATCCCTGAATTCCATGGCGGTGTGCGAGGAGATGCTTTGATTGATTGGATCTTAGCAGTAGAAGAGGCCCTGGATTTTAAAGATGTACCGGTGGATCGGCGCGTACCACTGGTGGCAACTAAGTTTCGTGGTCACGCTTTAACTTGGTGGCAACAAGTGAAAGCCACACGGGCACGGACTGGTAAAGCTCCACTGCAATCATGGGATAAGTTGAAGAAGAAGTTGCAGGACACCTTTTTACCTCACAATTATGAGCGGACAATGTATAATCGGTTGCAAAATCTGAAACAGGGAGCTCGGACTGTGGATGACTATGCAGAGGAGTTCTACTTGTTGTTAACAAGAAACGACATTCATGATAGCAATATCCAAATCGTGTCTCGTTTTATCGGTGGTCTACGACCGCAGTTGCAGAATTCGTTGACGCAATTTGACCCAACAACACTCGCTGAGGCTCACCGCAGGGCAGCGTCCTTTGAGCAGCAACTTCGATCTTCAGGTTGGTCGCAGTCATCTGCAAAACCGCGGGTTCCTGAAGGTGTTGCAGGACAATCCCCTGCAGCCATCCGTGACAAGTCCTATCAAATGCACAATCTGCAAAAGCCACCTAGCGGCGTGGAAGATCAAGCGGACCGGCGTCCACCTCGCACTAATGCGTTACGTTGCTTTGCGTGTGGAGAACCGAGACACCGACAAACCGCGTGCCCGAACCAGAATAGACGAGGACTTGTGGCTGAAGAAGGTCAAGGAGATTCTGCGGTGGTTTATGACTCTAACGGGGAAGATGATGAATCTCCATACATTGATCTCTTTGAAACCCATGATGATTCGGGACCACTCTTGGTTGTTCGTCGTTCATGTTTAGTTCCACCAAGCAGAGGTAATTTATGGTTACGAACTAACATATTTAAATCGACTTGTACAATTCAGGGTAGAATTTGTACTTTGATCATCGATTCTGGCAGCTCTCGAAACGTCGTTGCGGCTGAAGCTGTTCAAAAGCTTGGTTTACCTTGTGAACCTCACCCATCCCCGTACTCATTACAATGGTTTCAAGATAACGTCACAGCTCAGATCACGCACCGTTGTCTTATTCCCTTCTCCATTGGACCGGTGTATCGTGATCGTACCTATTTTGATGTGGCACCAATGGATGTGAGTCATCTCATTTTAGGCCGTCCGTGGGAGTTCAATCGTAAAGTTATGCATGATGGTGCCAAGAACACCTACAGTTTTATTTGGGAGACACATTAAATTATGTTGCTTCCGACACCGCCTACGCCACACCAGAACATCTATCCTTCTCCTCCTGTTTCCCTTCCTCCACCATCGGCTACTTCTTTAGTGTGTTCGTACTCAGCCTTTGCAAAGGAATTTCTTCAAGAAGGTTTCATGTTCCTTCTTCTCACGACACAACCATCTCCGCCTATCCAACTTTCATCCCCATTGGAGAAAGTTTTGAGTGAGTTTGTGGATGTCTTTCCTCATGATCTCCCAGAGGGACTACCGCCTTTACGTGACATTCAGCATCGCATTGATCTTGTGCCTGGAGCTACGCTCCCTAACCGTCCTCATTATCGCATGAGCCCTGTGGAGCATGAGGAATTGCGACGTCAAGTCGAAGATCTTCTCCGTAAGGGGCATATCCGTGAGAGCCTCAACCCTTGTGCGGTCCCAGCTCTTCTTATTCCCAAGAAGGATGGTTCATGGAGGATGTGCGTGGACAGTCGTGCAATCAACAAAATTACGGTACGTTACCGCTTCCCTATTCCTCGCCTTGATGATTTGTTGGATCAAATAGGCTCGGCTACTATTTTTTCGAAGATTGATCTTAAAAGCGGCTATCATCAAATTCGTATTCGCCATGGGGATGAATGGAAAACCGCTTTCAAAACGCGAGAAGGACTATTTGAGTGGCTAGTCATGCCGTTTGGCCTCTCGAATGCTCCAAGTACGTTTATGCGTATAATGAACCAAGCTCTTCGTCCTTTTATTGGGAAATTTGTGGTTGTATATTTCGACGATATTTTGATTTTCAGCTCATCTTTGGCTGATCATGAATGTCATTTGCGTGAGGTCTTACTTGTGTTACGTAAAGAGAAAATGTTTGCTGCCAAGCAAAAGTGTGAATTTGGGACATCGCAAGTGCTGTTCTTAGGCTATGTTGTCTCAAGTAAAGGGTTATCAGTTGATTTGGAAAAGGTGGAGGCTATCCGTTCATGGCCTCGCCCAAAGACGGTAACGGAAGTACGAAGCTTCCACGGGTTAGCGTCATTTTATAGGCGTTTTGTGGATAACTTCAGCAGCATCATGGCACCACTTACAAATTGCATGAAAGATGGTAAGCTTGTTTGGACGACAGAAGCTGAGCATGCCTTCCTCACCATCAAGGATAAATCAACTTCAGCTCCGTTGTTAATCTTACCTAACTTCTCGTTGCCGTTTGAGTTGAATTGTGATGCCTCAAAACTGGGCGTAGGGGCAGTATTGAGTCAGCAAGGGCGTCCCATCGCATTTTATAGTGAAAAGTTATCCGGTGCTCGAAGTTGCTATAGTACGTATGATGTCGAATTTTATGCTATAGTCCAAGCCATTAAGCATTGGCGCCATTATTTGGTCCATCGTGAGTTCGTTTTATTCACGGATCATGAAGCTCTCCGCCATCTTGATAGCCAAGCCAAGGTCTCCTCACGTCACGCTTCTTGGATCGCATTTTTACAACAATTTACGTTTTCCATCAAACATTTATCGGGGAAGACAAATCGTGTCGCTGACGCCTTAAGCCGCCGCCATAGTTTGCTTTCGTCTATGCAGACTACGGTTACTGGGTTTGCCTCGCTAACAGAATTATACCCAATCGATCCATTTTTTGCTAGTGTTTGGACTGATGTCTCTCAAGGGGTCCCAAGCAAATACACATTGCAAGATGGTTTTCTTTTCTTGGGGTTACGATTGTGTGTCCCCGAAAGCAGCCTGCGTCTACAGATTATTGGCGAGTTACATAACGAAGGTCACGTCGGACGTGATAGAACTTTGCAGCTCGTGACAACATCTTACTTTTGGCCTTCCTTGCGCAGGGATGTTGAGCGTTTTGTCTCGAGATGTCGCACATGTCAATTGGCCAAAGGCACTTCTTCTAACGCAGGTTTATATCTTCCTTTACCGGTGCCAACACAGTCGTGGACCGATATCAGCATGGACTTCGTTCTCGGTCTTCCTCGCACCCAACGAGGTAGTGATTCCATTTTTGTTGTTGTCGATCGATTTTCAAAAATGGCTCATTTTATTCCTTGTAAGAAAACGACGGATGCGCTCAGTGTGGCAACCTTGTTCTTTCGCGAAATTTATCGACTCCATGGTTTGCCATCTTCTATCGTCTCTGATCGTGACACGCAGTTCCTTAGTCCCTTTTGGCGCTCGCTATGGAAGTTGTTGCATACTAATCTGGATATGAGTACCGCTTATCATCCTCAAATCGATGGTCAAACCGAGGTTACAAATCGCGCTTTGGGAAACTAGTTACGTTGTCTTGTGGGTGACAATATCAAGAGTTGGGATGCTAAGCTTTGTCAAGCGGAATTTTCGCACAATCACGCGTTCAACCGCAGTGTTGGTTTTAGTCCATTTCATGTTGTTTATGGGTTAGTTCCTCGCTGCCCCTTGGACCTTACCACCACTCCGGACAAGACTCGGTTACATGGAGAAGCAGTTGACTTTGTGGAGGATTTGCAAGCAGTACATCGACAAGCTCAATCTAATTTGGAAAATTCTGTGGCTAAATACAAAGTGGCAGCTGATGCGAAACGTCGTCTCTTGCGGTTTGAACCAGGCGATCTTGTTTGGGTTGTGATCACCAAAGATCGTGTCCCTGCCGGAGAATATAACAAGTTGAATTCTCGAAAGATAGGTCCAGTCGAGGTACTAGAGCGCATTAACGACAATGCTTATCGCGTGCGTCTTCCTCCTCATTTGCGTACCGCCGACGTGTTCAATGTTAAGCACCTATCACCGTTTCTTGGAGACAATCCGGATTCGAGGCCGAATCCTCTCCCACCTGGAGGGACCTGATGTAGCACATGGGCCGTCGAGTCAAGCATCGTCATGGGCTTCTTCCTTGCTTGACAAGTTATAAGTTATTTAGTTATTGGTTTTCTTTTCTTATTTTCTTTTAGAGATATGTTCAAATCTCTTAGGATAGGTTTCAATTCATTCGTGGTTATCTTTTACGCTATTATATATAAGGTGCTCTTTGAGCTTTGTAAAGTACCTTAGACTTTGATTTAATCTAAATTGAAAGCTTTCTTTCATCAAAGAGAAGAGTATTCTCGCTTATTGTTCTTACTTCCTGTCGATGTACGAACAAGAACCTAACTTGTTATCAATTCTTCCTGGAAGTCTCGATTCCTTGTTAGTTATAGCTTCCGCTCTCCATCACTTATGTTTTGAGACTTCAAGCTTTCGTTCAAACTCAAAACAAAGCATCTCAAAGAGTTATTGAGAAGGTTGGGTTTCAAAAAGAAGGTTTGCTAAGGAAGTATACTTATCTCAAAGGTGAAATCTATGATGTGTTTATTTATAGTCTCTTGTTTTCTGATTTAATTCCTCTTCCATACTCATAGTCAAGCCAGATTGTCTAGTACTAATATGAAACTCGAAGAAATCTAAACTTCTGGAGTGGATTCGTGTGATTAAAAAAATTATTTATAGATAAACTGAACCGGTTTTTTTCCTGAACCAAACAAATTGAGAAATCGATCAACCAAGATTGAGTCGAAAATTGAAAATGTAAATGTCAAACCGAAATATTGGTAAATTTTTTTACCAAACCGAAATATTGGTAAATTTTTTTACCAAACCGAACCGAGTCAGGTAGTGTATATGACTAAGCATCAGTCAAATGTCAAATTCTCTGCTTCACTTCTGATCGACTCGAACAGTTCAGTCGATAAGTAACGTTCCCCACCGCTTGGGAAAACCACCTGTAAACCGGAAATTGATTAAAGAAAACCGGTTATGGCAAAAAGCTTATTAGACTCTTATTAATAGAGTTGCAAGTTATATAACTTATTAACTCTGTTTTACTTACAACTATGAGTTTCCCGGCGTTTTCTGGCCGTTTCGCCACCTTTATCGCAGCGGCTGCAGCCGCTCCGGAAGATATTCCAACCTGCCAGACGATACACATTGATCAGAAATGTTGGTTTTATGGTTTAAACCAACACAAAATTGTTAAACCGGGTCATTGTACCAGTAATCCTTCTTTCAGTGCAAGAAGTCTAGCTGTTTCAATTGCTTCAACACTTGATACCTGAAAAAACGAATTGGAGATCAAAAAGATCTCAGTTTGATTTCTCTGTTTACGAAGACAAGACCAATAAAATCTAAGCTACATTACTTGAATGACTTCATCAAGAACGTTGAAATCAAGATTGTCTGGGATGACTCCAGCTCCAATACCTTGGATCAAATGTGGACCTAGAAAGTATCCGAGTTTTATCAAGAAAAAGATTCAACATCAAGAAACTTAACTAGTGAATGATTGTTTACTTAGCTATTTCATGTTAGACTCAAAAACAAGATTTGAGCTTATATGCAATAGAGAAACAAACTCACCTGGTTTGCCTCCACTGAGTACCGCACTTTCTGCAGGTTCCATTCCGTAAACCTGTTGATAAAAGAAGAGAAATGCTCTAAAAGTCGAGTATGTTTCTCATGACATGATTAGACTTTGAATATAAGTTTTGTACCTTTAAGTCTTTCTTCTTCTCCTTGAGGTATTTGCCTGATCCAGAAATCGTTCCACCAGTCCCAACACCCGCGACCAATATATCTACTTCCCCTGCAGAGTCTCTCCATATCTCTGGACCTGTGGTTCGATAATGAGTCTACAAAGAAACCAATTCAAATTAACAAAACAAAAAAAGATAGAAAGAGATCATGGACTATAGAATGTAAAGTAAGAGTCCATACATCCGGGTTCGCAGGATTTTTGAATTGATTTAGTATGATACCATCTGGAGTTTTGCTTAATATCTCTTCGGCTTTGTCGATTATTCCTTGTATACCCTTCTTAATGTCTGTGAGGTGAACCTCTGCACCTAACGCTAATAGAATGATCTTTCTCTCAAGGCTCATTGAATCAGGCATTGTGAGCACAACTTTGTAACCTCTAGCTGCCCCGACAAAGGCTAAACCAATCCCGGTGTTACCAGATGTTGGCTCAATCAATACGCTCTGAGTAAATATATCCACAAGGATCTAAGTTTCAATATGATTTTAAAGAGGAAGAAGAAAGAAAAAATGGATGCGTGAGTTTATCGTTCTACCTTCCCGGGAGTAATCAATCCCTTGTCTTCTGCATCTTTAACCATACCATAAGCAATTCTACCAAACCAAAAGATTTCTCAGAAAACATACAAAAGAACAAACATTTCTTGAAGCAAACAAGAGAGATAGTGATGGTTTTGTTTAGTTTTATATACATACCGCTCCTTGACACTAGAGCAAGGCTCCATCATCTCAAGCTTAGCCGCGATACGAGCAACACAACCATCTACAATGTTGTTCAGATACACCATTGGAGTGTTACCTATCAACTGTCACAGAATGCAAAACACTCAGAAGAAAAATCCCATGAAAAGTACATAACTTGAGAAAACAAACTAAATTTTCTTTATTCCAATGAAGCAATTGATTAAAAAGGTAAAAAGATTTGGATTTACTTGAGTCACATCATCCTTGATCGAGCTCTCCATGATAAGGGTCTTCCCCATTTGGATACTAAAGATCATAAAGAAAATCAAAATATTTAAAACACAGTCTATAAGAGCATGAATAACAATAACACTTGTGGGAAGGTTAATAGTCAAATATCATTAATTAGTAAAATAATGAGATTTTGACTATTAATCTTTCCATAAGTGTTATTGATATTCATGCTCTAAGTATTTGCACGAATTGAAACTCCACACTTCTAGTAAAAAAGAGTCTATTATCTTTTAAATATTCATAAACCGAATAGTCCTTTGAAACTCACTCAAACCATGGATTTCTTAAGTTTAAGCTCGATAATATATCAGAGAACAAACAAATTTGAACGTGTGTCAAGCTAATTTCAAGATTTAACATTGAAACATGACAATTTAAAAGCAATAGTCTAAAAACAATGATGAAACAAATGAGTTCCTGATGCAAAAACAGAAGAATATTTAAAAAAGTAAAACTTGAAGAGCTTACCAAGTTCAAGATCCAAACGAAGAAGAAGGTAGAAGAAGAAAGAATACCTATCAACGAAGAAAGAGAAATGTTTCGGTGCTGAATAAAATAGCAATATACACGTTTCTTTATAATTTCTGTATTTCCAAATTTACTTCTTAAAATCATAACAAACCCATACCTATTTTACCTAACATATTCTTATCTTCACGTGGACAAGTTACTGCGTTCTCGAATCTTGAAAAATAATGTGTTTCTGTCTTTTATTTATTCTTGTGGGAATACATATATTTCTGATCCACACTAGCAAAAGAACACGAATATTAAAAGAGTGTAATTTTTTTTTTTCGATTTAAGAGATTGTAAATATTTAAATCAATCAATCATCATTAAAGTATACAAATTTAACACATTTCAACTGTATTAGATTAAGAAACAAACCAAGGCCAAATAAACATGTTCTTAATAAAGTGAATATATTTCTGATGCACACTAGCAAAAGAACACGAATATCAAAAGCTTGCAAGTATTTTAAATCAATCAATCATCAATAAAGTATTTAACACACTTCAACTGCATTAGATTAAGAAATAAACAAAAGGCGAAATAAACATGTTCTTATTACAGAGTTTATTAGACAAAGATTAGCACAAAATATAATAAGATTACTCTTTGCTTTTTGAGAGAAACAATAGCTAGAAGTCTGTTTGTTATTGAACAAATGAGTCTAGGGAAAAAACTAAAAATCTAATACAAAGGTTATACACAAACCCCCCTATGATTCATCCCTATTGACAAATAATTTAAAAAAACATAATGAAGAAAAACCTAAAGAAAGATCACAATACCTTAGCAATTTTTAAAAAAGATTCAACTCTCATACTATACTCACCACACACCATAAAGGTTATAACTCGAGATATCAAACTGGTTATTTATCGTCATCGTCGTCTTCGTCTTATTCTTCTTCTAGCTTCATCATACACCACTCGGCGTCGTCTTTAACTCGTGCAATGTAGCTCTTATCTGTTCTTGAACCAACTCTAATCTCCTTGAATACACTTCCAGCTCAAGAATCTGTTGTTTCCTCCACCGCTCATCCGCCACCGCCTTGTTTCCTTCTCCACCAAAACCGAAACTAAACGGCCGAGTAAACACGGGGCTTGTTAAACCCAAGCCATGACCACCACCACCACCACCGCCCATTGCAGCCATCATCATACTCGTTGTACCATTCATCATCTCCTTAATCACAGGAGATACACAGTTTTTCACAGTCTCTTCGATCAAACCACCGAGGTTTCCTCCAATACCAACAGACGCGGTTTCGTTGAGGTTAACATTACTAGCTGCATTTGCATTTGGTATATGCACATCAGAAGGAGCCATGACTGGCTTGTTATCTTCTTCAATCTTCCCAATTCTCGATCTTGATCGTTTCCTCGAAGCGCTACTACTACTCATAGTCAATTTCTTCTCAACAACTCCGTTTTCGGAATCGATCATCTCTATAGCATGATTAGAGCTAGGACTATTAAAACTCGAGTAATTACCACCACCATTGGTATTGCTATTATTCCCATTGGTTTCTTCAAAATCCATTACACTATTATCTTCAAAACCAATGATTTTCCCAGTTTGATTCCAGATTTTCCTAGAAATCTCGAAAGTAGATTGATCATGAGGGCTCTTAAAGAATACCTCTTTACCAGAACTGATCTTACTCATCACATTCCTATACTTCTTCTTCAATCTCCTTAGCTTCTCCACAAGCTGATTCTTGTTGAAATCAAGCTGGAGTTTCGACTTTATCTGCTCGTAAAACGGCGCCGTATCAGGCGGATGCGAGCTGTTTCCACGGTGAGTCGTCATGTAATCAAGAAAACCACGAAGAAGCTCGATCTCGTCTTCATCAGTCCATAGCCTTTGAAATAGCCGTCTCGAATCATCGATCGGTGGTCTCTGATGTACGATCTCAGTCATACGGTGCCATTTCGGATCGGAATCAACCGGAATTACGGAGACAGGTACTGCAGATCCAGCTGGAAGCGCGACGGTTACGGTACCTGTAGAGGAAATCATCGCCGTATCGGAAACAATCGCCGTCGTAGTAGAAACCATAGACGGAGAATTCAGATCTTCCTCTTCCGGATCCGGATCCGGATCGGGATCAGGATCGTCTTCTTCAGCTTCGGCTTCGTTAGTCTCAGGCATAACAACATCATCGTCGGTATCAGATTCTCCTCCATCTCCAACACCTCCTTCTTCCAGATCCGGTGATTCCAAAGAGAAAACAGCGTCACGATGATCCGATGTCATATCTCCGGCGACGGTGAAGAGATCTGAGTCGTTGAGGTGAACCAGATCCAGATGGGAGAGAAGTAGTGAGTTCACGAGGATTGTGGTAAGGGGCTTGTGATTGGGTGGGTGTAGGGGTAGTTTCGGTATTTTAAAAAAACGATTTATGACCTGAGAGGCAAGTGGTCACCCACTCCTACACGCACTTTGCTTTGTTGCCTTATTATTGCTCGGTCACTTGTGTTCTGACGTCTCTTGGTCCCAACCAAAAAGTCTGATAAAAATATCGCAACTTAACACTAGTGCGATTTGTAAACGCGATTTTGTGGTATAACGTGATTTTAAATCTAGTTTTATTCATGTTATTTACGTTTTGGATTGGATTCGGTTAATTGAGTGAATAATTAACGCAAATGAAATAAATTAAATAATTCATAAACTCAAAATAAAACACACATTATCTTTTGTAACTTAAATTCAACAAAAAAACTTAGATTAACCACCCCTAGTCAAAATATTACAAGTCAACATAAACCATAACTAAGTTTTTGTCTTTCTTTTACAAACTAAAAAATCGAAGATAGAGAATGTGTTTGGGTTAAACAAATGCATCAATCTTCTTTTCTATATGTTTAATCACAAAATACGAAAAGAGAAGTTTAATTTCTATCAAGCTCTTTTTGTTCCATTTCACAATCTCCATTAAACGAAGAGTAAAATGCATCTCTTCTTTATTAACAGTAATTGTGAAAATGGAACAGAAAGAGCTTAATAAATAAAGTAAACTACTCCTTCGTATATTGCACCACTCCCTTCAACTTGTTAGATATCTAGGTTTGAGTCTTTTGATAGAATCCTCCGAAGCATAAATCTCGATTTTGGGTTGAGTACCTTGCATGCATATGGTTCATACAAAACAAAACAAAACAAAAAATAAGCATTAGAAACAAAATTCGCAATGTGATTTCAAAAGTTTGAGTAAGAATTTTAAAAACATGTTTTTGCTTTTTACGGTCATTTCCATGTGACCACCATACACACAGGTTGATGAGGTAAACTTCTTTGTTTCATTCATTAAATGGACGATGCAAAACTGTCGAAACAAAAAATTAAAATGAATCCATAAAATACTACACAACCACGATTTTAATATTTAGTTTTATATATATATATATGTTTGAAATCATAGTAAGAAGATACAAGGTCTGATGCAGAAAGACGTTCAAAATGAATTTTTCAACCACTATATCTCTTTGAGTGTCTTTCTTTATCAGATTTGGATCTTTGTTTTTGGCCACCTTTAGATGCATTTAGTGGATTGAAAATCCGGATTTAATGGGTGTTGGGGATTAGTTTGGGTTTCGGTTGGAAGAATTTTAGTAGAGACGATGAAGAAAACATTAGTAGAGAGGAACGTTAATGGTTAGCTTCATTTCACGAAGAAACTCAAAGTAAATCTAGAGAAATCGAAAGAAAGATCTCAAGGAAAATATTAGGGTTTGTTTGTGAGAGACTGAAGAAAATGTAAACCTATAGTGTGTTTTATATACACACGAGAGGATAACTACAAGAGGTCATAAGAAGAGAGATATGACCCTAAGCTGACGTGGTAGGTGATAGAGGGTCAGAGAATTTGAGGAATTATGGAAACAAATTTGAGTATACCTAAAACGATATATAGATTTTTTTCCTTAATAAAAATTCTTATATTTGACTACCTAAAACTATATATTATAATTTGTATTAGAATCAAATAATTGGTAAGAAAAAACCAAAAAAAGCTATAGTGTGCTCTATATGCACACACGAGAGGATATCTACATAGTAAAGAAAATGAACAAAATCAGAGATAAAAAATTTGACCCAAAAGGACCAGTAACATTGACACAGACATATTGTGGTGATACATTTGTATGTTTTGGTAGAGAAAATGGAAGAAAGTGAAGAGGAAAGATGTTGTGCTAAAAATGGTGATGTGTGAATGTTGTCAAACTTGAAAATAAGTATTTGACTCATCAGATTTTATCGATGGAAGATGTTAAGTTCAATGGTTAGTAGATATAATTACTTTATCATTTTCAGAAATGGATATGAAAAATTATGTGAGCAAATCACTTCAACAACATCCATAGAGACTCAAGTTAGTTGTCGATCGCAACCGAACTGATCATATCAAATCACCTAAAACATAAAATTTGTTTATATCTAATGTCGATTCGAATAGTGGAACTGATAACAAACGAGAATGACTTTTGTCTGCATACATTTTAAAACAAATGTGCAAGTAAAAAGATTTATCTTAAGGATTCAACCACAACCAAAAAAAGAGTGTAACAAGTATGCAAGTAACCAGTAGTCTTTTGTGGCAAAGCTTTTTGCGTTACAGAGGACAATAAAAGAGTAAGGTATATTTTTTTCATTTCCAAATGGTCAAAAAATTACACAAGCCAACATAAACCATGATTAAATTTGTGTCTTTCTTTTACAAACTAAGAAATCAAAAATAGAGAATGTGTTTGGGTTAACCAAAGACATCATCATCATCTTCTTCTTCTATCACAAAATACGAGAAGAAAAATTTAATTTCTATCATGCTCTTTTGCCTTCTTCACCATCTCCATTAATTGATGAGAAGTGCATCTCTTCTTCTTCAATTAATGGCGATAATGAAGAAGGAAAAAGAGCTTAATATATAAAGTAAACTTCTCCTTCGTATATTGCACCACTCCCGTCGACATGCATGTTTGATCTCTAGGTTTAAGTCTTTTAACAGAATCATGTGATACATAAATCTCGATTTTGGCTGAGCTTCTTGCATCCATGTGGTTCATACAAAACAAAACAAAAAAGAAAGCAGCATTAGAAATAAATATTTCTGAATGTTATTTCTAGAGTTTGAGTAAATATTTTTAAAATATGGTTTTGCTTCTTGCGGTCATTTCCATGTGACCACCATGCATACACACAAATTAATGAGAAAAATTTCTTCATATATTTAATTCATTAAATGGATGATGCAAACCGTCGAAACATCAATTAAAAGTGAATCCATAAAACAAAATACCATCACACTTTATTGTTTAGTTCTATGATTGAAATCTTAGATCATGTTTCTCTAAACTTAAAACAAATTTGAGTGAAACAAATAAACAGAAATGCTCGAGATTTAGTAAAGAGGTCTAAGTTGGAGAAAATCTAACAACATACAAATACCATAAAAAAGTGATTATGAAGAACAAGAACCCAGGATAAACCAATTTTGTCTTGAGGATCACCAGCATACATTTTAAACAAAAAACGATTCTTGAGGATGCAAGCACAACGAAAAAAGAGTAGAACATGTGTGCATGTAAGTAAGTAACCAGTAGTCTTTTGTGTTGCAGAGGACAGTAAAAAAATAAGTATATTTTTCAATTCCAAACGGTCAAAAAACTACAAGCCAACATACATAAACCGTAATTAAATTTCTGTCTTTCTTTTACAAACTAAGAAATCGAAAGTACTAGAGAAGGTGTTTGGGTTAAACAAATGCATCATCATCATCTTCTTCTATCACAAAGTACGAGAAGAGAAGTTTAATTTCTATCATGCTCTTTGTCTTCTTCATTATCTCCATTAATTGAAGAGAAATGCATCTCTTTTTCTTCACCTAATGGAGACAACGAAGAAAACCAAAGAGCTTAATATAAGTAAACTTCTCCTTCGTATATTGCACTCCCATCGACATGTTAGATCTCTAGGTTAAAGTCTTTTGATAGAATCCTCCGATTTTGGTTGAGTTTCTTGCATGCATGTGTGGTTCATACAAAATAAAATAAAAAATCAGTATTACAAATAAGATTTTCGCTAGGTGATTTCTAGAGTTTGAGTTAAATATTTTTGAAATATGTTTTTGCTTCTTGCGGTCATTTCCATGTGACTACCATGCATACACATAAACTGATGAGAGAAACTTCTTCTTATATTTCATTCATTGATGAATAGATGATGCAAAAACTGTCGAAACATAAAATGAAAGTAAAGCCATAAAACACTATACCACCACGATTTAATGTTTAGTTCGATATATATGTTTAAAATCACAGTAAGAGAATAAAGACCCTGCGGAAGAAAAACATTCAAAAATAATCTTTCAACCACTTTGAATGCCTTTCTTTAGAACGCATTCAGTAGATAGCAAATCTGGATTTCTATGGGTTTTGGGGATTAGTTTAGGTTTTGGCTCCGAGAATATTAGTAAAAACGATGAAGAAAATACTAGTAGAGAGGAACGCTAATGGTTAGGGTCATTTTACAAAGAAAATCTAGAGAAATCGAAAGAAAGATCTCATAGAAAATATAAGGGTTTGTTTGTGAGAGACTGAAGAATATGTAAACCTATAGTGTGCTTTATATACACACGAGAGGATATCGACAAGATAGAGATATGACCATTAGCTGAGGTGTTAGCTAGGTGATGATAGCTGGCGAGAGAATTTAAGAAATTATGGAAAAACATTTGACTACCTAAAACAATATATAGATTTTGTTTCCTTAAAACAATATATTCTTACGACAAAAAAAGAACAATATATTCTTATATTTGACTATACCTAAAACTGTATTTTCTAATTTGTATTAAAATGAAATAATTGTTAAAATGAAAAAACAAAAAAAAACAACTATAATATTATACATAGCCAAGAAAATTAACGAAATCTGTGATCAAGAATTTGACCCAAAAAGACCAATAACATTAACACAAACATATTGTGGTATTACATTTGTATGTTTTGATAGAGAAAATGGAATAAGGTGAAGAAGAAAGATGGTGTGATGAAAATGATGATGTGTGAATGTTTTTTTTGTCTTTTGCTGAAAATGATGTGTCAATGTTGTCAAACTAAATTATGTATTTGACTCAGACTCTATCGATGGAAGATGTTATTTCAATGCTAGATCACTTCAACAACGTCCAGATCAGACTGATCAAGTTAATTAGCTGTCAATCAATTGCAACCGAACTGGTCATATCAAATCACATAAAATGTAAAATCACGGACATGAAAATGTGTTTATCTCTGTCGATTCGAATAGTGGACCTGGTAAAAAACGAGAATGAGTTTGTCTGCATACATTTTAAACAAATGTGCAAGTAAAAAGATTTGATCTTAAGGATTCAACACAACCAAAAAAAAGAGTATAACAAGTGTGCAAGTAACTAGTAGTCTTTTTGTGGTAGAACTTTCACATTAAAGCTTTTTGCGTTACAGAGGACAATAAAAGAATTAAGGTATATTTTTCATTTCCAAATGGTAAAAAAAATAACACAAGCCAACATAAACCGTAATTAAATTTCTGTCTATCTTTTACAAACTAAGAAATCAAAATTAGAGAATGTGTTTGGGTTAAACAAATGCATCATCTTCTTTTTCTATCACAAAATACGAGAAGAGAAGTTTAATTCCTATCCTGCTCTTTGTCTTCTTCACCATCTCCATTAACTGAAGAGAAATGCATCTTTTTTTTCTTCACTTAATAGAGAGAATGAAGAAGGACAAAGAGCTTCATATATAAAGTAAACTTCTCTTTGTATATTGCACCACTCCCATTGACTTGTTAGATCTCTAGCTTTAAGTCTTTTGATAGAATTCTCCCATGCATAAATCTCGATTTTGGTTGAGTCTTGCATCCATGTGGTTCATACAAAACAAAACAAAAAATAAGCATTAGAAACAAAATTCGCAATGTGATTTCAAAAGTTTGAGTAAGAATTTTAAAAACATGTTTTTGCTTCTTACGGTCATTTCCATGTGACCACCATGCATACACACAAACGGATTAGAAAATTTCTTCGTATATTTCATTCATTGAATAGATGATGCAAAACCATCGAAACATCAAATTAAAATGAATCCATAAAATACTACACAACCACGATTTTAATATTTAGTATTATATATATATATATATGTTTGAAATCATAGTAAGAAGATACAAGGTCTGATGCAGAAAGACGTTCAAAATGAATTTTTCAACCACTATATCTCTTTGAGTGTCTTTCTTTATCAGATTTGGATCTTTGTTTTTGGCCACCTTTAGATGCATTTAGTGGATTGAAAATCCGGATTTAATGGGTGTTGGGGATTAGTTTGGGTTTCGGTTGGAAGAATTTTAGTAGAGACGATGAAGAAAACATTAGTAGAGAGGAACGTTAATGGTTAGCTTCATTTCACGAAGAAACTCAAAGTAAATCTAGAGAAATCGAAAGAAAGATCTCAAGGAAAATATTAGGGTTTGTTTGTGAGAGACTGAAGAAAATGTAAACCTATAGTGTGTTTTATATACACACGAGAGGATAACTACAAGAGGTCATAAGAAGAGAGATATGACCCTAAGCTGACGTGGTAGGTGATAGAGGGTCAGAGAATTTGAGGAATTATGGAAACAAATTTGAGTATACCTAAAACGATATATAGATTTTTTTCCTTAATAAAAATTCTTATATTTGACTACCTAAAACTATATATTATAATTTGTATTAGAATCAAATAATTGGTAAGAAAAAACCAAAAAAAGCTATAGTGTGCTCTATATGCACACACGAGAGGATATCTACATAGTAAAGAAAATGAACAAAATCAGAGATAAAAAATTTGACCCAAAAGGACCAGTAACATTGACACAGACATATTGTGGTGATACATTTGTATGTTTTGGTAGAGAAAATGGAAGAAAGTGAAGAGGAAAGATGTTGTGCTAAAAATGGTGATGTGTGAATGTTGTCAAACTTGAAAATAAGTATTTGACTCATCAGATTTTATCGATGGAAGATGTTAAGTTCAATGGTTAGTAGATATAATTACTTTATCATTTTCAGAAATGGATATGAAAAATTATGTGAGCAAATCACTTCAACAACATCCATAGAGACTCAAGTTAGTTGTCGATCGCAACCGAACTGATCATATCAAATCACCTAAAAGTAAAATTTGTTTATATCTACTGTCGATTCGAATAGTGGAACTGATAACAAACGAGAATGACTTTGTCTGCATACAATTTAAACAAATGTGCAAGTAAAAAGATTTATCTTAAGGATTCAACCACAACCAAAAAAAGAGTGTAACAAGTGTGCAAGTAACCAGTAGTCTTTTGTGGCAAAGCTTTTTGCGTACAGAGGACAATAAAAGAGTAAGGTATATTTTTTTCATTTCCAAATGGTCAAAAAATTACACAAGCCAACATAAACCATGATTAAATTTATGTCTTTCTTTTACAAACTAAGAAATCAAAAATAGAGAATGTGTTTGGGTTAACCAAAGACATCATCATCTTCTTCTTCTATCACAAAATACGAGAAGAAAAAATTAATTTCTATCATGCTCTTTTGCCTTCTTCACCATCTCCATTAATTGATGAGAAGTGCATCTCTTCTTCTTCAATTAATGGCGATAATGAAGAAGGAAAAAGAGCTTAATATATAAAGTAAACTTCTCCTTCGTATATTGCACCACTCCCGTCGACATGCATGTTTGATCTCTAGGTTTAAGTCTTTTAACAGAATCCTGTGATACATATATCTCGATTTTCGCTGAGCTTCTTGCATCCATGTGGTTCATACAAAACAAAACAAAACAAAACAAAAAAGAAAGCAGCATTAGAAATAAATATTTCTGAATGTTATTTCTAGAGTTTGAGTAAATATTTTTAAATTATGGTTTTACTTCTTGCGGTCATTTCCATGTGACCACCATGCATACACACAAACTAATGAGAAAAATTTCTTCATACATTTCATTCATTAAATGGATGATGATGCAAAACCGTCGAAACATCAATTAAAAGTGAATCCATAAAACAAAATACCATCACAATTTAATGTTTAGTTCTATGATTGAAATCTTAGATCATGTTTCTCTAAACTTAAAACAAAATTTGAGTGAAACAAATAAACAGAAATGCTCGAGATTTAGTAAAGAGGTCTAAGTTGGAGAAAATCTAACAACAAACAAATACCATAAAAAAGTGATTATGAAGAACAAGAACCCAGGATAAACCAATTTTGTCTTGAGGATCACCAGCATACATTTTAAACAAAAAACGATTCTTGAGGATGCAAGCACAACGAAAAAAGAGTAGAACATGTGTGCATGTAAGTAAGTAACCAGTAGTCTTTTGTGTTGCAGAGGACAGTAAAAAAATAAGTATATTTTTCAATTCCAAATGGTCAGAAAACTACAAGCCAACATACATAAACCGTAATTAAATTTCTGTCTTTCTTTTACAAACTAAGAAATCGAAAGTACTAGAGAAGGCGTTTGGGTTAAACAAATGCATCATCATCATCTTCTTCTATCACAAAGTACGAGAAGAGAAGTTTAATTTCTATCATGCTCTTTGTCTTCTTCATTATCTCCATTAATTGAAGAGAAATGCATCTCTTTTTCTTCACCTAATGGAGACAACGAAGAAAACCAAAGAGCTTAATATAAGTAAACTTCTCCTTCGTATATTGCACTCCCATCGACATGTTAGATCTCTAGGTTAAAGTCTTTTGATAGAATCCTCCGATTTTGGTTGAGTTTCTTGCATGCATGTGTGGTTCATACAAAATAAAATAAAAAATCAGCATTACAAATAAGATTTTCGCTAGGTGATTTCTAGAGTTTGAGTTAAATATTTTTGAAATATTTTTTTGCTTCTTGCGGTCATTTCCATGTGACTACCATGCATACACATAAACTGATGAGAGAAACTTCTTCTTATATTTCATTCATTGATGAATAGATGATGCAAAAACTGTCGAAACATAAAATGAAAGTAAAGCCATAAAACACTATACCACCACGATTTAATGTTTAGTTCTATATATATGTTTAAAATCAAAGTAAGAGAATAAGGACCCTCCGAAAGAAAAACATTAAAAATAATCTTTCAACCACTCTGAATACCTTTCTTTAGACGCATTCAGTAGATAGAAAATCCGGATTTCTATGGGTTTTGGGAATTAGTTTAGGTTTCGGCTCCGAGAATATTAGCAAAAACGATGAAGAGTATACTAGTAGAGAGGAACGCTAATGGTTAGCGTCATTTTACAAAGAAAATCTAGAGAAATCGAAAGAAAGATCTCATAGAAAATATAAGGGTTTGTTTGTGAGAGACTGAAGAATATGTAAACCTATAGTGTGCTTTATATACACACAAGAGGATATCGACAAGATAGAGATATGACCATAAGCTGAGGTGTTAGCTAGGTGATGATAGATGCCGAGAGAATTTAAGAAATTATGGAAAAACATTTGACTACCTAAAACAATATATAGATTTTGTTTCCTTAAAACAGTATAGAGATTTGTTTCCTTAAAACAATATATTCTTATATTTGACTATACCTAAAACTGTATTTTCTAATTTGTATTAAAATAAAATAATTGTTAAAATGAAAAACCAAAAAAACAGCTATAATATTATACAAAGCCAAGAAAATTAACAAAATCTGTGATCACGAATTTGACCCAAAAAGACCAATAACTTTAACACAAACATATAGTGGTATTACATTTGTATGTTTTGGTAGAGAAAATGGAATAAGGTGAAGATTAAAGATGGTGTGATAAAAATGATGATGTGTGAATGTTGTCAAACTAAATTATGTATTTGACTCAGATTTTATCGGTGGAAGATGTTATTTCAATGCTAGATCACTTCAACTACGTCCAGATCAGACTGATCAAGTTAATTAGCTGTCAATCAATCGCAACCGAACTGATCATATCAAATCACATAAAATGTAAAATCACGGACATGAAAATGTGTTTATCTCTGTCGA
This sequence comes from Arabis alpina, assembly GCA_900128785.1. Taxonomy (NCBI): domain Eukaryota; kingdom Viridiplantae; phylum Streptophyta; class Magnoliopsida; order Brassicales; family Brassicaceae; genus Arabis; species Arabis alpina. The sequence goes on along the minus strand of LT669790.1, from coordinate 2,342,217 downwards.
TTCGAATAGTGGACCTGGTAACAAACGAGAATGAGTTTGTCTGCATACATTTTAAACAAATGGGCAAATAAAAAGATTTGATCTTAAGGATTCAACACAACAAAAAAAAAGAGTATAACAAGTGTGCAAGTAACTAGTAGTCTTTTTTGTGATAGAACTTTCACATTAAAGCTTTTTGCGTTACTGAGGACAATAAAAGAATTAAGGTATATTTTTCATTTCCAAATGGTCAAAAAAATAACACAAGCCAACATAAACCGTAATTAAATTTCTGTCTATCTTTTACAAACTAAGAAATCAAAATTAGAGAATGTGTTTGGGTTAAACAAATGCATCATCTTCTTCTTCTTCCATCACAAAATACGAGAAGAGAAGTTTAATTCCTATCCTGCTCTTTGTCTTCTTCACCATCTCCATTAATTGAAGAGAAATGCATCTCTTTTTTCTTCACTTAATAGAGAGAATGAAGAAGGACAAAGAGCTTCATATATAAAGTAAACTTCTCTTTGTATATTGCACCACTCCCATTGACTTGTTAGATCTTTAGCTTTAAGTCTTTTGATAGAATTCTCCCATGCATAAATCTCGATTTTGGTTGAGTCTTGCATCCATGTGGTTCATATAAAACAAAACAAAAAATCAGCATTAGAAATAAAAATTTCGCAATGTGATTTCTAGAGTTTAAGTAAATATTTTTAAAATATAGTTTTGCTTCTTGCGGTCATTTCCATGTGACCACCATGCATACACACAAACTGATTAGAAAACTTCTTCGTATATTTCATTCATTGAATAGATGATGCAAAACCGTCTAAACATCAAATAAAAGTGAATCCATAAAACACAACACCATCACAATTTAATGTTTAGTTATATGATTGAAACCACAGAAGCCTGATAAAGAAAGACATTCAAAATTCATCTTTCAACCATTATATCACTTTGAATGCCTTTTTTTTAGCAGACTCTTCATCCTCCCATTGTAATTTCAATCATTTTTGGATTTCTATAGATTTTGGGGATTAGTTTAGGTTTCCGAGGAGAATATTAGTAAAAACGATGAAGAACATACTAGTAGAGAGAAACACTAATGGTCAGGCTCATTTCATGGAAAAAAACTCAAAGTAAATCTAGGGAAAATGAAAGAAAGCTCTCATAGAAAATATTAGGGTTTGTTTGTGAGATAATGAAGAAGACATGAGCCAATAGTGTGCTTTATATACACACGAGAGGATAAAAACAAGAAGTCAGAAGAAGAGAATTTAGAGATAGAGATATGACCATAAGCTGAGGTGTCAGGTGATAGATGGTGAGAAAATCTGAGAAATTATGGAAAACAGTTTGACTACCTAAAACAATATATAGATTTGTTTCCTTAAAACAAAGTATTCTTATATTTGACTACCTAAAACTTTTTCTTTTTTGATCAAAATTTGACTACCTAAAACTGTATTTTCTAATTTGTATTAAAATGAAAAACCAGATAGAGCTATAATATTATACATAGCCAAGAAAATTAACAAAATCTGAGATCAAGAATTTGACCCAAAAGGACCAATAACATTAACAGAGACATTGTGATGCTAAATTTGTATGTTTTGGTAGAGAAAATGGAAGAAGTTAAAGAGGAAAGATGGTGTGATAAAAATGTCGATGTGTGAATGATGTACTAGACTCAGATTTTATCGATTATGTTATTTCAATGGATATAACAATTATGTGAGCAAACCGAACTAAACAAATCAAATCACCTCAAATGTAAATGTGTTTATGTACGGTCGATTCTAATGGTGGAACTGGTAACAAACAAAATACGACACTAGATTAAAATACCATGTTTCCGAGTAATATTTAAAATTATTGTATAACTCAGAATTATATAAAAGAATATAAATATGTATGTATATATATATTTTTTTTATTAGGCAAAACCCTACATTCTCCGCGTAAAAGAATATGAATATATACTTTATTAGGCAAGACTATTTATTTCGCGTGTAATTTTTAAAAAATATTTATGACTTAGAATTGTATAAAGCAAATATGAATACATACTTAATTCGGTAAGAAACTGCATTTCGGGCCTAAAGTTTAAACTATCCTATAACTTAAAATTATATAAAGCAATACGTACATATACCCTTTATAACGCAAATTTATGTATTTTGTGCCGAAAATTTTGTGTGTATATATTTTCTTTGAAGATTCAGTCGACTTTTTATACTATTTTTGTAATAATCATACCAATTATTATTTATATATATATATATATATATATTATATATACAGTAAAACCTCTATAAATTAATAATGTTGGGACCGAGATAATTTATTAATTTAGAGAGAATATTATTTTATCGATAAATTAATAATTATTAATTTATACAGAGAAATCCATTTTAGGTAAGATTCTTCTTAATTTGTTTTTTCGAATAATGTTATATTATGAAATTTAATGAATCTATTTGCAAATTGATGAAATTTTGATTAAAATTTTTTATTATCGCAATAGAGTGGATGATATTATTATAATAGACGATCAAACTAAAATGGTATACTATGTATAAAATTTAGAAAAAATCATAGTTATTATCCCTAATATCGATGAATACATTTATAAAGCGTTATTATAAAGAATCAATTATTTTGCCTATAATTTTTACAAGTTTATGGTAAAGATCGAAAAAACAATTATAAAAGTTTTTGATGTAACACTTAAATTAAAAGATAAGGTCTAATGAGATTTTCATTTTTAAGTTAAAAAAAAATCACTAAAACCATGTTTAGTACATTATCATATATATATATATACATAATTATATATGATTATTAATTTATACTATTATTGGGACCATATTTTACATAGGAGTTTCAAAAAAATTATTATCTTATCATTTTATCAAATTGAGTTGATTTTTACATTGGCCCGACTCGGGACCGGGATAATTTATTAATTTATGGTGTTTATTAATTTATCGAATATTAATTTATCGAGGTTCTACTGTATAAGAGCATCCACAACCATGAGATGGTGTGGGTCTCAAAAAAATTAATTTTAGTATTAGTTTATTGGTTGAAACTCATTAAAATTTAGATAGTTTTTACATGTGTAATCATGATACTCAATGATAGATTTTATGATAGAATTAAGAGAAGAGAATTGTCACATTTCTTGTTGAGTGAATAAAACTATCTACAAAAGTTTCAAGTTTCACAATGAGAAAAGAGAAAATGACTTAAAACATATCTCAAAACCAAAAAGAAAGATTCAGAAAAATCTGAATTTGCTTCTCTTTGGCATTGTGTCGAACACCTTGTGTGCACTCAGTATTTGCCATAGAAATCAGCAGAAATTGCATCCTAAACCCATCCTTAACAATCCCAAACAGTCCTATTCCATTCTAGCTTCCATACTTATTATCTAAAGCAGTCATCACTCATCATTATTGCTCATTGTTCTGTCTTAGATGAAACAACATAAACTAACTGTGGTTATATATGATGGTGAAGCTTGAACTTGAGTCCATGATTTTCATAACGTTTCACCTGCACTTGATGATTTTGCAGCCTTATCTTGCTCTTCTCTGTTTCTTCTCAGTCCAACCACTTCAACACGAAACCAAGAACTCTTAAATCTGATTCTGCAGACTCGAATACTTTTCCGGTTTGGTGTCTCAGCTTACTAGCTTGTCTACCATAAGAGCGACATCTATGCTTTATATCTCTCAATGTACACAAGTAAGCATAAACAAATTAAACAACCAAGCTATTTCTAGAGTTTTAACACACAAAACACAACAACTCATACTTCGAGTCCTATGATTAAGCAACATTACAGTTACGTTCCGATTTCTAATTCATAAAATAATGAAGAACAAGAACAATACCTCATGATTCACATGCGAAGTATGAAATTATGAGTAGTGAAATTCACTGATTCATAACGAAGAAACAACCAAATCACCTAATTTGAAGAACTATGATTAAGAAAGAGAAACGACATGGTGAAATTACCGATTAGCAACGGTTCCAGGACGGTATCGGTGACGTTTCTTCACACCACCGGTGGTCGGAGAAGATTTTCTTCACCGATCGGTGAACAAATCAGATTAAAATCGAAAGAAAAAATTTAAGTTTTTTCAAATTCGAATCAATCAAAGCCAAACATAGAAGAAGAGGAACAACAACAACAAGATGATGATAAATTTCATGTTATGAAGAATCATCCAGAGGCTCAGACCTTCAACGAGAGAAAATAAAATTGTGTTTTGAGAAATGTTTTCTCTTTCGAGCAAAAACAAAAAAGGTCCAATTTTGTGACACGTGTTCTTTTGAGTCAGTCTCATTAACCTCTTCTAACTGATACGTTTCTTTTCCAAAATGAATAAATCATTTCTTTTTTTGTTTTTCTAATCTTATTAAATTGTTTGAGACTCTAATAATCTCTTGGTTACTGATGCTCTAACAAACTTATAATGTAACGCAATATATGAATATATATATATATATATAAAATCATATAGAGATATTGACAATTGTAAAAATATAAATATTCGACACATGTTTAAAAATGGAACAAGGTCAAGAGGAAAGATGTGTTGTTAAAAATGGTGATGTATATGGATGTTTGTAAATATGTATTTAACTCAGATTTTACCGATGTTCCTATTTCAATGGTAGATAATTACTTGTCACATTAAGAAATCGATATGAACAACTTGTTAGGAGATCTCGGAGATTATACGAGATCGAGTTGAAAGGAAAGTAAATATTTGTGTATATTCTAAATAGGTAGATTTCCTATTATCATATATGTAAATAACTTGATGAACAAGTTATGTTCTTGTATAAATAAGCCTCTTGGCTAATGAATAAATTGAGAGAAACTATTCACTACTAAAGGTTTCCTCCAAAATCTATCACAACTACATGAGCAAATCACTTCAACAATGTCCAGAGAGACTCATATTTACGGTCAAACACAAGTAGCAACCGCACCGATCATATCAAATCACCTCATATGTAAAAATATGGGCATGAACTTGTGTTTATCTACTGTCTATTCGAGTGGTGGAACTGGTAACAAACGAGACTGGGTTTGTCGATCGTAATATTCTTTTATAAAGAAATCCAAAATAGAGAATGTGTTTGAGTTAAACAAAATACACCATATCTTCTTCTTCTTCTCTTAACGGATATAGTGAAGAAGGACAAAGAGCAAAGTAAACTTCTTCATTGTATATTGCACCACTCCCATTGACTTGTTTGATCTCTAGGTTAAAGTCTTTTGATAGAATCTTCCGATGTATAATCTCGATTTTGGTTGAGTTTCTTGCATCCCTGTGTGGTTCATACAAAATAAAAAAATCAGCATTACAAATAAGATTTTCGCTAGGTGATTTCTAGAGTTTGAGTAAATATCTTTAAAACATGTTTTTTCTTCTTGTGGTCATTTCCATGTGACTACCATGCATACATACAAATTGATGAAGAAAAGTTCTTCTTTATTTCTTTCAATGAATGGATGATTCGAAACCGTCGAAACATAAAACTAAAGTGAATCCATAAAATACAACACCACCACGATTTAATGTTTAATTGTATGTTTGAAATCAAAGTATGATGATTTAAGCTCTGCTAAACAAAGACATTCAAAGTGAATATTCTAATTTACCAGAAAACCGCTAGGAGTTAATATTCTAACTCCTATCAGTTTTCGGGTTAATTAGAATATTCACCTTGAATGGATTTCTTTTGCAGACTAGGGTTCTCCGATTGTTATTTTAGTGTCATTTTTGCCACCTTCCGACGCATTCATTGGATAGAATATCCGGATTTCTATGGGTTTTGGGTATTAGTTTAGGTTATACTAGGAGAACTAGTAGAACTAGTAGAAACGATGAAGAAAATATTAGTAGAGAGGATTACTAATGGTTAGGCTCATTTTACAGAGAAATTCAAAGTAAATCTAGAGCCATCGAAAGAAAGGTCTCATAGAAAATATAAGGGTTTGTTTGTGAGAGACTGAAGAAAATGTAAACATATAGTGTGCTTTATATACACACGAGAAGATATCGACAAGAGGTAAGAATTTAGAGATAGAGATATGACTATAGGCTGAGGTGTTATGTCATAGATGGTGTAAGAATGTGAGAAATTATGGAAATAAATTTGCATTGGGATAGAGATATGACCAAGAAAATTAGAGTTGAATTAGATTCAAAATCTTTTGAAAACTATTAAATCTATAATGATTTCTTCCTCTCAAATAAGAAATTTAAATAAATATAATACAAGATAAAATTATTAGCTTCGTGCGTAATATTTAAAACTATTGTATGGCTCAGAATATATACTTTATTAGGTAAGACTACATATTTTCCGCATAATTTTAAAACAGAAATATTTAAAATAATATTAATATATACTTAATTCGGCAAGATAGTACATTTCGCACCTGATTTTTGAAAAATATGTATGGTTTAGAAATATATGAATAATATATCTAATTGGCTAAATTATATATTTCGAGAGTAAATTTAAAAAGATCCATATGACTTAGAATTATATAAAGGAATATGAAAGAATACTTTATTCGACAAGAATATGTATTTCGCGCGTAAATTTTAAATTATCGTATAACTCAAAATTTTATAAAACAATACATGCATGTATAGTTTATTATTCAAAATTATGTAATTTGTGTCAGAAACATATTTGTATATCTATTTTTGTTGAAGACTCAATCGATTTTCTTTTTTTTAACGTCTGGATTGATTTATTATTTTATTGCAAATTATGAGAACTATTACAAAGACGATTCTACCACGGACAATTACTCCGACCCTTATAGATCAACGACAGAAACATTTAAAATAATATTAATATATACTTTAATTCGGCAAGATAGTACATTTCGCACCTGATTTTTGAAAAATATGTATGGTTTAGAAATATATGAATAATATATCTAATTGGCAAAATTATATATTTCGAGAGTAAATTTAAAAATATAAATATGACTTAGAATTATATAAAGGAATATGAAAGAATACTTTATTCGACAAGAATATGTATTTCGCGCGTAAATTTTAAATTATCGTATAACTCAAAAATTTATAAAACAATACATGCATGTATATTTTATTATGCAAAATTATGTAATTTGTGTCAGAAACATATTTGTATATCTATTTTTGTTGAAGACTCAATCGATTTTCTTTTTTTTTAACGTCTAAATTGATTTATTATTTTATTGCAAATTATGAGAATTATTACAAAGACGATTCTACCACAGACAATTACTCCGACCCTTATAGATCCACGACAGACGACTCTTCATGCTCCATGCTCGTGATGGACACCATCTACCTTTGCTGCATGAAATCATGGCGAACGGTTCCAATTGCGCTACGCTGAGGACCTCCTGTAAACTTGCCTCCATTAATCTGCAGATTTATTAATAAATCGTAATATCTGGTAATCGAACCCCAGACCTCCGGATGTAGAAGCCTAATTAAACTCTTGGTCAACCATTGGGCAAAAATAAGTTATTGTAGTACTCATGTCAATTATTATTGATATAGTCATAACTTTTTTATATACAGTAAAAACTCTATAAAGTAATAATGTTGGGACCACCAAAACTTATTACTTTAGAGAGTTATTATTTTATAAGATTTTCTTGTAAAAATACTTATAAATCTTTTTAAAAAATTTATATAAAATATGAAGTTTTCTTTTAAGCTTCTTATTTTACATTAGGTTTTACAAACAATTTGGTATGTTTTCCATTCTTTTTCTTTTGTTTTACATATCGTATTTGTGAAAAAAATTGATAATTACACCTTTCACGTTTCTTTTTCTTCTTAACTATGTTTTGGATTTTTTATATGATAGTATACAGTTAAAACTCCATAAAGTAATACTCGATAAAGTAATAAACTCGATAAAATAATAAATTTTGCCGGTCCCGAGTCGGGCCAGTGCAAAATATGACACAATTCAATAAAATAATAAGATAATAACTTTTTTCAAATCCCTATGTAAATATATAGTCTCAATAATATCATAAAGTAATATTCTATCATATAAAAAATCCAAAACATAGCTAAGAAGAAAAAGAAACGTGAAAGTTGTAATTATCAAATTTTTTCACAAATACAATATGGAAAACAAAAGAAAAAGAATGGAAAACATAGAAAATTATTTGTAAAAACTAATGTAAAATAAGAAGCTTAAAAGAAAACTTCATATTTTATATAAAAAAATTTAAAAGATTTATAAGTATTTTTACAAGGAAATCTTAAAAAGTAATAACTCTCTAAAGTAATAAATTTTGGTGGTCCCAACATTATTACTTTATAGAGTTTTTACTGTATTACTTTATGATATTATTGTGATTATATATTTACATAGGGATTTGAAAAAAGTTATTATCTTATTATTTTATTGAATTGTGTCATATTTTGCACAAGCCCAACTCGGAAGCGGCAAAATTTATTATTTTATCGAGTTTATTACTTTATCGAGTATTACTTTATGGAGTTTTTACTGTATACGAAAATCTTATAATGAAATGTAAAATATGAATATACTTATTAAGATATTGATAATTGTAAAAATATATATACTAGGGCTGGGCATTCGGATATCCGATCGGGTTCGGGTCGGGTATATCGGTTTTTCGGGTACTTTGGTAATGGGGTTTAGTACCCTATCAGGTATTTTATAAATTCGGGTCGGGTTCGGATAAAATGACTTCGGGTTCGGTTCGAGTTCGGTTATATCCGATGTGCAATCTATTTAAAAATATACTTCAAATATGAATTTGAACAGAACTCAAATTGATCAAAAACTTCAAAACAAAAATTCAAATGGACATAGATATCGAAAAAGAAATTCGGTTTTATTAGTTTTTACATGAATTATCCAAAAATACCCGATAAAATATCAGAAACAAAATTTTAAAAATTCAAATAGTGTTGATAATTTAGTTATTTTTATCCGAATATAATCCATACTATTCAAATGAACCAAAAGTTATAGAAATTATCTAAAATATATGAACATATCTAACCTTACATTCAATTATCTTTGGTTTAATTTAGATTTGTGTTAGTTCGGATACCCGTTCGGTTATCGGTTCGGTCCGGGTTCGGATTCGGGTTTTCGGGTTTAGAAACATAGAACCCGATCGGATATTTTATAAATTTGGGTCGGGTTCGGATCGGGTAATTTGAGTCGGATTCGGTTCGGTAATTCGGTTACGGATAATTTGCCCACCCCTAATATATACGAACCAAATGAAACACCAATCAATATCCGATACATTTTAATCTATTAGTTTTGAAATATGTCTATACTACACGTTTTTGTAAGAAAAGTAAGTTTTCAAATTCATATTTGTTTCCTTCTAAACAATATATTATCATATACTCGATTAGGCCCCGCGTAATATGGAGGGTATGAAATATTGAAATTAGTAACTTTTAATAATAATTTCATATAGTTATATTTTAAATTAAAATCCGTTTATTTATCTAAAACATAAATTTTGTTAATCACAAATAAAAAAATAGTTTTTGATCCAAATCACTCATAATTTATTTTTCAAAAAATCATTTTAAATGAATGGAAAATTTTCAAAAACATATTTCAAAAACAATTCTTTTTTCCTAAAATGAAATTTATTACACATTTGATCATCTTAAATAAAGAATTCAATCACGAAAATTTAGATGTATTAAATTTTAACCTAAATCTTTATATTGCTACATAAATTTCATAAAATACAATTACATGCAATAACAAAATAATTTGAAAATAAGTAACATCAATAAAAATTACTACATGAACTATTATTTAATGATAGTTAATATCAATATATTTCTACTTTATGAATAGTTGATATCAATGTATTTTGTTGTTAAATAATTAGAAAAGTGTGTATATGTTATAAATTTTATATTATAGTTTCCGTTAAAATTTCTATTTTTATTATTTTTTAATTTATTAGTTTCCATTTTCTTATAACTAATATTTTTTTCCTTTTACTTTTGAAAATATAGGAAACTATCCTATATTTTTTTCCTTCTTAATATAGAAATGTTTATATTGATTATATTAACACATGTCATAATCTTGATTAGCAATAACATATGGCAAGATCTCGGGAGTTACAATTTTATAAACTCTCTTTTATATAATAAGAATTCAAAATTCATATTTGTTTTCTTCAAGAGTTGACCCAAATAGGCTCAGTAGCATTGACACAGACATACTGTGTAGCAACATTTGTAAGGTTTGATACGGAAAATGGAAAAAGGTGAAAAGGAAAGATGTAGTGATAAATATGGTTATGTTTGGATGCTATGAAACTGGAATATGTATTTTGGTTGATAATTTATATATGGAAGATGTGCTATTCCAATGGTAGATAACTACTTAGTCATTATCAGAAATCGATATGAACTAAACCAATTCAACAACGACCAGAGAGGCTCAGGTTTTGGGTCAATCGCAACTGAATAGAACATACTAAATCACCTAAAATGTGAAAATGAGTTTATCTACTGTTTGATACGAGTGGAGGAACTGGTAACAGATGAGAATGAGTTTTAAATAGATGTATTGAACAAAACCCTAGTCCTTAGATCATGTTTCTCTAAACTTAAAAACAAAATTCGATTGAAACAAATAAAAGCGAAATTCTCAAGATTTAGTAGAGAGGTCTAGTTTGGAGAAAAGATCTAACAGTAAACAGATACCATAAAAGGTGAATATGAAGAACAAGTACGCAAGATAAACCAATTCTGTCTTGAGGATCTTACTTCTTCTTGGGGTCACCAGCCTTTGTCTGCACACATTTTAAACAAAAAATGATTCGTAAGGAATCAACCACAACCAAAAAAAAGAGTATAACACAGTGTGCAAGTAACAAGTAGTCTTACCTTCTTAACACCACGGATTTTCTTAGCTCTGTTCTTCCTTTCCTTGATTTGTTTCCTTGATTTCTCGATCTTGGTGTCAAGTCCATTCTGACAAACACATAGACAAGTAATTTAAGTACGACAAGGTAGAGAAAATGGTAACCTAATACGACTAATCGAGTATTAAAACATGTAGCTCAGCTTAAAGTTTTCAAAAGAAGGCAGAAAAAAACTCAAAAGATCAATGTTACTAATGCTACACAAAGTCCATTCTGCCAATCACATAGATAAGGAATTTAAGTATAACAAGGTAGTGAAAATGGTAACCTAATACGACTGATCGAGTATTAAAACATGTCGCATAGCTTAAAGTTTTCAAAAGAAGGCAGAAGAAAACTCAAAATATTCAATGTCACTAATGCTACACGTCAAGTCCATTCTGCCAATCACATAGCATTTTCAGTATAACAATCCGATTGGAAAATGGTAACCTAGCATGACCGTAAAGGATTAAAACACATAACATAGCTTAAAATTTTCAGAAGAAGGCAGAAAATAGACTCTAAAGATCAATGTTACTAATGCTAGACGAACTAAAGCATGGATAAAACTCATAGTAGGAACCAATAGAGAATCGAAACAAGTGTGGAAAGAGCATTTACCCTGATAAGTCTGTACTTAGGCTCGAATTTCTTCGCACTCTCGACATTGTCGTAAATCAAACCAAATCCAGAAGATTTACCACCTCCAAATGCAGTTCTGAATTTGAACACAAAGATGGAATTTGGGTCCTTAACCTCGTACATCTTTGCTAGCTTCTCCTTAAGCTCAGCCTTCAAGCAAAATCAAAACCAAAACCAAGTCCCCCATTAAAACCTCTTATAGTGTAATCTATATTATCAAAAAAACTCGAAAGATGAAACATAAAGAACATACCTTAGAAACATTGGCTCTTCCTGGGTGAAGAACATCAATAACCTAAATTCACAAATCCACCATAATCTTATTAATCAATCCAAACTCTTTATAGGAACAAAATGAATAACACTATATAAGCTATAAGACTTGCTATGCATATATTGTAACACTATCAATACAATACTAAAAGCTAAGTGAAGAAATCAACACTCTCTTTGCATAAGGTTGAGATTCTGACCTAACACATCAACATCTAATAACCTAAGAGACTGATTCGCATGATAGAGAGAAAGAGGAGAGTTAGAAATGGAACTTACGAATTGCTTCCTGGAGAGAAGTCTGTTGGTCATGAACTTGCGAGTTCTGATGGTGACTGCCTTTTCCGCCATTGTTGCGATTTCTCAGGGATCGAGTTTCAAGATCTCTGCGACTGCTTAAGCTTTGATTTCGTCGGCTCGAGTGAAAGAAAGAGACGCGCATTGTAAGACGAAGCTTTTATATAGTGAACCCTAGGGCTTCCTCTCTTTTCTCTCTTTAATGGGCCTTCTTAAGTTTTGATTGGGCTTATTAAATTAAATAATGGCTTTACAAAAATGATTACCCAGGTTTGCTCTATAAAAAGAGCCCAATGGGCCTAACTTTCGACTAACTTCTCTTTTCTTTAGTCAGCTTGATCTATTTTTATTTGTATGTGTAGTGTAGCCATTTTTCTTTTCTTCAATCCTAGTTAATATTTTTGGCTCATAATACAAAAATGAAGTTCGTTCAACTTTTAACGATTTGACTTTGAATTGATGAATGCCAACTTTATAAATAAATGAGTTGAGTTTAACCAATTCGTATTAATAGTCTGATTTTTTTTTTTTACTTAGATTTAGCTATACAAAACTCGTTTTGACACTTGTTTTATTATATAATGAACACTCCATTTTAAACTATAAAATGCCTTTTGAACATTTTAGCTTTGTTAGTTTAACACTACTACTTTAGAACTTATAAAATGGTTACTTTATCCTTTTTCGTTTAAAACTTTTGGGAAAGGAGAGTGATTATTTAAAGAAAATAAACGAATAAAATCATTTTTGTTGATCTTAATAGCCACACAAACACACACGAGCAAATGTGTTGGCTTCCATCACAAAAGGTTTATCTGAACGTTGTACTCGATCCGACCATAAGTTTAAAGTTGACGTAACAAATAATGTAACACATACTACGTACTATATATTATTAGGACAAAAATAACACCATAAAAAAGGTAATTAATTATTAGTTTCTGGTCATGACGACCCCTCTTGCATTATATGCATAATAATGGACTTTGTTAATAATATTAAGAATCAAATATTGAGAGAGGGATATTAAGGATTTAGGACCGACAAGAAAATAAATGGAGGAAGATAGGAGAAGAATGGTTGGCACTGGAGTGGAGTTGGGTACGAAAAGAGTACGTTGATCTGTACATTCAATACCACATGCATGTCATCAATATACGACCATTTTATAAAGATTTGCTTTGTAACACTCGTACATATTATTGTTAGATATTATTATATTGGGTCAACCTAATTCAATTCTTCATATGTCCCTAGTCCCTACCTTCATTGTCTTTTTATTCGTTTAGTTCCATTGAATCTTCTTAAACCGTGTAACTTTAATTTCTTGAGTCTAAACTTGGACAGGACAGTTGTATATATATACTACATCATTTCCAAATGTCTAAACATATTCTGTTACCATTCAACATTAATTGTGGTTAGGGTTATTTAATCACTTTTGTTGTACATACAAATTATTGGATTGACCATTTTCTTAAAGGTTTGTATTTATAATATAAAAGATAAAATAACAAAAATATTTATTTATATAACTGATTTACAATAAGCTATCTCTGAACATGCTATTTGTTATCTTGTACGACTGCATGGGCAAGTACCTATTTTTACACAAACTTTTGTATAATAATCATATAATGATCACGTAACATTTCATAGAAGATTTTATCATGCATCTACGGATCTACTTATCTAGATCTCCAAGATATGATCTGAAGAGTTTCAGATTTTATAGTAGAAGAGAACCCTATACTATATAGGCTTTACCACATGATCAGTCCCATGTGATTGTAAAAAAATCGATGCGTGTGATATTTATATTTTCCCTTTTAGGTGTGTGATTTGCAAATACAAAAATATCTACAAAAAGTGGGTTGATGTAATATTTTTGTCAATAAAGTATGAGAGTTGAGATTATATTTTCTGTCACTGTTAAAAGTTTAAACCAGGCGGAGGTCTTTATTTGGAGAATCGTTTTCTAGTGTAGATATTATTGACAAAACAAATATAAAATTCTTATTGAAAAGGTCCAACCATTTTATATGGATTAGTAATGACAAAACCAACCATGTTATACATATACTATTTAAAAATTCGATTAAAATGAAGTGAAAAAATAAAAATACCAACGCATGTGAGTGAACCAAATTTCTAGTAGATTGGTCGGCAATAGAACATGGCCCTGTGCTGTTGTGGGGATGCACTTATAATTGATTTTTTTGTCCTTTTCTTCCTTTTTAATTTCATTTTACATTATCCAAATTCTTGAAACGAAAATTGTATACACATATTTTTTTTGGTTTTTCTTTTTATTAAAATTTGGTTATTCGAATCTTTTTATTTTTGGTGAAGTTAGCAAACCCACTTAGTATATATTGTTAGTGTCCGGATCATTATTGTGAAACTAAAATTAGAAACTTTTCTTCACGTTGCTCAATAATTCACTTGCATTATTTTTGTTATCAATTCGTATCCATTCCATTACATTTTATTCCCCAGCCACATGCATTTAATCACACCTAGTAAAATAGAATTAGGTAATGTACATTTGTATGCGACAAAAAATAAATAATCTTATTACATTTTCAAGTTTTTACATACTAGTGAAGAACAAAGGGTATTACTATAAGAATAACCCCAAAAGAATTGAAGTGAATCTCTTAAGTATACTTGTGTGTTACATTGTAAAAGTCTTAATAATAGCAAACAATATGTATACAAACACAACGTATTATCAAGAATCAATGGGATCAACAGGAAGTGAAATTGTCCTCTTAAGACATTTTGGTACCAATCTTCCTCTAAACATCTTATCTTTCACCTGATCTCCATCTTCTCCTCCCAAACCCGAAACCGAACCCGAAAATCCGTCTTTTGGAGAAATTTCGGTCTCTTCCGGCCACCGGGTTTTTAACTGCTCATCTTGAATATCTCTAAGCTCAATTTGGCATTTGGCTTTAAGCCATCTTAACTCTTGTTGGACCTGGTTTTCGGTTTTTTCGGATACCTCATCGCAGTATTTAGACGGTATAAACGAGAACGATCCAGAATCTGATAGATGGTTTATCGCATTACTAGCCTCACAAGAATACGGGCTTTCGGGGTTTTCATATACCTCTTCTTCCTCTTCTTCTTCCGAATGGTTCTGCCCCGAGTCTATCGAGCTAAGCTCGCGGCTCTCTTGCTGTTGTTGCAACTTCCAAATCTCTCTAAGACGAACCTCGGTTTCTCTTATTGTGATCTCTTCAAACCTACCATGAGTCTCACCACACCCGTTTCTGCAACATTGTGCAACATTTGCTCCAGGATTGGTCCTCAGGAAATCCATCACCGATCCCATTGAGGTGCGGTTCGATACACAGTTGTTGCAAATGCTAGCAGCATTTGCCGCTGCCGCAGCAGCAAGACATTCTTCGAATTCAGGACCTGGTCTCCAGCCAGGCACAAGAGAAGATATCTCACCGTCAATCATGTTGGCGATTTTTGTGACTCCGTGATCGTCCATATCGAGTTCCGCAACCATCTCTGTTGCAACGCTCAATGCTGTATCCGTCTCTATGTCAAATGGGAAGTATATGTTTCTGACACGCCCTGCAACAAATGTTCCATAGACAATATGAACAAATGTTCGATTTTACTACTTCAGAACTCAACAAGGTTGCATTATCTACACTATGGTTTAAGAGTAATATTAAAGAGATTGTTGTGTTACCTTCTTTGTCAGTGATTCTAAGACGCAAGAATAGGCCACCATCATCTCTTCTCTTGCCTTTGATGCTTATATCAACATTACTAGAGCTCTTTTCTTCTTCTCGGTCATCTTCATTTCGACACTCAAAGAGCTCGATTCCGTGAGTCTCTTCTGTCTCACCTGGATTATACGCCCATCCGTTTGGATACTCATGGTGGCCATTGTAACCATTTGAGTACTGACGATTCAAAGAGCTACTATTCGACGGGTAGTTGTAGTAGTCAGGAAGATGATGTGGCTGCCTAACTAGTGGCCCGACCGAATCATACATTTCAACTGATCTGAAATCCAATTCACCATCATCTATTCGAAGAAAAGGGTCATCTAGTAACTCACGAGCAGAGACTCTAAGCGATACAGTAGCCAAACATTTCTCGATGAAATATTTAACCTCGGGGTCTTTCACCTTGTACAATGCATCCGGTTTCTTGCCCTGAAACCGAACATTTAGCTCAATATTCACGCCCTTTTGAAACAGAAAGAGATGAAGTATTTTTAGTAATCGGAGAGTCTCACCGACATAACTTTCTTGTAGATTTGCGCAGGGTGATTACATTCGCTGTACGGGTAATCAAATGTAACCATTTCCAAAATGCACATACCGAATGAGTATATATCAACCAATTCGTTATACGCTTCTTCGTAAACTTCAGGAGCCATGAACTCAGGAGTCCCTAACAAAGGATGAAAACATTCCACAATCAGAAACAAAGAAACTCAGCTAAAAAGCAGTAAGGATTCTATATGATTTTGTATATACCGACGCAATGAGCAGCGTGTGACTTTCGTAAAATGGCAGCGAGGCCAAGATCTCCAATCTTGACCTCCCCTTGATTCCCATTAACGAAAATGTTATCACATTTGAGATCTCTATGGATTACAGGAGGATCATGACTATGAAGATAATGTAAACCTCTCAAGATTTGTCTACACCAATGCTTAATCGCTCTTATGTTCACTCTCTTATGCCTCAGTCTAAACCTGGATTCATTATCATCAAAATCAAAACCTCTCACAAATCATGTAATAAACTAAAACAAGTTTGTAATCTTACTGTCTTAAGGTGCCAGAAGTGAACATTTCAGTGACGAAATTGATGTTTCGATTAGCGGTATCAACCCAAGAAGTGTAGAATTTCATGATGTTCTTATGTTTTAAGGTCTTAAGTAGATGAATCTCACAGTAAAGCCTCTCAAGATCCTCAGGACTTTGTAAGAAATCGTAAAGCTTTACTTGGTTCCATGCTACTTCTATTCCTTCATATTCATCAAATGCTCTGTAACTACACAAATCAAAACAAAACAAGAAAACGTTTAATGTGTGTATGATCAAAGAAGCTGAATTGGGTTTAGGTCCAAAGCAATAAAGAGATCCAAAAAAAGCAAAATTCTCTTTTGTAGGAAATTAACCTACCAAACTAGAAGTGATTCAAGTAGGTAGAAAAAAAACTCAAAACTTTTTTTTTCCTCTTTTCAAGAATTTCAAGAATTAGATTCAATCACGAAAAAAAAAAAATGGATCACAAATGGGTTTTGATTGGGAAAATGGAAAGTCTCAAACTTTAGAGTTAAATCCATCACCAGATCCAGAAAGAAAAAAAAGGTCTTACACAGTCTTTGAAGCTCCTTTACCAAGAACTTCATTATACTGCAACAACAACAACAATAAACTCAATAAAGATCAAACAAAATGAATATAGATTTGATCTTGAGAGATTGTAATTAAAGAAGAAACGTTACTCTTCCATATCTTCCAGTAGGATCAACTTCAACAAACTCAGAATAATCTGGTTCAAGATAGCTCAAACTCAGATTGTTCATCTTTCTCTCCCAATAAAAAAAAATAATAACAACTCCCAAAACTAAAAAATAAATATGTGATTAGATCTAAGAATAAATTTCTCTCCTTTTTTTTATATGGGTGAGTTAAGGTTTCTTCTTATAGCTATTAATCATCTTGTTCTTCTGACATAGTTGAACAGAGAGAAATGAAACTCAATCATGTATATAAGAACAGTACGTACTCTCATTATTATTACATTTACTTTAGAAAGAGAGAGAGCTTTAGAAGAGCTTTCTACAATGGAAGTTTTTTTTTTATTATTACAGAGAAGAGAAAAATACAACCACCTCGTGAGAGAAGACAAAGACGGTGTGTGTTAACTTGAGGGGACGGTGGTCCAAAAAGGGGTAAAAATATAAACAAAATATCATCAATAGTTCCATTTTTTTATATTTGTTTTATTAATATAACTTTAAATAGTAGTATCGGTTTTATACGGTTTTAATTATTAGTGTGGTCAATTGTAGTACGTAAGAGGGAAATCTAACGACCTTATTGGGAGTAATTTATTGACGCATTTATAGATTAATTATGGATTTTATACTTTTACGTCAAAAGTTTTTTTTTTCTTTTACTTTTGGGAAAAAGGTTAGAGCAAAATAATTAAATTGTTTATTGGGAATTTTTGAAATTATTCAGTGGAACTGAAAAAAATTCTAGGTGGAGTAAAAGGAAAGTAAATTATACATTGCTTAATTAGTGGAATTGTTAAAAGATATTAGGATGAATATAATTTTAATAGTTCTTTTGTAAATATTTATGCAAACGTTTTTCCCATTTTCCGGATTGCAATTGTATTGTATATGTATGGCTATATGTCATCATTTCAACTATTGTTATTTAAATATTTTGATGGGTTATGAATTATGATAATTGTTGCATGATTACGTTCCTTGGTGTGGGAATGGTATCCCAAATGCACTACGATGTTTGACCACATATTAAATAAAGTGAATTATTCTATACATTGTTTTGTTAACTTGTTTTTCCATCAATGATTTCATGATTTGTTATTTTCATAAAACCAAACAAAATTTGTTATGTCTAATTTTTTTGTTACCGACTCGAATGTGTGATGTTGTCGCATATACCATCTTATTCATAGCCTTAAATTGGATTCATTAAAAACACCAAAATCCATTACTTAAATGCCATATAACAAACTAATGTTACCATTAGAACCGGTACGTGTAACATATGCAACTAACATCATAACGACCAGTCGACTTTAAGCATGAAACAACAAATGCCATATAACTAACTAATGTTGTTACCATTAGAAGTTTTGAACAAAAAAACACTCTTAATTAAAACCGAAATTGGATTTGAGACAGCGAGACAATAGATTAGCATGTCGATTCGATGTTCCAAAGGAGGCAAACAATGGTTAGTTTGGCCACGTGTCAAGTTCCTAGTGTTATATCTTGACCATACATCAACTCATTTTACACGACCACTCAAATTTATTAAAAAAAAGGGAAAATTAATAAAATAGGTTAAAAAACTTTTAAAATTAAAGAAATACATCTTGTTTTTTAAAATTAAGAAAATACTCTATCGTAGACATTTTTGTCCTTCTTTTAATTAAAGAAAAAAATTCATAATTTTGTATATAAAATATTTAATAATAATCAATATATAAAAGAAAAAAAGAAAATCATAAGTCTGGATACAATTATTTTGATTTTAATTATTTCTCTCAAGTAAAGAAACATTGATCTTTCTTCTTCAATTTTCAATCTAAGATTCAATTTTCGTTGTCTATGTTTTTTTCCTTTCCTTTTCCGGTAATTACTTTTACTCTCTTCCAAAAATGTAACAATAATAAGAAAGAAAAAAATGGTTTCACGAGTACTTTTTCTTGCTAATTTCTGAGATACGGTTAACGAGATATGCTTTCAGATTCCTCTGAAATCTGGGATTTTAAACTTGAATAATCCAATAAAAAAATTAAAATAACACGATTCTTCTAATGAAGCACAAAACTAAAAGAGGTAAACTAATCGATTCGTTTTACAAGATCCATTTTCTACAATTATAAGATCTCAACCATAAACATGAAATTGAGATGCAGTCAAAACGCATAAAAAAACTCAGAAACGAAAATACATTGAGAATCCAAGAAGAAAGATCTCTTTGCTTGAGAGAAAAAAATCAAAATCAAAATAATAGTATTGAGATTTCTGATTTTCTTTTTTTTTCCTTTATATATTATTATTATTACTAAATATTTTATAGATAAATTATGAATTTTTTTTTTTTTTAATTAAAAGAGGGATAAAAATGTCCACAGTAAAATACTTTCTTAATTTTAAAAAACATGGTGTATTTTCTTAATTTTAAAAGTTTTTAAACCTATTTTCTTAATTTTCCCTAAAAAAAAACACATATAGTACAATGGAATCATATGCAACCCAACTCAATTCAAATTTAAAATTAACATGCATAATGGCAAATGCTAGTACTTTGCTTTCGAACTAAAAAAACAAAAAACCAATAGAATACGTCAATACCTATAAATAAACGATATAGAAAGTAGAAACTATCTTTTAAAACGAGAAAAATATCTAAAATATAAATGCAATAGCTTTTACACTAGCTAAGCTAACTAAACAAATCTATAAAAATATTTGATAAATTAATCTTTTTGGTTAGCAAAAAAAATATTTGATAAATCATAATTGTTATAAAATAAAAAGATTGATGGGGGGCCTGGGGCCATATAGTTTTAGAGAGGAAGAACACACATGTGCATGTGGGTGAATACAAAGACATGCACGATCACCATAGCCTTTTAAATGAAAAAGCAAATAAGACTTGGTTGTGATAATGAATCAGACCAACCCCAAATCTTATCCATTTGGCTTTTTCCTCACACCACTATTCTTCGATTGATACTAATTTCCCACTTATCTAAGCTGTATACAGGTTACTGTGCAAATATAAACATTATTTCACCCTAAGACTAACTAGAGCGATATTTATAAATTTTTACGGAAAAATGTTAAAAGAACTCGAAGGTGGCCTAAACTCAGCTCTCGGTTCTAGTCTACTCATAAGTAAAATTGTTTTCGGTAGGACTCAAACTCATAAAACACGAATTTACGCTTTACTCCAATGTTATTACTAATGGATCCTTAAAATTTAACTCACAAATATGTGTAATTTAAATATTTAGTCATCTTTGTGAAATGATATTAATCTAGCTATATATAAACATATTGTATAATGAACTTAACCTTGCAAAAAAAGAAAGAAAGAAACATTTCTTGCATAAAAAAAGAGAATACTACTTCTTGTCAAACTGAAAATAATAGTAAAATATCATTTAGAAATTACGCATAGGATCTTTAAGATTTTGTTTCTTAGTTTTTTATGGCGTGATTATAAAAACCAGCAAGCAAACAGAACTTTAATAACATTGATAATAATAACAATAACCAATAGAAATAATGTGATTTAAAAAGTTATCAACTACGTACTAACTATTATAAAATTGGACCTTGTTTGACTACTTGGCTGGTGATTCCGTGGTTGCCCGTACGGAAATAATTAGTAAGGTAATCCCAAAAGCAATACAAGTTCACAACACCTAACCTCAATTAAGAACTAATAGTAAAACAAAATTATTTTTGTAAGATGGTGACAATATTTGCCTCGTTGTCACTTAACGAATATTTATGCATATGGATCCAACTATCCGTCTCTCCATGTAGTATATACATCATTGATATATACTTTTTAAAAATTGTGACACAAATAATAACGATTAATAGCTGACACAAAATAATGGTGGTTATTATTGATAAGATATGCTTGGGCATAATTAGTAGTCGACGATTAAATTTATGAATGATTTAACGTACAACTGATCGATATTTATTACAGAAACATATACATAACCGATTAATAACTAAAAAAAAAAAAAAACTAACCAAGTGGTAGTGGTTTAGTGGTTCCCACTTGAGGAGAAGTTGCCGTGTGGGTCCAGGCCAGGGATCGATTACCCTCAAACGTGGAATTATCTAATCATTTCCATTTGGCCACCGGAGCATTCACATGACTCTCCGGGCCCCGGGATTAGTCGGATCTCATGGCCCGTTGACCCGAGAATTAGCTAAGGAATAAACATCCCCGCGACCTAACTCAGAGCTCATGGTGTCCGTTGAACCGGATCACCCGAGTTATCAAAAAAAAAAAAATAACTAAAAAAATTACAATTGATTTTCCCTTACCAATCGGTATTAGTTAGTTAGTTTACTGTTTGTTTTACCGATTACATTTGTTTGTTTTACCGATTACATTTGTTTATTTGTTCTTTTTGTCGTGCTGTTTCTTCCTTTATAGACGTTTAAACTAAATAATGCAAAACTTCACGTAGAAAAAGTATATACGTCAAATCTAATAGTCAAGTCTCAAGTGTGGAAACTGGAAAAATATACAATATACCTTGAAGCATGGACTCCAACTTGAAAAAAACTCCATTTCATTATATTTTTTAAAATCGTGTAAATTCGTAACTGAAAAAATAATACATCTAGTGGTCAAGAAAAGAACCTTGGAACAAAATTAAGTCAGAGAAATATAAATAATTGCGTTATCAAATTAACGAAAGCCATGTCTCATGCCAAGGAGGAATAGTCAAATCTCGTAAGATTTTAAGAAAAAATTTCAAAAGTTGATTAGTACTAGGAAAATAACATCATTTAAAATTCTGTTTTTGACGTACAAATTTCATTGACTTAAATAAAAATAGAAGTAAACCTAATTTCTTAAATTAAGATAACACACAAATGTTTTAACCGGTTTATGATATTTTGACAAAAAAGAAGAAAAGATAACACACAAACGTAAAAAAATATTTATACAAAATAAAGTAATTTCTTTCTAAATTTGTATATTGACTAATATCTCGGTATTTCCATAATTGAATCTCGATTTCAGTTCGTAATCTTCATTGTGATTCAGTTTCGATAGATTTCATTGATCTTCCAAATATTTTTGTTTGACTTTCAAAAACTTTGGCCCACTCGGGAACTCAATATTATAATTTCGTTTGCAGGCATAAATCATCATACACTAGGACAAAATCTTATTAAGAAAACGATATAAAGCGAAGTTAAGAAAAAAGAGAAGATAACCATGAATCAAAGAACAATCTTATAGTATACTATATATCATTATAGTTTTTGTATATCGTAGAAGAGGAACAAAACTTTGTTGACCATAATTCATGGTAGAAGAAAATTAACAAGAACGGCCACAATAAGAATCCTTCGTCCGTGGCATTTCATTGCAATAACATCACGCCAATTATCCTCTTTTTGGTCATCCCAAAATTTATTACAATGAAGAAAATCCCTTCATTGTAAACGGAACGACCTGTTTAGCAATTTTTATTACAAGCAGTGTAGTTGCATGGTTTCATCGGCAATGGATATCCTGGATACCATGGGGTCGAAATGGTACAATTGGTATTATATAAACTATCTTGGTTTATTCCATGGAAGACAATACCTTATATATACAACATACGGGAAAAAGGCCAATTTGGACCTGAACTATTGACAATGTGCCTTTTTGACTCTGGTCTTTTGAATATGGTCAATTTTAACCCAAACACAACTAAAATTCAAATTTAAAACCTGATCTCTGCTATTTTGAGCCAAAAAGAACCTTGACCAACTTTCCGTTAGTCAACGCTAACGGAATAGTGACTAGGACGACACGTTGGCAAATGGTTCGGTTTAATCGACCAAAACGACGACGTTTTTCATTTACCTAAACGACGTCGTTTTGATAAAGGGGCAAAAAAAACACATCAAATCCCTAATCGTCGATCTTCTTCTTCTTTCTTCGATACTCAAGCTTTAGTTTCTGCAAAAATCCTTTAGAGATTCGATGAATTAGAGGAGTAATTGGAGGCAATTTCATCTTCGAAACCTTATCCGACTTCTTGCTTCTTCTTCCTTCTTCTTCCGTTCGTATACTCAAGGTTGCTCTGCTATAATGGCCGAATTTCGAAGAGGCTTTCCAAAGACATGCAAATGTGGAGCAAGTGTAATGATGAAGACGTCTACGACTGCTAAAAATCCTGGACGACTGTTCCATGCTTGTCCAAATGGGTCAGAGGAGGTACGTTTTCAGTAGTAGATGAACCTCGTTGTGTTTAAACTCACATGTTCTTGTCTTTGTGATTTGATTTGTTTTGTGCAGAGTAAATGGTTTCATACGTTTAAGTGGACCGATAAGTGTATGGTTGAAGAGATTGAGGACTTGATAGACAAAATAGATGACATTGAAGGAGCTTTGATTAAGCTACATAAGGCATTGGGGGCTTGTGAATCAAAGATCCAAACTCTGGAAATGGAGACAAGAACTTGTGAGGCTGCTGTTGGAAAGGAAATTCATGATTTCAAAATGGAGCTTCGCAGTTTGAAAAACATGATTGTGTGTGTGGTTGTGATGTTTCTCGTCTACTTGTTTTTGTTTTGAGTTAGTTGATGTTTGATGTAACTTAGATCGGAGACAATGGATTGTGTGTGTGGTTGTGATGTTTGATGTAACTTAGTGACATGAGTTTGATGTTATGATAATGAGTTTGATAATGAGTTTGATGAGTTGTTGTGTTGTTCATCGGAAAAAGCTTAAAGACAAACATATAACATTGTTTTAAAAACACAATCCATAACTTGTCCTAACCACAAAAAGAACAAAGCTTGAAGAGAAACACATAGCCATACTTGTCCTAAAACCACAAAGGGAACAAGAGTAGAAGCTTGTTTTAAACCACAAAAGGAACACTAAAACCGAATAAACTTGTTCTAAAACCGACTGGAAACTTGTTCTAAACCACAAAGGGAACAAAGCTTCTACTAAAACATCTAAAACACTAAAACCGAATAAACCGGTACATAGTGCCCCTCCGTATGGTCTCCAACATCTCTACCATTGGCATGTATCTTGAAGGATCAATTGCATTGTTGTAAGACTCTGAAATGTTGTTGTGAACATCTATGCAGGAAGATGTTGGTCCGAAGAAGGCGAGACTGCAATTCTCTGGATTCTTCAGCATCATAGCCTCATACACACGCATGTCATAGGCTTTTACCACATCCAAATTAGCAGCATACTCTTGTTTGGTGTAACTCTCAGCTACTCTCCAAAACATGGGCTTCAAGTCACTTTGGTTAGGAAATTGCTTCTTCAAATTTCCATATATGTGTCGGGCACACATCCTGTGTTCCACATTAGGTAACTCAATTTGCACCGCGTTCAACAATCCCTGCAAAATATATGAAAACAAGTTATAAGTGAAATGAGAACAAGTTATAAATGAAAACAAGTTACATCGTAAACAATTGCAATGAAAACAAGTTATAAGTGAAAGGAAAACAAATGAGTAAATGAAATGAAACAAGTTATAACCTTTTGTCTGTCTGATATTATGGTGAAATTAGTACCATCTTGTAGATTCAAATCCACCTTTAGCTTACTTAGGAACCAAGCCCAGTTTTCTTCATTCTCCACATCAACAACAGCCCAAGCAATGGGATACATTCCATTGTTTGCGTCTCTGCCAACAGCTGCCAATATCTGACCTTTAATAGTGCTCTTCATGAAACATCCATCTATACCAAAGATAGGACGACACCAATGCCTCCAAGTTTTCTTCAACACTTCAAAGCATACATAAAATCTTTGAAATATTTCTGATCCTTTGTCATCGAAGAAAGTGTTTAGCTCCACTGTTGAACCCGGATTTGACCTTCAAAACAAATGTAAAATCTCAGTTTACAATCAAAAAACAGTTTATGAATGCATTAAGATAATTTCAAATGCTAAAAAATCAAACACTTACCTAAGCAGCTCTGTTTGATAGTTTCTAAAGCAGGAAAATTGATGATCATGCTCAGCTTTGATGAACTTCAAGGCCTTACCCTTTGCCTTCTTACACTGGTTGTATGTCACAATCAAATTGTATCTCTGCTGGATTTGATTTTGTATAGTTTTGGGTCGAAAATCTGGATCAGTTCTAATATCATCCATAAACATCTTCGCAATCACAGCACCTTTGATAATCTTGCTATATCCATCTGGTGTGCAATTGTGTTCATCATTAAAGGTCTTCACCATCCACTTCCTAGCCGGCTTTTCATAGGAGCAATATATCCGCCATGGACAACCATCTATAACGCATACATCCGAATTCTTTTCTTTTCCCGTCTTGGACATCATAATATTCCAACCTTCTTTTAAAACATAATCTATCACTGCCTCTTTAAACTCACCTAAAGTCTGGAACACTTGCGCAAGTTTCAACTCACCACTTCCTTTTTTGTATCTAACATAGGAAACAACCTCTCCTTCTTCTTCACCATCAGAATTCGGAGGTGTGTTATGGTAGTCAAAACTCTCCTCTTCTTCACCAAAAGCATCAGCAAAAGCAGCCGCATTTTTTTCTACTCTTAATTCTTCTTCGCATGGCTCATTAAACTGCACATCATCACCTGAATGCTCTTTTGTGTCTACCACAAACACATCTACAACCCCTGTCCACCGACCAGCTTCACACATCTTCACAAAGTCCGCACTACCATTACACAAAATCTTCCTATCTTTACCCTCTTCAAATGGCAGCTTGTACCAAACCTTCTTATCATACAAACCCCCACTCAACTTAGTAGACAGAGAGATAAATAATTCTTCCGGTTTACACTCCATTGTTAACACCTCACCATTCATATATGCAGCCTCTACGGCATGATTCGTCACCCAATTACCACCATGGTAAAGATTGAAGATTATATCTCCTTCAAAACTGTAATCGCAATCAGAAAAAATCAGTAAACATATGAAATTATCTCTCACAAACATTTCATCGAACACTTAGTGTTCAAAATAACAACATGTTCTTTATTCACGAAAAATTGAACTATTATGAACCCTATATACGTGAATGTATACACATGTGTAAGAATTATAAGAAAACAAAGAAAAACATCGATTCAACTACTTAACCCAAATCGCAAATTACCTCATTTTTTTGTCTTTGAAGAACCCAAATATGAAACTGAAAATCGAATTGGTTTTGAAGGTCGTCGCTTACAATAACTTCTTTTCCTCTAGTCAATCGAATTTTCCTCTTGATTTTGTAAACTTTTGAATTTCAGTTTGTGTTTTCTTTACAAACTGAAGAAGAAAATGAAAAGAGAAGAGAATAATATAAACGAAAAAGAAGAAGAAGGATTCCAAAGTTACTGTCTCTAATTACTCATCTAGTTCATCAAATCGTCTTCTTCATTTTGCAGATTTTTTGAGTTTTTGAGTTTGGTTGGTCTCGATAGAGAAGAGAAGAAGAACAAAAATTAGGGATTTTTTTAGAATTGGGGATTTTTTAAAATTAGGGATTTTAATTTTTTTTTTTTTTTTCTGATTTACAAAACGACGTCGTTTTGGTTAATGAGTACACGCAACAATCGCCGTTTGTCTACGTGTCTGCCATGTCACTATTCCGTCGTCGTTGACTCACGGTCAACATTTTCAGGTTCAAATCGACACCAATGTGACTAGATCAGGTTTTAAATTTGAATTTTAGTTGTGTTTGGGTTAAAATTGACCATATTCAAAAGACTAGAGTCAAAAAGGCACATTGTCAATAGTTCAGGTCCAAATTGGCCTTTTTCCCTACAACATACAAGCTATGAGATAAGGCCATGATATAGTTATAAGTATATCTATTACTCCCTCTGTTTCTAAAAGATAAAAACTTTACAAAAAAAATTTGTTTCAAAAAGATAGAGTTTTTACTGTTTTCTATGCACTTTTACAAACTTTAAGACAAATATTGAAACACTATTGGTTAAACTTTATTGAAAACTGTATTTCGTAGAAATCAATGCGTTATCTTAATAAGTGTGCATAACCTTAAACATCTATCTTTAAGGAACGGAGGGAGTACTACTTTTCCATTAATCCCTATTTCCATCTCTACAAACAAAAAATATCATAAAATTCTCATGTTACACTTTATATATAATATAAATAACATAAAAGAGATCGATACATGTAAATATTTTATGTATATGATAAAGGCATAAATCATCATAACAGAAAAGAAAAAAAAGAAAAGAAAAACAAAAAGAAAAAAAATAAAAACGCTTCCAAAAATTTCTTCATTATGTTGTTTTTGTTAGAAAAAATTACTGTTCTTGAATAGTGAAACACAAGAACAGTCATCTTTTGCTCTCGGTTAGTATTGTTGGTGGTCTGTATATTTTGTTCTCGGTAGGTTGTATCCTCTGCTCGCATGTCTTAGTTTTTCCATTTGTGGTCTTTAGTTTGGGATTTACATATGTTATTGTTTTGTTGGTCGAGTTGTGACTTCTCATGTAAGTTTTCTTTTGTAATCCGAACAACGTTTTATTAATATTACTTCAGATGGAAAAAAAAAGATAGTGAAACACAATGCAATATATGAGTATTTATTTATTTATGTATCTCTCTAAACTTTCTATATTGACATATTTCAAATTTTGATTTGGCAAATCAGGGAAAATATTGTCTTTCATGTATCAAACCAAATTAATCTCTTGACTATTAATACTGTAAATTTTCCATTTTAGTATCACACACTACTTTCACTACATATATATAGGCTTGATAAATATATTACTTTGGAAAGCCACTTTACGGCCCAATGTAAGTGGAAAAAGCTACTTTACGGCCCAATATAAAAAGGACGATAGGGAAAAATAATAATTTATTTCTCCCGCCGGTAAGTCTGTTCGCCGCTTGTCACTGTGATCGGAAGAATCGCCATAGCCAGACTTTGTGAGCTCTTCTCTCTATTAACACTTCGTGCAACTCTAATTCCACTATTTTTTTCGATTTATATGGTTCATGAAAAACAGTACATGCTCGTTTTCTTAGGGTTTTGCTGTATCCGCGATTTTTGGCTGTATGGATTTTGCGGCGAGGTTTTGAACGGCAAGATTGTGATCCGCCGCGAGTCTGTGTCAATTTTATTTAGAATCGGTGAGTTTTCTACATTAGAGGAAAGTAGTGTTTTGGATGAATCGGAATTGAAGAGAGAAAGTGTTATGGATATAGTCTCGTTGTGTTAACATTGTGATTCAGTAAAAGATTATGAACGAGGATTGTGTGGAAGGGAATATGATTGAAGCTAACTTGGATATGGAGTCAGAAACAAAGACACTAGCTAGTAATGTGGCTCGAGAGATTTTAGTCATCTCTGATTCTAACTCCACTGTTGATGATTGCAAAGCAGCTAAAACGTATCTCAAATCGGTAATCTTTGGTTTTTTCCTTCTTCTCCTTAATATCCTTAACGATTGTGCTTGCTATTGCTGGTTTGCTGATGTGCCTATGTTCACGAATTCACTGTGTTTTAGATATCACAATGAATGCAATGGGACAATAATCTAGTTAGTTGGATGATTGTATCTGATATGTAATTGTAAACTGTATAAATACATCATACATAGTGGACAAATACGTGAAGATTTCATACTTTGTAGGTTAAAAGGATTTAGAATGTTATTTTCTGTTTTACTTGTATGTGAACAACTTTGCATTTGTTTTGATTAAGTTCTATGTATTCTATATTTTGTCTGATATTTGCAGGTTAAAGCAGGTAATGTTGGGGCTTTGTCAGAAGTTTCGTTTCTTCTTGTGGGAAACAACTGGCCTCTACAAGTTCGCACGTATGCCACTAAAATGCTGCAGGTACTTGCTAAGACGATTTACTTTCAAATTATTAGCTTGCTGTTATTGAAAAAAACTGAGTTAGATAAACTGGGTAGAGCGCTTCCATAACTTGGCCTTTTGGTAATGAGATTAAACTCCAACATTATTTCTGATGGCAAGATTTTGAAATTTACCTTACCAACACCCAAATAAAGACACGATTTATCTTCGTTGCAGCATTTGTTTAGACTCCGGTGGGATGAATTGAGCCCCTCTGAGCACATTGATATTAGTGGTGCCTCCTTTGAACTGATGTCTGAGGTAGCTAATACATGCGAAAAATTCCCGATGAAAAGTAAAACAGTCGCTCTTGTAACTGAGGTTAGAGCTTTGATTTTTTAATTTAACTTGCAATCTCTATGTATGGTTCATTGATTTCAACTTATACAGAATTTCCTTCCAGTTATTTGAAAGGGAAGATCCGGAGATATGGCAGGAAATGTTTCTCTCACTAGTTTCCCTGTCCTCTCGAGGCCCTTTACAGGTAGGATGCTCCATCGTTTCTTGTGTAATTGATTAATTCTATCATGGCATGCTTCAAATATTTCTGAAATTTCTCTAAAAAATTAGACAGTATTGACTTTGATGGTGGTGAAACGGCTTTCTGAACATCATATAGATCATATTAAAAAGTTGGAAGGTAATTAAGAGTAACCTACTTCTCTCTCATTCGCTGGATTGCTTTCGTCATTACTAACAAGTTTCCTTTCTCAATCAGACAAGAAGCATAGGCATCTGTTGCAGGGGATTCCTGAAATTTTGGTTTGGTTACATGATGTATGTTACCTTTTGCTCTTATCATTCAGTTATTTTATTTGAGCAGTAGTTTGATGACGAAATCTTAATGCAGCTTCTTGAAAAACACTTTGGGGCATCAAGGGATGCAGCAGGGCGGCAAAACGTTGAGTTGGCAAAGCAGCACTCAGCTGCAGTTATTGCTTGTTTGAATGCCATCAATTCATTCACAAAATGGGCCCCAGTTCGAGATCTTGCTGAATACAGAATTGTTGACCAGTTAAGAATTCTTGGCTTATACTCACATTGTTCTGTATTCAAGCTATTAAATTTGTATATGTTTCTTACTTTCGTGTGTCCTTGAGTCTTACAACAGGTGTGCATCTTTACTTTCTTCTAGTGACTTCTGCCATCTTGCTTGTATGTTCTTCAAACTTATCTGCTCAAGGTATGCAACTCGCATCCTCATGGAACTCCCTATACATTGAGAAAAATTATCCTCGATAGTTATTTGCTTTTTCCTTACCATTTTATTATCTGCTGTGCTTGCAGAAAAAGACCCATTGATGCTTTTGGTGCTGAATTTGATTCTGCTATCAGCCATGTGTTTCAGTTTTTGACAAGCTTCTCCCGAGAACTCTTGTGTAGACTGAAAACTAGTTCTGGGATTATAAATGGAAGTGAATATGACTTCGCTGAACGTATCTGTAGAATTATGGTCTCTCTAGGTTCCACAAATTTACAGTGCATCTTCGCAGATAGTGATGTCCTAGCTCTTTATCTGAAACAGGTACTAATCTCAATACCAGTCGTATTGAATTTATCAATAGGCCAACATGTTTTACTTGACATTCTATGTATACCTATCAGCATGTTTACTGAAGGTTTTCCTTTTTATGTTACTTTTTTTTCCAACTATGCTTATTCAAGTAACTTTCTTTCTAGATGCTCGAGTTTTTTCAACACTTTAAGTTTGGTCTCCACTCTGAGTCACTGTTCTTCTGGCTAGTAAGTGCCTGCCTTACCAGAAAATCCCATCCGTCATCATGATTTTTCTCAAATACGAAGTGTAACTTTATGGAAACTCTGGCTTCTCTCTTCTTGCTCACAGGGGTTGATGGAGAATTTAATCCCTGATCCCAAGGCTCCTAACCCAGGTGGAAAGGGATCAGCAGGCGAGATTGTCAATAGTTCTGGGCACCTAGATGTGGGAAAAGAGAAGCTTTTACGCCTTATTGATGATGATATCGCCAGCACAATTCTGGATGTTTCATTCCAACGGTCGAATAGGAACGAGGAAGTCCCTCCCGGAACAAACCTTTCCCTTGAGCCATCAGAGTATAAAGATAAAGAAGAGTTTTGCAAGTACCAGCGGAGGCTTGTATGTTTCTGAACTTAATACACATGGCCTTATCTCAGACAAATTCTCTATTACTATAATAATTTTTTTTGGGCGCAGTTTGGTTTGATCAAACTCATCTCTTCTCACAAGCCCATCATTGCCAGTAAAAAAATATCCTCCAGAACGACCATGCTTATTAAGAATATATCGGTTCCTTCAGCACCTTTTCAGGTTTATCAGAAAAGGCTATGTTCCATCAATTTATTTCTTATCTTTAATGACCCCTCCCTTTTATATTCATGACATAGGCAACTTTATTTATCAGTATGCAGCTGCTATGAAGAGCCAGAGTATTGCTTTGGAAAGTATTATGCGTAGGCTTTTCTGTGGATCAAATGAGTTCGCTGGTGGTAGTTCTGAAATTCATTTTCAACTCCAAGTGATATTTGAGGGTATGTTGAAGTATATTTTAAATCCCCCCCAGTTTTTGTTTCTTGTTGTCTGGACTGATTTTTATCTTTGTATTTTGGATGACCAGACTTGCTTCAGGAGCTTCTTTATGTAAAATGGACCGAACCAATACTTATTCTAGCGCACGGGGATTATCTAAATGCGATGATTCCTTTCCTTAAGTATTTGCCAGATAAGGTTGGAAGTGTTATCAACAAGATGTTTGCACTTCTTACCTTTCTTCCACCAGTTAGCCATACATGTAAACAAGCAAGAGTAAACATCTGCTCATCTTTAGTACGTGTAGCCAAAGCAGCTGACAAAAGCGTCATTCCTCACTTGAAGGTATTGCATTATTTCAAACAGTAAGACCCTTTGTTTTCTATTTTTGTTAGAACATACTTTGACAGTACCTGAAAAGAGAAAACCTCATGTTCCTTTCATGTATGAATTTTTATAAACAGCTGCTGTTATCTATGAAGCCAGAGATTTTATTAATAAATCAGGGATGGTTCAAGTGAATTGTAACCTTATAACATCATATATGTGAAATGGTCTCTGTGGAGCCGGATATATAAATTAGTATTTGAAAACAGTGAGGGTTCATATGAATTTTAACCTTATTTTTTAGATGAATGGTTTACTTATACGAGTACTCTCTGGAAAGCAAATTTCATCAATAACTATATGGTTATTAACTGCTGCTTGGTTGATCTTTTGCCTTTGTTCACGTTTGATTCTCTGGACTAACTGTTAACCTAGTTTCCATATATTTCATGCAGGGTCTAGCTGATACAATGGCTCGTATGCAAAAAGAAGGAACTTTGCTCCCTGGTGAGCATAGTAGTCTCGTGGAAGCATTTTTTGCTATGACTTCTGCGTCAGGGTAATTTGCTGTTGTGTTCATGATATATTTTATCTCATGATTCTCATCTATCATATCAAATGTAAATGTTGTTACTTGGCACAGAGCTGAAGCGCAGCAAGATGACTTTGCTTCGTTAATAGAACCAGTGCGCCAACAGTGGACTCAACCAGAGTGGCAAAATGAATATCTATCTAGTCCCTCTGGTTTTGTTCGTTTATGCTCCAACCCGGCCTTAATGCGGTTTATTTTCAACACAGTCGTGCTCTTGGAGAACGCTCTCAAGGGATGCAGATTCAAGAAAAGGAAGTTGAACAGAAGCTCTGAGATGAGTCCTCTGGCTTGTCACCTTTCTTGGATACTACCACCCCTCTTAAAAGTATGTCTGTTAATTTCCGTTGAAACTTGGAATTACATATGGGTATTTTCACTTCGGAAAAGAACTGCATGATCCTTTCTTTAATCTGCAGCTGTATCGTGTCATCAATTCTCTGTCTTCTCCTGCTGTATATCAAACTTTACCCACGAAATTCAAAGCAGCAATGAAGTTATTGGAATTCGAGTTACAGAGTGTCGGAGGAATCCGGAGCCGTAAACCACCAAAGGGCTTATTTACTTATTCTAGTCAAGGAAGCACCTCTGATATTCAAACTTGGCTGAAAGCTATTCGTGATAGCGGGTAAGTGTACATTGTTCTCCTTCAAGCTTTTTATGTAGTAACTAAATTTGGCCAACTTATCTAAAACTATCAAACGTTTTTTGTGGGAAAATATTGTATGCATTTGCAGATTCCGTGTACTGAATCTCTCTGTAACTATGGGAGACACGTTCTGCACATCCATTGATGCTAATTCCGTTGCAGTGGCATTCATGGAGAATATATGGTGGATGGACTTCAGACATATAAAGCAGCTTATCAATTCCTTTGTAATTTATCTTGTCAAATCCTGTCCTGCAGATATGTGGGAGTCATGGCTTGAACTACTCCTAGTCCCTTTATTGACACACTGTCAGCGAGCTCTAAGCTCCTCGTGGACTAGTTTTCAGCGAGACGGCACAGCCAATGTTCCAGATCTACTCAGCTTTAAAGGTGAAAAGAACTTCAAACAGCTGGAACGAAAGCTGCTCGTAGATTTAACTCGGGCCACTGCGGATTTGCTTTCAAAGGTGTCTGCTCCCGAATTAAACACAGGGCTTCCTATTTTGATGCTCTCAGACCAACTTGTTCATGGTGAAATCTCTTTTCTCAAGGATTTTCATGCGCTTAAATCCAGCTCTTTGGTGAGGTATGTATACGACGCTGTGTTTTGTAACTTCTTGTTCCATGATGCTCTTTTGGATTAAGAACAAACAAGAAATACATTCTTCTTTTTCTTTTCTTTTGTTGTTGGCAGCTTCCTCTTGAGTTGCAGAAACTTCGTCTACCCAGCATTACAGTTTTGTTTACAAGCCTGCACCTGGACAGATGGTCAATCAATGACCAATCTCCGTTGTTTTTTCATTAGCATTATTCATTTAGCAATAATGACAAACAACGAAGAGCTCCGAGAGTTTGTTTCAAAAGATTTGTTTCATGCACTCATCATGAGCTTGACCATAGATGACAATATGAAAAACAGTTCCATTTTAGTTGGTATGTGCAGTGAAATATTTTTTTATCTTTCCCAGAGACACCCAGCTCCACGACAGGTCAGTTTTCATTTGAATAATTTGGATTAGCTTCTTTATCTTAATCCTCAATTAACTACTTTTCGTTTAATGAAATCTGCCTGTTCTTCGATATCTTCAGGTGTTGCTGTCACTCCCTTATCTCACTCCCAATGATCTGCGTGCGTTTGAAAAAGATTTGGGAACTTCTGAGCCCCAAAAACAGAAGCAGCTTACAAGAAGCCTCTTGTCATTAGCTCTTGGGATTAGCTTAAACAACAGTTAACTGATCAGAAAACTTCGCCTGTGAATATTTTTTTGACTCCTGAATATAGGATTTAGTTTTACGTTTATGAAGTTGCAGTTGTGGTCCATTTGTCATAATGACAACAATTTTGTCTGGTAGGAGTTACTGGAAGATCTACCTAGGGGAGTTTGATTCGATCAGGATGTCTTTTGTGTGTAAATATAATGACTTAAGAGTTGAATAAAGAAGTCATATACAAATATAGTAAGAATTAGTAGACATTATCTATACCATGGCCAAATCCATGAATCTTAAGAGATTTTACTCTCAGCTACGAGAGGGAAAAGAGTTGATGGTGAATATCTGCTTGATTGCTTCAACCGCAGAAACATTCCAGCTCTCGACATGCCTCACAATCTTGAAAAAACAAACCCAATGTCTCAGAAAAGAGATCGAAAGAGCAAAAGTTTCAGTCTTTTCTTACTTTGAAGTCTCCATCGAGTTCATAGACCGTACTTCCGTTGATCGATATCAATGGTCTCCATGGAAGTTTTAGGGAAGTCCTGAAACATAGTTCAAGAGATAAACATTAAGATGACGCACACAAACCGCATCTCAAGAAGTGTCCTAAGTTTCATCAGACTACCTTAGCTTCCATGTCGCAAGTATATAGTTTTCTTGGGACGACTCACTCTGTAATGTTGGTAATGCGTTAAACCAATTTCAAGAACATTAAGAGCATAGCAAATGCTATATACCTTCTCCATATTTTGCAGTTCAATGGATGCATCTTCGAGGAACGGAACCAGTAATCTCAAGTTGCGTTCGTACAACTCTGTACCTGCAAAATCAAAACCCAAAAAAGACTGATAAATAAGAAGAAGCTGATTTGATCCCACCAAGCTTCACAAACAAAACCAGAGAGCATGAAGATCAGCTTGTTCAACATTTGTTCGAGCATATACACTTATCATTAAGCACTAACTGAAATTCCAGAGAGAGCACAAAAAAACTCAGAATTCCTTACCCTGGAAGCTGATCGTCGGGTCCTTAAAGATACAATCATCCGAGTAAATTGCAGAAGTGAAGATTCCTGGTTCCAGTTACAGAAATGAGTTTTGAGCTTAGTTTGTGAATGAGAAAGCTTAATGAGTCTAGCTATGGTGAATCTCTACAAATTTCATTAACATTTTCACTTCAAAGTTCTTATACTCTTTAGAAAAACCTATTGCTTTAGAAATTACCTGTGACGAAATAAGCATTTCCATAATCTGATCTCAAAATCCCCATCACATCATCAACTTCTCTAGCAGTAGTAACCTCATACTTTGATCTGTATCCAGTTTTTTCAATCGATCTTTAACAAAACCAAACACGAACAAAAGTTGAGATTTACCTATCTTTATTTGTAGGATTAGAGGAAGAAGGCGAAGTGACTGAGAACAATCGGAGCACTTCAGTGACACCACCAACCACCCATTTCAAAACCGCCGGGGTTTTCTTCTCCGGCGAACCAGAGAAGCATCGTGGCCGAGAACCAATCCTCTGCAAAACGAATAACCCAACATTGAAAATCGCAAAATCGCCATAGATGATAAACAAAATCATCAGAAACCACTCACTCTTAATGTCGATGAAGAGCTCATAGATATCTGGCAAGCAACTCCCGCCATTTTCTTAGAAAGTTATCGCCGGCAAATTATCAACACCGCTATTGCTCCGTCGCATATATTTCAAATTTTTAAAAGTGACTTTGAAATTACAAAATGTACCTTAAACTTTAACTACTCATTAAAAGCACCCTACGATTTGAGGGTCCTTTGTGTATTAAAATAACTTCCGGGGTCAAATGTTGATGACTTTTTGTGTATTAAAATAATTTCAGGATAAAATGTGTGATATAGGCATGTTCCAAAATGTTGTTTGTTTGCATGCCACAAGGACATGCAGCCAGATGCTACATCTCGCGTCACGAATTTTTAATCGCCACTAAATTTAGCGTCTACGTTTAAAAATTAGCGTTACGACTAAAATTTCAGACGCAGCCGCAGACAAATGAACAGCGACCAAACGCTGCGACCGTCAAACGTTTTTAGTCGCATGAAGCAGAAACTAACAGGCCTATAATTTGTCTTCTCATTTTTTTCGAATATCTTACCGTTACAGATATGGCCAGAGCTGCTTCCGTCACCGATCTACCGATTAAGATCATCACCGGAGCTGATGCGTTAGGAGCTAACCTCAAGGACGCGATGGTATCACACCTCCGCTCTCTCGGAATAGAAGTGGAAGATACCGGAGATTCCTCGTACTACTCCGCCGGAGCTGAAGTCGGTCGCCGCGTCTCAGCTTCATCATCGTCTTCCGAAATCCGTGGATTAGTCTGTTGCGGAACCGGCGTCGGAGTTGCGATGTTCGCTAACAAGTTCCCTGGAGTTTACGCCGCCACGTGTCTCACCGTGGAAGATGCAGTGAACGCTAGATCGATCAGTAATTGCAATGTCCTCGCACTCTCCGGTATCAAAACCTCACCGGAAACCGCCATTGAAATCGTCACCGCTTGGATTAAAACTCCGTTCAAATCTCCTTGTCCTGCTTCTGGATCTGAGCCATGGAGCTCAGAGATCTCCTCCTTCCTTGATCACTCCCTCTCAGAGATGCCTCAGATCGGGAAATCAACAACGAAACAGATAGATCAAGCGTCTGCTTCATGTGCGATTTGCTGCTTAGCGAAGAAGAGAGAGTTTACTCCGGTGGAGATAATGCCTGGAGGTTCGATGAAGATCGTTAGAGAGACACCAACGTCGGCGATTGTAAGGTTTAAAGCGGGAAGTGTAGAACCGGCGCATCATCATACATTTGGCCATGACATTGTAGTTCTTAAAGGGAAGAAGAGTGTGGAATTTGAGCAAGAAGGAGAAAGCTGATCTCGGTGACGGTGATTATCTATTCACTCCGGCTAGTGATGTTCATCGAGTCAAGTATCATGAAGACACTGAGTTCTTCATTACTTGGGATGGTCATTGGGATATTTTCCTTGACGAAGACCTCGAAACTGCGAAGAAAGCAATCGAAGAAGAAGACCAAAAGTGAAGAATCTTTGCCTACACTGTGTTGTGTGTTTAGTAAAGAATCTTTGATTTTCAAAAGATTGTTGAGATGATACAAATGGTATTCTCTTATGAACACTATGCTTCTTCTCTTGTTGTTGTACATGATACTATTTTCAAACATTTTTCATGATTAGTCATTAGACAAGACTTAGCTCATCAGAAACTGTAGTTGTAGAAGAAGAAAGCTTCTTGTTTAGCTCTGCTAGTTCTTCACCGGCGTCACATATGTATGACGCAGCTTGTCTCCCCGATAATGTCGCTCCTTCCATACTATCTATGTAATCCTGCAACAAGTACAGAAAACAAGATTCTCAGAAGACATCTAGAGGCATTCTTGCTATATGCATTTGTACACTATTGTGGATTTGTCTTGAGCAATTGTTAAGTGTTGAAAGTTACCTGTTTTGTGTATGAACCAGCGAGGAAGAAATTCTTTACAGGCGTCTTCTGATCGGGTCTGAATGGATCTTTGCCGGGTGCTTCACGGTACAGAGACTGAGCGATTTTCACAACGGATGACCAAGTGATTTCTAGACCTCTTGACGATGGAAACAACTCAGTGACCTGAACAAAATGATTGGAGAATCAGCAAGAAACCAATTTGGCAAAAGCTTTCTCAGAGTTTGGAGAATGTTTTATTACCTGCATAGCTACTTTCTCAATGATCTTCTCGTTTGGTAGTCGCATGTATGGATCTCCTGGTGTTAGAACACACCTGTAAAAACAGAGGGTTAAAAACACCTAGAGATTTCCAGGTTCTTTTGTAGACAAAGAAAAGGTTTATTGTTTCTTACTGAAGCAAAGAGCCTTGTCCTTCAATGTAATAATCTGCAGGCGAAGCAAGTGCAAGATCCGCAAAACATGAGAAATCGGCATCAGGAGTGTAGAGAAGGTTATCTAAACCAACTGCTCGTTTCAACTGCCTACAATTTTCCGCAACACAAAACAAAGACTCATGTGAGTAAAAAAACACCCAGAATCAATCCATCATTATCATCCACAA
This sequence comes from Arabis alpina, assembly GCA_900128785.1. Lineage (NCBI taxonomy): Eukaryota > Viridiplantae > Streptophyta > Magnoliopsida > Brassicales > Brassicaceae > Arabis > Arabis alpina. The sequence goes on along the minus strand of LT669790.1, from coordinate 2,303,269 downwards.
TATAAGATTCTTGAGAAAGGAACCTGGAAAGCTCAATGTCTTGTAACTCAGTGACCCAACCATTGTATCTGAGTTGTACTGTACAAACCGGTACACCCTCGAGTTCATATATATCATTGAAAAACCGAGATTCCCGCCACTCTTTCGGAAGTAACCTTTTGATTCCAGGCACATCACACGCTGCAACATACACATCAGCTTTCACAATCTTCCTGTTCGTAGCCTGAAAGCAAACCAACAAAAGTTATCAACTATTAATATCAAAGTTTTAAACTGTTTCTCTACCCAAAAGCTTAAAAATGGCAGAATGTATTCAGAGATTTTTGCAGACCACTAAAATCTAATGCTTGAAGCTCAATTCACCTTGGAAATTGCAAGTCCAGTGACATAAGTTTCTCCATCTGCTGATTTATCATAAAGTATCTCCCTGCAGCCCCATCTTAGATGGATTCTGTTTATGAAAGCAAGCTTATAAATACCCGATAAGCCGATGAGATCATAAAAGTTAAAACTGGTTATTATAGTTAATAACAGCACACACCTGCCACCTCTATCTGTGATATATTGTTTGATAGGACCACTCAAGTAAACATCAGGTGAGCCTTTGAGCATACGCAACAAAGAAGCTTCTGTTTTGGTGGCGAATAATGAGAATATGGTAAGCATGCATCGTGCACTCATGTTATCGCAATCTATGAAACCGAGTGCATAAGCAACAGGATCCCACATTCTCTGGATACTTGCCCGTGTCCCACCTTTCGACAGGAACCAATCCGAGAAACTTATCTGCAAGAAGTATCTCAGAAATTTATAGACCAGAAATAGTAGTAGAAGAATGAGAAGAAACAAAGGCTATCTAACGTTCTTACGCTGTCCAGATTGCGAATGTCTCTCATTGCTCCATCGGGGTCTACAAGAGCTTTAACGACCGGGCTTAATGCAAGAGCCAGTGAATTTCTCAGTTTGTCATAGGGCTGTTCGGCCAAAACAAGAATAAGCCGATAGTCAGCTCAAGATTGGATTAAAAAAGAAATTACAAATCTTTTGCTATGAAATTCGAGAAAAAGGTTCCCAATATATCCACGGAAGGAAAGTGCATTGACATGAATCCAAGACTTAGTTGTCTCTAGGGAAAAATGTATTTTCTAAGTCCAACATTAATTTGAAGTGTAACTTATACCTTGAGTTGATTTGTGATTAAAAAGGCGCGAATACCGTGAATTGGAGCTCCAACAGGGAATCGGAAATCAAGCTCTACAAATTATATGCACATCTCAGTACAGAGAAATCACTGAGTCGAACATAACAAGATAATACTGAACTGATCAATACCTCCAATTTCGCTGCCTTTGTTTATAAATGTATGAGTGTGGTCTTTGACAAGAAGGTTTTTATCAGCACCCACCTACATCACAAAAGACCCCATACATGAGTATGAGTTTCAATCATCAAAAACTCAAGCAGATCCTTTGGGGAAACAAAAACCTTTTTCATCAAGCGGAAGAGATTGTTGTAGCATCCGAAGAAAACATGTAGTCCCATTTCGATATGGTTCCCACGTCTATCTACAAAAGAACCAACTTTACCGCCAATGAATGTCCTTGAATCATATATATCCACCTGAAACAATAACAAAAGATTACACATTCATGTAACCAAATCAAAGGTACACAACTAAAAGCAACAGATTAAACACCTCGTGACCCTGATCCAGAAGCTCTACAGCAGTTGACATGCCTGCAAGTCCAGCTCCTATAATAGCTACTTTCAGCTTTGGTCCCTTGTACTGTACAGGCTCTGGAGGAAATAACCCCTTTGGAGCTGCACTCATATAACCAGTCCATTTAAACGGTAAGAACAAGACCGAAAATCACAATACTAATAACATGAAACCTCATATTGTATCTTGAATTCCAGTGAGTTTTCAGATGACATTTGATTCCCATGGATAAACTAAACTGATGTGAAGGAATCAACATATAAACAAAAGAGCATCTTGGACTGACTGTAAAATCTTGACCTAAGTCTCCATTTCCAATACTATTGATTTGCCTTGAGCATAGAGAAGCCAAAAGAGTTTCATTTTTCCATCTAAAATCTTCAGAGATTCATCTATAAACCGAGAAATTCTCATCAATTGAACAGATTGGAATAAACCAAAGCCACTGCGTACAAGTGAGAATCGAAACCTCATCATCTTCAAAATTGGGATTGTTAGAGGCATAAAGCTAAGCTCTTTAATCCATATACATGTAAATTTCTCAAATCTCAACTAAAAGAAACCAAAGTTTCGATTTTATCAAGAAAAAGGAAACCAATTCAAATACCCAGTATCCAAAACATCCAAAGGAATCAACCAAACGCATAGGAGACAGTAAAGACTCAATTTTTTGTATTACCGTTCACACTCATGTCGGAAACATCGGAGTCGAGTGAAGAAGAAACATGAAATCTCCGAGGCTTCAATGGAGGAACAGAGAGAAACCCAGTAGCTGCAGCGAAAACGATAGAAGAAGCCATAGCCAATCAACTGAGATAAGAATGAACAACAAGAAAAAATGACAATTTTTGTTAAACTAAAATAAAAGAGGAACAAGTAAACATGATGAGTAATGAGCGATGAACAAACTTGTTGGTGATGATGATATCATGTGATTTCTCTCTGTGGCGTAAACTCTGTGTTCAGTGGAGTTAATTATAATCAAACCTATCCGATTATAGTTACACCGAAAAAACCATTTAAATTTCAAGTTATTTTAAACTTTTTTCTTTGCTAATAATTTATTTAAACATAACATGGATGATAATCTTTTCATATTTCTTCTTTTAATTAAAAAAACTAGACTTTCATTTGTGTTTATTGCAAAATTAACTATTCAGATGCGATAATTAGTATAATATCAGTTTTGAGCTATGTTGCATGGAATCATAACGGGTACGCGGAAACGATTTTTTTGAAAAAATTAGGAAGTTGGTACGTTTTGGAAACGTAAAACTAAACCAAATATTTATAGGCAAGCCGCACCCTTTCTTCTCTCCTCATCTTCTCATGTAGTTATAGCTTTGTGATTCTTAGGTAATTTTAGCTTTGTGATTCAGTCATGGATCCTATTCTTTTAGATGTCTTCTTAGGTGGTTTTAGCTTTGTGATTCGTTCGTGGCTACTGTTGGTTGATTTTGGGGCTGTGATGATTTTTTTGATTTATTATTGGGTTTGTCTTTGTGCTTGAAGTCGCTTTTGCTTATACAAATTCTCATCAGATTTTCTTGTCACTGACAGGAACATACATATTTTTACCAAGTCATGATGATGAAGAAGTTTGTGCCTGGGCGTTTCTTGGTTACTTCACTTGTGAGAAACTGTTCTTCTTTTCGACCTATACCTAGACAGCCATATCATCAAGTGTTGTTAAATAAACATGGATGTCCTAGCCATTCAGACAGAGTCTTGGCTGTACTTAGGCGTATAAGAACCTTAAGTGAAGATGAGGAAATAAGATATGGTCCTGTATTCTGTGAACTGCTTGGCCTTCCAAAACCTCCCAAGATTGCAAACCAAAGAGGAGATGGGGGAAATTTTACTGTGAGGTTGATCAAGGTAGACGAAGATAAAGTAGAGGACCTGGTTCATGAAATAGCATCTGTCAAACTGAGAGAAGCACCGAGATCATTGTCGGACTTTGGTCTACGTCCATCGATACAAGCTCTGGACAACCTCCCTTCCGTGATTAAACAAGGTGCTACAGTGGAAGAAGCTAAAGAAATCATTGCCAAGATCGAAGCAGCTAGTGGAAAGGCTGATATGGTTATGGAACCTCTGGAGTAATGATCGTGAGCAGCTTTGTTGTTATGTTTCTTTTGCTGTTGTGATTATGTTTCGTAAGATAATTGGCTCAATGGCGTCTCTGCCACATGCTAGAAGAACGTTACTTTGTTATATGTTGGTTGTGTTTCTCTTGTATTAGGATTGACTACAAGAAAGCCTCTTGCCATTCTACTCTAGGACCGTTTCATCTTTAATAGTACCCCAGTCGAAATAAAAGGTTAATCAAACTTGAGATTCCGCTTCGATAAATTCCACAACGGCGATTCCACCAGCAGCTTCAATATTGGCAATGATTTCGTTAGCTTCTTCCTTAGTAACACCTTGTTTAATCACGGAAGGGAAGTTGTCCAGAGCATTTAGCGATGGTTGTTGACCAAGGTCCGATAATGTTCTCGGTGCTTCTCTCAGCTTGACAGATGCTATTACATGAACCACGTCCATTGCATTATCTTCGTCAAACTTGATCAACTTCACAACAAAATTCTCACTGTCTCTTCTTTGGGTTGGAATTTTGGGAGGTTTTGGAAGTCCAAGCAATTCACAGAATACAGGACCATATCTTATTTTCTCATCTTCACTTAGGGTACTTATACGCCCAAGTACATCAAAGACTGTGTCTGAATGCCTGGGACATCCACATTCATCTAATAACACTTGATGATATGTCTGTCTAGGTATAGGTCGAAATGAAGAACAGTTTCTCACAAGTGATGTAACCAAAAACCGCCCTTGCATAAACTTCTTCATCATCATGACTTTCTTTATATAAATATATTTTGTCACTAACAATAAAATCTCATAAGAAAGCAAAAATTATTTCAAGGTCAATATATAGCACAAAGACGAACCCAATCCAGATTTTTTTTTTTAAAAACACCTTTTTAATATACTTCTCCTACTGGGTTATTACACTAGGTTCCTCCTTATTTTTATCTTTTTTTGTGTGTAAAAAATGTTACAAACCCTCTCATTTTTTATATAATGATCATATGCAAGGAAAAAAATCCCTAATTAGATTATCACAGCCCTAAAGTCAATCAACTGGATCCATTAATGAATGAATCACAGCTAAAACCACAGAAGAAGAAGATGAGAAGATTAGAAAGTTTACGGCTTACCGAAAGCAAAGAAGAGTCGCACTGGACGAGAGGGTACTCTAGGGTACGGTTAACAAAACGACGATATGTATTTATTTAAAGGGTTAATTAGCTCAATAATAGGTTTTTGGAACAAAATTAAATATTTAACATCACAAGAGAAAAAATTAAGTGAATAGCAGTGAGAATAAAATAATGGACAATTTTGGCCATATTAAATGTGATAATTATTGACATTAAAAACAAATCTCTGAAAATCTTTTTCCATATAAAATATTTTTCTCATCATTAATTTTGTCTCTGAAAAAGTGAATCTGCTCTCTGCAAAAAAAGAAAATAGAAAATTAGGTAAAAAACAGCATACATAACTATTTAATAATATGGTTGACTATTTTCGAGACTATATTTATTATTTATATGGAAAGATAGTTGACTATATTTTGTAACTATTATTTGAGAAGATAGTTAACTATTATTTGAGAAGATAGTTAACTATTTTTCAGGAAACAATCATAATTTTAAAATATAGTTAAGTATGTTTATAACATAGTTACTCTACGGATCTTATAACATAGTGGACTATATGAAAACTTTGTTATAATAAGTACTTATTTAAACAAAATAGTTAACTCTATGTTCAGAATGTAATTGTCCATTATAATTTGCATAATGAAAAATAATAACATACTTAGCGAACTATTATCATAAACGTAGTTACGAATTATAGTTTATATAATGAAAATAACATAGTTACCTGATTTTTAAAAATAGTTAACTCTATCGATCTTCAGCGGCGGCTCAAATTGACAAGGAGATAAGCGATAATAGGGAGCTTAACGTTGGACAACGAGAAGACATACAATCTTAATCTATGGCTGGAGATTTTTGATTTATGATAATTGATTTTATGGATCACTAGAAAGAGATGAATAATGTTTGTGTAAGAAGAAGAAAAAAAACGTGGTTAAAGAAGAAGAATAATAAAAGAGGCGTGATGAGGAGGAAAAAATAAATTAGGTTTAGCTAATTTTAATTTTTAATTTTTGATTTTTGTTTTTCTTAATAATAGTTATGAATTAATGATGGGTAATATTGTCATTTTAGTTGAGATGAATGTTATTCACTTAATTGTTTTTTGTTTAGTGTTAGATTATTAATTATGGACATTAAATTTATTATACATGCCAATTTCCCTTATTTAAAATCTCTTTTTGATATGGATTAACAAATATCTTTACTAAGTTACAAAAAAAAGTATCTTTACTTTTCCTTAAACCCTATATATATACTAAGGGGGGTGTATTCAACATGGAATTTGAGGTGATTTGATTTTAGTTGAGTTTTTAGATGATTTTGGATGATTTAGTGAAATTGTTGTGATTTTAATTGAAATTTCATAGAATCCCACCTAAAACAATATGATTTGCTTTATCACATTTTTAACTAAAGAATCCCACCAAAACATTTTAAAATCACATCAAATCTCCTAAAATCCGTTGTTTAAAACATTTCCAATAACACTGGATTTTAAAGTAGATTTTAAAATCACAAGTTCAATAATACTGGATTTGACAAGAGTTTTTAAAAGTCATGTTTAAATAACAGAAGATTTGTCACTTAAATACAAATCACTCCAAATTCCATGTTGAATACACCCCCTAAACATAACCCTAGACCTTTTCGTTCTTAATTCTCTCTCACTTCACCGAGATCAACACAAAGCCGCCGAAAGGTAATTAAAATGAAAACACTCTCTTGCGCTACACTTGGTAGCTAGATAATATATCACATCATTTTTGTTGTTTGGGTTCGTCTTTGTGGTATATATTGACCTTGAAATTGATAGAATATATCTATATATATAGTATATAGAAAGTCATAATGAAGAAGTTTGTGCCAGGCCGTGTCTTGGTCACATCACTTGTGAGAAACTTTGGTCATTATCGTCACCCTCCTCCTAGACCTCAAGTAGATGCGTTTGGCAGGCCCAAGCGTGTTTTTGCGGCAATTGAGAGTATGGAAAAACTAGATGATTCTGAAAGAATAAAATATGGTTATTTATTCAGTGAACTACTTGGACTTCCAAAGCCTCCCAAGTATTCAACCAACCAAGGAGGCAAGTTTGCTGTGAAAATTAGTCAAGTTTGAGGACTATCAAAGTGCGAGAGTGCTTAGAGAAATAGCATTGGCCAAATGGAATGAAGAAGTGAGATCAATGAAGGACTTTGATTTGGAAACATGGAAAGATCTTTTGGAAAATGTACCGTCCGTAATTAAACGAGGTGTCACTCAGAAAGAAGCTCAAAAACTCATTGCCAAGATCGAAGCTGCTGGTGGAGAGGCTGTTATGGAATCACTGGAAGCTGTTGGTGGAGAGGCTGATATGTTTGTGGGATCTATAGAGTGATTATCATGATCATGAGCAACTTTATGCTGTGATTATGTTTTGCAAGAGAACTGACTTTTGAGTTTTGCCACATGCTAGTAAAACGTTAATGGTTATCTATTATGATATGTTGGTGTTTTGTTTTTCTCTTATATTACAATTTCCATGGTACGTAGGATAGTCTACAAGGAAGCCTCTTCACATTCTCTACTCTAGGACCCTTTTATTTTTGCTGACCAAACAAATGATACGGTTCCAATATTTCGATATGGTTCCTTCGTCTATCTACAAAAGAACCCATTACACAAAACATGTAGCCAAATCAAAGGTAAACAACTAAATAAGCAAAAGCAACATTTAAACACCTTTTAACCCTGTATAATAAGCTTCGGTCCCTTGTACGTCTCAAAGTGTATGTCAATAACTCAAAGAGGTACTTAGCGACTAAACACCTCGTGACCTTGATCTAAAAACTCTTTGCATTCTCATTATCCGTTTTTTGAGAAGATGTACTTTAACCCAAAGTAGGTAGAGAGACGAATTATTTACTAAAGCTAAATATTTAATAACGAAAACGAAATTACGATAAAAGAATCATATCCCAAGAAAATAATGTTAAATTGGGACCTAGCTTAATACAGGTCGGTCCAAATCTCAATCAGAAAAATAATTGAAAACCATTTTAACAGACTTTATAATACGAAAATTGATTAAAAGAAATGAACAATAGTAATTGACACCAGAAGTGATTCAACATCTAACTGTATAGAAATGTGCTTATAGGCCCAAGAAAGGAGAAAAATATGGGCTTCCTTGTGGGACATTAAATGCATGACAACTAATCAGGGACTAGTACACGTGTATATTATTTTCTTTGGTCATATCCCCAATTAATTTTATCCTAGTTTGTATGGACATAAATAAAAATATCAACAAAAACTAATGAGAGAAAAACAAAACAGGTTGCATTAAATTTTATTTGAATTTTTGTGTTATTCAATTATTAATTATTCAATAAAATATCTTCTGAATACCAAGTCAATTTTGTTTTACAAAGAGCATAGAAGATATTATTTCTTAATAATTTCATGGATAAATTAAGGAGACGTTTACAACACATTTCACTTATTTCATTTCTAACAGTCGTTTTCCTTGGAATTAATTCGTAATTTGGCTACTTTATAAAAAAAGGAATTGGTAAATGAATTAAAAATCTTTATCAGACAGTGAAAACAAAGTCTCCTTTTTGTCTGTTTCTGTCTTATTAACTACTATAGCATAGTAGTTACATTCCTCTCTACTTTGGCGATTTTGCCTTTGCTCTCTCTCTCTCTCTGAGTCTCAGGCTCTCTCTCTCTCTCTAACTTGTTTCCCTCCTTGTTTGATGAGTTTTCTTGGATCGATTTGTGAAAACCCAGACCAAATCTGTTGACATTTGTCTCAGGTTTCGATGTGTTTTTGAGATTTGGGTTTCTCTTTCTTTCATGATACTCAATCATCAGTTTTCAGGTAAATTTCCAACACTTACGAATCCCCATTACTAATCTATTTCAGTTTCTGAAGTAAATTTAGTGAATTCTGATCTTTTTAGAGGTTTGTTCACAAGGTGTTTGTTGAAATTCCTGAGAGAAAGAGTGTTGAAAGAAAATGAGAGATTTTCCTTCTTGCTCTGGTGAAAATGGAGTTCAGATTGCGGATTCTTCGTCTTCGAACGCTGGGAGAAATGCTCAGAATCTGGTTGTTTGTATCTACCGTTGTCGTATCAGAGGTAGGAGTTGCTTGATCACAGTTACATGGACTAAGAATCTGATGGGTCAGTGTGTAACTGTTGGTGTTGATGATTCTTGCAACCGAAGTCTGTGTAAAGTTGAGATTAAGCCGTGGTTGTTCACTAAACGAAAAGGGTCAAAGAGTCTAGAGGCGTATTCGTGTAATATCGATGTTTTTTGGGATCTTTCGTCTGCGAAATTCGGATCTAGCCCTGAACCTTTAGGAGGATTTTATGTAGGTGTTGTTGTGGATAAAGAAATGGTTGTTCTTCTTGGTGATATGAAGAAAGAAGCTTTTAAAAAGACAAATGCTGCACCTTCTTCAACTCTAGGTGCTGTGTTTATTGCTAAGAAAGAGCATGTTTTTGGTAAGAGAACGTTTGCAACAAAAGCTCAGTTTTCAGGTGATGACAAAACCCATGATCTTGTGATCGAATGTGACACTAGTCTCAATGATCCTTGCCTCGTTGTTCGTGTTGATGGGAAGAACTTGATGGAGGTGAAGCGGCTTCATTGGAAGTTCCGTGGGAACGATACAATAATTGTCAATAGGATCTCTGTGGAAGTTCTCTGGGATGTTCATAACTGGTTCTTCGGGCTGCCATCATCACCGGGCAATGCGGTATTTATGTTCAGGACTTGTCAACCTGTTGAAAAGACCTGGTCTTTCACACAAGTCCCTACGAGCTCGAAATCTCATAGTTATGGGTTTTCATTGTTTCTGTACGCTTGGAAGAATGAGTAGAGAAGAAGAAGTTTTGAGAGTTCTTTTCTTTCTCTTGAGTGCTAACAAAAGGTTAAAAAAGGAACTGTTGATTCTTGTTTATTTATTTATCATATGATCAATGGGTTTTAGTTAAAAGAGCTTGAACTTTGCATATATCAGTTTCATATGTCAAAGTTTCTACATGAGACTTGTAAAGACTCTTGTTCAAAGTCGATTGCTTAGGACCTTTGGTCCTATATCAAGAAACCTATCTGTCCATACACTCTGTTTTGTTCTTTAGGTGCCTAATGTTCCTTATTGGAATGGATAGCTTTAACTACATTGCGAGATTCTTTGCTTTATGGTCTTCTTTTATCAAGCATTTGTGGTTTTGTTTCTCGCCATACATTGTCAGATGTTGTATATAAAACTTTGTTAAGGCCGATGCTATTATCCAGCTCTTTGCGATTTCTTCAGGTATCAAAGAGCATTCTATCAAGGAATCTACAGAGACATGTGTTTGTACTTGAAGGTTCCTGAACTGTGAATCAGTAAGTCACGTTTCTTGAAATTTTCACATTTCGATTATTTTTCTTGGTTTGGCCTCTTCTCTAGATATCCAAGACTACTGAAAGTTTTCAGATTATAATGGCATTATTAATGTTGATTATGGTTTTGGTAGAGTTTTTCACTTTCCAGGTCAGTGGTTAACATTAACCATTGGAAATTGATTGTTGGGTTTGTCCAAATATTGTTTTTGGAACACCAATCCGTGACCGTGACTTGAGACATTACTGTATATAGTTTATGATTGTGTATCCACCAAAAAAGAGTACAACTTTGCACTCTTGCTTGTAAAAGCATCAAAGTTCTCTTTGGATTGTCAAGTCAAAGAAAGATCTTTTAGAGCAAGCCAAGTTAACTTTATACATCATTTCAAACTTTTAGATTTGGATATCTCAATGGTGTGGTTGTGTGGGGGACCTGACCATAAACTACATACAGTTTATAGAGAATCTCTTAAACTGCTTGCCGTTTGGTTTGAATTGTTTGACATCTTCTCTGTTTTTTCTTGGCTCTTTTTGTCTATGGGAATCTTGAAAAGGTTAATGAGAAAGGGAGAGACATAGATATGTCTTTTATATAATGCTTCATATTGTTTCAACAAAAAAAATTTTTGGGTGTTTGTGGAATCATCACATGTTTGCTTTTTTGTCTAGCTCTGTAATAATAATGTCATGACAATACAGTAGCATCAGTTTTCTAGACCATGCCACTTTTGACCCCACCCACACGTACTTTACCGGAAACCGGTTCGGACCAATGTTTTGGTTTTTTGTTGTTTTATTTACTAAGTTTTGGGATTCTTCGTGTACTAAAATTTGATATTTGTATTGCTATTGCTATTGTTCCTTTGTGAAGTGGGCACATTTGTTGTATATATATAAGATCGTAGAAAAAATGTTGGTAATGGTACCAAATCCAAATAGCTTTTGAATATAATCAAAAACAAAATTTTATCTATGGATCAGTCAAAGGAAGACATAAACAAATCATGTGGCTCTTGTCCTTTTTGCCGACTTGTTTTGTTGAAATTGGCGTATTTCAAGCTTGTTTCGTCGTTCCTTTTGAAAACTCAGCTTCTTGGCTTGCACTTGCACTAAACTAGGAGCATAAGAGCACACATGAGCATGATCATGATGAGACCAGAAGGGGTCACGTTCTATGAGGGGATCCACATCCACTTGTCTGAAGAATCCAGCCTCTCCAATGATGTTAAGTGTGTGGCGAGTGTCATTGCCTTTATCAAAAATCATGGCCACTTTCTTCTCCTCGTCAATGAAACAACCCAAAGATGAAAAACGAATCTTCGCATCGACCATTGGTCCCATATCAACTTTCAAGAACTTGCTCCACGACACGTTATCGAAGTCAATCATAGTTGTAACCCATACCTCAAGCTCTGAAGGTCGTTGAAACTGTAACAAAAGGGAAAGCTTCTCTCCTTTAAGACAAGATAGAAGCCTCTTGACGACACGATCCTCCGGGAAGGGAATCGGCAGAGGGAGAATGGGTCCAAATCTCTTGCTTGTAAAATCAAAACAGATCAAGCGACTAAATACATGGTAGTTTGGGTCCCTATCTGTAGCAAGCCAGTAAGTGTTTCCATTGAAGGGAACGCCATTATCATAAAAATGTATACACCAGTGTGGAGTACTGACATCGAGAGTCCTCCATAAATTAGAGTCTAAATCATAGATTTCGTAGCATAACACGCGTTTACGGCGAATGATACAATCCATAAACCTTAAGATTTTGTGGACTTTCTTCTTATTATCGTACCCCAAAGCATAACTGTATCCACCGCCCTAGCTATGAGGATAACTAGGTGGTTTGATCCACCTTGTTTGCCCCAAAAACGGATTTCATACCATGAGCTTAATACTGTCTTTCAAGATGCATAACAGTAACCCGTCGCAGTGAAAGACTTTGATTATCTTTACTTGTTCGTCAAGGCAACTAAGTTTACGTTTAGACTTTGTAGATGGATGATCAACGTCCGCAACGACCACACTAATTAAATGAAGATTGGAATCCATTATCAAGACCATCCTAGACTCCCCTGCTTCCTTTGCTCGTTCGTTACACATGTGCATCTTCCTAAAGATGCCACTTTCGATAAAGTGTCCCAACTTTTACAAGTTAACCGCATTGCTCTCATAGATTTCAGTGGAACTCTACATACAATATCACTTACCAGGTCCAGTGGAAGATCAGAGATCGTCGTCTTCATTGGGATTTTTTTTTGCAATTAGGGTTTCCTCTTCTTTACCCTAGAAGAAACTTGAAAAACAAGTTAGTATCTAGAACAAGTCTTATACAAGTAGAAGAAATCACTGGAATTTGCATAGGCCCGTCTTAGAACTTAAGAGACCCAATTTCTGGCCCGAAGAAGGCCCATTTGGCGCATCGGATTCTAATAATGTCATGACAATACATTTAAGCATCTGTTTCCTAGACCATGCCAAACGTACCTTACCGGAAATCGGTTCGGACCAGTGTTTTGGTTTTTTGTTGTTTTGTTCACAAAGTTTTGGGACTTTTATGTACTAAAATTTTGATATTTGTATTACTGTTGTTCCTTTGGGAAATGGGCACATTTGTTGTATATATATAAGATCGTAGAAAAAATGTTGGTACCAAATCCAAATTGCTTTTGAATATAATCAGAAACAAGTTTTTATAGATGGATGAGTCAATGGATCTTGTCCTTTTTGCCGACTTATTTTGTTGACATGGACGTATTTCAAGCTTGCTTCGTTGTTTCCTGTTGAAAACTCAGCCTCTTGGTTTGTACTTGCACTAAACTAGAAACATAAGAGCACACATGAGCATGCTGATTAGACCTGTAGCGGACGACACGTACTATCTGGGGATCCACATCCACTTGTCTGAAGAATCCAGCCTCTCCAATGATGTTAAGTGTGTGGCTTGTGTCATTGAATTTATCAAAAACCATGGCCACTTTCTTCTTCTCATCAATGAAGAAACCCGCAGATGAAAAATAAATCCCCTTGGCGACGACTGGTCCCGTATCGATTTTCAAGAACTTGCTCCACGACACGTTATTAAGGTCAATCATAGTTGTAACCCATACCTCAATCTCCGAAAGTCGTTTAAACTGTAACAAAAGAGAAAGCTTCTCTCCTTTAAGAGAAGATAGACGCCCCTCCACGTCACGATCCACCACGGAGGGAAACAGCAGAGGGAGAGGGAGAAGGGGCCCAAATGTCTCGCTTGTAAAATCAAAACAGATTAAGCGATTAGATCTATGGTTGTATGAGTTAGCAAGCCAGTAAGTGTTTCCGTTGAGGGGAACGCCAATAGTATAAAAAATTATACACCAGCGTGGAGTACCGACATCGAGAGTCTTCCATAAATTAGAGTCTAAATCGTAGATTCCGTAGCCAAACACGTGTTCACCGAGCCTGTAACGATCCACAAACATTAAGATTTTGTGGGATTTCTTCTTATTATCGTACCCTAAAGCATAGTTGTAATTTGCCCATCCATCCCACGAGCGATGAGAATAACTAGGTGGTTTGATTGACCTTGTTTGGCCCAAATACGGATTCCAAACCATGAGCTTTAAATTGTCTCTCAAGACGCACAATAGTACCCGTCGTAGTGAAATACTTTGATTATCTTTAGATCTGAATCATCTAAGCTTAGGCAATTAAGTTTACCTTTAGACTCTATAGACGGATGATCAACGTCGGCGACGTCCACGCTGATCAAATGAAGATTGGAATCCATTATCAAGACCATCCTAGACTCCCCTGCTTCCTTTGCTCGTTCGTTACACATGTGCATCTTCCTAAAAATGCCACTTTTCGATAAAGTGTCCCAACTTTTACAAGTTAACCGCATTGCTCTCATAGATTTCAGTGGAACTCTACCGAAAATCTCACTTACCAGATCCAGTGGAAGATCAGAGATCGTCTTCATTGTGATTTTTCTGCTATTAGGGTTTACTCTTCGTTACCCTAGAAGACACTTAACCAACAAGTCTATTACAAGTAGAATAAATCATTGGGCCGTCTAAAAACTTAACAGACCCCAATTTCTGGCCCGTATAAGGCCCATTTGGCCCATATGATTCTACAGAAACTAAGCCACGGCTTTTCACATCACTGTTTCCCGCTTTCCCGCTCCTCCTCCATTGAAATCTCCACCGTCTTTTCTCTCTTCAGTAACCGATCGTCTTCTTCGTCTTCTTCTTAGGGTTTCGTCGCTTACTTCCGGCGGATTTACCATAGTTTTTCGGAGAGGCGACGTTGAGTACGAATCAGTGAGATTAACCTCGCCGGAGATGGATACACCAGATAAGAATCGCATCTCCGCCGTTTCGCTCTGCAACGTTGAGGTTTTCTCTCAATTCGAGTTTCTAATTTTACGTAATTAGAAGGTTTCTCAGTGAATTGTACATGGAGATGTTACTAATTTCGCTCGTGTTCATCGAACCAATTACTGTTTGATTTGATCCATAATTTTTGACGATTTTAGGGTTTCAGTTAGGTTTCGATCGTCCTCTTCGGCTTAATTTCCAACTATATGAGTCGATTTAGTGTTTTTGCTTGGGTTACTATATTAGCTTGAAATTGAGGTCGTTCTGTATTTAGGTATTTGTTTACATTGATTTGGTGTTTGAATCGAATTGCAATGAGTTTAGATTCTAACTTTTGATTTTTTTCTGCAGGATTCTCCAGTTTTTCAGTATATTAACGATTTATCTCCCATAGAGCCAGTAAAAGGAGCAAGAGCAGAGAATATCTTCCACTCATTAGCTTCTTCATCTCCAACGTCTCTGTTTAGCTCACCTCAGATAAACTCTTATCGTGATTCCAGATTTTCCATCAAAAGGTAATCTGATTTTGTTTCTTTGAGTTGGTTTGTGTATAGGAGAAAGATTTGTTGTTGATATTGATGGTTATGTTGTTTCTTTAGGCATCGTTCTTTAGAGCTATCTAGTCCAGTAGTTCTCATTGGTGAGTCTGTGAAAAGCTCACCAGATGTTCTGGAAGCTGTTCCATTTAAGGAGCAGATAAGCTTAGCAATTGAGTTGGCGAATACGCTGAAAAATGGAAACGATGGATGTGATATTCAAATGGTTTCTTGTGATGAAGTGACAATGGATGCTGAAAATGATATAAGAAGAGCTGGATCGAGAAAGCAATCTGATGATTTATGTAGAGAGCTTTATGAACTTGAAGCTGATTCAGATGGGGTTCTAGTTCAAACCGAAGAAATGGAAGCTGAGATTGGGTCTGGTGCACGAAAAATAATGGTTGATGTTGCTGGTATCCAGAACAGTGAGCTAGAGGTTCCAAAGACCATGGATTGTAGATTTAATTCTTTTACTTTCGCACCTCGGGATTTTTCTATCTGCTCAGGGAATGTAGTAGAGCCTGGAGGTTCTTACAGTGTGCAAGTTCCAGCTAAAGCTCCAGACATTTCTCTCAGAAGTTTATTCAACGTTGCAGCTATTGATTCGACTTCCAAAGCTGAGGACATGGAAGAAATAGGTCTACAGCCCAGCCACAAGGTAACATTTCAAATAAATGATTTTGTTTTGCGGCATAGTTTTCCAAGATTCATTGAACTCATGATGTGATTTTGGATACTTAGACTCCAGGTGATTCTTTGAGATAGATCATTGTTCTATATTCCAAGTAGAATTGTTTTTTTTCATCTGCTAACAATGTATTGATTTAAACTTTGAGTAGAACTTTTCTAATAACTTCAAATTGATTCTTGCAGCAACGGAGTGTACGCAGGCGCTGCTTGAGTTTTGAAGTGGGAGGATCTTACAATAGGATACCTTTGCGTGATTCCACAAACGATCTTCCCCTTGGTTTCACCTCTATCAACAAAGCTCCTTATCCTCAAAAGTGCTTAGACTCCATCAAACAAGTGACTGATGAGATTCTACCCATACCACAAAGTATTGGCCTTCACTTGAATAGTCTCGTAAATTCCTCAGCCTCAAGTGACCGGAATAACTTAATTTACAAAGAAGGTGCATTCTCAACTCCTGTTTCCACTAAAAGAGATTTGGTTTCCTATGATAACGATGTCATGGAGGTGGCTCCTGAGAGATCTATGGAAGGAGCATATTTTGAGGAACTTGGCAATTGTAAGCGCTGTAGATGTAGGAAATCCAAATGCTTGAAGCTGTAAGTTCATGTCTTACCATCATTTTCCTCGCACAATTTCATTTTTCTTCTCATTTACTGGTTTTTTCCAAAGTTACTACTTTCATATCACCTGATTATCTTTTGCTACATCTATTACAGGTATTGTGATTGTTTCGCTGCAGGTCTATACTGTGTTGAACCTTGTTCGTGTCAAAATTGTTTCAATAAACCAATTCATGAAGATACAGTAATGAAATCTCGTCGAGAGATTGAAGATCGCAACCCATTAGCTTTTGCTCCAAAATTGGCATCTACTTCTGATTATGCTACAAGTTTCGCGGTATGTAGATCAACTACTGACTTGTCATAATTTGCTGATCAAAAGTAGATTTTATTCTGTAACTCATGTTTATATTACACAACTGTAGAACGAGAATATCAAGACTCCTGCTTCAGCAAGACACACGAGAGGATGCAACTGCAAGAAATCAGGCTGCTTAAAGAAATATTGTGAATGCTTTTTGGTAATTTTTGCTTCACTAATCCTTCTTTGTTCACACTTTAAGTTTTGAAACATGTCCCTTCACTGTTCTGAACCTTTTGGATGTTACAATGACTTTATGAAGATGGGCGTTGGATGCTCCCCGAGCTGCAGATGCGTAGGATGCAAGAATATTGTTGGTGACACGAATGGTAAGCTACTAAGCTTTTGAATATCAATGTCCCCTCATTCTAGTTTATAATTATCTCAAGATTGTTTACATTTGTTCTCAGAGCAATTCCAATTTCCTTACGCAGTAGACTCTGTTGCGGTTACAATCAATGAGGAAGCTAAAGATCATGGTAATTATCTCTAAGGAAGTTTAGTTTGGTATAAATATATACATATGGAAGATTTTTGGTTAGGATGAAATATGTGTATCTGTTTTGTTACTCTTCTTGAAATTTGTTGTTTTTTTCACTGAAGGAAACTTTTGTAATGGTGTTCACTATTTGTCTCCTTTCTCTTCTTGCTCCTAGTTTGTTCTCTTATGGATGTTGCTAATTCGTACTTCAAAAAAAAAAACTATACAAATCAGATTCTAAATTTTCAGAAGAGAAGAGGTCATACTTCGATTCAAGAAAAATTAAACAAGATTTTATTTAGAACATTTTAAAGAACTTGGAGAAAAAACGGTTTCCATAAATTATCCAAAACTCGATAAGTTTATACTGAGAAAAGTAATCAATACACCAAAAAGAAAGCTGAGGGATACCACTGTGATACGAAACAAAGCATTAATAAAGCTAAAGTTTTAAAGAACAAAAGATCTCTCAATTAACACTTTCTTCAAAAACCTCACTTAAGCTCCGATGATTTCTGCAGGTTCCTCGACGGCCTCATCCTCTGGCCTGTCTACCTTAACACCAACATCCTCGGCTGTGAGGTCTCCGTGAACCTACACGGATTAAAAACACAAGCATTCCCTTAGTATACATATAAACTCTATGATGTTGTTTAGGATTCTCTTTTATTCACCTCCATGAGCTTTCCAAGGTCGAATTTGGGAGCCTTGAGGATCTTGACTTTACGGATGAAAACGTTCTGAAGTGGGTAGATGTTCTGAGTTGACTTCTCAATCTCTTTGCCAATAGCTTCAGGAATGAACTTCTTCACAAGCTCCTTAAGGTCAACAGACGAAGCTTCCTTGATCATGATATCCCTCATCTTCCTGCGAATCTGAGGAATGCACAAATAAGACAAAAGTAAATTAAAGACATCAAATAAAGAAAACCAAGAATCATCAACATAAGGAACAATCTAAAGCTCAGGAGAAATATAAGATCAAAGATAGCAGAGCTAAAAGACTATGATACCAGACTTTGTTTCAATGTGGTAGGTGTATATTACCTGACGGACTTGGCTGGACTGAGCATAGCAAGTTCTCTTGACCTGGTTAGCACGTCTCTTAGTGAAGGCGATGCAGAACATCCTCAAAGTGTAGCTGTCAGTGGTTTTAACATCAACATGACACTCAATCAAAGTCTGCCACTTCTTAACCAAGGACCTAAGTTTGTCAGTGGTGAAGTCCATACCCTAGGGAACAAGAAAACAGAAAAAAGACTCAGGATTTCATCATAGAGGAGACAAATAAACAAGAGCTAATGTTGGGAACCAAAACTACTTACCCAGAATTGGGTCAACACATTCTTGCCCTGAACATCTTCAGCTCTGAGACGGATCTTCCTGTATGCATTATCCTCATCATTCTGAAGATCAGCAAGAGAAACCTCGAAAACTCTGTGTTTAAGACCCTCTGAAGCAATCTAATACGTTTTAAAAGACACATAACAAGATTAGATATATAACAAAGATCATCAAAATGACTCTACACACAACTGTAACAATCAATCTGAAAAACCATTAGGGTTTGCACTAAATTACTCAAAACCTAAAATGACCTAAATCAAATTCCAAGAAACCAACTGATTCTACCAAGAATCTATTACACAAGCTAAAGCGATTAACAAGCTTGTAAGAAGAGACAGAAACATTACTTTGGTACCCTGAGTTCTGGAAACAAGTGTCTTTCCAACATTTCTGTGAGTGAAGATTGAAGGAGCTTTCACATCATACCAATCCTTCTTGGAGAAAGGATCAACACTACATTTCATTTGATTCAAAAACAACAATCAATTAGAAGATTCATTCAAATCTGAGACCAAATACACAACGAATGTATTAGGATTATAAGGTTTGTAATACTTACATCTTCTTCTTTCCTCCCTTCCTACCCTTTGAGATTCTCTTGTTTTTCCTACATGAAAACACTTGGATCAGTAATGAAAACTTGGAGATACATAACAGAAGCTGTAAATGGGGAAAATCTGGAGAAAATACCCGACTGCCATGGCTGAGGAAAATTCGTCGACGATGAACAGAGAAGAAGCAGAAGATGGTAAAACCTAATGCTACGGCGCTTGCTTCATTATAAACTCAATATCTAGGGTTTTGAGTTTGAGAAGATGAAAACAAAGACTTGGGCTTTAAGTTGGCCCAATAACGAAGTATTCATATAATTACTAATGGGCTAAGCTTAAATAGAGTGGCTCAATATGTGTATTTTTCTTAAGTAACTCGATCGCCAAATGTAAATATATTTTGCGACAATTTAGAAACAGTTAAACATACTCCCTCAGTTGCATATTAGTTGTCATTCTACCAATAATTTTTTATTTTATATTATTTATCATTTTGTATTTCCAATGCAAATTTATCACCATTTTTCTTTCTTTTACCCTTAATTTTCAGCTTAATAATTATTTATATCAAACAGAAAATTTAATTGTTTTCTTAATTTGTATGAAAACACCTAAAATAACAACCAATTTGCAACGGAGGGAGTAAATCGTATTTTACAATTAGTGACATTATATAGTGATTATTAATTTCTAGACGACATGATTACTACATTTCACAATTTTTGCTAAGTTTTTTCTACTTTTGTTCAGTTTGAATTGGATTGGTTCATTTGATCTTTGATCTTTGATTTAACACCTCTTTTTTTTTGGTAAAATTTAATTTAACACCTCTAGGCTCAAGTAAACTGTATCATTGATTCAGTATATAACAAAGAGAGAAAATGAACAAAATTATAAGCTGGAAAAGAAACGAGTGAAGAAAAGTCTTGACAATAAAAATAACACAAATAAATTGTAAACCATTGCTTTGGCTCTTGTGGTCTGGAACTAAGAAGAGAGTTTCAAGCTTCTTAACGCAGAAGAGAGGAGATTGAGTTTGGCTGGAGCTTTTAGCTTGTACTCTTTCTCCAATGCGGTTGCAGCCAGAGACTGAAGCTCCGGTGCAGCTATGTCCTTGTCCTCTTTGTTCCTGCCTCTTGACAGCTGGGCGATCGCTGATCCACACTGATTTCAGAAAAGATATAACCAAAGTGGATTTATATGTATCAGTCATTATGTCGAATCGCAAACCGACAGTGGATTAAACAAGTGTGAGGAAGAAAGGGGATCTTACCAAGCAAATTCCGATAAGTGCTCTTGTGCTTTTACCACCTGTTAAGTCTATGGTTGCTGCATAGTACTTTCTTGCTGCGATGAGGCTTTCAAGTCCACCAATTGTGTAGAGAACCTGATTTTAAAGATTGCACAAAAATGAAAATTGCGTTAATAACACAATATCAGAATCATACTTGAGCAAAGCTGTGATTTAGAGTTTCAAATTTTTCGATTCTCAGTTTTGCGTTTGATATGTGCTGTGCTAATAATGCTCAAGGTTCCTGAGAATAGTTTGCTCTTCTATTTCTACTTCATGAATTACACATTTGAATGACCATTAACCTCCTCGAAGATATAGTTGACAACAAATCTCTTATGAGACTCATGCTCAGTACAATGTCTTAAACATACTCTTGGTGATGGCTCCATAAAGGTATAGACATGAACAGATTGACTCTTTTTAGTAAATGATATAAAAGATGGACTTACCTCGGCATATGCTAGGTGGTACAGTGGAGAAGTAGGCTGAGTTAGTATGAGCTCCTCGTAGCAGAAAGCTGCTTGTTTGTACCTGTCACAGATTATAAATTAGATTGGGTTGAAGTTGCTGCATAGTGAATTGTTTGTCAAAAATAGTCCGAGGATAGAGAGGCGCACATTTGCAAGGAAACATAAATTTCTGCAAGTTCTCTCCAGGCATCATGATCAGCCATGAATCTACATAAAGCAAGAAGACCAAATAAAGGTGATCAGCTGTGGTGTGTTTCTTCTGATATAATTCTATTATTAGTCCAGACTGGGGTTAGTAAGTACTCACACTTCAAGATACTTGTTAAGATGTTCAATGGCTAAGGAAGGTTTTCCCAATGCTTTGGCCATAGCCACCTTTCTTTTGTGTATTACCTAGACATCGAGTTTTACTTGCAAAAGTCAACATTTGGAAGCAGTGTGTGGGTACTGGGTAGTGTCATGAAGCAAATATGTGGAAACTTACTTGATCGAGTGGATTATCCTCCAAAAGGCTTGTATACGCTTTTTCAGCCTCTTCCCACATTCCCTTTGCTTCTAGCAACAATGCCTCCAGCTTGCCTGATATATTACCAAGATGGTAAGATTGGGATCAAGGTAAACTAAAAAACTATGCCTGCAGAACCCAACTTTCAGTATAACTAGAAAACATCTGAGCACATATATGTACACCCAGCAGACCCCAAAATATTGAAATAGCCAAAAACGTGAGAGTAAGGACATTTGAATAAACAAAACTTAACACATGTAGACCATCTGAAGTCAGCTTGACTTAGCTGATATACTGTAAATTTGATAAATCCTTCTTACTTTTGAGAAAGAAATGCGAGAAAAAGTATAAGAGAAGATGGAAAGGATAGGGTCTTTACATATTTTGTTCCTAACTTAGTTATCAATTCGTAGCTTTTATCCTAGAACCCCTAGAGAGAGGATGCAAGCAAATTATACGATGTCCAACATGAGTGAAGAATTGCTCAGTTTGTCAACAGTTGATATTGACTTACCAACACGTTTGCTCTCCGGAAATTTCTTCTGCAGAGCCTTGATGCAATTCTGCAAGAAAATATAAAGTTAGCCTTTTAGTGAGATACCCAAATTGTCATGAGCAGGCTTGAAAAGTGCGGATTACAGAATAATTATTTGAAGGCCAAATTTGAATGATGTTTTTCATTTTTCAATCCATCATATTCAGAAAACAACTCGCATCACAATGCATCCATGATATTGACAAGATAACCCCCTAATACAAGAATACTCTGTAAAAGAAGCTTCAACCTCAAAAGCAGCATACACATACTAAACAACTGATGTAAGTCATCACCAAAGAGTGATTTTACAATAGGATCCTATAGTTCTCACAGTACCAACGGAAGCATAAAGAAAATTCACCTGAGCAACACTAAGAGACTGACAGTCCATAGCTGCAATTGCTACCTGCTCATACAGTGTCCATTCTGCACAAACAACAAAAGAAACTTAGCCCTTTTGTTTTATAATACAAAACATGATGCACAAGCAGCTCTTAGTATACAAACAACAACAAAAATCCATTGAAGCAGCTAAGAACATATTCAATCTCACAAGTAGGGATAAAACAGTGAACAAATCAATCTAAGTATACCAGATTTAGCACAAATAACACACTCAATCATCAATGAGAAACAAACCCAGGAAGTAAGAATCAACATACCATCAGGACCAAGAGCAGATCGCTTTCCCGAATCGTTCAAGATTGAGAGACCATGCTTGAGCACAATCTCTGATCGACGAACCTTAAGCTTACGAACGAGACACAGATACTCCCAAACCCCTCCTCCTCCATTCTCAACTTGATTCTCGAGCTGGTTCAACTCCGTCTCCTCCGTTTTCGTCACCATTGAGATTTCTGGATCTGTTAGTGAAAACTCCGATCAGAAAAAGTCGCTTTTCTACAAAGAAGACAATGAATTAAACCGGGCCGGTTAAAACCTCGTACCAATCTGGTTTAGAACATTTATCAATAACCGGCTCAAGTCAATGGAGAGCGAAACGGTGCGTTTTACATAGCATTCGATTTTGTTTTTCGTTGATGAAGGCAATGAAATTAAACAGAAGTGTGTCGTCTTGTTTGTTTTCTCTGCTAAAACCCTACTCGAGTTTTCACTGGACAACGACAATGGCGACGACTTCTAAAACCTTTGAAGGAATGAAAACTGTAGATGAATCTGATGTTGGTATCTCCTGTTTCATCTCTCAGCTTCCGGGTTTCCGAGGAATTCTCAAACAAAGGTTATAAAATCATGAATTTTATAGATTGGATTGTATGTTTTAAATAGGCATATAAATAGACTAAGATATATTAAGCTTGTGAGAAGTGAATGGGAATGTATTGATTAGGCTTAGTGATTCTTTAGTTTCTTTCTTTGATTGAGTTTTGTTTTTGGTTAGAAGAATGATTTTTTATGTTGTTGATTCGTAAATTTACTTCAAAGTTAGCAAATTGATCCAAAAGATTCAACTTTTGTGAAAAATAATGCACACACTGCATACTTACTTATGTTTGTGTTTTGTATTTGTGTTATGTAGATACGCAGACTTTATTGTGAATGAAGTGGATATGGATGGCAATGTTGTTCGTTTGACATCCTTGGACGTTTCTCCAGAGATGGTTTGTCTCTACTTTGATTCACACTCACCTCATTCCAGCTTCACCTGATGGATGAGGCTACGCTTTGTTTCGATTTCGTGTGTTTGTTTGTTTGCCAATGTGATGTTGTTTGTTGTTAATCTGTTCAGGGTGTGAAGGAGGAAGATAAAACGAAAAGTACAGATAATGGACCCCAAAGCTATGCTTCTGCAGTTGAGTCATTTAGATCAATTTCTAGTGTCACTGATGCAGAGCGTATGGAAACTTTGATTAATCAAGTCACCTCAGGAACTGATGATGAAATCTCACCAGTTGTTCTTGAGCCAAGTTCTGACAAGGCCAAGAGAACGGTATGGGATTGATTGTATAGTTACATATCCAGTTATTGACATTATCTTTTGACTTCTTACCAAATTTTTTAATTATTATGCTACTATTCAGGCTATCCACAACTTTGTTAAAGAACATTTCAAGTTTCTAGTGACCGACGCTGTTGATGGTCCTGATCCTACTTCAAAATGCATCCGTGTGCGAGTGAATTCAGCAGACCGTAATAGCAGAGGTAAAAGATCGAAAAAGCGGAAGGAAAGAGGCGATAAGCCTTTTGATAGCAGAGGCTCAGAGCATTGGCCAGAGCATGTTGGCAAGTTTGTCAAGTAATATTCATAAAACAACTGATATCTGACCTTGATTTTACTGTGTATTTGATTTGATCCATACATTTTGAACTTCAACATATGTATCACTTGATTTATGAGTGCTAAATTTATAGGTTTCATCTGTACAAAGAGAACAAAGATACACAAGAGGCCTTAGGATTGATCGGGAAGATGCTAGGCGTTCAGGTGTTTCCCATCTTCTTCCATCATTAAATGGGCTGTTTATCTCTAGCCATTGATAAGCTGTATGTTGAATTGGTTCTTTTATTTTACAGCCGAAGTCCTTCGGATTCTCTGGAACAAAAGATAAGCGGTCAGTTTCAACTCAGCGTGTAAGTTATCTCTACCTATTTTCTTGGTAAGATGAGTTTAATTGTTACAATTGCATATTAGTAGTTTGTTTGGGCTTCTAGGTAACTGTGTTCAAACAGCAAGCTAGCAAATTGGCTGCGCTTAACAAGAGATTGTTTGGGATCAAAGTTGGTGACTTCTGGTAAGACAACATATTCTTCAATGTTTTCACATTCACTCGTTTTTGTGGTCTTAATGGAAATGATGATTGCTTGGGATTTCCAGCAATGTCAAAGAGGGCCTTCTCCTTGGGCAGCTCATGGGAAACAGATTTACCATCACACTAAGGTGAGAAGGAAACTGGACATTGTTAAAAGCAACTCTTATGATTCGTCTGCAACTTCCAAATTATCTTCCTCAATAAAAGTTTTGATCATAGTTGCTGAAAAATGATGAAAATATCTTCTTCCGCATGGAATGTCATTATATGTATATGTTCCCATCTTTTTCAGAGGAGTGGTTGCGGATTCTGAAGAAATTATCAAAAAGTCTGCAGAATCCTTGGGGAAAGATGGCTTCATCAACTACTTTGGCTTGCAGGTATTATTCTCTCATGTTGTAATGATATATGTGTACTATTTGCCCTTTTTAGCAGCTAAGACGAATAGCACTTTTGTATTGTTGTATCGAGTATGTCTTCTAAAAAAAAGTCACTTGAATCATTTTATTAATATTTTCTTATTAATTTTATACTTGTGTGACAGCGTTTTGGAAGTGGTTCAGTACCAACCCACCATGTTGGAGCTGCGCTATTGAAAGGAGAGTGGAAAGATGCCATAGACATGATTCTTAACCCAAGAGAAAGTGATATCCTTTAACATGACCTGATCTCAGCTACAATTGCTAATACTTGTTAAAACCATATTAGTGGCTCTACATTTATAGGAGCGCAGCAATGCCTTTGTTTTTCTTGACTTTAAGCTTTTTTCTACAAAGGAATGATGTTAATGAGGCCCGGGAATATTACAAAGAATCTGGCGACATTGACGGGACTCTAAGGCAACTACCGCGATACCTTGTTGCTGAAAGAGCCATCGTAAGTATCCAGCTACCCCTGTATAGGTTCCTGCCATTAATGGGTTTCCATAATACTCAGATTTAATCTTGGGCGTTTTAAAACAGCTGCAGTGCCTGAAGAAATGTCCTGGGAACTACCTGCAGGCTCTGAAAGGCATACCCAGAACTTTGAGGATGATGTAAGAATTTGGTTCTATAGTATAGCTTTAGTTCTTGCGGGAACAGTTGCCTCTTGCGACTGGGATATGATATGCCAAGCCAGGGGCACAGATCAAGTTTTTTAGCTTACTGTATATGTGATCCTTATTATGCAGGTATGTACATAGTTATCAAAGCTACTTATGGAACAATGCAGCAAGTCTGCGCGTCCAAAAATACGGTGAGCAGTTTTTCTCTTCTTAATATCTCTTGGGCCATTCTGTATGTTTGTGAATGGAAGTTTTTTAACTTTCACCCACTTGTTTTTGTGGTCTGGCAGGGACCAACCAAGTTGTGTTGGGTGACTTAGTAAGTACAAAGGTAGATGGTGCAAAAAGAGTTGTCGGCAGTTTGACTTCTGAGCACAAGGACAACAACGAAGAGGCATTGGAGTGTGACCAGTTAGATGATACTACTATTGTTGATCTTCCAGGAGAAAGGAGTGACCTTGTTAAGGTTAGTTTCTTATTTCGAACTTCTTATTAGGCCGTCCTTAGTTGAACCTTGAAAACTTTCGCCACCATCATCTTGTGTGCAAAATACTTTCAGATTATGATGAGCTAATGGAACTTTGGGTTTGAAATATGATTAATAGATTTCTGCATTGCTTTTTCCTTGTTCAAATAGATGCTTTAATGCATTTATATTCTCATTGGTATTTGTTAGTAGTAGCATTATTCATGTTGTGCTGCTTCCTTTTGTGTTATTCAGGTTGTAAGTACGGAGGATATGGAAGCTGGAACTTACTTGATCAGTGACATCGTCCTCCCTCTACCTGGGTAAGTTGCTGCCAGAACTTTCCATAAGTAGAAGATCTTGAACATTGTACTTCTTGAAACCAAAAACACTTTTCTCTTTGCTTCAACAGCTCAAGAGTCATTTACCCGTCCAATGACATTGCTGAAATTTTTCATGATTTAGCAAAGAAGGTTTGTTAAACTAAATTCAAGCATTCCCTGTTTGTTCTAGAAAGCCTAAGCTCACTTATTCTTGGTGTATATCTGCTGATGAAATCTATAAATTTCTGTTTACATTGCTCAGGACGGTATCAGCCTAACGGAGAGCATTCACGGAGTAAAGTAAATTCCCATATCCTCTTTTTCTTGTAGATCCTTATGCTTGTGTCACTCTGCATCACCACGAGTATCTACTTTATTCTACTAATAACAAGTATTATTTCAGGGAATTCTCAATAACTAGCATGACTGGTGGTTATAGACGTGTTTTCCAGAAACCCATCGACTTTGAATGGTACACTATTTGTATAGATAGAACTTTCTCTAGTTTTGACAATAAAGATTCTATGGAAGCAGAGACTAATTTTGCGGGTAAATTGCTGCAGGGAATTACTGACCTACACTGACAGCAATAAACCATTGGCAGAGACGGATCTGGATAGGATAACCATGGAAAAGCCTGTGGATAAGGTTGGATCTGCTGATCAAATTGACGAAGAATCGATGAAATCCGATACTATCGCACCTGAATCGTGTGAAACCGAGTTGAGAGACCAAGCAGACAGCAAAAAGGATGAAAAAGACACTGGAAATCCAGATTCTGAGCAAACACAGTTGGCGCTTAAAATGGCTCTTACTCTTCCATCTTCTTGCTATGCAACAATGGCA
Organism: Arabis alpina; assembly: GCA_900128785.1. Lineage (NCBI taxonomy): Eukaryota > Viridiplantae > Streptophyta > Magnoliopsida > Brassicales > Brassicaceae > Arabis > Arabis alpina. The sequence goes on along the minus strand of LT669790.1, from coordinate 2,275,787 downwards.
ATCAGAGAGCTCTTAAAGACTTCAACTTCTGTAAGTACTAAAACTGCTAAAGTTCACAAAATTAGAGTCAAAAACATATTTCTCAGCATCTTACTTATACTACGTTTTCTGGGGCACTATTTGCAGGTTGCATACCACAAGACACTAAACTAGCGCTTAACACCCGTTGCACTCGTCCTGGCTAGCACACACTGCGTATAAGCCATTTTCTCGACATTTGGCTGGTTATATTATTCTGTTCCAGTTGCTTCAAGGTCTATTTAGGATTCTATCTTATCTGATTCAAACATGTATACATCCATGTATTTGTGCTTGAGGTCAGAAAATTTTGTCTGAAGATAGCATCAAACAGAAAACAGAAGTTATAATTTAGTAGCCGGCCAAGTCTTTACTTGAATTTCAATGTACCAGATACAGAGAGGTTAAGCTACTCATTTAAGAAAACAGCCTAAGTAGTTAACTTTGAAACAATTTTCTGGACATCGTTTGATGAAGAAATTGTCAGAAGTGGAAGTCTTTTTTTCACGTCACAACAGGTTAGAATTAGAAATGATCCATTTCTCAATCTTCTAGCTTGGTCGTAGTTTCCTTGAAGCTCTTGGACAACCAAATCGCTGTCTCTCTGGGTGAGACTTTGCCTGGTCCAAAGGGTCTCAGTAAGACATTCAGCTCATCGTATCTCTCATCTTGAAGCAGCCTTGCACTGAATTCAAGCAATCCCTCCAATGCCTCGGCCCGTTGCTGATATGAACTTGGATCAAATCTTTGTCTCCTTGCACCCGACGAAGCCCTGCTTGACGCTCCAGCAGTTGCATTCTGATCAGATGATTCGCTCCTGTTTTCTGGGTATGCATCTTCATACTGATACACCGCCTTCATAATCGCTCCTTCTACGTTTTGGCCTGGCTCAAGGGTAAATTTATCTTTTGTGATTGAGCAGTCTAGTGGTGGCTCTGGAGGTGGACTGTAGGAACCTCTAGACGATGCTTTCTTCTTCTTCCCACGCATAACCGGAACAAATGGCTCTTCATCATATGATGCTAATGGAAACTCAATCTTGTCGATTCTTGGTGCATACATTGACACATCAGGAGATTTTATCTGGTGAAGAAAACTGGTTTTCGAATTGTACAGAGAGTCTTTGATTTCTTTAGCAGGTTTTCTTGAGATAGGCATGGAGGCTCTACGAATCAAAGCCGCTGGTTTTCGGTTTGTATGCTGAGATGAAACAGGAAGCTGCAACGTTATAAAACAACCGTTCTTTATTCTGATAAAACATTCAGTAAACCCGTAAAGAAGAGCATTTTGGATGGGTTACTTACTTGACCACGGTCACTCCTAGGCTGTCTCGGTCTCACAGGTGAAGCAGAGGCTCTCACTGGAGCATACCTAGAACTCTTAGAAGCCAGTGACGTTCTACGTACAACCGTTCCATCACCACTTTCGTCTGTAGACAAATCCACTTGCCTTTCACGGTTCAGATACGCCGGCACAGGTTTTTTAATGGAAGAACCTGAATCTTCCTGATTACCCCTAAACCTGCTTGGGCCAAAGCTATGGCTTTTGCCTGCAGGACGCCTTCTCTGTTCAGGAAAGCTGTTTCTCCTGGTAGATTCAGATTCTGGCCACTGGGCAGGCAACACATTATTTCCTGGATCATTCACCTTCAGTTGAATCTTTTGGATATAAGGTTGAAGCAGCGGTTGTCTGAGAAGCTCAGCAGCCTATACAGAAGAAGATAAATGACGTTTACTTGTCAAGGGTGTTCAGTTTCAGGTTATGACCATATACTAAAGAACAGAAACATATGACGTACGCTTGGTCTGAGTTCTGGATTTTTCCGGAGCATGCTCTTAACCAGACCTCGGCTGAAGAAAGCAATAGTGTAAGTCAGTATATTATAACAGATCTCACATTGATATAAATAAAATGATCCTATAGACTTACAAGGCAGCAGAATATTGCGCCGGAAGTGGAGGAACAATTGATCTGTTAATCCTGTTTATTAGTCCTTGCATGTCCTGCAACAATTTCAGACACCAACAACAGTCAGACACTTCTGATGAACATCACCCGAAGGAACCTAAATGTAGGTTTCAGAGCTTACAAAGGCTTTGAATGCAGGTTTCATAGCCGTCATCTCATACATACAACATCCTGAAGAAAAGAAGATAAAGATTTAGATAAATACATTTCTTCATTATCTAGAGCTAAGGGATAAGAATCTTAGCCATGGATGAGAAACTTGCCAAGCGACCAAATATCAGACTTGGACCCGTAGGGTATATCAGCTAGTAGCTCAGGGCACATGTAGCTTGGCGTTCCAACCACCTGGTTTTTCAAGAAAGGTAACGATCAGACCTGAGTCCAGAACAGATCAATAAGTGATAGATTGAAGAAAACTATACTTACTGAAGATGCAAGATCATCTGATGTTAAGACCTTGGCAAGTCCGAAATCGCCTGCAAATATCATAGTGCCGATTTGTTACATTATAGTTTGGTGTTGTATTAGACTAATAAAGAAAATGATGAAATGTGACAAATTTGCCAAGCATCTCACCTAGACGAATATCTTGATCCTTTGTTAAGAATATGTTCGAACACTGCATGCATAAAATTGGTTAGTTCTGTATCAGTACAGAGATTTTTCGACAAAATGTATTGGTTATGAGACAAAACATTATAACCAACCTTGACATCACGATGGAGAATGTGATTGGCATGTAAGTATTCAAGAGCCAGTAAGAGCTGAACAAGCCATTTGCAGAGTTTCTGGTAACAAAAAGAATTGGAGAGATTCAGAAAATTTCTGAATCAATGACCAGAATCAATCAAACATGTCTCGCACAAACCTCTTCCGAGAAATGTACTCCGTTGGTTTTCTTTATCGCTTCCGCCCTGTAATGCAGAAGAAGCAGAAAAGTCAGTAAGTGTATCAGAGAGACTGTTATCTAGTCAAGAACAGGCAAAAGCTTACATGTCTCCTCCTTTGCAATAGCCTATGATAATGCACACATAGCACCCCTAATAGCACACATCCATAGACCATTAGAGCTGGTTACTTTTTCAAATACTATATTCAAGAACTGAAAAAGATATGTATTATTAGGTGATACCTTTTCGACCCAGGAATCTTTATATTCCACAATGAATGGGTTGTTTATCTTTGAAATCAACTCCATCTACAAGGAGATAACAGAATATTATTAGTCTACAGAGCAAAAGTCAACATCTATAGCTCAAGAATTGTGTATGATCTATAACAGCGTATCTGAAAAGACTATCGACACTAAACAACAAAGCAACATCAAGGGCTAGTGTCTATACTTTTATCCTTCAAATTTCATGATCCATGACTAAGAAGTGATAGAGAAGCTGACATTGCTTTAAATGTCTAAAAATTGCATATGACTAGGCCTCGCTAAAGCGTAAATGTATATGAATGTTTCAGAACAGAGAATAGATAGTAAACAACCTCTTGATGAGCAGATCTTCTTGTCCTACCAGTCTGCCGAGCAAGCCGGATTTTCTTCAAAACATACCTTTAGACAACAAAAGCAAAAGGAGCAGAACATTACAGAAAATTCAAATATCAGATAACACCATTATATCCACATAATCGAGTCAAGTACTTACAGTTTCTTCTCATGCTTATGTCTCACAAGAAGAGCTGAACCAAATGAACCTTTTCCAATTTGCTCAAGAACCTCGTAATGCTCCATTTACACAAACTCTTAAAAGTCACCTCCTTTACCTTAATTTCGTCTCAAAGAATCTAAAACCAAAATGAAGATAAAAAAACAAATTCTATGATCAAAATTATCATTAACCAGGGTTCTTGACATTATAACTAAAACACCAAATAAAATGAGCAAAAGCAGTCAAAAGCAAAACTTTCTTTCTTCGATTCTTCTTAAAAAGTTTTGTCACTAACCTTCCTTACCGTCCCCAACCCACCAACACTCAAAAAGTTAATTTGACTCAAACACAAAAATTAAATCTTATTTGTGAGTAAAAATTTACAAGATTTCATAAAATTCGAATCTTTCCTCTTAATACATGCAAGATTTAACGTTTTTTGTATCTGGTTTTGTAAAAAATTAAAACTTTTCTGAGAAAATTTACACATTCACAAAAATTAACACAACGAAGAAGACAACATTTTTGCTAATATAAACAAGAAACCGTTACTTGTGTTCAAAAGCTAAAGAGAGAGAGAGAGAGAGAACAAACCTAAAACGGCGTCGTTGTAAGATTCAAATCGGTAGATTTAGAAGAAGAAGAAGGAGAAGTTAAGAGAAGAAAGGTTATGCATTTCAACGAAGGAAAGCTACAAAACGGCACCGTTTCTGGAGAAGAAGTAATGAGAGTGAAGAAGAAGAGGCATTAAAAGAGAAAGAAGAAGAAACTTGTTCGCCATGAGACCTGCTCTAATCTCTCTCTCTCTCTCTCTCTGAGAGGAAAACGACAGATTTTGCTAGATGGAAGTAAATAAGACTTTTTTTGTAATTTAAATTAAATTTGGAGACAACAAAAATACTTTATTAATTATTTAATGTTTTAACATTACAATATAATATCTGATTTTTACCCTTTTGTCTAATATGATGTGACTTTTCTTTATTTTTCTTTGAAAATTTTAAACAGGGAAAAAAAAAGAGAAATCGACAAAAACAAAAAAAAAGAGAAAAGCATAAAATGACAAATTCGTCTTGTGATAATTCATATCATTTTTTGTAGTTCGTGCATTATGATTTATTTATATTATTTGAAGCAATAATTGATTAGGTTGACGAAATTCAAAAGTTATTGATTTCTATTTTTTGCTAATGCCTATACAGATTATAGACTAATTTTAGCTTTGAGTATCACAATTCGTTGGATTCTAGTTTTTTGTCTTCAGTTTCTGTTATATGTAAGACTAAATGTCTAAATGTATGATACATGTAAATTGTTGCCACGTTCTATTTGTTAATATGCCAATTAAGTTATTTTCACCAATTTGATATGTTTACGAGCAAAAAATAGAAACAGATTTGTTTTTTGCATTTGTATATTAGCGTATCTATTTTGTTCATTGTATATAGTTTGTAGAAAGTATAACTAAATTTTTAAGTACAGTTCAGCCCCAGATTCCGGATACTTTTTTATTATTGTGAAGTACTTGATAGAAATATTCTAACATCAAAAATAAGTTAATAGCATTTTAGATGAAAAGAATCAAATTATCATTGTATATGGCGTTTAGAAGACAATACCGTCTTCATCGTCGAGTTTCCTTTGATTATGACCTAAAAGTCTTGTTTAAGTTAATATATATACAAATTGTTTGTTTGATGTCTTGTGTTTCTATTTTTAATGTTGCTTCTATGAACAAACTTTTTGAGTAATAATAGTTGATGCTTTGAAGTTTGATCCACTCATCCATGTCAAACAAGGTAAGCATTGTAATTAAAATCTTAATTAATTTAGGGATTGTTGTGAATTTTTTTCTAAACTGTCATTCTCATTGACAAATCATTTTTCAGCAATGTCAATCTCACATACTAATTCTATTTATTTAAATAATAATGGAAAAGAACAATGCTTATCCATCTAATCCACTCGTGTTTCATGTCTTTTCTTTGAAATCAGGTGTACATTTAACATTAACTAGGGTTGTTTAAAAAAACCCGAATAATTTAAATTGTAATTTGATTGTTTTCCACTAACAAATATCAGTTTAGTTCGATTAAATGACTCTGAAATATTCATGGAAAAAATACATATGCACAAAATATATAAGCATTACTGGTGTAAGTAATAAACATAGTGGCACCCAACAACATTTGAAAGATTTGTTCCCTCGAACTTCTTTAGTCGACTAAAAAAAAGATTCATTACCAATATAAAATTCGTCGAGGCAAATATTTCTAGTTGTTTTTATTCATTTTGTATTTTTGTTACAACTTTTGCAAGTTGTTTTCGTCTTACTTCACACCCACTTATACATTTTGCCTCTGTCCATGAAACTATTTATTAGAACTTTAGTAGTTTAGGGAAATGGCAAACCGCGTGAGCTGTGAGCATATTAAATTACAATAACCATGTCAACGTGAAATCTATTTTTTCCTTTTTCTAAAGTTCACCAACCCATAACACATTGTTCAATCAAATATTTTGTCTATGTTCTTCATTATTGACACAATGACACATGGTTCGAATCTTGGTTCAGCGAGATGACAACAATGAGAGACTTAAGTTTTAACTTTGCTTTCAGAAAGATCCAACATAATGCTTTAGTTTGAGCTGCATTTGGTACTATATGATATATGGGGAAATACATCATGGATCCAATAAATTTTAACTATATATATATATTTTTTTTTATTAGATCTTAACATAATGCTTTAGTTTAAGCTGCATTTGGTACTATACGATACATGGAGAAATAGATCGTAGATCGTAGATCCAATAAATTGTGTTGTTGTATTATACAAAGTATAAACGAGAAAAAATGAAATTTAAACTTTAAACACACACATTTTACTTGTCTATTCACGATTCACAATTCAAGATTCACAATACGGTTAATTGCTTTTGTAGCTTTGTGCTCGCCGAGTGGATCTTGGGAGAGTAAGCTTGCAACTAACACCTCTATTGGTTTTGAGGTTTCTTTATGTGCTAAGCTCATGAAATCGATCATAGCGTCACTCTCACTTGACACATTTGGTGTATGTGATCGAGCACTCTATGATCTTTCGCCGTTGACGGCGCAATTTTTTGGGCTTCTAGTGAAGTGCTTCTTCAGTTAAGCTATAAGTAATCAGCTTTGTGTCTTCTTTAAAGTTTTTGTTCACCTCGAGCCGTGCCTTGGCGAAGAACAATCAATATCGTCATCACTTCGTTGTGCTCCATTAGCCGCTAGGTATTTGTTGAGCATACGAATTGAAAACCGTTATGTAATATGAGTCCATGTTTTTATCTTTTTTGCCATGGTCTCATAATCATAGATTTATAGTTTCGATTGTAAATCTAAACCATATTCATTTTCTAATGAAATATTTACCATTTAGCAAAAAAAAATTTCACAAATCCTTGATTTTGCATCCAACTAATTTAAAATATCATAACCAAATGATCATAGAAAAAAAAAAGGCCCATAAATCACAAAGCCTAAACATCAAAATTTGAAAGCCCAAGTTTTAGAAAAACATGTAAAGCTCACAAATTCTCAAAAATTCCCCAAAAAGCCCCAAACTTATTCCCCATTTTCTACTCTTCACTCATAATTTTAAAAACCCTCACTTCAAGAAGTCTTTTCTACTAGATCAGCTACGTTCGCCGGAGCTGTCAGCGAAGTTACCGCTTTTGCGGCGGTTTCCGAGTCTAGCGATTCTTTCCTCCTTCAATTTCTTAATTTATAGTTAAAGAAACTGTTACGAAGTACTCGTTGTATAAAATTGACATTTCCGCATGACGCAGCCGCAACCAAACGAACAGGCCCAATTTCTCAAGTAATGGTTCAAAAAGTATCCATTGTATAAAATTGACATTTTTTATTTGAAATGGTCTCACATAAAACTCAATTGGTAATTTTACAAATTGTAATCGAATCAAAGCAACAAGAACAAGAAGAAGAGAAACTTTATAGAAATATAAAAACCTCTCTCACTTATTCATAACTTCAACACCATTTTTGCCAGCAATAATCACAGAAGTAGCCATACCTAAAAACAAACCATGCTCAACCACACCTTGAAACTTCCCAATCTCTCTCGCAGCAGCAAATCCATCTTTCAACGGATTCTCAAAATACAAATCAATAATATAATTACTATTATCAGTCACATACGGTTTCCCATCACCATCAATTCTCAACTTAGCATCACAACCAAACTCCTTAAACAAATCTTTTAACCTAATTAGGTTAAAATTCCAACAAAATTGAACAACTTCAACAGGCATAGCTAATCCACTACCACCTAATCCTTTCACTAGCTTAGTATCATCAGCCACAACGATAAACTTCTCCGCTACAGCTTCCACCATTTTCTCACGAAGTAGAGCACCACCACGACCTTTGACTAAATCAAGATTCGGATCTACTTCATCTGCTCCGTCAATAGCTAAATCGATTCTTGGATGTGTATCTAAACCAACGAGAGGGATTCCTAAAGATCGTGCTTGTTCTTCGGTTCGTTTCGACGTTGGGATACCTACGATGTCGTAAAGCTCGCCGGAAGAGAGGAGTTTTCCGATTTGATCTACGGCGAATGCTGCGGTGGATCCGGTTCCTAGACCTAGTACCATACCTGGTTTGATTGCTTCTACGGCTTTTTCAGCTGCGAGTTTTTTCAAATCGTCTTGTGAAAGTGCGACGGATTGGGATTTGATGGAGAATGAAACGGAGGTTCTAGAGGAAGAAGGGGAGGAGGATGTGCGGAGAGTGAGAGAAGAAGTGCGTAGAGAAGAGGAAACGAAGGATAAGGAAGATGCCATTGGAGAGGAATTGGTTGGAGAAGAAACGAAATTGAAAGGTTGGGTTTTTGATTTGAGTGGAAGAGAAAGGTTAAGGGTAGGTTTTAGAGTTTTGTAGTTGGTGTAAGGGTATAATTGGAAATTAAAAATTTAAAGGTCAAATATTGGGTTGGTGAGGATAATATTAAAACCTTTGGAATTTGGATGGTGCTCGGGTATCAGATCAGATTTGAATCGAGTTTTTAGAGGTATTATATTTTCGGTACTAGACTCATAAATATCATGTGGAAGCTCACCAAGGACTTTAAAGTTATTACACCAGGAAGTCTAACGGAGACAAACTTGCAGGAGATCTGCAGCGTAGGGCAAAATAAAATCGTCTGACGTAAATCAAGATAGAAGGCATGGCCGTTGTAGAATCGTCGATGTAACAGTTCTCATATAGTGTTAAAAAAAAAACTCATAAATCTTATTCAGGAATTTTTAATTTTTGGATTGGGTTTTTTCGGGTTTGGTACGATACTCGAAATTATCCAATTTTTTTAAAAAATATACTTTAAAATATTAAAAAAACAGTCGAAATACTCAAAAACGTCGATAAAAACTATCAAAACTCCAAGTTAATCGAAAAACCGGTAAAAAAACTATCTAAACTCTCTAAAAATACTAAATTGTCCGAAATTAGGTAAAACTGTTAAGAGATTTAGTTAACTTCGAACTTTTTCGATACTAATTCAGGTTTCAACTCGGACTGATAATTAAAGTTTTTGGTTACTAATTCTTAAAGTACCTAGTCTTTAGGTCTTAGGGTATTTGTCTAAAATTGAACCCGATTACCCGTTTGGAATCGGTTTTTTCGGTTCGGATTTGGTTTTGTTTGCCAACCCCCTATTGAAATATGCTAAATCAATCAGAGTGTTAATTAAACGGCGTCGTTTTTTCGTTTCTTTAAGAAGGAGGAACCTTTTATTTTCGTCTTGTTAAAGTCTAATAATATTCTTCTACTTTCTCTCTCGATCTTCAGAGTTCTCTTTCAAAAGCGACGACGATGTCTGCCGAATCATCAGCCACCCAAATTCCTAAGGGTCAGGTTAGTTCACGAAGATTTGTACAGATTTTCATGGGTTTTCTTAAATTTCAGTTTTTTTGTTTTGTTGTGAAGAATAATATCTAGGGTTCTTAAATTGAGAATTTCGAATCTTGGGGTCAATGAATTCTCTTAAGTTTGATTATTGTGTGTTTGTGTTTGATTGCAGGTTGATCTACTAGAATTCATTGACTGGTCTGGTGTTGAATGTCTTAACCAAAGCTCAAGTCACTCTTTGCCCAATGCTCTTAAGCAGGTTATTATTATCTTCTCTTATTGATTTGTATATGTATGTATAGATGATTAAGTTCAAGATTGGTTTTTGAATTGTCCTTGAGCACAATAGTCTTATACAAATTCTAGCTTTGGGAGTTGATGAATCCTTGTTGTTGATGTTGGTGTTTTATGAGCTGAGATTGGTTTACATGTTCGTGTAGGGATATAGAGAAGATGAAGGATTAAACTTAGAGAGTGATGCTGATGAGCAGCTTCTGATTTATATTCCTTTTAATCAAGTTATCAAACTACATTCCTTTGCTATCAAAGGCCCTGAAGAAGAAGGTAATGCGTTATTTGTTGAACTGGAGATAGGATTCTTGATATGTGTGGATGGTACTTGTTAGTCGGTGAGATTAAACTTTTGTTTGATTGATTATTTAACCTTTCTTCAGGTCCTAAAACTGTGAAGTTTTTCTCAAACAAAGAGCACATGTGCTTCAGGTAATGTGATTCTTATTCCTGTTTGTATCTACGATGATTATCTCGATGAAAGCTTAGACTCTCATCGTCTTGTATTAAACCATACAGCAATGTCAATGATTTTCCTCCAAGCGACACCGCTGAGCTAACTGAAGAAAACCTTAAGGTAAGACATTTCCGATTTGTGACATGTTTTCCTGGTGATCTATCTGTCCTGAGAACTCTGTTCAAATCCATTTACAGGGAAAACCGGTGGTCCTTAAATACGTCAAGTTTCAGAATGTTCGTAGGTATGATTTTTACCATGTTTTGTGTTATATAATGCTAATCAGCGAAATCACAAGCTCGATCTAACTTTTATCTATTTAATTCAAGCTTGACGATCTTCATTGAAGACAACCAATCAGGTTCTGAGCTCACAAAGGTCCAGAAGATCGCTCTCTACGGTTCAACGTAAGTCTTTGAAATCTTGATTTTAGATGTTGCTAAGTATTGGTTTGTTACAAAGATTACATGCCTCTTGCAAATCTTGATTTTAGCTGTTGCTATGTATTGGTCTCTTACACCATTATATGCAATTGCAGGGTGGAGACAACTGATATGAAGGGGTTGAAAAAGATTGAAGATCATTGAGTAAACAAAAGGGTTTTAATCATATGATACTTTGATTTCTACTGTTGTCTTGTGTTTTCTTTCTTTTTCACTTTTTAAAATTGAAATAGACTAGAACTTGTGATTTCTTATTTGCACTGGTGGGAAACGAATTATAAGTTGAATAACATTTTCAAAATATTTCCCTTGGGGCGATTCTCAACAGTTTGGTTAGACTAGAGTTTCTCTTTGTATATCATATATTTTTGTGTGGTTGAATTAGTGATAAATTAGGGGAATGGCTTAGCCATGATTATTGGTGATATTATGGGAGTATCAGTAGGCTAATAGGATTAAACAATAATTGTTGAGTTTCATTTCAATCCCAAAAGTATCAGTCTTTTGATACTCGTGGTACAAGAAAATTGACATTTGTTGTCGTGTTTTAGTTTGTTTTTACGATTTATAATATATTTTTGCGAGGTTAAAAACTATAGTAAATTTGTGTTTTTATAAAATCTTTTATATTTATTCATAGTAATTTGATTATTTTTTGATTTATATATATATATATTTTATTTATAAATATAAATTAGTTTTTTTTTTATAAACTTTAAGTATCACCAATAAATATTAAAAAAAATAGAACTATCATAGAGTCTCAATGATGCGTAAGAGATTATCATATTGGGTCCGGCTACGGAAGAGATCATTGACCAAATGCCTGAATGGACCTTAAATGATCAAACATTAACAGGTTGACAGTTGGTGAGACGCGGCCACTGTCCATTATCAAGCACACAGCCACGCCACTCAACTATTCCACAAATCTCTCCCTCTTGATCCATTTCCACTTTGATCACTGCACACCAAATTTCGCGTTTCTTAAGAGTCTCTATATAGAAAACCACCACCACCTTCTTATCGTATATCACCGTTCGTGGCACTGTAGCCCTACTCATCAAACTTTCCACGCCCTTTACCACTTTCCAACACCTTTCTTTGAAATCATACGCAGTCAACTTTTCCCTAACTGGACTATAGTAGTACAATACTCCTTCCATAACGCATCCATTACCGTACCAAGACATAGAGTTTAGTAACTCGTCTACCTCCCATTTATCTTCTTTTGGATCGTAAACAAAGCAATTAAAGTAAATCTTATTATCCCATGTCACCGCACTCTTAAAAGATCTGTCATTGGTTAGAGAAATGATAGCATAGAGAAAACATTCGGTGCGGTCCATAAGAGCCCGTGTCGCGTATAGTTGGGGAGATACAATAAGAGACCGAAAGAATTTGGAAACAAGAGAAAGAGTTGGATAGTAACGTCTAGGTAGACGAGATATACAATCTATAATGATGTCATCGGGAAGTGAAGTGATCAAAGACATCCCAAATGCTGTAATGTTTTTATTTTGTTATTTTATTTTTATTTTGTGAAGGTAAACTAGAAGTATGTTTGCAATATACTATATATTGGTAATGAGGTTATGGAATGAAATCATATAGGCCGGGTAATAATAATGTTATTAATAGTTTTAATTAAATATAGTTGGAAAATATATATGTTTAGTTTATTTACACTAAATAAATTAAACAAAACTAATCCATCTAGATTTTCTTAGCTTTTGAAACATATATCATATATCTCATATTAAATAGATGTGGCATGTTTTGATCATACCAAAACTACACAATTATGTTTCTCTAATTTTATGCAACTCACAACTCATAATGTTATTAATAGTTTTAATTATAAATGGTAAATATAGTTGGAAAATATATATGTTTAGTTTATTTACACTAAATAAATTAAACAAAACTAATCCATCTAGTTTTTCTTAGCTTTTGTAACATATATCATTTTTTTTTATATACACAATTATGTTTTTCTAATTTTATGCAACTCACAGACTCAAATATTGTTATACTTGGAGAGGGTTTTAAGTTGCTTATTCATATGAAATTTTTTTTCCAACTTGAAAACAATAAAATATATTATTTTTTTTTGAATTTTTCGGAGGTTCCGGACCGAAACCCATAATCCCCCAAGACCCGAAACCACGACATGTAATATTAGTTTCGTCCCAAGAAGGCAAGAACCACTCGAACCAGCAAACTCTAGACTTTGCCTGAGATTTTTACCATTTGAGCTATCGGCTCTTGGTCAATAAAATAAAACCTCCTATTTACTTATTCATATGATTTGTTTTTCCGTATGATTCTTGAATGTACTTGAAGTCTTTAATTCACGTCAATCCACTAAGAATGATTTAAGCCTTAAAGATATTACCAACGGTTGGATCAAGGATCAAATGCCCGAAAATGTTTATTTGAAAAAAGATTAAAAAAACACAAATTAAACTAACATATTAAATTCGAAAACAAGAAAAATTCAACTAGAACCCCTTAAATGATCAAACTTTAACAGGTAGGCAGTTGAAGAGACGCGGCCACTGTCCATTATCAAGCACACAGCCACACCACTCAACTATTCCACAAATATCTCCCTCTTTATCCCTTTCCACTTTGATCACTGCACACCAAATTTCGCGTTTCGCACTAGTCTCTACTTCGAAAAGAACCACCACCTTTTTTTCGTATATCACCGTTCGTGGCAAACTACTCACAAGCATCAATCTTTCCACGCCCTTGACCACTTTCCAACACCTTTGTTTGAAATCATACGCATACACCTTTCCCCTAACTAGACTATAGAAGTACAATACTCCTTCCATAACGCATCCATTACCGTACCAAGACATAGAGTTTAGTACCTCGTCTACCTCCCATTTATCTTCTTTTGGATCGTAAACAAAGCAATTAAAGTAAATCTTATTATCCCATGTCACCGCACTCTTAAAACATCTTTTGCAATTCAACACCGCTATGTCTTCCGCTACGTCTTTTCTCGTTCTTGACTCCCACGTTTCAGATTTTATGTCAAAGACCATGAAATCCATGTCTCTTTCAGGAGTAACTGGGTAACGATCTGGTTGCATTCCAATCACATAAATTTTCCCGTTAAAGAGACCAGAACCCGAAATACAGACTTCCTTAGGCATGTTAGGGAGGTTACGTGCCGTGTGAAATCGACAATCAATGAGTAACGCATTATTCTTACCAGATGAATTCTCTACGTCCAAAGACCTACCCATCACATAGATTCTTGAATCGACGGCTACGTAGCTGCCAAATGTAGGGTTGCGAGGGTCCTGAGGGAGTGATGTGATAGGGACCAAGGAATAGGTCGAGTTGGGTTTTCGACGAAGAGTGTACAATTGGCTGTTTCTGTCATTGGTTAGAGAAATGATAGCATAGAGAAAACATTCGGTGCGGTCCATAAGAGCCCGTGTCGCGTATAGTTGGGGAGATGCAATAAGAGACCGAAAGAATTTGGAAACAAGAGAAAGAGTTGGATAGTAACGTCTAGGTAGACGAGATACACAATCTATAATGATGTCATCGGGAAGTGAAGTGATCAAAGACATCCCAAATGCTGTAATGTTATTATTTTATTTTTTTATTTTTATTTTGTGAAGGTAAACTAGAAGTATGTTTACAATATATATATTGGTAATGAGATTATGGAATGAAATCATATAGGCCAGGTAATAATAATGTTATTAATAGTTTTATTTAAATATAGTTGGAAAATATATATGTTTAGTTTATTTATTAATATAGATATATGTTTAATTTCAAAAGTTAAGAAAATCTAAATGGATTAGTTTTGTTTAATTTATTTAGTGTAAATCCTATATATATATTAATTGAGAAGACACTAAGTGAAAAAATCATAGGTGTCACTCAAAAAATATTTTAAAGAGTAATAAACCAATCAAAACATTTCAATTAGTGCTATGTGTCATCATGGAAATCTCTACATTGTCATTAGTTTTGTAACATAAATTCATTAATACATATTTTAATTTTTTTAGTATAACTCAATGTAATAATTTAAACGGATAAGTGTAAAAATATCATTTTAAACATATTATATAATCATTTTTAATATTTTTGATATATTAACAAGTTTTTTTATCATTATTTATAACAAAATTATCTATTGTATATTTTTATATATATATATATATGTTAGTAAAATACAAAAATATTTTTATTCTTATGTAAGTTAGTAAAATATATATTTAATCACAAATCTAAATATCTATACATTTGATCACTGGAAAATATACATTGTTTTTGTTTACTATATCCGACAAATTTATATGATTTGCCGTATGATATATAGTTTACATGAATAAAAAGATTAATTTTTACACTAAAAATAAATAACATTGCATATGTTTTGATCAACTTTACACATAAAAATATCAAAATTAATGGCATTAACATATGTTTAATCGAATATTTTTATTTTTATTACTCCGCTGCATAAGATATACTTTATACATTTTTAGATATTAAAGATATTATGGTTTATCATACATATTTATAATATTAAAATATATACATGTTTTTTTTTTGCTAAAATTTGGTGATATATATATTAAATATATACATGTTAAAATCGATTAATCTATTAAATATTTAATCACGTGCTTTGGCACGAGTCAAAATCTAGTATCTCATACTTCCTCCGTTTTTTTTTGTTAGATGTTTTAGTTTTCTTACACATATTAAGAAAACCAATTAATACTCAATTATAAATGTATTGTTTTTTGCAATAAACAATTTTCAATAATATTTGGCCTATAACAATTCACTAATTTTATTTAATATGCTTTGGAATTAACAATTCACCATAATTTATTCATTAAAAACACATGAAAAATGTAAAAAATCAATCTTTAGAAAACAAGAAAAAAATCTAGAACATTAAACATAAAAGAACGGAGGGAGTATTAAATAAGATGTGACATGCTTTGATAATACCAAAACTACACAATTATGTTTCTTATGCAACTCACAAACTCACTTATTGTTAACTTGGAGAGCGTTTTTGCTTATTCACATGATTTGTTTTTTTCCAACTTGAAAACAATAAAACAAAAACTCATATTTGCTTATTTATATGATTTGTTTTTCGTATGATTCTTGAATGTACTTGAAATCTTTAGTTCACGTCAATCCACTGAGAATAATTTACGCCTTAAAGGTGTATTACCAACGGTTGGATCAAGCATCAAATGCCCGAAAATGTTTATTTGAAAAAAGATTAAAAGAAACACAAATTAAGCTAACATATTAAATTCGAAAACAAGAAAAATTCAACTAGAACCCCTTAAATGATCAAACTTTAACAGGTAGGCAGTTGGTGAGGTAAGGCCACTGTCCATTATCAAGCACACAACCACACCACTCAACTATTCCACAAAACTCTCCCTCTTGATCCCTTTCAATTTCGATCACTGCACACCAAATTTCGCGATTCTCTCCAGTCTCGACAACGAAAAGCAGCACCACCTTTTTATCGTATATCACCGTTCGTGGCAAACTACTCGCACGCATCAATCTTTCCACGCCCTTGACCACTTTCCAACACCTTTGTTTGAAATCATACGCATACATCTTTTCCCAACCTGGACTATAGTAGTACAATACTCCTTCCATAGCGCATCCATTACCGTACCAACTCCTAGAGTTTAGTATTTCGTCTTTCTCCCATTTATCTTTTTTGGTATCGTAAACGAAGCAATTGAAGTAAATCTTATTATCCCATGTCACCGCACTCTTACCAAAAAATTTGCAATTGCACACTGCTATGTCTTGTTTCACTATTGACTCCCACGTTTCAGATTTTATGTCAAACACCATGAGATCCATGTCTCTTTGATCAGGCGCAAATGGGCAATGAGATGAATTATTACCACATACATATATTTTATCGTTAACGAGACCAGACATTGAAGTATAGGCTTCCTTTGGCATGTTAGGGAGGTTACGTGCCGTGTGATACCGACAATCAATGAGTAACGCACTATTATTAGATGAATTCTCTACGTCCAAAGATCCACCCATCACAAAGATATTTGAGTCGACGGCTACGTAGCTGCCAAGTGTAGACCTGTGAGGGAGTGATGTGATAGGGACCAATGAATAGGTCGAGTTGTGTTTTCGACGAAGAGTGTACAAATAGCTGTTTATGTTAGTAATACCATCGATGTTATTGGTTAGGGAAATGGTAGCATAGAGAAAACATTCGGTGCGGTCCATAAGAGCCCGTGTCGCGTATAGTTGGGGAGATACAATAAGAGATCGAAAGAATTTGGAAACGAGCGAAAGTGTTGGATAGTAACATCTAGGTAGACGAGATACACAATCTATAATGATGTCATCGGGAAGTTCAGTGATCAAAGACATCGCTATAGACCGATCGTCTTTATCAACGTAAGATCCCAAATGCTAATATGCTATAATCTCTTTTGTTTTTGTGAAGGTAAAATATAAGTTTCTATGTTTACAATAATATTGGTAATGAGATTATGGGATGGAATTATATATAGGCTGGGTAATGCTAATGTTATTAATAGTTTAATTAAAAGGTGAAATAAAGTTTTTCTGTTTTGTTAAAAGTGGTGAATTATAGTTGGAAAATATCTATGTTAATTTATTAATATAGATATAATTTTCAAAAGTTAAGAAAATCTAGATGGATAGGTTTTGTGTAATTTATTTCATGTAGATCTCTCATATGAAAAACTAAGATGTTACATGTTTTGACCATAATAAGCCAACAATACACAATTGTTTTTTTTTCTATATTTATGCAACTCATTAAATTCAATTATTATTATTTGTGAACAGAGCATTTTGGATTTACCTACAGTAAAAACTCTATAAAGTAATATTCGATAAAGTAATAAACTCGATAAATTAATAAATTTTGACAGTCCCGAGTCGGGCCAGTTCAAAATTTAACACAAATCGATAAGAGGATAAGATAATAACTTTTTAAAAAATCCTATACAAATATATGGTCCCATTAATATCATAAAACAATAACTGCTATATATTTTTTCATTTCATAGTAAGTGGTGTTTAGAATAAACAAATTGTCTCAAAATATATTATATTTTCAGCTTTTAGTAGAGAATTAATTGATTTTTTAATGTCTTTAACCATTTATATTTAGTAAATTATTTTATTAGTGGTTAAATTGTGTTTTATTATGAATTTATGAAATAATTATTTTTAAAAATTTATTTTAAGCATTACTTATAAAATAATAACTCTATAAAATAATAAATTTTGGTGGTTCCAACATTATTATTTTATAGAGTTTCTAATTTTATGATTACTCATTAATTTTTGTCTGTCGTCTAATTTATGAATTAATAATTAAGATCATTTTGGTTGATAACAAAAAAACAAAACGAAGAAGATGATTTCAGTTTTGGGCTCAATCGTTTTTATATTTGGGCTTGAAAAACCCAATTATACAACACAAAGTTCTCATTTATTTTAGGTCTGCGCTTGAAAACCCTATTATATAAATCATTTCTCCATCTTCCTACAGTGTAGCACTTTTTAGGGTTTTTACGGAGAAGCAGAGAGACGAACAACCATGGCGGCGAACGGAGATGTTCAGCTTTCACAGAAAGAAGGTGATATCAAGATGTTGTTAGCTGCCGATGGTCACCTCGGTACCAAAAACTGCAATTATCAGATGGAGCGTTATGTCTTCAAGAGACGTAACGATGGTAAAATCTCAATCTTCATTTGTAATACATACGCAACGATTTAGGTTTCTGTAAATTGATCTGGTTAGCTCTCGAATACGTAGCTATTGATCTGGTAGCTTTTTGTGTGTATTGATGTTTGGAATTTGATTTGATGTTTGAGAGATTTGGGAATTTTTTCTTGTTTAGGGATTTACATCATTAACTTGGGAAAGACTTGGGATAAGCTTATGTTGGCTGCTAGGGTTATTGTAGCAATTGAGAATCCGAAAGATATCATTGTTCAATCAGCTAGACCTTATGGTCAGAGAGCTGTACTGAAGTTTGCTCAGTACACTGGTGCTAATGCAATAGCTGGAAGACATACTCCTGGTACTTTCACTAACCAGATGCAGACTTCTTTCAGTGAGCCAAGGTTGTTGATTCTTACTGACCCTAGAACTGATCATCAGGTAAACTGTTGATCCTCAAAGATTCGTTTAAACGTCGTTTCTTGTTTAATTGTTGAGTTTGTGGTTGCTGATTGTGTGTTGCTTTTGTGTTGATAGCCAATTAAGGAAGGTGCTTTGGGAAACATTCCAACTATTGCTTTCTGTGACACTGATTCTCCAATGGGATTCGTTGACATTGGTATTCCTGCTAACAATAAGGGAAAACACAGCATTGGTTGTCTTTACTGGCTTTTGGCTCGTATGGTTCTTCAAATGCGTGGAACCATTCGTCCGGCTCAGAAATGGGATGTCATGGTAAAAGATTAACTAATAACCTTTTAGTTTTTAGAAGTCTAGTGTTTGTTCAACACCAAACAAATGCTTTACTTGTTTGCTGTTGTGTAGGTGGATCTGTTTTTCTACAGAGAGCCCGAAGAGGCAAAGCAAGAAGACGAAGAAGCTGCACCACAGTTGGAGTTTGGACTTCCTGCTCCAGAATATGGTGGAGACCAATGGACCACTGCTGGGATTCCTGATGCTGCATGGCCTGGTGAAGCTGATCAACCGATCTCTGCTGCACCTGGTTAGTTTCTTTGAAGTTTAAACACTTGTTCATCGTCTTGCATCTCTCTGAATCTGAAAACCGTAATGCTTCAATGTTTGTTTTGCAGTTGCTGCTGCATCAGATGGATGGGACACTGCGGTTCCACCACCAGCTGCTGTTCCAGCCTCCGGTTGGGCTTAAAATTCTCTTCTTGGTAGTTAAATGCGATCGCGGTTTAGTTATGGTTGTTTACATTTTTGAGAATTGAGTCCATTAGCAATATTTTCCTTTTTGACGGTAATTTTGTATTTTCAAACAGATTTAAGGCTTTTTGATATTTAACAGTATCCTTGTTTTGAACATAAGTCATACTCCCTCTGTTCGTTAAAGATAGATGTTTAAGGCTATGCACATTTATTAAGATAATGCATTGATTTCTACGAAATACAGTTTTCAATAAAATTTAACCAAAAGTGTTTCAGTATTTGTTTTGAAGTTTGTAAAAGTACATAGAAAACAGTAATTTGGAACAATTTTTTTTTGTAAAGTTTTTATCTTATTGGAACAGAGGGAGTATATTTTAAAGCTAGTTTTTAATTGATTTTGCCAACAAATTTGAATGTATGAATATTATGCAGATTTTAGAATCTGGTACGTGATTTGAAATGTAAAGGGTAGTTTACACACTAATCATCTTAATCAATACAACATCAAAAGAAACCAGCCAACAAAATTTTCTGTTTAATCCCATAGTGAGATTAGGTACACTAATCATTTGCTTTTCTCGAATATATAGATAACCTATCACTTAATATTCTTTAATGGGTTACATGTGATTGGGAAATTGAAGCTTGGTTGGCTAAGCAAATGACAACATGATAATAAATTAATAACAGAAAATGTTTTTAAATTCTAATTTTGTTAGCCGAAAGTGAGACGTGTATGAATGAACCCACGATTAAATTATTTAACTGTGTTACCAAAGAACTAACCAAAAAATTATGCTTCTCATCATCACACTTTTTGCAGTTTTACAGTTCATGGTTCACATGCTAGTACCATTCTTATAGATCAACTAGTCTAATTTTATATAAGACCAACTAGACATTATATACGACTGTCCATAAAATATATAGAAGATTATAAATTTATAATAGGATGTTTGCTAACAATTATTTCCTTCTTTGTTAGTGTTTGAATGTCACACTCACTTGTAACGTGAAATAAGATCCTTGTTAACATGGTGCATGGATATTTGGTAAATATGTTACCATTTATATATATGTAAGAAATGGTGTTTAATGTGTCAGCATGCGTTGTCTTTTAGGCGTGACAATATTTAATTTGCATCTTATTTTCTCTGTAATTGATTATGGGACCACACTTTCATGTCCACACTTTGCAACTCCTCAAATGCTTTCATTGGTTAATCATACTAAATCCTTACCGTTTACTATTCCCTCCGTGCCATTTTAGATGAACTTTTAGGAGAATTTTTTTTGTCCCAAATTAGTTGATTGTTTCAATTTTCTATACAAAATTTATTGTGTTTTTGTTGTTTTTAGTTGTTTGAATTTTGCAGATTATTTTTTAATGGTTGAATCATTTTGGTATTGATGTTTTGTATTGAAAAGATAAACAATTAAATGGTTTCTTAATTTATGTGTTAAGACTTTAAAGATCATCTAAAATGGGACGGAGGGACTATAATAAATCGTTTGCAATTTGTAGTAATATTATTTGATGATTTATATTCAAAATTCAAGAATACAAGTTATCTATTTGTTTTTACTAAATGCATCATATAAAAAAAAAGAGAATACAATGATATTTGAGGAAACTATAGTACTATTTTACTAAGTGTGAGAAAATAAAAGACAATTTATAATGAAGAAAAAAGAATATATAATACAAAAAGTAGATGAAATTGGTTGTATTGGCTAAAAACCTAACATATGTAAATGTGAAATCATGACCAATTAAGCTTCCTCTCCCTTTCTATACGTTTGTACATATTAGACACATGTTTATTGGTTATTGTACCTTAATGTTCAGAGGAACCAACCAAACAAAAAAGACTAATGTTAATTAAACCATCATTACAAAGCGTAGAATTCACTTCACTCCAACTATGCAAACACAAACTAAAGTAATAATAAAAAACCCTCTTTATATTAATGTTCAAATAATGATCAATGATTCATTCACAAATCGTACCCTTATGCTTCTCCTGACTATATATACCATTCTTCTTCTTCTCTCTCTTTCATACACTCACATTCACAAATCCTATATATGTATGTATAATTGTATACCATGCACCAATAGCAGTTAAGCTGCCAGCATGATCTTGTCTTCCTCTCTCTTAAGTTTCATATATGATAAGTAATTAAGGCTAATCATGATTGTATAATCCTTGATCTAATAAGATTATACGATGATATATAGCTTTAGAGAGAGAGAGAGACTAGGTCATGCTGGTAGTTTCACCTGCTAATGATTGTAGCATGAAGAAGAAGAAGAAGAAAGCAAATATGATCATGTAACCTTACAGGGTAATTAAGCAGGTAATTTTAATTAGTTAACCTTTGTGATCGCTGCTAAATCTCTTATTGGGCCTTTTTACTGAATTCTTAGGCCCAAAATTAGATTTATCTGTCAACGTCGTCGTTTCATTCGTATGTCTTTGACTCTCTCTGTTTATTTTAGGACATAAGTCAACGAACTGTGAAAGTACAAAATTGGATTTTTTATTGTCTTTCTCAGTAAAGTAAAAGATAATAATAAATCTAAAGATTTTGCATTGAGATTACAAAAAAACGAGTGGTGTTGCTTCTCTGTTCTTTTTTGCATTATCTCTAATTCTCTACTTTCGATTCTTGTCTGAATTTTATTTCACTTCTGGTTCTGCATTTCTCTGTTTTCGTCCATGAAACTATGACTCCATTTTCCTCTAAACTCATTGGTTTCACTATCCCTTTCTACTCCAAAACCCAAAAACACACTTCGAGTTCGAGTTCTAACAGATTCCCATTTCACAATCGAAGCTTCTTAACCTACTCAAACACTAACCTTAACCACAACAACAATGTCAAATCCTTTTCTTCTTCAGGAGCCTCCACACAAACTCTGGGATTTAGAGATACACAGTTGCTTAAACTCTTCCATCGATCATGTCGTTTAGGTAACTACATCGAATCTCTACATCTACTAGAGAGCATGGTACGTAAAGGTTACAATCCAGACGTGATTCTCTGTACTAAGCTAATCAAAGGTTTCTTCAATCTCAAAAACATACCAAAAGCTGTTAAAGTTATGGAGATTCTTGAGAAATTTGGTCAGCCTGATGTTTTTGCTTACAATGCATTGATTAATGGGTTTTGTAAGATGAATCGAATCGATGATGCTACTAAAGTTTTAGATAGAATGAGAAGTAAAGGTTTTTCACCAGATACTGTTACTTACAATATTATGATTGGTAGTTTGTGTAGTAGAGGGAAACTTGATCTTGCTATGAAGGTTTTAGATCAGTTGTTAAATGATAATTGTCAACCTACTGTGATTACTTACACGATTTTGATCGAAGCAACGATGTTAGATGGTGGTGTTGATGAAGCGTTGAAGCTTTTGGATGAGATGTTGTCTAGAGGGTTGAAACCAGATATGTTTACTTATAATACTATCATTAGAGGAATGTGTAAAGAAGGGATGGTGCATCGCGCGTTTGAGATGGTTAGGAATTTGGAATTACGAGGTTGTGAGCCTGATGTGATCTCGTATAACATCTTGCTTCGAGCGGTTTTGAATCAAGGGAAATGGGAAGAAGGAGAGAAGTTAATGAGTAAGATGATTTCAGAGAAGTGTGAGCCTAATGTTGTGACTTATAGTATTTTGATTACTACTTTATGTCGCGATGGAAAGATCGATGAAGCGTTGAATTTGCTTAAGTTAATGAAGGAGAAAGGGTTAACGCCTGATGCTTATAGCTACGATCCTTTGATAGCTGCGTTTTGTAGAGAAGGTAGGTTAGATTTAGCTATTGAGTTCTTGGAAACTATGATCTCGGAAGGATGTTTACCGGATATAGTTAACTACAACACGGTTTTAGCTACGTTGTGCAAGAACGGGAAAGCGGATCAAGCATTGGAGATATTCGGAAAGTTAGGAGAAGTTGGTTGTTCGCCAAACTCTAGTTCTTACAACACGATGTTTAGCGCGTTATGGAGCAGCGGAGATAAAATGAGAGGGTTACAAATGATATCAGAGATGTTGAATAACGGGATTGATCCGGATGAGATAACTTATAACTCGATGATCTCGTGTTTATGCAGAGAAGGAATGGTTGATGAAGCTTTTGAGTTGTTAGTTGATATGAGAAGCTGTGAGTTTCATCCATCGGTTGTAACATACAACATTGTTGTTTTGGGATTCTGTAAAGCTCATAGGATCGAAGACGCGATCGATGTTTTGGAATCGATGGTGGAAAATGGATGTAGGCCTAATGAAACTACTTATACAGTGATCATTGAAGGGATTGGATTTGCTGGTTATAGAGCTGAAGCTATGGAGTTAGCTAATGATTTGGTTCGTATCGACGCGATTTCAGAGTATTCTTTCAAGAGATTGCATAGAACTTTCCCTTTGCTTAATGTTTTACAGAGATCTTCTTCTCATACATTTGGTCACTAAAAGTAAAAAAAACAACACATTTTCATTTCTTTCGTTTTGGTCACGACACATTATGTCAACGTATCAAAGTTCTATTTTGTATAGAATTATTGGTAAAGTCTCAAGAATGATTGTGGCTGTAACTAAAGATCCAACCTTACGGGCTTTAGTTAGGCCCTTTATGTATATGTAAAAGAAACCCTAACTGTCGATGCCTTGCGTCTGTCGATTTTGTTTAGGTTAAAAGAAAATGATGAAGAGGAACTCCAAGGCAGCGAAGAAGAAGAAGCCAAAGCCGACGCCGCAATCGGCCTTGATTACGACGCTTCCCCATGATGTGCTGTTCCAATGTCTCGCACGCTTCTCAAGGTTGTACTATCCTACTCTCTCCCTCGTCTCCAAGAGCTTCCAATCTCTCCTTGCTTCACCGGAGCTTTACCAATTCCGGTCACTCTTGGGCTACACCGAGAGCTGTCTCTATGTGTGCATAAGAAGGCATGGTTCTAGGTATCCTAGGTGGACCGGTGGTTCACCCTCTGCAAGAAACCTGATGAAAATGAAATGACACAGGGTACTTTCTGATTAAAGCTCCAGTTCCCTGTAATCGTTATGCTGACTTTTCAAATCTCGTGGCGGTTGGTTCTGATATCTACACGATTGGCAAATCGGCTTCCTCATCTAGGGTCTCGGTTCTGGACTGCACGTCTCACACGTGGCGCCACGGTCCAAGCTTGCCGGTAAAGCTACAGTCACTTACTGCTAGTGTCATTGATCGAAAGATATATGTAGCAGGATGCTCCCGAGATGGCGATTCCTTCACGAACTCGTTCCATGTGTTGGACACAACAACACAAATCTGGGATGATCCTGAACCCATCCCTTGCCGCGAGGCAAAAGAGACATTTCTTCGCTCCAAAAGCGCATCTCTTGAAGGAAAATTCCATGTGATTACCTTGAGGAGGTTGCTTACAATTCCAAGGAAGGTAGATGGGACCTGGTTCGACTAGTTGGTTACCCTTCTGTTCCATCAAGGATGGGTCATTATGTGTCGTCTACAGATTCTTATTGCGTGATAGGGAACGTTTTGTTCTCTGTGTTGTACAGAGAGATTGCATATGAATTTTCCTTTGCTTAATGTTTTACATAGATCTTCTTCTCATATATTTGGCCACATTTTCATTTTTTTCCTTTGAGAAAACGGTCATTTTAATAACGAACTATCTATTTTGCACCCGAAGAATAAGTACAAACTTCCTAATGACACAACACATTATGTTAAAGTATAAATCTTTATCTTTTGTATAGAAATTTTGTTTCAGAATGTTAAACACGAAAAATCAAATCTTTGGTATGTGCATGCGTCGAAGAATTCGGTTATTCGTAACAGAATCTGGGAACAAGAAGACAACAACATGGGATCCTGTTAGCTCACTTCAGTTGAATCACAAATCTCTTGTTCTGCTCGAGAAATGCAATTCAAGAAACCAATTGAAGCAGATTTTGGCACAGATCATGCGTGTCAATCTCATATGCGATACATTTCCAATGAGCCGTCTTATATTGTTCTCAGCTATCACACATCCAGAGAATATCGATTTAGGGAAGCTTCTGTTTCTTAAGTTCACTCCAAACCCAAATGTTTTCGTTTACAACACGATGATCTCTTCTGTTTCAAGTTCGAAGAAGGAATGTTTTAGTCTGTATAGTTGTATGATTAGACATGGTGTTTCTCCGGACAAGCAAACGTTTCTTTACCTTATGAAAGCATCGATTTTTCTGTCGGAAGTGAAGCAGATTCATTGCCATGTTATTGTTTCTGGGTCTGTTGGGAATTACCTGTGGAATTATATGGTGAAGCTGTATATGGAGTTGGGAAATTTTGGTTTTGCAGAGAAGGTGTTTGATATAATGCCTGAACGAGATATCAGCTCTTTTAATACAATGATTGTTTGTTATGCTAAGAAGGGGTTTAGTTTAGAGGCATTGGAACTGTATTATAAGATGGTTGGTTATTATGGTATTGAACCTGATGAGTACGCGGTGTTGGGTCTTTTACTTTGTTGTGGTCAGTTACCAGATGTTAGGCTTGGGAAAGGAGTTCATGGTTGGATTGAGAGGAGGAGACTGTGTTCTTCTTCGTCTAATTTGATTCTGAGTAATGCTGTTTTAGATATGTATTTCAAATGCAAAGAATCTGGTCTGGCTAAAAGAGCTTTTGATGTGATGATGAACAAGGACATGCGTTCTTGGAACATTATGGTTGGTGGATTTGTTAAGCTTGGGGACATGGAAGCTGCTCAGGCTGTTTTTGATCAGATGCCTAGAAGGGATCTTGTTTCTTGGAATTCTCTGATGTTTGGTTACTCGAGGAAGGGATGGGATCAAAGAGCCGTTAGAGAATTGTTCTATGAGATGTTGATAGTAGAGAATATTATTCCGGACAGCGTTACAATGGTGAGTTTGATAAGTGGTGCAGCTGACAACGGAGAACTGAACCAAGGAAGATGGATACACGGATTAGCGACCCGTCTGCGATTGCAAATTGACGCTTTCTTGGGTTCGGCTTTGGTAGATATGTACTGCAAATGTGGTGCCATCGAGCGAGCTTTCATGGTTTTCAAAACAGTTTCTGAAAAAGACGTCACGCTATGGACAACAATGATAACTGGGTTTGCTTTTCATGGACATGGCAAGCAAGCTCTGCAACTATTTGAAGAAATGCAAGAACAAGGCGTGACGCCAAACAAAGTCACTCTGCTCGCTGTCTTAACAGCTTGCAGTCACAGCGGACTCGTAGAGGAAGGGCTACACGTTTTCAACAACATGAAGGAGAAATTCGGCTTTGAGCCTGAAACCGAGCATTACGGAAGCCTTGTGGATATGTTGTGTAGAGCAGGGAGAGTAGAAGAAGCGAAAGACATAGTGCAAAAGAAGATGCCAATGAGACCGAGTCAGGCAATGTGGGGATCAATCTTAAGCGCTTGTCGGGGAGGAGAAGAAGATATTGAAACCGCAGAGATGGCTTTAACAGAATTGCTTAAGTTGGAACCTGAAAAAGAAGGCGGATACGTTTTGTTGTCCAATATATATGCAAGCGTGGGAAGATTTGGATATTCAGACAAGACGAGAGAGGCAATGGAGAGTCGCGGAGTAAAGAAGATTGCAGGATATAGTTGTGTAGTTGGAGTAGATGGAATTAATAGCTTTGTGGCTACAGAGAAGCAGAACCATCCAAGATGGCTTGAGATTAGAGGAATATTGCACCAATTGTGTGATGAAATGAAATCAAAATTGGATGTTTTGAACTTGTTAGGAACATAGATCAATTAGCCATTTACGAAAAGGCTCCATAAATTGTAAAAATTTCTTAGTAATATGTTCGAATTTTTTGGATGTTTACAATCAAATTTTCTTGGCTCCATTTTGTCATTGATTGGTTACAAATCAAGGCAAAACCTCAAATTTATACTGGGAAAAGAACACGAAAAAGCTACAATACGTTTCTAAGTCGTCGCAGTGTAAAATAAAACAGCTAAAAATCAGCATAATATGTATGTACATATTGAGATGTTACAATTTCCAAAATATGCTTGTTTGCTAGACCCCTAAAATATGTTGACATGCTACATGCAAGCTAAGAAATTACATAGTCATGAAACAAAATATCAGTTAGCCAATGCGGAAATTAAAACACAATTTGAATAGAAAGAAATTTATGATCGTCACCTTCATTTTTTGTTTGGAGAATTTCCATTGCGTCGTCCCGATTTTATTTTGTTCTTGAGGCTAACTTAAAATAACATATAAACGGAATAACTATTTTAAATTACAAAATTCTACCTAATTAGTGAATGAGAAAATTATTAAGTCTAAAACAGATATTGAGAAATTTTTATATAAATAATATAGATTTGATAGTTGATATATGGTCTAACGAATGAGAAAATCACTAAATTTAGAAAATTAGTTTGCATTGTAATTATAAAAATAGCAAAATACTATTATAATGAAAATTAAATTTCACAAAAAAGAAAATTAAAAGATAAAGATTACTTTTTTAATTTATATTATTTAATCTAATCAACTTTTTTTTTAAAGTTATATTCATGAATGTTATTGTCACAATCAACATTCGAAAACAGAAAAACAATCATATAAACATGTTGAATTAACCAAAAATAACAACTATTATATTTATAGAAGACCACCATGTAATGTTTTAATTTTTATTCACTTCACCCTTGAACGACTATACTCTTTGTCCCACATACAAAATTACTACCATGAAATTTTCTTAATTTTCTCATCTTTCTTTTTAAGTTGTTCTTCGTCCAATGTCTTACCCTTTTTCGCCTCTTTTTCGATTTCATGCATTCACTTGACATAAGAACACTTAAATTCCTATATAAATAGAGGATTTGAAATTAATGTGTTTGTTTTGTACAATTTGATTTTGCAACCAACACAAGCAAGCAAATATAACAAAGCAAAAAATAGATTTATACATATCTTGAAAAAAATGATACATATGATTCATTATGAAACATGTTCTAAGGAAAATATTACTAAACATGAGTACAAGGATAATGCCTACATAAGCACTAGTAAATTTGAGGTAGACGGTAGAACTATAAGAATCATTGAGCTACCTATATGTACTTGGACAAATGATTACAAACTTTGGTTGGGAGAACTGAAGAAAAGTGGTGTGGAGGTTATCGAGGTATAATGTTTGGTTTAATCAGAACATTACAAAACTAAGAAACCAAGAAACCAAGCAACCATGAAACCATGAAGTTGAAGCAAAATACACACCCAAGCAAGCAAATCGACATTCAGAAACCAAGAAACTAGACATATTACCATAAAAGGCACAACGAAACCCTGCAACAAAGTTCGGAGAGAAAGAAACAGTACCTTCGCTCATGAAGAAGAAGATGCCGAAACTAGAAAGGAGACTTCTTTAGGGTTTTATTTCAATGAACACTTCCTTTTATACCGTAAATCAATCTTACAGAACTGAAGAACTGAAGAAAAGTGGTGTGGATGTTATCGAGGTATAATGTTTGGTTTAATAAGATTTGATCAGATTTTTAGATATTTATTTTAATCGTTTTTTTTTTTTTGTAGTCTATTAAAGACAGTGTAATAGATATTTTCTTTTTGTTGAAGAAAATATGATATAAATTAATAACATATTGTCAAAACATTAAAACTCACTTCGACAATTTCAATTGCCAGTATGTATCTCCATGACAGTTTTTGTAATCTATAGAAGTATGAGTATAGTGTTTTAAGTTCATGTGTTAATATATACAGTTTTAGAAGAGTTTTGTATTGCCAGGAATAATTACTACAGTTTAAGAAAGACTAAAATGTTGTATGTGATTACTTTGCAAACGAAAATAAATTACTTTCAAATTAATGCTGATAAATTCCATGAAGAGTAGATTCAATATAACAAAACGAAAACTCATGATTTACATGAACAAAATGAAATGTGGGTCATATGTCATTCAATTGAATACCATTGTTTTTTCCTTTCAAATATTACATAACGTGTATTAAGCTAAAACTATACGTTCCGACAAATATTTTTACGTTTATTTGTATTTTGGTTTTTAATTCTCTGATTGTTTAATCACTTTGAGTTAAAAAAGAAGAAGTAATTGTTGTATTTGACATAGCAATATTGAAAAGTATGTCAAAAACAACGACAAAATGTGTGTTTAATAGTCTTTTGGCTCTAGATTATGTATGTAAAAAGCTATGTAAAAGGGGCTAACGACTAGTTATATAGTGATAGTGGAATGATGCTATTGCAAGAAGAGTGCAAAATAATAATTATTTTGTCTCAGTCTAGGGTGGTTAGACTGCATATATTTAACTAGATCTTGTCATTTGTGACTGTTTTTGGATTTTAATTGGTTTGTGACCAGCATACTAATATATTCAAAAAAGAGGATCGGCTTAACGAGCTTAATTACCTTTTATACATATGTATATATTTATCGATATAAAATAACTTGAATTTACGTTGAATGTTTTTGAAAATATACAACTACAAGTAGGGTAAATGTAAAAATTTCATGATGAAACATTTTTAAAGCTGTTTGTGGTCTTTTACATTAAAAAGTAAATGATATAATAAATCAGAAGATATATTTTGTTTTGGGAAAATTCCTGAAAAACACCCGAACTTAATTTAATTTGCTGAAAAAATATACGAACTTTTTTGGCTCCCCGATTAATACATCAACTATTTAATATTTTCTTTTAAATACTCCAACTTAAAAAATTTGTTGGTTTTACTACATCGACGTTAACGGTGTTAATTTGACTAACATAAGTTTATAAACGCCGTTAATTTTTAATAAACACGTGTTTGATATATATTTATATAACTCAGTTTTATTCTTTTTTCTTCTTCCCCAAATCAATTTCAATCTTAAGAACTCTAAAACTCCAAATAATGATTTTTCTTTCTCTTCTCTGTTAAACATCAAAACTAGTTTTCTCTATGAAACTAAAATAAACCCAAATCTCATATTTAAATGCGAATTCAAGACACGAACCATGTTCAAACATATATCAAAAATGTGGGTCTACAAAAATTTAGATGGATTTCAAACAAGATTGAAACAAAAAAGCATAGAGAAAAGAACTACGAATTGAGTGATTTCATAAGCAAATTTTTATCAAAAACAAAAACCAAAAAGAAGAAAACTTTGAATCAAATCTGAAATTTTGGAAAACACAAATTAATCAAAGCCATCATCACCGGTTTCTTTCTTCTCCTTTCATAGCATAATAATCAATAACCATGTTTAATCTCCTCGAATTTGAAATCAATTTTTGGGAAGAAAAAGTTAGGGTTTTGAATCCCAAATTGATTTGGGTAAGAAGAAGTTGAAGGCTAAAATCTGTATTTATTATTACTGTTAACACGTGTCTATTAAAAAATAACGGCGTTTATAACTTATATTTGTCAGGTTAACACCGTTAACGTCGATGTAGTAAAACCCACGATTTTTTAAAGTTGGAGTATTTAAAAAACAATGTTAAATAGTTGATATATTAATCGGGGAACCAAAAAAGTTAGTGTATTTTTTCAGCAAATTAAATTAAATTCGGGTGTTTTTCAGGAATTTTCCCTATTTTGTTTGCATTATTTGTTGAGCCTAAGAATGATGGGTTCGATTCAACACCAACAAACAAGCTAATTATGCCGTCCGGTGATTTAGACAATTTTCTTTTTGCATCCAACTTTTGTCTTTGTCAACCAAAATATTTTTACTTGTTTCTAAAATCACGATGGTAAAAAAAAACAGCCAAAATCAAAATCAGCATAATATTGTGTATGTACACATACATCAAGATGAAACAATTTCCAAAACTGACAAAGACTTTATGGTAAAATAAAACAGCCTTGAATCTTTAAATTCGTGGATCGCTGGATTTCCAATCATTCAAATGATGGAATGCATTAGGAGAGTTGGGTTCATATACTAAACAGAATATAATTTCCATATTTGGTCGACTTTGATGGGCTTTTATTTTAGGTCCATAAGGTTTGTTTGTGGTATAAGCATCAGTTTTGAAAGAAACCCTACGGATGGAGAGCACTTGCGTCTGAAGGTTAAGATGATGATGCGGAGTTTCCCCGCGGCGCGTCCTGAGTTCACGACATCAAAAACAGCGGTTTGGTGGGACATCAACGACTGTCCGGTTCCCGATGGTTATGATGCTCGTCGGGTCCGTCCGAGTATAGAAGGGGCGTTGAAGAAATTAAACTACAATGGTCCTGTCACCATCACTGCCTATGGCGACCTAGAACAAACCCCTGAGCATGTCCTACGAGAGCTAGTAAACTGCTTTGCTTTACTGAAACAGAACTGAGATGCTCATTCATGTATTCGGATTTGCTTGAGTGGCGAGAGCATAATCAGCCTCCGGCTACAATAATGCTTATATCCGATCAGGTGAGAAAGGTCTTCTCTTTCGCTCTTGCCCGGGAACAACAAAAGAATCTGGGATACAACATGGTCGTGGCATATACATATCGGTGTATAAAATATTCACTCTTGTACACTACTGCAGAGTGGCTCTGGGGAAGCTTACTCACTTCAGGTGTTGTGTTGTGTTGTGTTGGTCCTCTCATAAACCAAGCTTTACATTTCTGAGCTAATTACTTTTCTTCCATAGATTCAGAGGCACTTCTTCGCAAGTGCATTAAAACTGGTGAATCTGCCATGTTTCGTTGCAGATCGTGCGTTTTTGATACCCAAAGCCTTGAAGATTTTAGCAAACATCTCTCGGCTCATAAAGTAAGTTAGCATCCTCTCTGCTTCATTAATTGACTATCTCTTTGAGTAACAACCTCTTATCTTTTCCCAGGAGATGGGAATTGATCATTCTACTCGTCCAAGCGTGAGCCCGGAGTACGAGCAATCAAAGGCAAGTTCTCTTCATAGTTTTCATCAGAAAAATATGATTGTGATTTTGAAACCACTAAATTGGTTTACGTGGATTGAAGAAAATCTTCAAGTTGTTGTTTCTATTTTTAATACTGCTTCTAGATTCTAATAGAGATAAATCCCCTCCAGTCTCTGGTTTTCATAGTTCTTGACTATTCCCTTGACAAAAAAATGATGTCCTGTAACAATTGAGGGGTTTGTTGTGAGACTTTAGTCACTGTGAAAAATCGGAATGAACCTCTCAGTCCTTGGAGGTTTAAACTGTGTGTGGTCGTCACTTTGGAGATTTTTCTATGCAATTTTCCCGGAAAACATTTCATATAATCCTTGTTAGCCCACACATGCTTTTATTTACACCCACA
The DNA here is from genome assembly GCA_900128785.1 of Arabis alpina. Classification (NCBI taxonomy): domain Eukaryota; kingdom Viridiplantae; phylum Streptophyta; class Magnoliopsida; order Brassicales; family Brassicaceae; genus Arabis; species Arabis alpina. The sequence goes on along the minus strand of LT669790.1, from coordinate 2,242,817 downwards.
AGTGTTTTGTGTACATTTTTCAAACTTGAAAGAAACCCTATGGATCGTTGACCTATGTCTCTTTATTTATTTAGCTTAAGAGGATGCCAAGTAACCACTCAGCGCCGCCTGAGTATGCGACATCCAAAACGGCGGTCTTTTGGGACATGTGGGACTGTCCCGTTCCTGATGGTTATGATGCTCGTCTGGTCCGTCCTAGTATAGAAGGGACACTGAAGAATCTAGGCTACAATGGTTCTGTCACCATCAACGCCTATTGTGACATTAAACAAACCCCTGAGCATGTCCTGCGTGAGCTCTCTTCCACTGGAATCTCTCTTCAACACTGCGTTAAAGGTTGATCTTTGCTATCAATCCATCTCTGGATTTTTTTTTAAACTAGGGTTTAAAATTTAGTAAACTGCTTTCCTTTACTGAAACAGATAAAAGATGCTCACTCATGCATACGGATCTGTTGTTATGGAATAAACATAATCCTTCTCCGGCTACAATAATGTTTATATCCGATCAGGTGGAAAAGACCTTCTATTTCATTCTTTGCCGGTTTCAACAATCGTATCAGGGATACAAACTTGTTTTGGCATATACATCTACTTCTACACAAGCTTCACCCCTGGTCACTTCTGCAGAGTGGTTCTGGGGAAGCTTACTCATAGGTGTTTTTCCTTGAAATAACAACACCAAACTGTATACGCTGTTTTCTCTGAGCTGATTAGTTTTCTTCCACAGATTCAGAGACACCAAGACAGGTTCTTCACAAGTGCAGCAAAACGGGTGAATCTGTCACGTTTCGTTGCAGATCGTGCCGTATTGATGGCCTAAGCCTTAAAGATTTGACCGAGCATCTCTCGGGTGAAAAACATGCACAGATGGTAAGTTAGCATCCTCTCTGCTTGTATCAGCTACATTTTGAGTAACAACTTGTCTGTTATCTTTTTCCAGGAGAGTTGTATTATTAATCAGTGTATTCGTCGTCGCGCGGAGTACAAGGCAAGTTTTATAATTGTTGTTTGTAGTTTTTCAAGAGAAAAGTAGAAATCTGATGGAATTGGTTTCCTGACTTCGGTGGATTGAAGAAAAATTGTTCCTGTTTTTAAAATACTTCTAGATTCAGTCATAGAGATAGATAAAGTCCCTTGCGGTGGCTGGTTTTCATAGTTAGAGAGAGAGATCTTGAAAAGACTAAATTGGAACATTTCAGGCCATCTTAAGTTTGTACGTCTCTAATACTCATGTTTCATATGCATCTTGCAGGTAGAAAACTCTCGAAAGAGGAAACGTTCGAGGAAAGCATTCAGGACGGATTTTCGCCTTGGTAGATATTTACGTCTTCCTAATGGTCGCTCTCGCCGTAGAGCTTTAAAAGAGTAATTGTGCCACAAGTGATCAGTGCGTCCGAATGTCAAACCCGCATGAAAGAGAATCGAAACTGTTGCAGAAGTGATTAGTCCTCGGCTTTTTGCGTATCTGTTGTTGTTTCTTCAAGTTATTTAAGTATTGTTTGGTTTCAAAAAGCGATGGATATGTAAATTAAAAAGTAAGTTAGTCGGAGTGCTGTATCCTCTAACTTATAATTTATCAGTAATTCTAAATTAAACGATGGATATAAATTTCGATTCATAGATAGTCATTTTAGTAATTATTTGTACTATCTTGTCTTTAGCTTAGAGATTTTTTTGTATGCGAATGCGAGTCCTACTGCAAGGTAGATCGCAATGACGGTATAAGAACAAGAAGAAGCCTTGAAACAAATTAGAAAGAATATAAGATAGGTTGAAAATGATGTGTGTCGAGAAGAAAGTGAAAAGAGGATCATGTGAATAGTAATGAAGTGAGTTGCATTCATTACTATTATGGTCTGTATGTTATGGTCTTCAAGGTTTGTCTGTTATGGTCTTCAATAAACATATCACACGTTTGCCTGTTTTGTGTAAAATTTCTAACAAAACCCTGGATGTCAATTCGATTCTCAATGTTAATCTTAGCTTTTGTCACATCTCATTTTGTTTTTTCATAAATTTTTTTTTCTGATCAGAAGCCACAACTTCTAGAATCTGTGTAACACACATACTCTTTTGTTTTGTTTTATTTTTAGGTACATGTTCTTCCTATAAAATCTGGTGTAGATAATCTGAGAGATCTTACAAATTGAATTGGGTATTTGAGAATCAGTGTAATAAAGAGACTTTTATATAACTAATATAGATATGATAGTTGCTGTCTAATGAATGAGAAAATCACTAAATTTAGAAAATTAGTTTGCATTGTAATTATAAAAATAGCAAAATACTACTATAATGAAGATTAAATTTCACAAAGAAGAAAATGAAAAGATAAAGAATACTTTTTTAATTTATATTATTTAATCTAATCAACTTTTTTTTAAAACTTATATTCATGAATATTATGATCATAATCAACATTTGAAAACAGGAAGACAGTCATAGAAAACATGTTTAATTAACCAAAATAACGATTATTTATATTTATAGAAGACCACCATGCAGTGTTTTAATCTTATTCACTTCACCCTTGAACGACTATACTCTTTGTCCCACATACAAAACTACTACCATGAAATTTTCTTAATCTTCTCATCTTTCTTTTTAAGTTGTTCTTCGTCCAATGTCTTACCCTTTTCGCCTCTTTTTCGATTTCATGCATTCACTTGACATAAGAACACTTAAGTTTCTATATAAATAGAGGATTTGAAATTAATGTGTTTGTTTTGTACAATTTGATTTTGCAACCAACACAAGCAAGCAAATATAATAAAGCAAAAAATAGATTTATACATATCTTGAAAAAAATGATACATATGATTCATTATGAAACATGTTCTAAGGGAAATATTATTAAACATGAGTCCATGGATCAGGCCTACATAAGCACTGATAAATTTGAGGTAGACAGTATAACTATAAGAATCATTGAGCTACCTATATGTACTTGGACATATGATTACAAACTTTGGAGACACACTATGGCTCTGTTCTCCATTCCCAAGCAGATGTAGCCAGTGGAATCAGTGCCTCCATAGCAGCTGAATTAGGCAAGAACCCAAGCAACACATTATGTTCATTCTGTCTCAAGAGTTCCATGGACTCAAGAAATCCTGAATCTCTGGTTATCAACAGTGTGTTCTGTGGGTGGCTTTGGTTTGCACGTACCCATGCTCTGATGTCCTCTTTTCGCTGGGCCTGCGTCTATGTGGCTAAGCCGGTTCAGAATTTTTTCACAAACCGAGCCGCTTGCTCTTCACAAAGAAGAAAATGAAAAGATAAAGAATACTGTTTTAATTTATATTATTTAATCTAATCAACTTTTTTTTTAAAGTTATATTCATGAATGTTATGATCATAATCAACATTTGAAAACAGGAAGACAATCATAGAAAACATGTTGAATTAACCAAAAATAACGACTATTTATATTTATAGAAGACCACCATGCAGTGTTTTAATCTTATTCACTTCACCCTTGAACGACTATACAATTTGTCCCACATACAAAACTACTACCATGAAATTTTCTTAATCTTCTCATCTTTCTTTTTAAGTTGTTCTTCGTCCAATGTCTTACCTTTTTCGCCTCTTTTTCGATTTCATGCATTCACTTGACATAAGAACACTTAAAGTTTCTATATAAATAGAGGATTTGAAATTAATGTGTTTGTTTTGTACAATTTGATTTTGCAACCAGCACAAGCAAGCAAATATAACAAAGCAAAAAATAGATTTATACATATCTTGAAAAAAATGATACATATGATTCATTATGAAACATGTTCTAACGGAAATATTATTAAACATGAGTCCATGGATCAGGCCTACATAAGCACTGGTAAATTTGAGGTAGACGGTATAACTATAAGAATCATTGAGCTACCTATATAAACCGAGCCGCTTGCTGAAAAGGCTCTAATCTCCACTTTACCAATGTAGCCTTCCTTGGCGAGTTTAGATTTGATTCGCGTATGTACCTCCTGCGGGTGAAGGTACCGAGGAACGTCCCCATTTTCTATATCCCACCACACGAGAGTCTTCTGCAACCAAAACATAACCTTCATATATCTTCAATCAAATTAACCAAGCAAACAAATCAAGCATCACAAAACCAAGAGATAAGACACATTACCAGAATAGTGTTCCAACATTTTATACGATTAGTTCATAGTAACACTTCCCAGCCACAAAGAAAGCAAGTAACAGCGAAATTTCAGTGTCTTTACATGATACTAGGCTCTAGAGAAGCCATTTCCTAGCTGGTTAACTACATATTTCAAGGTGAACGAACGTGTGATCCAAATCGAATCTAATCATGACCTAACGAACCAGTGGGAAAATCTCCATAACTTGGCTGATTCAATCCAAGCAAATCAACATCACAAAACCAAGAAACCATGAAATTGAACAACAATTAATAGGCTTTGGTTCGGCTTCTCCAATATATACGCTGTGATGGGCTTTCGTCTTCACAATTCACATGGGTTTCTTGGTCCAAACGTTTGCTCAGTTTTGGGTTCGTTAACTATGTGATTGTAGCATTAAAAAGTTTACTAAGCTCTTTTTTTGTCCTCATCTAGATAGAACCTTTTAATAACGGATTCGAATACACAAAAAAATTCAAAACTGAACAAAAAAATTAGCCCAAACTGATCAATTTCACAAAATGTAGTTTCTGATCAAATAATTATGGACTCTCATTATGTTTTCTGTCTATTTTAAGTAGTATAATATAAAATCATTTAATAGTAACGAGATGGGTCCATATCGACAGTTTACAAAGACCAATCTCGTTATAGTGTTAATTAGCATTTTTGATTTTTGATAGACATTATCTTAATTTGGACTATTTGTTTTGTATTGTTGGACCGATTTGCCTTTTGCAAAAGAGGATATTTTTGAATTTGCGACGTGGGTCCTACTTCAAAATTGGATTTTTCATTATTTGGTCATTACTCTCGCAACACATTATTTTCAAGAATCAAATCTTTGGTCTGACTTGGTGATTTAGACTTGGTAAACATTGTTTCTAAAGTCACAATGGTAAAATAAAACAGCCAAAATCAGCATAATATTGTGTATGTACACATTTAGATGAAACAATTTCCAAAACTGACAAAGACTTTTACCTCTACGTAAAAATTCCTATTGAAGAGTGTTACTATTACCTTCTCTCAGACCTTGAAGACAAAGATGCAATGTTCTCTGAACACTATCTGCAACTAATTTGAGTTTGCCTTGAGTCAAATCTCCAGCAGCAGAACCATTGACTTCCACTGTACGACTCACTCTCTGTTTGCATTTTTCCCAATCATCAACACGTTGCCAACAAGCTCGACCTCCATGGCTTCCTTCCATTCCAAGAAACGTCACGCTTGGGTTTTCCCCAAACGTATACCTCAACCTAACTGATACACAGTAAGGCAACCACGCCGCTCCTCCAGCTGCATTTATGTGGGGAATATGCGCAGGATCAAGAACAACAGTCAACGCAAAGTCCACGGTATTGTGAGGCCGGTCGTAATGGATGTTGCTTTTAGCTGCACAACTGTAGTCTACATCTGTACCGGAATGATTCTCTAGGCATAGCTCGATCCGAGGTCTCTGCGCAGGAGCAATCTCTCCAGCTTGTTGTGATTGCGATAATCCCTTTTTCCAAGCTATCAGTTTCAGAAACTCCCTCAAGACTGATATGGGTAATGTGAGGAGTGTTATGAACGAAGCAACTCTTGACGCATCGTAAGGCTCTGATGCAACACGGCGGCTGAAATAGTCGCAGATTTCTCCAATCTCGGATTGGGTTAAGTCTTCGTGAGCAGCAGCAGAAGAACCATTTTGTGGCTGTTGTTGCTGCTGCTGGTGATGGAATCGCCTTACGCTAAGAACTTGAAGAAGAAGCTGAACTCTATGGACACTCACAGCAAATACATAGCCACTACAAAAAAGGACAACTAAGATTAGCATAACACAGACTAAGTATAAACACACGATATGATTCACCTAAGTTGTTTGGTTTGGCTTACCCGACAAAGAAGCGTAAGGCTGGTTGTTCTTGGTCTAAATTCAAGAGAGCGCCTTCGTTTTCCTTCAAGATTGAACCTAAGATCTCTCTTAAGAGATCTGGTAACTGAGCAAATAGCCACAGTACTCCAAGATATTTAAGGATACCACGTAAAACCTTTTTAAGAGCCACAAGAGGAACCCATCCTCCGCCATAGCCACCATCATCACCTAAACCAATAATCGCTGTGTTTAATTCGCCTCTTACATGTGCTGGCACACCACTGCCTGGTGCTCTGCGTACAGGCAATCCGGAGCCAACCACTAAAGATCCTGAAGCAACACTGCCTACACGATTCATCCCTGCTCTTGACATTGCACTAGTGGGGGAAAAAACTCTGTTCCCACCGATACCACTTGGGTTTGCATTGTTAGGATTTGTTGCTCCTTGACTACCAGTCAAATTCGGTTCCAAACCGTTCAATTCTTGAGCAACATGCTCCATGATGAAAGGTCTGAACTGGGGACATGGCAGGGAACCTCCAACAGATGCACCACCCTTTGGTGGAGTTGCTGGTTGCAACCAGACTTGATCTCCAGCAAAGCACCTCATGTCCACTGCAAAACGTTTACGATATATGATCCTTATCCAATAGGGTCCACGGAGTACTACAGAGACATCGATGGGCAAGAGAGAGCTTGGAACAATTCCAGGTCCGCTTCTTCCTGCAGCTGCTAGCATTGCAGCTCCATGGAAACTTCCACCGAGTGGGCTTGGAGCAGAAGAAGCAACAGTATTTCCTGAAGTTGCTGAGGTAGACTGCCCAACAGCATTAGGAGCTGCTAGAGTTGATGGGGCAATGATTCCTTGAGTTTGTTGTGTCTGATTTGATTGTCTTGAAGTCGCTGTAACGGGTATGACAGGCATGCCAGTGGCAGTACTAGCTCGGGCAGGGCGAGTAGCAGCAGCTAATGCAGTCAAAGGCCCAGCAGTAAGGCGAATGCAATCCAAAAGAGATTCTACCTCAGCTCCATTGATAAAATCCTCCAAGAACTGTATAAGAATAACCCACAATTAGGAATAGCTTATATTCATAACTCTTACGACAATAAATAATTTCCCATGAAGAGATTGATCATCAAGTTGTGTGAACAACTCACCTTAGTATGTGGCCAGTGTTGGTCAGGAGAGACATGCATGGTGCATCCATCTTTACCTGATTCCCACTCGACAACAAAACGTGCCAAAACGCCTGAACCAAAGCTAAACCACAGGCTTGTTAATCCTACTGCCTCAATCTTGAAAGCCCTCCATCTATCAACTGGCTCACCACTGCCTTTCCCTCCAACAGGTACTTTAATAGCGGGATTCACACTGCACTCTTCTGCTTTTTCATCTGGCTTTATGCCAAGTAGTTTCCACATACCCAGGGAGAACATTCTAGCATTTGAAAGCCTCTGTATGTCGGCCACAAGCTTCTTTATACTATCAACTTCCACAGACTGATAGCTCAGAACAACACCTTCAGGGTCATAACGAATATGGGAATCAACATCAGACGAATTTGCAATGTGAACACCAGATCCCCACGGTGTGGTTTTACTTCCCTTCTGAAGTTCCCAGAGATCCCTAAAGTGTTGGTCATTTATTTTCACATCCCAGCACATGCTTCCAGGTCTACCAAGCTGCAAGCATATATGTTTCCAGGAATCATTTTGAGCAAATGGAAGCCGGAACCATATATCTGGAAATGCATCTCTTAGTCCCATTTGCTCGAAATATTGAATATCCAGTGCCTCCATCTGACTAGTTAGTTTGGCATGCTTTATAGACAGCGACGCATGCCTGACCACATGGAGAAGAGCATAGACAAAAACGCTTGAAGGTGCATTCCCCTTGTTTGCTTCAGCTATGAGATTACCATAGCTGCATCCAACAGTTTTTGTTGATGTTGCCACGGTAGTAGATAGGGTCTGTGATGCAGGGCTCCAACTCTTCATTAAATCAATCTGTACCAATTCGGAGGTTTTTCTTCTCTTGTTGGGACTAGCAACATCTTCCACACCCTGGAGGGATGGGATTAACCTTAGCAAATCTGAAGCTGAACGCTTCCGGGACTTCTGATCTTTTCTCAACAAAGGACCATCAGAATTTGCGAGATCAGCGGTTTGAGCTGCAACAAAAGAAATTAGGAATTCTGATATTGAGAAAATTCTACGAAGGTGAAAGAAGGCTATGTTAAAGTATTCTTACATACGGGAAGAGGTGACAATGAGGATTCAGAGACATGTCTACCGCCTGACTCAGAGACTCCGTTCCCATTAGATAGGGATGGAGACAGTATCTTCTGAGATGATAACAAATTATAAGAGCTAGATTGTAAAGGACCCTGCAGATTATACAAGGAATCTGAATGATAACTAGTCGACAATGGAGCTTTTCCAGGTCCGTTAGCAGCAGAAAGACTCTTGGGAATTGAACCATGCCCACCAAGAGCCAATGTCCCTTTTTGAAGTCCAAACACTTCATCTACAATGCTAGAGAAACTCAATTGGCTTCCACTCATTTCTGCCAAAGTCTCATCAATTAATCCAGGATGGTGTCCAGATGCTTGGTTTATGCCCTCAGCATCAGAGAATGAAGAAACAAATCCAACCACATCCGATGTAATCATGTTAAGATCATCTTCGAGAATCCGTATCTGCCCAATATCGATTTTCTTAAATCGCAGAAGATTGCTTAGATCATTGAAAGATTGAGGGTTTCCGAAACCATCCATCTGAGTTTCCACTAATTTGAACAATGGAGTGAAGTCCTTTTCGAGCTCCATGAGCAAGAGATGCGAGCTTTCACAGTCGGGGAATCCCAAAGTCAGAGTGCTTGACCCATCTGAGAGGTTTTTAGGAACTTTGTTTATACCAAAACCATGTTCATAGACCTGCATTAAACACGAAAATCAACACTCCCAAATCCAAAACTGAACTTAAACAACAAGCTGAGGTAAACAGTTAAGACAGCAAGTTACTACCTCAAGACCCAAAAATTTGCCAATGGCAGCAAAGAAATGCAGAATGCTTTTGCTTCTCAAGTTGATAAAGGCATCAACTGCAGATCTACTTCCTTGATTTAATGCATCTTCAAATTCCTCCAAGATGGAGGGGGTCAAGATACTCTTGGATGACTGAAGAAGAAACCGACCAGTCCTGCAATCATTGATACAACATGAGAAAAGCCAGGCTAAAATAAGATCTTTCTATGTATATATAAAAATGCATATGTATACCTTATATTTATCCCGAGTGTGAAGAATGAAGATCCATACGCTCTGACACGTAAGACCTCTGGCTCTACTTGTTCCTTAGAATCTACCATGTTACCACCCTGAAAGAAGGGAAGAAAGAAGAATGACTCAATTAGATTCAACTAAATACTATGAACAAATAGCAAGAGAAATATGCATCAGCGATACTAGCTCCCCATCTAATAGAAGCTAAACCATAGTAGTAAGCAAAACTAGGTACGTGTCAAAAACAACAGAATCTGACACACTTAGTGTAAGTTATTCTAACCCCATATTAAGTTTTCCTACTCTTTTTTTTACCTCAATACCAGGCTCATCCAGGAAGGCCTGAAGGATGACATCACTAGGAGCTCGACATATACGAGTATTCCTCAAAAGCTCTTTCTGAATTTCAAGAAGACGGGTATATCTGTTACAACATATAGCTTTAAGCAGAAGCTTCTCCACGTCAATGCAGCTCTGATCAAGTGAAAACTCGGCTTCCTTGCCAGTAAGCGGGTCAATTACAAATGTGCTATGAAAGCACTTAATCTGGAGATCTGAGCCTGGTTCAATTTTAATGAACGAACCAGAATTTTTATCAGCATCTAACCAGTACATAAGTTTCACTCCTGGTGTCCGAAGACTAACAGAATCTGCCTCCCCTTCTTGGTTCGCTGGTGCGGAGCCAGTATCCGAAATTAAGTCGAAGCGAATTGCATCTTTCCATCGCCCCTGAAGAAGAGCTCGGACCTGCCTTATGACTGTGTCCATGACAATGGCAACACAAAGCTCATGGAGCACCGTATATAATATTGTGAATGGATTTTCTGCCACGGACATTCGACGCTCTAAATCATCTCCAAGGATATGCCGTCTTGTCACTTCAAGTTTAATTGGGCCACTTTTTTCACCAACAAGCAGATCCAAATGTAATATCCTCCACATGGATAGGTGCCCTCGGTAACCAAGAGTAACAAGAACCTTAAATTCCCCGTCGACGGATAAGGTAACTGTACCTCTAGAAACTTTCACCTCTGTTAATTCTTTAGGAAGTGTGGTTTCAAGCAGCTTGGAACGTACAAGTACCTCCAGCTTTCTTAGTGCTGGTTTCTGCTGATCCTCATCCAAAGACGGTTGCATCCCCACATCATCTAGACACTTTGGCAGGCGCTGATAAGAACCTGTCAGCAGAACCTCAACAGCAGAGGGAACATCATAGACAGGAGCTCGAGCTTGCTGTAGACCTTCATGCATAAAAAACAGGGAATCCGCAGCTTGTGTGAAGCATATATCATGAGCTGATAATGTGCTCCCGAGGTCTTGACAGTAATTTATGAGAGGAACCTGCAGCTCAAGAGGTAAAGCCCAAGTGAAGAAGCAGCTAAATAAATTTACAAAACTCTCAGCTGTTTCTACACTCTATACGCAGTTAACAACGAACTTAACACCGTATATACACACATTAGCCAAAGTAAAATGATCTTAATTTTTTTTCCTTCTTTTCGTTGTTCCTAGAAGTAACAAACGCTCAAACTCTAGCAAACACATAGGCTCGATATACCAGAGTAATCTAAAGACTAAATTCATACAGTTGCAATGATACTCATATATCTGAGTAGCATCTATACGCTTTACCCTTTCTTTGCCAATCCATAACTACTAGAGAACAATCTAAACTCTTACAACAACAAAAACCCATCAAGGTCAATCTAATTACATTCATGGCACAACTACATCCATGAAGAAATGTATTCAAAGTAATCACAGATCTTGAAAGAGACAATCTTGCATTCATTATCTAATTCCAATCCAAGAAAGCTTCAAACTTTCACTTAGACCCACAAAACCCCAAAACGAAGAAGAAAGAACAAACCTGTTTACACCATTTAGCGAGCGCATTGAGACGAAGCATACGTTGCTGAGTCTTAACGACATACTTAAGAAGACTAACTTTCTTCTCAGTATCAGAAAGCTCCGAAGAAGACCCAGACTTCTCAACAAGCTCCTTCAGTGTAAGAAACGATTCTTCCGCGGTTCGAACTACCAGAGCAGACAAATCCACCGTTTGTTGCCCTAATTCCGCCATCGCGGCCAAAGAAACAAAATCGCCACCGCCTGATTCAGAAACTGAAGAGATCCACGGTTTTGCAATTAGGGTTTTCTCAAAGCCCTTCCCTTTTTACAGCAATTGGATTTGATTCGGACCTGAGAGAGAAAAGGGTTTTGAAATTGAAGGAGAAGAAGATGAAACCAAAGAAACAAAAATCGATTTTTGATGAAATCTTTTTCTATTGTGGGTCCCTCTTTTGTCCACGTAAGCAAGAATTTTACTACTCCCTCCGTTTCATATTAGTTGTCATTCTACGCTTTTTATTTTGTATCAAATTAGTTGTCGTTTTACATTTTCAATGCAAATTTATGATTGATTTTCCGATTTTATCCATACTCTTTTAGTTTATTAACTACACATTTCAAATGAAAAACATACTCTTAGAAGGTAAAACAGATTTTTTTAATGTTTTTTTAATTGACGTGAAATCACTAAAATGACAACGGAGGGAGTACTACTCCAAAGTTTATTTTTCGGTTTGAAGAAGTTTAGAGAATTTTAACCGTTTTAAAGAAATAATTACATAAATCATTAATATATACATGATTGAGAAGTAAATTAAATAATGTGTTGTATGTAATAAACACGAAAGTATAAAGACGGTGAACAAAATGGTTTAATAGTGTTCTAATGGTAAAAGGTGAACAATGTTTCGATGGTGAGGAGGAGGTGAACTATATACAACGAACAATAACAGTCATTTTTCATTTTTCGACAATACTATACAAAAATATTTATGTTATCTCATGCTAAATATTGAGTGAAGATATTTAAAATGAAGATGGTTAGTCATTTGACAAACTACAAACTTAAATCTACAAGTAAAACAAATTTTCTCTTCTATAAATGAAAAGAGTGATTAGGACATAATTCCCATTTTGTGAAACCAATTTCCGTGTATTTTTATTTTGTTATTAGTATAACTTTTTGACGTCAAAAAGTATTATTTTACTATGGAGCCACAAAAACTTGTCACTTGTGTAACGATTTCCATTCTCTTCCTTGCGGGTTTGAGATTCTCATGGGCCACTCCGAGTAAGACGTAAAAGGTTTTGAAGAAGAGGAGATCCGTGCGAAATGCTTTCCTCTTTGGATAATTTTTTACCTGCATGATGTATGCTATGCATGTTACATGAGTATTTGGAGACATAATCTGGCATAAAGTGTTCCTTTTTTCAATGTCTCTCTAACTATGAAAACCACACATTTTTTACCTTTGTCTCTATGAGTGAATATTCTAGAAGCATTTTAAAAAACAGAAACAACAACTCGAGCGTTTTACCATCCACCAAACCAAATCATGATGCTTTCTATATTTCACATTACCCAACTGTTTCTGAGAAATCATTTCTCTTGAAAAATCTACAATTAATATTAAGAAAACATGCCTTTGGTTGCTCGTACTCGACACTTGGACGACGAATAGACTGATAAATTCCAATCTCCTAGAAAATATAAGAGGTTGTTACTCAAACACTTAACAACCAATTGCGCAGTAATGAATAGATCGTCAAGCAGCATCATCAATAGAGACAAAAAAAAAGCTTACTCCAAACGATGCCTACACGAAGGTTGACCAGAACAAGAGGAAAATCAACCTTGGAATGTAGTCACAGATATCCAACATACCAACCATATATATAACAAGAAGATTTTGGTGGTCATCTTGTTCCTCGGGTTTTGTGTATGATTTGTCTTAACCCTCAGCTGCGGATTTGTCATTTGTCATTTTGCAGCGGATTTATTGTCATATTTTTTTAACAACTTATACCTTTTTTGTGGAGATAAACTAATGAGTCAATTTGCCAAATAACACAAAAAAAATTAATAATTAATATAATAGTTGTGGTTATGTCACATATGGAAGTTTTTGCTACTTGATTAATTACAAAAAAAAATTTGGTATTGTTTAGCAAATTATCCTTAAACTAATCTATAGAATTTTGTTTGTCCCAAAAAAAATACAAATATTTAGATCTTTTCTTTTCAAGTGGGGCATGTAAATTCTCTAGATATGAAAGAGAGAGACAAAAATCATACAAGGAACCGAGTTAAGCTGTCTTAGTTTGTTCTTCTTCCACTGCAGCAAAATCAAGTTCGGAATCTTCATTGGTCCAATGTTAACTGCAAAAACCACAAATCAGTACGATTTTTTAACTGATAAACTATTAGATAATTATTTTCTTTGTTCTCTCATTTGTTTATTCCAAAATGAAATGACACTTGTTAAAGTTTGATTGCAGCGAGAGAGAAAAAAGGAGTTGGGTTTTTTTAAACTCAATAAACCCAAAACAAATCGCAAAATCAGTTTCTTTCATAAATTCTCAGTTAGTCTTCTCTTATATTGCCGCCACCACCACATTAGAGTTTTGGATTCTCTTGATCAATTTTGCTTCATCTTCTCCAACTAAACAATGGCTCCTAAGCTTAAGAGTCGAACGTCGCTTAGCCTTAAAATCTGAACCAGAACTATCGCATTTAGTAGATCGACTAAAGGCGAGAATTCCAATTCCGTTTCTAAGTCTAAGCAACGATTAATTATGGGAATCCATGACTTTAAATAAATTAAAATCACTTAAAAAATACTGCTGATAATAAGATTTTGAAAACTAGTTACGTATACAAAAGTATATAGTTATATTTTGCATTAATTCAAGATCCCACATCTTCTTTTAGTAACAAAAAAATTAAGAGGGGGGTGAGGTTATTCATTGTTGGATTTGTGTAGATTTTTAAAATTTTAAGATTCCATTGTTATTGGTTAATGGATTCTTAAATTCTAAATCAAATCCATTGTTATTCATTTGAGGATTTTACATTCCTTTTAAAATCTATTGTTATTCAAAAAATCTATGTTTTGTTGATTCTCTAATTCAATTAAAATTCATTGTTATTGGGAGATGGAATCTCTATAATTTTACTCATACAACATGATTTTCAAAATACTAGAGATATACATGATATTATTGACAAATATACTACTTGAACTTTTAGAGAAAACTATGAATATATATATTACCTTGTGTGGAAAACAAATTATTACAAATCCATTAAAACCAGTAGTAATCCATGAGAATAAATTATAAAAATCCATGAGAATCAAATGTAATCCATGAGAATAATTTTTAAGAATCCATAAAAATTAAAAAAATCTCACAACTTTTAAAATTCATAGGTTCTACATAATCCATCAATGAATAAGAGCCCTTAAGACTATGAAACTTTTTGTATTGACCCGAGACCAAATTAATTATTTTCATATTATTCAACCAAAGTATTATCACATCTTTAATACTTACCCTAAAGCCTAATCTCTTTGACTAATCCTTTATCAAATTTACATTATTAATACTACCTATTGAAATTAACCTTTTACAAACACAAATCACAAACACTATAAGCTATTCTATACACTTTTTATACAAATCATGAGCAATATGAAAAACACAAATAGGTTTATGCTCGTGGCAATATTTATCGTGTGTGTGTTTATGAGCAACGGAAACGTAATTGGATCTCTAGCAGTGGCTTGTGATCCTCGTGTTTCTAAGTGTCAACCAACCCTGCGACCGGCTAATCCGTACTATCGAGGATGTGAATGTGCGACAAGATGTCGCCGCGATGGCTGTGGTACGACGCCACTTCATCGAAAAAATATATAGCAAATGATTGTAGATCTATGAAAAAATATATAGCAAAATAATTCTTGCAAGGCATCAATAAATGAATAAAATTATGGTTCACTTTGATTTTGTTTAATTTACTTTAGTCTCCATATTTACATGTCCATTGCTACCAAATGTTATAAAAAAACTCGATTTACATTTTCGAAAGTCTGGAATTAGTCGTTGATAACGCATGTGAAGGCATAAAGCTATGGTTCTCTTCTTCACTTCATGTATTCTCTTATCTGATACTAGAAATAAAATAAAATAAAGAGCCGAGACGAAGTAACATTTGAGAGATAAGAACATATATGTACATGAAGAGATACATACTTAAAAATAGTTTCATGCAAGTATGAAGAAATGAGAGAAACAACCAAGGGTTGAGTTCTGGGCTAGATTATGAAGATCATTGCTTGGATCTATGTTTTGCTTCAAAATTCTTGTAGTCTTAATTCTTAAAGCTCTGGTTCTTAGACTCCGTTCGTTGAAATATTTGAAATGATAATTTGAGTTAAAGGAACAAAAGAAAGTGGCAAGAAGAATCATGTTCATGGGTTCTATGCTTTGAGCTTGGATTACATGTTCAAATGTAGATTTAAGTAAATATACGATATTTCATAATAATTGTTGATCTCAAGATCGGGAAAGTACGTTCGTATATTGTGAGAGGCCGAGATATCTGTTCAGTTAAAATGGATACGATCGTAGAAAAGTGTAATGTTTGTATTTAGAGAGAGAACAACCGAATTAAAGGTATATGGTCATATTGAAGGTATACGATCATATAAAAGATGGTAGTCGTATGTGAAAGATGGTGATCGCTCAATAATACAAAGTATGATCGTAGAGAATGCACGAAACGTGGTCGTATTGCTCTGCTCTCAGTATTATCTCATGGGTTGTCCCATCAAGTAATGAGACAACTATTTATAGCCCATTAGTCTAGAGTTTAATGTGGACTATCTTATTATATAAAGGAGAGTTTGTCAAAATTGTAACTCATGGGATCGCGACATGTGTCTATTATACATCGAGATGATGACACGTGTTAAAATACTTTATTTAAAATCAAACAATTAAAAAATTAAAAATATCATTATGTTAAACCAATAAAAGAAAGACATATTAACATTTTTCTTATTGTTTCTTTAACATATTTCTAAAAGTCAAACCAAATCTTATGTAAATCGTTAAAAGAAAAAACAAATATAAATACCATTATGTTAAAGAGAATAAATGTTACATCACAAAAATAGATCTTTATATATAAAAGCAAATAAATGTTAAGCCATAAGTTATTTTAAAAGTAAAAGTAAACATACGTTCAACCTTATAAATGTTAAACCAGAAATTATTTAAAAAGAAAAAGTAAACATACGTTCAACCTTCCAAAAATGTTATTACTTCAAAAAAAGGCAAATCCAAAAACTATATAATAACACACACCTCCCACAATTTAACGTACACCCCCAAATCTTTAATTTTCTTTGCAAATCATGAATACCACCATCCCACAAATTAGTCAAAACTATTTAATTTTCGAAATCGTGTTTACTGTCGATCATCGAAAGTGGGAGGCTAAAAATTATTTTCAGAATATTTAGTTAGTGTAAGTAATTGTATTTTTTGAAATTCATGTTGTAATGTAAAGATTCAAGTTTGAATTTTCGTAACTGGATCTTTATTTAAAAATTATAAAATATGTAAGGAAATTCATATAAAGAATTATTTAAAAAAATAATTAATGTTTATTTATAAAATATATTCATTTTCAAAGTATATAAAATTTCAAATATGATTTAAAACCTTATCATTCATTTAGATGAATTATTTTTTTAATTTTTTTTTTGAAGATTTAAACTCATTATTGATTATCTTAGTTACGGTTAACAAAACGTAAGTGACATAATTATATTAACGGGATTTTAATTTAGAATATAACTATACGGGTATAACTATATACATTATCAACTTTAATATCTAATACCCGCATATCATGCGGGTCCTAATCTAGTGGTTACATAAAGTAACTAGATAAAGTAAAGTACTATAGTTTAGTTTTTTATGGGTTGGATGATGAATTGGGCCTTTCTCTTGTAATGAGCTTCAATGTAGATGTATTCCAAATCTATGCCCAACAATAATGATCCTAATTGGCCGGACTAATTAACAACTATGGGTCACGTACGGTGTGATTTATTTATAACCATTGTTACCGAGGGTTATAACATTATCTGAGTTACATTTTCTATAAAGTCTGAAACTAGTCTTTGATAACGCATGCGAAGGCATAAAATTAATTATGGTTCTCTTCATATTTTATATTCACCAAAAAACCAGCAAGAATGTTTTATATTTACTTTTAAAGTTCAAATTAAATTAACACTAAAAAGCCCAGTCAGGTATTTCTAAGTTGTCTATAAATATTTTCAATGTAATTGTTTCTGTAAAAATTGACGTCAACTATTATTATTTTATGATGGAGCCACAAAACTTAACTTATATTTCTTGGCAGAAAGCATATACAGAATTCTTTTTGGACTTTATTTTTAATAATGAACTTGGAAAGGTTTTCTAGAATTCCCTATATATCACAGACAAATTTTGACTAGAACTTTTATTTATTAATTATAGCTGAGGCTACCAGAAAACTAGTTATGTATACAATGGTTTTGTTATATATTGTCTTGGTCAGTCTCACATTTTATTGTAATCTTCATTAAGTAAAAGATAAAGACAAATGAAATATTTTGAATTGACCAACTAATAATTTTATGACCACACGTACATATATTTAGACAGAGTGAATTCTTCTCATGTTATTCAACCAAAAGTATCACATCTTTAGTATACAAGGTAGTGAACCTGGTATAGTCATCATCTTTAGTAGGGAAGTTATTTAAACCGTTGAATTCTCTGATTAAACATTAACTTCTTTGAATAATCCTTCATAAAATTTACATTACAAATACTACTGAAGTACTGACTGAAATTAACCTCTTAAAAACACAAACACTGTAAGCTATTCTATACACTTTTTACACAAATCATGAGAAATTTGAGAAACGCAAGTACGTTTATGCTTGTGACAATATTTATTGCGTGTGTGTTTATGAGCAGCATAAACATGACATTTGGTAAGGTAATTGGTTATCCAGCAGTGGGACGCGATCTTCCTTGTGATCCTCTTGTTGGTAAGTGTCCACCACCCTTGCAAGCAGCGAATCCGTACCGACGAGGATGTGAATCAGCGACAAGATGTCGCCGTGGTGATTCGCCACCACGTCCTGGAACAATATATAGCAAACGATTGTAAATCTACGAAAGTATCTTTATAATTGTAGCAAGGCATCAATCAATGAATAAAACTATGGTTTACATTGCTTTTGTTTAAATGTCTATGTTACCAAAGGTTATATAACATTTTTCGATTTACATTTTTTGAGTCTCAGATTAGTCTTTGATAACGCATGCGAATGCATATAACTACATATGGTTCTCTTCATAAATGTTCTTATCTCATATTAAAAATGAAATACAGAGCCGAGAGGAAACAACATTTGAGAGAGTAAGAACATACATGAAGAGATGCATACTTAAAAGTAGTTTAATGTAAGTAAGAAGAAATAAGAGAAGCACCAAGGGTTGTGTTCTGGGATATATTTTGAAGATAATTGCTTTGTTTTATGTTTTGTTTCAAAATTCTTAAAAGTCTTAAAGCGATCTGGTTCTTAGATTCCGTTCATTGAAATGTTTGAAATGATAATTTGAACTGCGAAGGAAAAAACAAATTAACACAAAAAGTGGCAAGCTTATAATGTTCATGGTTTTTATGATTTGGGCTTGGACTACATGTTCAAATGTAGATATAAGTAAATATACGATATTTCATAATAATGATCCTAACTGGCTGGACTAATTAACAACTATGGATCACGTACGGTATGATTATAAACAAGAGTTCTAAGAGAATCATTATTTTTTTGTCATACTTGTGGTATGCTTGTTATTTGTTTTAGTGCAAAGTTGCTACTGTTTTTTCAACTATAAATGTGTAATTCAATTATGACGTCCACAACTCTTTTTACCACGTTTAGGTTCTATTTTCATCCAAAGGTACTGGTGTTTTAAAAAACAAAGATTAGTGACTAATTTTACAAAAAAAATATTTTGTTTTTGACTTCCAGTATTGGAGAAATCTGACACCTATATATTATATGTATGGAAGTATTATATATATATATGTCTATCAATATTACCACGATATTGGATAACTAATTGGGTAGTCTATAAAATGCAAAATATCACTATATATTCTACCTGTCAATTCCTAATCATATTGTAATCTCTTTTTAAGTAAAAAATCAAAACAAAGGCCAGCATCATATTTTGTTCTAACATACTAACTAATAATTCCATGACACAATGCATCTAAGACCAATTAAAATCCCCTAAATTCACTAGTATATATATGTATATCACTAGGTGAATCCTTATACCAGTAAACATAATCACTGTTATCTATTAGAAATTTGATACGTACACAAATCAAATACAACTTTTTCACAAAGAAAAAAAAAGCACTAACCATGAGTATTTCGAAAGGAACAAATAGGCTTATGCTAGTGACAATAATCATAGCATGTGTGTTTATGAGCAACATGAACATGGCAATTGGGAGAGCTATTGGATATCCAGGAATAGGAGCCGATCACCCACCAGGATGTGTTGGTAATAGGTGTCCACTACCCAAAGCACCGGAGCATCCATACAAACCAGGATGTGAGAAAATTACAAGATGTCGTCGTGCTGGTCCACCACCTCCACCAATTTCTTAAAATATGTAAACAAAAATACAGTGTCAAATTAATTATTACAATAATTATGTAACCAATCTCCATGAATAAAATAAAAACTATGGTTTTGCTTTCGTTTAATCCAAATTATTCTCTATATCTATATCCTTAATACCTTTCCTCGTGTATATTGTATTGTATACTTCCGTTTTATAATATACTAGATTAGGACCCGCATAATATGCGAGTATTAGATATTTAAATTGATAATTTATGTAATTATACATGTATAGTTATATTCTAAATTAAAATCCCGTTAATATAGTCATAAATTACGTTTTGTTAACTGTAGGTAAGAAAATCAATAATGAGTTTAAATCTTCAAAAAATTATAAAAATAATTAATGTAAATGAATGATAAGGTTTTAAATCATATTTGAAATCTTATATACTTTGAAACTGAATTTATTTTATAAATAAACATCAATTATTTTTTAAAAAGTAATATTTTAAATGAATTTACTTACATATTTGATAATTTTTAAATAAAGATCCAGTTACGAAAATTTAAACTTGAATCTTTACATTATATGAATTTCAAAAAATACAATTACATACACTAACAAAAATATTCTGAAAATAGGTAACATAAATAAAATTAGTACATTAACTAATGGGAGGTATGTGTTATTATATAGTTTTTGGATGTGCCTAAGATCCAGTTACAAACATTTAAACTTAAATCTTTACATTACAACATGAATTTCAAAAAATACAATTACATACACTAACAAAATATTGAGAAAATAGGTAACATAAATAAAATTAGTACATTAACTAATGAGAGGTATATGTTATTATATAGGTTTTAGATTTGGAATGTTGAAAGTATGTTTACTTTTCTTTTTTAAATAATTTATGGTTTAACATTTATTTTATTTTCTTATATAAAGTTTCATTTTTGTGATGTAACATTTATTTTGTTTAACATAATGGTATTTATATTTTGCTTTTTTTTTTAACGATTTACATAAAATTTGATTTGACTTTTATAAATATGTAAATGAAACAATAAGAAAAATGTAAATGTGTCTTTATTGTATTGGTTTAACATAATGATATTTTTATTTTTCTAATTGCTTTATATAATAAGATAGAATATTTTAACACATGTTATCATCTCGATCGAAAATAGACACATGTCGCGATCCTCTGAGTTACAATTTTGACAAACCTCCTTTATATAATAAGATGTTGTTTTGGTTAAAAGCAAGGTGTTTAAGAAAATTTACTTTGTTTTTAAAAAATGCTTTTTTAAATCAGTATTTCAGTAAAAGCAATAATTAAATAGTAAACTTAAATTTTTTTTTTTTTTGCTTTTTGGATAAATCTTTAGTTTATTAGTCCTTTTTTACATGCAAATGTCAAAACAACTTACATTTTGAAACAAGAAAAAAAACCCAAAACAACTTATATTACTATTTACAAAAGTACAATTGATAATGTATTTCTATATCTTTCATATTTTTTATTGGATTTTAGCTCCTTACTCGTCAATTGCTTAGCGAACCAAAAAATAATTTGTATATCATATCATATTGTGATATACTTGATTATACAGTACTACAACTTTATACCAACTAAGAGATTTAAAAGATATGTATTTACATCATTGTCCTATAATTAATTAGTCGAAGGTACGTATTACTACTACGATCTTCCTAGACTCGTAGTATCGCCACTTTTATGCTTGAGAATACTTAAGCTTTTTGTTTTGTTTTGTCTACTAAAGATGTTCATACGGTGACACATCGATAGTACTAATTATCACTATAACTACTAGATTATATGTAATAGCCGATCTCATTTTGGAAAAAATACCATGAAAGAATTTATATTGTATATCCATCTAACGCTAAAAACTAGTGTTCTGTTTTGAACCTAGTTAACTCTAATGAATTGATCATGTATCTCTATTTATTCTAGATGATCTTTTAATATATTATACTCAATCTCTGGATTCTCGTCTATTAATCCAGAAGGGGCTGTGGTATCAATTAAACAGTTCAAAACTAATTTACGGAAATAAGATTATGTTGATATATTTTTATATGCAACAAAAAAACTCATATTAGACATATCACAGATTTTTTTAATCTAAATTATAGGGATTGTGATATCATTTTAAGTAAGAAAAATAAAAACGGCATCATATCTTGGAAATATATTGTGTAATATATCATGTCATTCCTTTCAAAGATCACTATTTTAATATTTACTGATCTACATAGATTCTTTCATAAAACTTATTTCATGAGAAATATAACGAAGTACGAACCTTATTTACCAACAAACACATATACGTTTACCAACAAGCAAAAGCACAAAAATGATGAAGAATTTGAGAGGAGCAAATAAGTTTATGGTCGTGGCAATGTTCATAGCATGTGTGTTCATAAGCAACATGAACATGACAATGGGAAATGTAATTGGATATCCAGGAATGGGACGAGTTCCTAGTTGTGTTACGAGGCCCTGTCCAGCCGCACAACCAGTTAATCCATACCATCCGGGATGTGAAAAGTTAGAGAGATGCCGCGGTCCACCTCGAGGTCTACCTGTTTCTAGAAAGTTGTTAAAATAATGTCATTTTTTACAAAAATGTAACCGAGTTCAATGAATAAGATTATAGTTTTGTATTTGTTTACGCCAAACTGTTCTCTATATCTATATACCCTTAATACTTTCCATAGTGTATGGAATTGTATCTACAATATACTGATGAAGTGTTTATATATATATCATATAATATTGTTGTTGGATTTTAGCTCTTTCTAGTGGTAAAATAAAAACAAATCAGATTCTTATGTGATGAATCGTGTTCTTGAGTGAATCTTTATAGGTTAACTCACTTAATAATCATATTTTTGGCTAGCTAATTTATATAAGTGAATCGATCATATTCTTAAGTGAATCATGTTCATATACCATGTTTTAAATATTTAATATTCATACATATTTTTGCTAAAAAAAGTCAAATCTGATATCGAAACAAAAACTGTAACCCCCTATTAAATAAACAATTGTAAACTGATCATATACTTGACCACAAATGAGACTGAACATTTCTATTAATGCTAATGGAATTATAACTTATATTTTGTACTGTATAAGAGGTCGAGATTTTCCCGTCTTTATAAGAATCGATCGTTTTTCCATCTTTCCACACGAAAATAAATCATCATAAAACAAAAGAGTTTTTTTTTTTTTTTGGGGTCAAGACAAAAGAGTTTATGTGTGTGACAATGTTGATCGTACTGAGCTTATCAATAATTAAGCAGAATCGATGCAGAAACACGATATATGAAGTATACAATGATAAATTGTGATTTTTTTCTTTCAGTTAATAATAATATATATAGGGATCTTTTGTCTGAAATTTTTTGGAAAAATGTGTGTGGTTGTAAGAACAAGCATAGGTTAGGAAGACGTTAACGGCGTTAATGCGATCGGAGGCACAATCCGGTCGAAGGCACACGTGTGAGGCTGTAATGTTATTGGACAGTGAAACACAGAACAATGTTTTTCCACTTGGGCCCAGCCCACACGAGGGTATATCTCTATCTTTATTTAGTGTTGGCGTTTTCTGGCCCACGTGGACCCATTTATTTTCTCGTCCTCATGTTTAACAAATAGCACAAAAATTTTAAAGAAAAAAAATCAACATTACCACATATCAATCGTAAAGTATATAATAAGAAAGCTATATGAATTTTTTGGATAAGATTTCTCAATCCGTTTTGTGGTATTTTAATATTTTTAAAAAGTTAGTATTTTTTCAAACATATATACATATATATAATTTCCGTTAGAGTAAATAAATTGATCAAAGAATAAATATATAATCAAAATACCACATTATATATATATATATATATATATATATCAATTTCTTGGCATGTAGATTAAGATGAAGTCGTTATCAACTTGACTTTCACATTTTTTGTAGGTCAGATTCTTCCATCGCAATCATGCATGGGCATGATGATGTTTAGTAATAAATGATGCAGATGATAATTATGCTTTTGATAAAAAAAAGAGAGATCATTATGCTTTGATAATGTGCATTGAGCAATTTGTTAATCTATGCTAATCTAATACTTGTGCTTCTTCGTGAATATATGCTATTACCATGATTTTTAGGTTGACGACATGGGCTTGACATGTCTCGCCATACCACATGGTTGACAATTATTTTTCTATAAAATCTATAGCTATAAAACTTGTGTAACTCTTTTTCTTTCTTTATGCATGGACATGTTACGTTGATATATTTTACGAAACTATAAATTAAAGTGATAAAACATGAGTAAATATTTATTTGTAATCATATCAATAATCTTTTTACTTTGCAATGTTTTCACGTTGTCAAAATGTGGTGTGTATATATACATACGCGTATGTTGAAAAATATATATAGCCTAAATATTAATCTGTAGATACCATTCACAATTATCGAATGATTGCGATACCATTAATGAAAACTATAGTCTATAGCTGTAATAGATCGTGTACAATCTTCAAAACAGCGAAACTTTTGGCTCAAAAATATGAAAGTTTCTACTAGTTTTTTTTTTTTTTGCTAAATAAAGCTTCTACTACTTTTTGTCTTATAGAGATCTAATTTTCTCTTTCTTTCCCTCTACCAATAAACTCGGTTTACGGATGTGTCGCATGTTCGCATAATAACAATATAGGTGTTCTAATATCGATCGTTACTTTTTAATTTGCTATATTTTAGTTATGTGATTTTCATTACAAAATCCACTTCGACCGTTCAAGCAAATTGAACTGTTGAGTTTAGTCATGTTTGGAGATTTTAATCAAATAGACATAATTAATTAGCATTATTACTTTTTGTCAACAAATTAAAAAAAAAATCAACAAATTAATTAGCATTAGATTATGTTATTCCCCAGCATTGTACATTATATATTGATCATCGTTCGGAAGGAATGTTTCCTGATGACATAATGCAAGTCATCTCAAATTGATAACCATGTTTAGTTCACAATTACTAGAATAAAATAAGATTAATCCGTAACTTCCTTTTGACTTCACAATAATCCCTAAACTTACATACAAGACAGACGCACATGGGAAGTATAGTACGAAAACGATATGGCAGACCAGGACTTTAGTTTATTTAATCTCTAAATTTAAATTTAAATTTAAATTTATTTACATTATTTTTTGTCGGCATTTTTATTATCGGAAATTGCAAATTTTGGTAAAAAAACAATAATATTAAAAAAAGGCAAGCATATAGGCCTTGTGAATGGTGGGCCCCATTTGAAGGACAACGAATCTATGGAATCAAAACACATGTCTGAACTGACAACTTTCGATTTCTTTCCCATCTGTAGGTCCCATATTGTCATAGCTGTCATTTTATTCCAAATTTTAAATAAAACCATTTCACGAATAAATTAAAATTATTTTCCGACCAAACACTATTTCGTTAATATTATAGGTTTTTTCTGTATTTTAACAAAACTTAAATTAAGATAAATGTTATCTTCAGCCGTAAAATCTTTGGCCAAAACTGATTTTAAAAAAGGAGAGATACGTTTTTCTAGTATATAACACTGAAAAAAGCTAAAAGTAATTCATATTTTAATCAGTCAAAACAGAATAATTTATATTATAATTTTTGGTGGATAAATTCGAAACAGAAAAGGCGAAACTGTGCCAAGTTGGCCTTTGCCCACTGGCCATGGCCGCAATTATTCCGAGTAAAAATGACGCCATTCATGACATCATTCTCTCCCCGACAACACTCTTTACGGTCCAACCAATCCCAGCATCCACGTGTTCACATCTCACCCGTCCAACCAATACTCCTCAATGATGAGTTCGATATATATTTTATACCACACACGAATCCAATATTTAGCTCTTTCTTTCAACGCAATTTCACATCTCTCTTTTTTTTTTGTTAAAGAGAAAAATAAAATTTCACATCTCTTTCTTTCTCTCTCTCAAAGCAATTTCGTACACAAACAAAAAAAGAAACCCTAGAAACCGAAGAATATCTCTAGTTTCTTGCTAGTTTTGGAATTACGTAATTTATCATTCGTTGCTAATCTTTATACAAGGAAAATGATTAACTTTGAAGCGACGGAGCTGAGGTTAGGGCTGCCTGGTGGGAATCACGGAGGAGAAATAGCCGGGAAAAATAATGGGAAAAGAGGATTTTCTGAGACCGTTGATCTTAAGCTTAATCTTTCATCGACGGTTTCCGAAGTTGAGTTAGAGAATATGAAGGAGAAGGTCGTAAAACCACCAGCCAAGTAAGAAACTTAATTCACTTTTTATATAATTATACTTTATATTGCTATAATCAATTGAGATTAATTGTATTATCTGTGAATAGATTCAGAAAATTAGATCATACGAGCCGGTTAGTGATTTAGAGATGGATAGGCATGCTTTAACACAATGATTGAATATTGTTTGCTTTTTATACTTAATTTAATCAGAGAATCAAAATAGGTTAGCTAGGGAGGGATTAGGGAACTTGGAATGGTTATGAAAATAATTCAAGTAAGATCTGTGATTTTCATTTGTTTCTTTGTGTTTTTCCTCCATGTTTTCAACAGTTTTACAGAGATTGATATATAGTTGGTTGATAAATAAATTTCCTTATGTAGTTAGGTTGAGTGTTCTGTTTGAATTTTTTTTGGTCGGGAAGAATTAAGAAAAATACAAAACATAAGGAATCTTACTTTATCTACCATAAAGATTAAAGATTAAATTAATGTTTGGATAACTACAGCCACCTAACATCCGACACGTGTGAAACAACTAGTTGAATAAAAAAAATTAGATTAGTTAACAAATTAAATATCATTATGGAATTCCAGAGCACAAGTTGTGGGATGGCCACCGGTACGATCTTTCCGAAAGAACGTCATGTCCGGCCAAAAGCCGACGACCGGAGATGCCGTGGAAGGAACTGATAAAACTTCCGGCAGCAGCGGAGCCACCTCCTCAGCCTCCGCCGGCACCACCGTGGCTTACGTGAAGGTTAGCATGGATGGCGCACCTTACCTAAGAAAAATTGACCTTAAACTCTACAAAACTTACCAAGATCTCTCCGACGCTTTAAGCAAAATGTTTAGCTCTTTTACCATAGGTAAATAAAAAAATACACTATATCTACTTAAAATATAATTCCTTATTGAGATCTTTATTTAATGTATTGCAATTTTGTTTTTTCAGGCAACTATGGACCACAAGGAATGAAAGACTTTATGAATGAGAGTAAATTGATCGATCTTTTGAACGGATCAGATTATGTTCCAACGTATGAAGATAAAGATGGAGACTGGATGCTTGTAGGAGACGTACCATGGGAGTGAGTATTAAATTAATTTTTATATATAGTATTTATATTATATGTTATTGAAAATGTTCCTTATACAACTATATATTTACGTTTCGTTTGGATTATTTTATGTAGGATGTTTGTTGATTCTTGCAAACGCATAAGAATAATGAAGGGATCAGAAGCAATTGGACTTGGTTAGTATTTTTAATCTGGAATTGATTGCATATACTCTCTAAAATGTTCTTCAGGAATTGATTTGGATTATTTTTGTTAATACTATTTTCGATTTATTGCAGCTCCAAGGGCATTAGAAAAGTGCAAGAACAGAAGCTGAGAACTCTTGATGACATTTCTTGTGATTATTGCCAACAAATTAAGGAAGAAAGACCGGTTTGAACGGTTGGATATCTCAACCCGTGAAAAGCCAAACCGGCTCGAAACTATAGTTCCGAGCAGGGAGTTTGCGTATAATATTTATAGATAATAATGATCTTATTGTGATGTAACATTTGATAAACTTAATCCCTTTTTGTTATATGTATAATATATATACATATATAAGAAATATGTATATTTTATTAGGTTGCATCTATGTCCGTTTCAAAACTCTTGTTTTTACGCATTATCGTGTTGTCTATATGAGTCAAGACATCTTACTGTGTTACTATGACGTGACGAATTAGTATTCACGTTTACTGTACTTTCATTTTTTGTTTGTCTTTTGTATCGTTGTAAACTCATTATTTCGTTTTCGACCATCTCAAAATTATACCTTTTCATTTGTTTCTTACTTATTTTAATAACACTTCAATAATTCAATTACATGAAAAAAGAAAAAGCCGTAAAACCAATTACTCCATCACAATACCAGTCACACCCTATATTTGGCCTTCACAAAATTCAAATTAGTTTTAACATAGTTTGATGCTACCAAATTCATCCAGCAATACTTCCTTATAAAACCATAACCATTAATTATATATATGTCGATCTTAAGACTTTTTATTTAGTTTAAGTGTTCAACGACTTTTTAGTTTCTAGATACACCTAATTTACAATACTGTTACAAACGTATGTAGACTACATTAAATGTATATATAAATATAGATCTTTTGACCCATAACCCGTCTCCTTGAATTGAATATGTTGTTATGCTAACAACGAACCCATTATTCAATTTATTGATTTTATTGACTATAACATTTTATAAAGTTTGGGTTTTTTTTTTGTAGATGCAACATATATGAGAAACTATATTTAGATCAAGGTAATGTGTGATAGTGGAAAGAGCAATAGCATGTGGATAATGTAGAGTTGTTGGGGGACACTATTTTAATGAATTTTAAATATAATTTATAATGTCTTTTATATGTATCCTCCATTATTGATGCTTTTTTTGCTGTCATCCATACCCTCAAAGCCTCAACAAACAATGGGCGACATTACTTTTTCAAAAAAAAAAAAAACAATGGGCGACATCGATGATATTTGAATTTATCTAGCAATTTAGCTATTTTCTAAATAAATTTGACCTTACTATGGATTAATAACATTAGCTAAATACTATTTATTTATTTGTAGAATTAGTTCCAACCAAAAGTTTTCCCAAATTAAATAGCTGTTTTTAATTGGAGACAAACAAGAGATTGTGAAAGAGGCTACAAGATCAAGAAGAGATATAAAATGAAGTCACCTAGACGAAATCAAATTTTGATATACAGAGTAATTGTGAGTAGTTGAGGTTGGCGAGGAAATGCTGGCGAAGTTTCGCCAAAAACTTTATACCATAATTAACTACGAGAGCTCATATTGCGTGAATAAGATATATATATATATATATATATATATATATATATAATATCATATATGTGAGAAAACTTTTTTCAAAAAAGAAAGAAATATATATATGTGATAATTTTAGTATATAGTATGATAGATCGTCTATACGAATATGACCATATCAGCATCGTCACATGCATGCATCATGCTCATGCATGGCTTTCATTTGAAAGAAAAATAAATTGCATGATAAAGAAAAATATTATATATATATATATATATATATATATATAGCCATATAGGCAATATCATGGTTTAAGCCATTGCGAGAAAACAGGGATTGGTAAAGACTTGGGAATATTTGGCCCCTACCTTAATCAGCCTGACATCTATGAAAAGAGTCATTCACAAATCACAACTGAAACTCTAATTTCCTAATTCCTTTCTAGAGGTTTTAATGGGCCAAATGAGGCTTTTGAAGAATTTATGGGCCAATTATATTTTAGATTCCCCACTAAAGAGAGCCGACCAAACTCTTTCAATTATTTGTCTTGGTACTTTGTTGTCGATCTGTGTATTTTTTACACATCAAGGCTAAGAGCATCATCACACGTGATATTTGTTGGGTATCAGTTAAGTTATTAGATTATTAAATATTATTTGGGTATCAATTAAGCTCAGTTTGTATCACTTAAGTGATCCGAAATGAACAGTAAACATGAGAACGTGTCAGCGTTTTATTGGCCCGTGTTTTTTTAAATTTTTTAATTTTATATTTTTTAAATATAAATTAGTTTTTTTCTTATAAACTTTCAGTATCACTAATAACCACTAAAAAGGCAGAAGTATCAGATTGAGTCTCAACTAACATAATTAATACTAAATAATATTAGTGATACTCAAAACAATATCACCAATAATGATGCTCTAAAGATAAAATATGTTCATATCATCTTATACTCCAACATAGCAAACTTGTAACCATTCGTAACGAAAATATAATGTTACTTACTTCTAGAAGCTCAATTGTAGGATTGAAACTGTAAATACTCTATAAAATGATTTAACTATCGATTACTGTATTTTTAACACATGAAATGAAATAATCCAAAATGGCGAAATCCATGGACCAATTTTGCTATCAATGATAAGTCTTTTGTTTTTGTTTGACATGTTAACATTGATTAGTCAAATGATCGAATCCAATATTATCCAAATGAGAGCGACTCGTAACTACCAAGGGCCAAGGCTGCTACTTTCTACAAAGAAACAATTACATTTAGCCGCCTCTCACCATCACCTCCTGTATCGATACGTACGTACAAAGATTATTTTTGTTTTAAACTGCAACATTACAATATTTGTATAGAACTATTATAATACTTTTCAGAGGAGATTAGACCGAAGCAAAATTTGTAACAAGTCCCTTTTAAAACGTAAATAATACCATATATATTCGAATGTATAAATCTAACAACATAATTTTGAACACAGCTACTTCCCTATCCTATCCAGTTTAATATCATTTAATTAACCCTTTGAAAACATATATACTTTTATTTGTTTCCAATTTTCTATTCAATCCAACTAATAGTTCAAACACGTTATCTTTAACTTCTACAAATCAATTTGTCTAAAACAACAAGGAAAAACATTATCATATAATTAATCATCGAAACAGTTATTATAATACATGTTATATATAGATGCATGCATTAGATCGCCAAGAAAACAAATAAACCGATCATGAAGAGACTTGACATCATTACCATCATACTTTTAGCATACACGGCTGCTATGGTGGCCGGACAACAATGCGGCAGCCAAGCCGGTGGTAAGACTTGTCCCGGCAACATCTGTTGCAGCCAGTACGGCTACTGCGGCACCACCGCCGACTACTGTTCTCCGGCCAACAAATGCCAGAGCAATTGTTGGGGAAGCGGGCCACCACCAAGCGGAGGCGAAAGCGCGTCTAACGTCCGCGCCACCTACCATTACTATAATCCGGAGCAGAATAATTGGGATTTGAGAGCCGTGAGTGCTTATTGTTCCACGTGGGATGCTGATAAGCCGTACGCGTGGCGGAGCAAGTATGGTTGGACGGCCTTTTGTGGACCGGCTGGTCCTCGTGGTCAAGCTTCTTGCGGCAAGTGCCTTAGGGTAAGTCATTTTGATTTTTTTTTTCCAAATTCTTGAATTGCAAATCCTGTTATGAGTATAATATGTGCATATAATGAAGAAATTTTAATGTTGCTTGTTAAGTGCTATTTGTGATTTTTCCCTCTTGCATATAATGAGATCATTTTAAAAGATGTTGATTTTGCCTGACCTAGCTAGTTTTTAAAATAGTGATTAATTAACCGAGGGGTTTAAAATGGATGTAGGTGAGGAACACAAGGACAAATGCAGCGGTAACGGTGCGAATAGTGGACCAATGCAGCAATGGAGGATTGGATTTGGATGTTGCAATGTTTAATAGAATTGATACCGATGGTAATGGTTATCAACAAGGCCATCTCATTGTTGATTACCAATTTGTTGACTGTGGCAATGAACTCACCGAGCAGTCCAAAAACATCATTGTTTCGGCCACTGATCGCGTTTGATATTATGTAATGATTTTCGAGGTTAAGATCGATCGATCCACACATAAAATAATAAAAGACCACTATGTCGAGGGTTATACGTGTGTGTTGTTCTTGGCAGTTTCTTTCTTTCTTATCAATAAGAGACAAGAGTTATTGAATTTACCAATACTTTTATACATAGATACTACTATACTAGTAGTTATCAATAATAGAAGTAGTTAAACTAGAGCAAAATATGATACAAGAAATCATTAGTCCGTTTCATACTGCGAAGAGATAATTTACCTCATGTAAACGATATGGGTAAATGTATATTTATAGATGTGTCATGAAGTGTTTAGAAAAGTATTTGTCATGGACTGGAACTAACGTTCTACGTACGGTGGGTAAATGTATATTTATTAATGGTGGTCTTGGCAAAGACGTGCACGTTTTCACCTTTTTGGACTAATGCTAACTTAGAAACAAATTATTATTTTTTATCAAAACATATATATTTGATTTGAGTATCTCCTCCTACGGAAATTAGAACAAGTTCTTATATCATTTATGATTTATTGGCCTAATCAGTTCTTCTAATATAAGATCGTATTGAACTCAAATCTAAGAGGACTGAAACAATTTCTAATAAACCCGGCGTATATAACCGCACTTGCATGTATGTAAAATTTAATCTAGCGGATGAAAAAAAAATATACGATCAATTTATTATTCCCTATGAATATTTCTTTTTGAACTCCTTTCCATTATTACTTAAAATTTGAGAAAAGTTCAACCGACAGTGAAACAAGCGACTAGAAACGTCTCCCAAGAATAGTAAGTACGTTGAATGTTCAAATCAAAGCCAAAGAAAATCATACACACCGGTCCAAACTTGTTAGGCCACACTAGTAATTTCATAGTATATGATCTCTATAAATAGATTTTCATCAATTCTTTATTATATCACTCACAATTTTGAATTAAAGAAAAAACAACAATAGAGAAAGAATGTCAAGACTTAGCATGTGTGTGTTTGTGTTACTATGCGCGTTTGCGGCCAAAGCAGCCGCTCAATCAGCGTCCAACGTAAGATCAACTTACCACATCTACAACCCTGCCCAAAACAACTGGGATCTTTACCGAGTAAGCGCGTATTGCTCGACATGGGATGGGAACCAGCCACTTGAGTGGCGTCAGAGGTACGGCTGGACAGCTTTTTGCGGTCCAGTTGGACCTCGTGGTCGTGACTCTTGCGGTAGATGTTTAAGGGTAAGCCATTTTATCTTAAAATCACGTTTTGAAAGCGCCATTTTCATTCTATCTAGTGTTTTTAATATGTCTAAAACGAATTATTAACAAGCAAAATCATAAAAACGCAAACGCAGGTGACAAATACCGGGACGGGATCGCAAGCAACGGTGAGAATCGTGGATCAATGTAGTAACGGTGGTTTGGACTTAGAAGAAGGAGTTTTCAGACAGCTTGATACAAATGGTCAGGGAATCGCTCGTGGCCATTTAATTGTCAACTACGAGTTTGTCAACTGTTGAAGATCTTTAAGTTCAAGTTCATCTAATAATCATAATAAAAGAAAATAAATGTCTCGAGCTTTATCTTTTATGACAAAGATTAAACCAATCAAAATAATGTACTTGAAAAGTTGTTAAGGAATAAAATTATAGATTTGGATTTCAGTAAACACATGCCAAGCTAATTTTTGCATTAAGGTAAATTCCATACACATGTATTTAGATTTTCTTTGTCAACAACATCCATTATGTAGATTTGAATATGGATGATAACACATTGATAACACTAGTGAAAATTACCAACCATTATAGATTTTACTGCTATTTGTAGAATCATATATCTCTCACATATTAAAAAATATCCAAATTTATTACGTTCACATATTTTAACATTGGTGTTAACATTGGATTTATGAATATATTTGATAGATCACACACCACATATTGAAATATTCTAAGTGGAATATTTGAGTATTGAATCTCAATATATAACTCGGATCCATAGATCAAGTAATGAAACGAGTTATATTCTAGATCGATTGTATAGTAAAATAAAAGTATAGTGTTGTGTATACTATTTACCGGCCACACACAGCAACAGCAAACGAGTAATCAAATTTTGA
The DNA here is from genome assembly GCA_900128785.1 of Arabis alpina. Classification (NCBI taxonomy): domain Eukaryota; kingdom Viridiplantae; phylum Streptophyta; class Magnoliopsida; order Brassicales; family Brassicaceae; genus Arabis; species Arabis alpina. Next base: position 2,209,060 of record LT669790.1, on the reverse strand, counting down.
TATCCATTAAAAATTCTGGGAGCTTTAATACATGGACCAAGTGCGATACAATTACTAATAACGCCTAGAGACTAAAGAGACAACATAAACATGTGTCAAATATAATAAATGCTCAAAATCTTATTATTACCTCAAAAAACTTTCAATTTCCAACACAAATATTGAAAAAGCCGCCATAGACATCTCCCAAGACTAGTAGTAATCCATTGAAAATTCAAACCCCAAAATAATTCCGCCATAGACAACGGTCCAAACTTTCCAATTTATGCATTCTACGAAAAATAATTCCCCTATAAATATCTTCGTCCATAATTTTGATTATATCACAACACATTTTAAAGAACAAAACATAGAAAGAATATGGGAAGACTCGGCATTTGTGTGTTTGTTTTGCTATGCGCGTTTGCGGCTAAAGCAGCTGCACAATCCGCTTCTAACGTAAGAGCAACTTACCATTACTACTATCCTGAGCAAAACGGTTGGGACCTTTACAAAGTAAGTGCGTATTGCTCTACGTGGAAAGGAAACCTACCGCTTGAATGGCGTAGGAAATATGGTTGGACAGCTTTCTGCGGTCCAGTTGGACCGCGAGGTCGCGATTCCTGCGGAAGATGCTTAAGGGTAAGTCACAATATCACAAAAATCGCGTTTAAAAACACCATTTCCATATATAAACATTTTAAAAGTAAATATCAAATAAGTAAAAACTAAAACGCAAAACGCAGGTGACGAATACTGCGACCGGAGCACAAGCGACAGTGAGAATCGTGGATCAATGCAGTAACGGCGGTTTGGATTTAGACGACGGCGTTTTCAGACAGATTGATACTAATGGTCAGGGATACGCTCGTGGGCACCTAATCGTCAACTATGCGTTTGTCAATTGTTAAAGTTCTTCGACATCATATAATCACCACCTTGCATCTTATCATTACTCTACCATCTTTCATAAATTGTAAGATAAAAATAAAATGTCACGAGTTAATCTTTCATTGTAAAGATAAATCCATATTTGTGAGTATGTTTGTAACTTGTAAGTTATTAAGGAATAAATGAGAAATGGTTTATATTATCAACATGTATAACTAAATCGAATTCTATCATATACTAAAACTTTCTGTAAAAAAAAATCTTTAAATCCAGACAAACACCAAATCTGAGCACAAACAAAACTTTCTTCCTGAAGTTTTTAGTACAACCAAGTAAAGATAGGCAACTGAGTAAGGGAGAGACGAAGGTAAGAAACATATCAAAGTTTCATCTCTTGAAACTTCATATCAAGATTGCCTTCAATCTTGTCCTTGCCGTGAAACTTTCTTCCGGCATCTACAGCTTCTCTGTATAACAAAGAGAGCAAAAATCCGTTATCTTGAAAACCGAATACAAACCAATATAAAATCAAACATCATAAGGGTCTCAAACGAACCTGAAAGCATCAGTGAGCTCTTTGCTTTCAGGGCTAAGCAAGACTCCCTCATAAAAAGCATTGGCTGCCTCGTCGAATCGCTGGAGATTCATCGGTAACACAGTGAGTTATACAGTTTTAGTGTTACAAAGATCAGAGTATTTTGAATGGAAATCGACGGTTTTTTACCTCTAGTAAACGCAGAGCAGCGCCTTCTCTGAAACAACCTTTAGGCCAATCAGGTTTTAGTTCTCTGCAGGTTTTAGCATCAGATAAGGCTTGCTCAGCTTGTCCTAACCGCAACCAGCAAAGGCTTCGGTTTGAGAAAAAGGTATGATCCGTCGGGTCAAAGTCAATTGCCTTTGTTCATAAAAAATCACGCAAAATCACAAAAATGGACAGAAATCACGAATATATCTTTGATTGAAAAGGAAGTTTTAGTGTTGAATACTTGTGTGTAGGCATCAATGGCCATCTGGAAATCCTTTCTGTGGAAAGCATCTTGTCCTCTTGCTTTTGCTTCTGCGGCTTTCGCCTTTGCTTCCGGGGAGACCTGTGACAGTTTAAAATGTTAAGCTTTAAGTTATAGAAAAATTGATGCAAGGGAAATGCATATAGATCAAAGTATGAAGTAGTACCTCAGGAAGATCTTTCTTGATCCCATTCTCTATGGATTTAGCCTTGTTTGAGTTTTCCTCTTGTTCCTGAAAATGTTAGGTTGTTTCAGACAAGAATGTCACATATATTCGAGACTAAAAAACCAAGAGAGACGTAATACCAGTTCTTTGTTTGATTCCATGTGAGCGAGAATTCCATCTACGGTCCAATCTTTAACAGTTTCGGGTTTTGTTGTCAACGGGAAGAGGATCTCAACAACTTTTCTGTTCTCTCTTAAAGCTGCCACGTCTAATGGCCTATTTCCTTCCTGCAAGTTACATAGTTCACAGTTACAAATTAGCAAAGTTGCACGAGAAATTGTATTCATATCATACCAAATGAACAAAAGGAATTTTTTTTTTGCTAACAAACTGATTACTAAGTTGGTTGTTACCTCATCTTTCTGATTAGGATCCGCCCCAGCTTTAAGCAAACAGTTAATTAAGTCGAGATCTCCAATATCAGCTGCAATGTGCAATGGAGTTGCACCACCAGCAAAAACATTAGCTTTGGCACCTGCCTGCAATTACGAAAACGAACAAAGCTATCTTTTGTTAGTTCTGATTTAAGATGTATAAGAACCGAAACACCACAAGGAAGATGTGAATTGCCAAACCTTGACCAACAACTCTAAGCATGCTAGAGAACCAGCTGCCACTGCAGATAACAATGGTGTTACATTATCTTCCGTCTCAGCATTAGGCTGCAGAATCATTACAAGAGACAAACTTTTAGGCCTACACAAAATAAGGTTTCGATGAACAATCAAAATAGAAAATAAACTAAAAGTTTACATTAGCATTGTGCTCTAACAAGACTTCCACAGCATCCTTTTGGTCATGGCCAGCAGCCCATATTAACGGTGTACCAGACTCGCTTTCGGAATCAACAGAAACACCTCTAGAAAGCAACTCCTTCATCAACTCAATCTCACCTAATAAATGTATAGAGAAGCCATATAAGTGAAACAGAACTGAGAAAGTGCAATTAAGTAAATAAGAGCGCAATTGAATAACCGACCTGTCCCAGCCGCATGATGCAATGCCGTAGCTCCTAGCTCACTCGCTATATTAGGATCGGCTCCATGCTCTAAAAGATACTTAGCCGTTGCAATCTGGCCTTGCCTCGCAGCATGAACAAGCGGAGTATCCCCTGCAACATCATAACAATCTCACACATCAACTCTCAAATTTGGGATTATACAATTTCTGCAAGAGTAAAATATAAACGAAACACGAACCAGCTTCATCTTTTGTATTGACGTCGAGTTTCAGCTCTTCCAAAAGATACCTACATACTTCAGTTTGTCCTTCTCTTGCAGCGAAATGAATCGCTCCACGTTTGTAAGCATCTTTAATACTCTCAACAGTTTTCGCTAAGTCTTTTTCTTCATCAAGCTGCTCAGCAACCTCTGCTTAGAAAAGAGACATCAGATACACACAAAGATATAATAACACAAGGAACTTTTAACTAAACAAACATGTTAACTCAACAAACTCACTCTTAAGAAACTCAAGGTTTCCAGTACAAGCTGCATTCAGAAATTGCTGAACTTTCTCCCTCGCTAGAATAAACAAAACAAAAAACAAAAATTAGAGATACAAAACTTCAACACTCAAATCAGAGCCAATTCAAAACTTGGATTAAAGTAATCCAACAACGAAAAAAACAAAACTTTTTCATCAAATTAAATTCAAGTAAAGGCAAAAAAGAGAACCCAGTAAGGAATCTTGAATTCATGAGTATTCAAAGACATAGAAGTAGGAAGAGAGTAGAGAACCTGCAAGAGCACCAGAAGCATCAGGAGCCATGTCTTAAATTAGTTCTACGACGAGTTAACGAAACTTTGAAGTAGATTTGAGTGTTGAAATTAGCTTCTTTCGTCGATGTCGGAGTTTGTGTCTGAGTATCAGAAATCTGAAGAAGGCTTCTAGGTTTTAAGAAGAAGAAGAAGATTCGAGAGCTGTTTTTTACTTTCAATAAATTTGAATTTGCACCCTCAATTATATTAATTATTACAAAACACACCCATAAGTTTTTAATTTTAATGAACACACCCTGACTTGTTAAATTGGCTCGTTTTTAGTTTAAAAGAATTTCTCATTGTATTATCCAATCCAAGAACTGTTTGTTTTTGTATACAGTTTATGAACAAGAAAGGTTTTTTTTTTCTTTCCCTTTGCACAAAGTATATATATACAGAGCCATAATCTTCTTCTCTTTTTGAACATTTCACAAAAATTTCTATCTGTTTTTCTTGCTTCTTTGGTTCTTCAGAATCCTAAAGTTTAAGAGGATTCTTTGTCTTCCTATCTCTCTCATAAGAAAATCTGAGTGATTGAAGCTTACAATCACATATACACTCATCAATACGACTGCATTACAGAACATGCAACTGCTTGTGCCCAGTGTCTCAATCTCTGCTTCACTTGTTGAGGATCGTCCCCTGCATAAACAAATTTTGATCATAGTGATTGTTATTACATCCAAAACCCACCAGCAAAAATATGTCTTTTTGTTTATCTTTAGTTACCTGGACATAAGATCTTTAATGAATCCGAATCAGTTTTCTTCGGGCTACAAGGTATACTGTACGAGAAAGTTGATGCAGATGCGCTGCTGCTACGGCTGCTGCTAGGTGAAGGTAGAGGCGACATCTGACGGTGGACTGCAAAGTAAAGATCAAGAGCTGGTAACGTATTGCATAGTTTTTGTCCAGCTTCTTCATTGAAACCGAAACCTAGCTCAATAGATCCTTTTAGCTCGTTTAAATCCTCATCGGTTAGTTTTGTGTGTTCACTAAGATTGTCTGAAACGCCTTTATGAAGCAGTTTCTTCTCTTGAATCACTATCATCTGCCGTCTTCTTCTTTCCCAAGCAACATCTCGTGGTGTCTCACGCATAGATAGTTGTTTCGATAACCGTTGTTTTGGCTTTTGTGAGGCCACCGGCGTTGTTGGTGTTGTTGTTCTGATCTGTGGAAGCGCCGGTGTTAAGATTGGCAATGTAAGACCTTCTCTTCTTCTCACCATTTTTTATTATGTGTATATAAAGCAGAGTGACCGGAAGCTAATGTGTTATGAAGAGGTGGCTTGTGGATGCAAATTAGGGTTTTTCTTTCCCTCTTTAAGAGATTATCAAAGCTTTTGAATATTGTAGAAAGTATGTTCTTTGTCTGATGGCCGCGTACGAACAAATAACGCGGCCAACAAAGAGGTTAAAAACGGGTCGGGTTGATCAGATGTTATCTTTATGCCCTTCTCTAGTTGGATTTTGCCCAACCCGACCAGATAAACTTTGAGGAGACTTCAGGTGCTTTAATGGAGGATAACAAAATAGTTTCCACCATTGATCTATGCAATGGATAGAGTCCAAACCTATTTTCCTCCATTGACTCAACCACATATTTAGGATTGACCATTCCAATAAAAGACTTTCAGAAATTATCCAAAACATTTCATATAATGTTTGTAACAATATGGTTTCTAAATTTAGAGTAAACGAGTTCCATGTCAAATTCTCTAACTATATGCTAAACATAGCTTGTTCGAGTAATCCTCTCCTCCATGGATTCTCTAACTACTTTTGTTTTCTCTTTCAGACAGAACAACGGAGAATGAGAAAACACCACTAACCTCATTCTAGAGAAAACTAACCAGACACAAAGCGAGAAAATAGAAAAGGAAGAATAACGCACCTTGAGATTTCTGTCTTGCCTGGTTTTTGGTTCTTGTTGATCCAGGCAAGTCCTGTTCTGAGTTTCCATGATTAGGTAACAGAGAAAATAAGAAACAAGGATTCAAGGTTTGTCTGCAAGCGTAAAAGACAACGCCTTCTCGGTCTTATAATCTTGTGAAGGAAGGAAGCATTTCTCTTTTTCCCCCATTTTCCTTTAGGCCAGAGAGTTTATACCCGTTGATGTGTAAGCCATGAACGGGAAAACTCGGATTCTCCTTCCTCTCTTGTGTCTCTCTATTCTCCTGGTTTCTCCAACCAGATCTTACGGTCAAGATTTCGCGCTGGGCTGCGGGGCAACAGAAGCTTCTGTAGACGCGGATAAGAAAAAATGGGAACCAGATACAAAGTTTTTGAAGACAGGAAACTCAATCCACGCACCAGCTACATATCAAGATCCTTCACTTCTCTCTACGGTTCCTTATATGACAGCAAGAATCTTTACAGCTCCAGCAACTTATGAAATCCCGGTTAAAGGAGACAAAAGGCATTTGCTCCGGTTACATTTTTACCCATCAACATACACCGGCCTCGACATTTCCAACTCGTATTTCGCTGTGGCAGCTAATGATGTTACCCTATTGAGCAATTTCAGCGCCGCTATTACATGTCAAGCCTTGACACAGGCTTATCTGGTTAAAGAATATTCTCTTGCCCCTACCGAAAAAGATGTTTTGAGCATTACTTTGACCCCATCAGACAAGTACAAAGACACATTCGCCTTTATAAATGGTATTGAGGTGATTCAGATGCCGGAGCTGTTTGATACAGCAGTTCTTGTTGGTTTTGCGGATCAGACAGCGGATGCCAAGACCGCGAACCTTCAGTCAATGTTTAGGCTTAATGTTGGTGGTCAAGACATCCCTGGAAGCCAAGACTCTGGTGGGTTGACAAGAACTTGGTACAACGATGCGCCTTACATCTTTAGCGCTGGTCTTGGTGTTACACTTCAAGCAAGCAACAATTTCAGGATCAATTATGAGAAAATGCCGGTCTCTACAGCTCCAGCAGATGTGTATAAGACCGCTAGATCTCAAGGACCAAACGGAGATATCAACATCAAATCCAATCTTACATGGATGTTCCAAGTCGATACAAATTTCACATACATCCTAAGACTCCATTTCTGCGAATTCCAGCTTTCCAAGGTCAACCAGAAGGCTTTCAACATTTACATCAACAACAGAACTGCGCAGGGAGATCCCGCTGCTGCTGATATACTCGCGTGGACAGGAGAGAAAGGAATCCCAACTTACAAAGACTACGCGATATTCGTTGATGCCAACAGTGGAGGCGAAGAGATCTCACTTCAGCTAACTCCATCAGTTCTTGCTAAACCGGAGTATTATGATTCGCAGCTTAACGGGTTAGAGATTTTCAAGATGGCCACCATGAAAAACCTCGCTGGTCCAAACCCGGAGCCATCGCCTATGCAAGCTAACGAAGATGTTAAAAAAGAATTCAAGAACGAAAAGAAAACCATTTTCATCATCGGCTCAGCTGGAGGAGCTGCAGCGCTTTTGATCTGCGCACTGTGTTTCACGGTCTACAAAAGAAAACAAGGATATCAAGGAAGCGACTCACACACATCAAGCTGGCTTCCTATATATGGAAACTCAACAACATCAGGAACCAAATCAACAATCTCAGGTAAAAGCAACAATGGAAGCCACTTATCAAATCTTGCAGCAGGTCTATGCCGTAGATTCACCTTACCCGAAATCAAACACGGTACTCAAAACTTCGATGACTCCAACGTCATTGGAGTTGGAGGTTTTGGTAAAGTCTACAAAGGAGTAATAGACGGTACAACAAAAGTAGCAATCAAAAGATCAAATCCGAACTCAGAACAAGGACTAAACGAATTCGAAACCGAAATCGAACTTCTTTCAAGACTAAGACACAAACATTTAGTCTCCTTAATCGGATACTGCGACGACGGTGGCGAAATGTGTCTCATATACGACTACATGGCATTTGGAACACTCCGTGAACATCTCTACAACACAAAGAAACCACAATTAACATGGAAACGAAGACTAGAGATAGCTATTGGAGCTGCAAGAGGATTACATTACTTACACACAGGAGCTAAATACACAATCATACACAGAGATGTTAAAACAACAAACATCTTAGTAGATGAGAATTGGGTAGCTAAAGTTTCAGACTTTGGATTATCAAAAACAGGACCAAACATGAACGGAGGTCATGTAACAACAGTGGTTAAAGGAAGTTTCGGTTACTTAGATCCTGAATACTTCAGAAGACAACAACTAACAGAGAAATCAGATGTTTACTCATTTGGTGTTGTTCTATTCGAAGTGTTGTGTGCAAGACCAGCTTTAAACCCAAGTTTACCTAAAGAACAAGTAAGTCTTGGAGATTGGGCAATGAATTGCAAAAGGAAAGGGACTTTAGATGATATAATCGATCCTAATCTTAAAGGGAAGATAAACTCAGAGTGTTTGAAGAAATTTGCAGACACTGCAGAGAAGTGTTTGTCAGATAGTGGATTAGAAAGACCAACCATGGGAGATGTGTTGTGGAATCTTGAATTTGCACTTCAGTTGCAAGAAACAGCTGATGGGTCTCGTCATAGGAATCCGAACAGTGGTGGAAGTTCTGAAGATGTTGGTGGAGGAGGAGGAGGAGGAGGTGTGGCGGTTAATGTCATCGGAAGAATTGATGAGCATGATAATGTGAGTGATCTTTCGTCGGAAGATAGCAGTGGAATCTTTTCTCAGATTGTAAATCCTAAAGGACGATAAGGTAATTTCACAACTCTCTAACAAACAAAGTATATTATTACACTTTTATGTTTAAGTTTAATTTTGTTATGTTTTTGTATAATTTAACAGGGAAAAAGCAAGAATAAAAAAGGTGGATTAAGATTCTTGGAAGTGAATTTTCGTTTTATTTTGAGTGGTATTGTTATTAATTAATCAAAAAACATTTGTAAAAAAAAAAATTATATATCCGTTGTGATATTATTTTACATGTAATCGACAATATTGTATTACAGATTCATAGTTCTAGAATTTTATATGTTGATTTTAAAAAAAAATTATTGTCATTCGTAAAAATAAAAGATCAAACGCTATACTTTTCTTCGGATCGGCACTCCAAAGCTTTAGCCATCCGATCGGCAATTGAACATGACAGAGAGTTAGGATTCACCAAAATTCATATCGCATTGGATTCACGATAGATTACCAAAGCTCTCACGTTTGGATCACATTCATCAGAAATCTACGGTATTCTCTACGATATCGACAAACTCTCCGCTCAATTGAAAGAAATCTTTTTAATTATGTGAGAAGTCAATTTGACGACTGACTCGATCGCAAAAATGGCTTCCGAGGTCTAATGGTAGCACTAAACCGTCTACCCGAAGTTTAAGTTTTTAATTAATGGAATTTTAGCACACAAAAAAAAATCGTAATTACTCAAAAACTGGAGAGCAATAAAATGGCAATTAAGGTTTTATTTGTTGCAAATATTCCAACTATACCCTTATCGAAAAAATGGAAATCAAAATCAAAATCGACAATAAAAAGCCCTAAAGCAAAACAGTGTTTCACTCTGTTTCTCACAAAACACACTTTTTCGTACTTTGTTATTGTAAGGTTCTTGAATTTATTTCCAAGCTTCTAGAATCAAGATTGGAGTGTAAAATCAAAGCCAAAGTCTGCATCTTTATTCTCTGTTTTTGTTTTCTTACAATGGCTTACGGTGGTCCATCGATGAATCCACCGGCTATGATTGGTGCGGTTTCCGCGACTAGTAATCTTAAGCAAGTGAAATTGGAGAGAGAAAGTGAACTCAGGATCGAAGTCTCTGAAGAACCTTTAAAACTCCGTGTAGTGAATGGTACTGCTGAGATTTTTGGCTCTGAATTGCCTCCTGAAATCTGGCGTACTTTCCCTCCTCGCTTGAAATTTGCGGTATGTGTCTTTATCTTTCTTGAATTGGGTTCTTGTGTTGTTATCGAAAGTCTTAAGCTTTAGGTAGTGAATGAAGAAGATTCTGTTGTGTAGCTAAGAATTGTTAAGTTGGTTGTATAGAGATTTAGCTCTGGTTTCTTCCTTTTGGTAATGGTTGTATAGTGCTTTGAAACCTCGTGTTTACGGTCTAGTGTGTTTTCGATTATTGTCAGGTTTTTACGTGGTATGGAGCGACGATTGAGATGGATGGTGTCACGGAAACTGACTATACAGCAGATGAGGTAAGGTTCTTGATTCATTCTTTAGCTTCTTACCTTTTAGATATTTAGAGTTTACTAACCATGTTTCGGATTGTAGACACCGATGGTTAGCTACATTAATGTACATGCCATACTAGATGCGAGGAGACATTTAGCGAAAGCTTCCTCACCTGATGATCCAGTAGCTTCTCAGGTACTTAGCTTTGATGATTTCGTTGTTGTATGATATAATAGCGAGTTAAAAAACACTTGGTTATTTATAGTTTGCTGAATGCAGGGACCTCGGGTTATTGTAGTAGGGCCTACGGATTCAGGGAAGAGCACATTGACAAAGATGCTTCTTAGTTGGGCAGCTAAACAAGGATGGAAACCTACATTTGTAGACCTTGATGTTGGCCAAGGATCGATCACAATACCAGGATCTATTGCTGCTACTCCTATAGAAATGCCACTGGACACAGTTGAAGGGTTTCCTTTAGATATGGCACTCGTGTACTACTACGGTCACGCAACACCGAGGTAAGTGATTTTTAAAATTTCTCTTCCCCATTATAAGTTGTTTCTATTGGTGAATTAGTTTACAAACTTGGTCTATGGTTATTACTCTCTCAGCAACAACGTTGAACTGTACAAAGCTCTGGTGAATGAGCTTGCTCAAGTGCTGGATAGACAGTTTGTTGGAAATCCCGAATCTCGAGCTGCTGGAATGGTGATCAACACAATGGGATGGATCGATGGTGTCGGTTATGAGGTAAAACTTAGCTCCTTCTTAGCGCTTCTTTTTTGCGTATTTTCTGCTAAAAACTGTTGGGGTTAAAGAAAGGTATCTGTATTTGTTTTGCAGCTGCTTCTCCAAGCAATTGACACATTCAATGCTTCGGTTGTACTTGTATTGGGTCAGGAAAAACTCTTCAGCATGCTTAAAGATGTGCTGAAAAGTAAGAGTAATGTCGACGTCGTGAAACTTCACAAATCAGGTGGAGTTGTATCCAGGACTGGTAAAGTCCGTCAAAGAGCAAGGAGTTATAGATTTCAGGTAAATGCTTTCAGTTTCATATCTTTTAATAACCCTTTCATGCTTTTAGTAAGACTGAATTTAGAACTTGGCAACTTGATTTTCCAGGAATACTTCTATGGTCTATCAAAAGAACTCTCACCATATGCCAATACAATGGGTTTCTATGATCTGCAAGTGTTCCGCATTGGTGGAGGACCACAAGCTCCAAGATCAGCTCTTCCAATCGGTTCTGACCCAGTATCTAATCCTTTGAGAGTAACGCCTGTAAATATCGAAGACCGGGATCTTCTACATTCTGTTCTTGCTGTCTCATACGCAGAAGAACCAGACCAGATCGTCTCAAGGTAATCTTTTGTTTCAAAATCAACAGGCTTGTGTTTTTCTTTGGTCCTTGCGTTTGTTGATGTTTTCGGTTCTTTTCTATGCAGCAATGTTTCCGGGTTTGTGTATGTGACAGAAGTTGATATCCGGGGGAAGAAGATAACATTTTTAGCACCATCACCTGGGATATTACCCAGCAAGATCTTGGTTGCTGGATCTTTGTCATGGCTCGAGTCAGTAGAAGCAAGAAGATGAAGATAGAGAACCATGTTGTTTGCCAAGAGAATGATGCAACAACTAAAAAATCCTCTGTTTCATGTAATTTTAATTACAGATTAGTCTTTTTTTCTATAAACAATTTTGTTGTTGTGTTGTGGATTAGGTTGGTTTTTATTCTGTAATTTGATACTACTAAATAAGAAAATAATATGATACTACTCATTATATAAAACCTCAAAGAGTGTGAAATCTAATCCATTTTGTTAAAGAGATTCGTAATTAATGAACAACTTTTGCTTTTTAAAGATGTATCCGAATATGAAATGTTTAAGATAACATTATCTAATTTGCCTTAAACATTCTATTTTTTTTATATGGTTTTAATCATTTTAATTTGTACGAATTCAAAGAGTAGGTGCAAAGTAGGTCCACTAGTAAGGGACCCACGTTTAACAGAGAGAGAGAGTTCTGTTTTTTTCTTACCTCTGAGACTGCGACGACCACTTCTCTGCTCAATGGTCTTTACTGTATTCCACTTCTTACAAATTTTATAATTTTATTACACAACTTTAGCTTTTAAATTGAGTTTTTGTCTCCTTGAGATGTTGAATAAATGAAGAATAAAATGTTTTTATAAGTTAAAGTTGAGTCTTACCACTTCCCCACCCACAAAGCAGAGAAAGCAAAAGTCATAACCTTTGACACTTTTCTCAACATCTCTCTCTTCCCACAAAGATACAAACAAAACAAGATCAAATCTTTCTCTTTTTCTATTTTATCTTAATTTCTTGGGTGATTTGATTTTTTTATCTTTTGGGTTTTCCTAAAGATCTCATTTTTCTGTTTATCTCTGAAATTTTCATGAGCTAATAAGATTTGAAAAGATCTCATCTTTTAGCTCTTGAATTGAGAGGGTTTTGATTTTGTTTATCAATCTTCCTTTGAAGTGGTTTTGGTGAGATTCAGCATTTAGAGGAAGGAACTTATGGTGATTAGTTTCTTTTTAGGGGTTTTAGGTGTTGAATTCTTGATTTTTCATGCTCCTTGGATTTGATCTCATTTAGCTTTAAATGTACATCTTATCTGTTTAGATTCACTGGGATTTCTGTTTTGGGATCTTTTGTTGTTATAGGTTGAAAATTTCCATCTTTGGAAGGCTTTTTTAGGCTCTGTGTTTGATAGTCTTGTGAGATCTTTGTGTTTAAATTTAGTTTGTGAATTGAGAAATTAGGGTTTTCTTGTTCTCTCTCTCATCTGTGAAAAATGATGGAGGAAGTTGAAGCTGCTAACAAATCAGCTATAGAAACCTGTCATGGAGTCTTGAATCTCTTAGTACAACAAACCAGTGATGCCAAATCTTTAATGGTTGAAACAAGAGAAGCAGTTTACAAGTTTAAGAGAGTAGCTTCTTTATTAACTAGAGGTTCAGGTCATGGGAAGTTTAGGAGAATCAACAAGTTTAGGTCATCTTTTCCTCAACATATCTTCTTGGAGAGTCCTATTTGTTGTGGTAATGATATGAGTAATGATTACACTCAAGTTCTTGCACCAGAGCCACTTCAGATGGTTCCTGCTCCTATTGTTTATGATGAGATTGACCAGAAACACCAGTTGGGTCATTCTCCATTGATGCTTAGTCACAAAATGTGTGTTGAGAAGTCGTTTCTCGAGTTAAAGCCACCACCTTTTCGAGCTCCTTATCAGTTAATCCATAACCATCCGCAGATAGCTTACTCTAGGAGCAATAGCGGTGTGAACCTTAAGTTTGATGGATCTGGTAGTAGTTGTTATACACCGAGTGTATCGAATGGATCAAGATCGTTTATGTCATCTCTTAGTATGGATGCTAGTGTGGCGGATTACGATAGAAGCTCGTTCCATTTAAGCGGATTATCCCGTGGCTCTGATCAGATATCGCAGCATTCACGGAAGATGTGCTCTGGTAGTTTGAAATGCGGAAGTCGAAGCAAATGTCATTGTTCCAAGAAAAGGTTCGTTGTTTTCTTTGTGGTTATGTGACTGGTTTATTGTTTGTGTATCTCTTTGTAATGGTTTGATCTTTTACAGGAAACTTAGGGTGAAACGATCAATCAAGGTGCCTGCAATCAGTAACAAGATTGCGGATATTCCTCCGGATGAGTATTCATGGAGAAAATACGGGCAGAAACCGATAAAGGGTTCACCACATCCACGGTATGTATACATCTTTAGATGGAAGTTTTTTCCTCTATATGTGTGTCCAGTTGATATAATCTCCTTCTTTTGCAGGGGATACTATAAATGCAGCAGTGTGAGAGGTTGTCCGGCAAGGAAGCATGTGGAGCGATGTATCGATGAAACTTCGATGCTAATTGTGACTTACGAAGGCGAGCATAATCATTCAAGAATATTGTCTTCACAATCAGCTCACACCTGATGAAACCGAGTCAGTGCTTATCTTTCCTCATCTACTCTCTGATTTGAAGAAAACAATGAATCAGACTCGAGAAACCGGTCTTTGTAGTTGTGATTTGCAATTGTATATTTCACATTGACATGAGTTGTAAGAGCACTTGTGAGCTTGTATTCTGTAGCAGTACCAAAAAGCAATCATGAATTTGGCTTTTGCCAAGTGTTTTCATATATAGCTCATCAACTGAAAATGTGAGTCTGTGAGTGAAAATTAAAGTCAGTGTAGCCTAACATCAATGATTAATCTTGGGTTGTGTAAAGCAATCTTTGGTTTGCATCAATTATTTATAGCCAAACCTCCAAGATATTTCTTTTGTTTAAGAAATAAAAGCTCAAAATGGTGATGAAGATTCATCTATATCCAACACAGAACTTTTTCTACTCTCCAAATGTAAAATCAAATAAGAAAATCAAAGCTTTATTCAAGTCATAAGCATTGCATTTGCATAATCCACAAGCATACAATACCACGGATAAAAAAGCCTGAAACGACTAGTCTTAAACTACTACTACTATAGATCTTAAGATAAGACTTGGAAAAACAAAACAAAAAAGGAGATTAGTTCAAGCAACACCAAAAAAACTAGTAACCAAAGGATTAATTTGACAGAAATATAGGATTCTCTACGTGTTCGGAAACGACTTTAATCGTAGCATATCTATCTCCAGTTCCTTCAATCACTACTCTTTTGACATTGTTCTCCTTGAGATCATAACAGATGAAAAATAACGGGTTTGGACAACTGTCCGTTGCAAATATAATCTTACCGGTGCTAAGTGCACACTCGAACCAGTAAAGACACAAATTTCCACAAGGAGGAACCTCTAGAGAAACTTTTGACCATTCTTGTTTGCTCGCATCTTCTAGAACCCGCAGGTCAAGTTTACTGTAGTCTAAGTGCCTTATTAAAGCTATCTTTCCCTTGTAGTTCACTGCATAATGAAACTGTCCATGTCGATCATCCTCAGGTAACATAACGACATTAAACTCTTCAGAACTCAAATCAAAGCTTACTAGAGATCCTTCAGTGTTGGTCCAAGCATAATAATACACAACCCCATTCATGCATAACCCTTCAGATTGCAAAGGAGTATGATGAGGATGCTTACAGTTGATCATTCTCCATTCTTTTTCTTTACCTCCTAAAGTGAAAACTTGATGTTCCTCCGATACAACTCCCCTTACACGAAGTTGATGAAAACTGTGTACCGTCGTCATGCACAACAGTTTGTATTGATCATTAACCGGATCATACCCGAAAAATGTTAAAAACGAAACATATGTTCTCCTAGTTATGAGTCTAGGTCAAGTAATGAACTGACCAGTGCTAGGGTTTATAATCAACAATTTAGTATTATGTTGACAACAGATCAAGCCACGGATTGATGGAGAAAACCTATACTGTTGATCTAGTTTTGTAGTAATGATTACCCTACCAATACCATGGTCAGTAAAAGACGGATTCTCCTGAGAACATGATTGAACAAACGTTGTATAGCCTTCGCTGATCGTTAAAAGAAGACATGGCCGAGTCGTGGATCGAGCCATGTACAAGTCCGTGAAATATTTGCCTCTTACTATCGATGACCAGAGCTTGGAGACGAAGGCTAGCTTGGCTATAGATTTTGCCGGCAATTTCAAGAGAATCTCTACTTTCAGATCAATAGGAATAACAGAGAACACATCTTTTTCATCATCTTGTTTCACCATTCTTTCGTTGGCGATTTTGAATTCCTCTTAGGGTTTCTTTCTTTTATACTACTCTATACCCTAAGACGTGGGGATGACGATTCCAATCTATTTGCAAGTAAAACCTCTTATTTTTAAACTTTGATAGAAAAGTCCTCTGTTTTTGAAATTTTGCATATTCAAGAAATCAGTCTTTGTAGTTGCGGTTTGCAATTGTATATTCCACTTTGACATGATGATGAGTTAATAAAAGTACTTGCAATAATTTGGCTTCAGAAGAGCATTTTTTTATGAAACACATCTTAAAAGGCAATCAAAATGATGATGGGGATTCATCTATAGCCAACACAAAACTCTCTTTTTCTCCATCAAATAAGATGGAGTTATGACACGAGGAATGATTACCTTATTATGATCAGAAGAAGGATTCTCTTGAGAGCATGAGAGGGGAAAAAACTGCAAGGCGGCGTGATCATCACGATGGAACGACATGAAAAGAAGACGAGGGCGAGTCGATGATCGAGCCAAGTACAAGTCAGTGAAATCTTTGCTGCGTATTGTCGATGACAAGAGTTTACAGACGAAGTTGAGCTTGGCTACGGATTTCGCAGTCAATTTCAAGAAAATCTCTGATTTCAGATCAAGAGGAAGAACAGAAATTAGGTCATTGCTTTCCTCTGTCTTGTTCACGATCTTCTCTTTCCTCTTGACCCTTTTCATGGCCCTCTTTTACTCTAAACCCTAATTTCTTCTTCACTGATTTTATAGGTCTCGATTCGAACTATTGTGTACTACGTTACTATGTGTTGTTTAATATTTGGAGGATTTGCAAATAACACCTCTTATTTCTTAAACTTTGACAGAAGAATCCTCTTCTTCTTGCTATTTCGGTTTCATATATAGCAACTTAGCTAATGGAACAATTAATCAGGTTCATGTGAACTCCGATTCTGTAGTAGTATCAAGAAGCAATCAACAATTTGCCTTCAGTAGAGCATTTTTCACATATAGTTATGGCATTTTAGTCCGGTGGCGGTTTAACTCACCAACAAGGAAAGCTTCCAATGGTTTCAAAAACGAAGATCCGAATAAGAGAGTATTTAACGCGCGTACATAAAAGACATTCTTACGAAACAAAAGGCTATCAAAATGATGAGGATGATGAAGATCCATCTAGCCATCAAATGATTAGTTTAGGCAAAATACCAAACAAAGCTAGCCATCAAAGGATTAACTTACATTTGACAAAACCATAGGACTTTCTACATGATCGCAAAAGATTTCAATCTCAGTCAAGTTATCTCCAATTCCTTGGACCACAACTTTTTTGGTAATGTTTTCCTTGAGATCGTAACTGATAAAATAAAAGGGGTTTCTCGAGGAGTCCGGTGTAAATATAAGCTCACCAGTACTAAGTGCACCACAAAACAAAAATCTGTCAAGCCCGGGTAAACCTTCCCAAGCAGAAATCAAGAAAGAAACTTTAGACCATTCTTGTTTGCTAGCATCTTCTAGAACCCAAAGAAGTGTACCGTTACAATCCATGAAGAAAGCTACCTTTCCATGGTAGTTCACGAGATCAGAATACCCATCCCCACGTTTGACATCGTCAGGTAAATTAACAAGATTAAACTCTTCGGATCTCAGATCAAAGCTTATTATAGACCGTTTAGTTCTGATCCAACCATAGTAATACACAACACCATTGATGCATAGCCCTGTACTTTGATAAGGAGGAACAATATGGGGATGGTTACATTTGACCATTCTCCATTGTTGTCTTTGAGCTCCTAAAATGAAAACTTGATGCTCCTCCGATACTTGATTTCGTTTCTCAGTCACGCACAACACTTTGTATACATCATTAACCGGTTCATACCCCAAAAACCAAACCTGACCTGTTCTGACTCTAGGTAAAGTTATGAACTGACCAGTGCTTGGATTCCCTATCAACACTCGAGAGTCTTTTCTACCACAGATCAAGCCACGAACTGGTTGAGAAAAAACATAATCAAGATTCGGATTCAAAGTAATGCTTACTCGCTCACGATGATCATAAGATGGATTCTCTTGAGAGCATGAGTGAAAGAAGTGTAGTCCTTCACGGTAGACTCTGAAAAGAAGACGCGGCCGAGTCGAAGATCGGGCCATGTACAGATCCGTGAATTCTTTGCTGCGTATCATCGATGAGAATAGATTAGAGACGAAATTGAGCTTGGCTACGGATTTTGCTGGCAATTTCATGAGAATCTCCATTTTAAGATCCAAGGTTATCATACGAAATGGGTCGTTTTCTTCGCTTTCCTCTCGCTTCTTCTGAGACCTCGTAACACATTGTAGACTCTTCTTCTCAATCGTCTTCTTCTTCTTCTTCATGGCGATTTTCAATCTCTCTCTCACTGTCTACTCGTAAAACCCTAGTCGATTTGGGGAGCTGCAAAAATGGCGATTCCAATTCTTTGCAAATGAAACCTCTTAATGTAAAATGTTTACAGTAAAGTCCTTTTCGTTTTTGGTGTTTCTGTATTCGTATCTTAATTTAAAACTTTGACCGACAAGTCCCTTTTTTGGTGTTACAGTTTTATGAGTTGGTTCAGTCACTAAAAACTGTGGTACAATGGGTTGTAATGAAGCATCTTTGGTTAAAAGCTAAAGCCAGTATTCAAAATCACTACGATTTTTCGATCATTTTTACAACAAAACCTCTAAAAAGCTAAAGCTAGTATCTAGATTTTCGGTTCCAAGGATTTGAATGTTCACTTCAAGTAGATCAAACTTTTGTTAAACGTTCATGATTTCATTTGCATAATCTACAAGCATACAATGCCATTGATACAAAAAAGCCTGGAACATTAAGTACTAATTCCAGTAACGACTAGTCTTACTTAAATTACTACTATCAGAGATCTTAAAATGACACTTAAACGAAAAACTTAGTCATTAACCTATGCTTGCCAGAAACATAGGATTGTCTACATGATTTAAAAGGATATCAATCTCAGCCAAGTTACCTCCAATTCCTTGTACCACAACTTTTTTGGCATTGTTTTCTTTGATATCGTAATGGATATAATAGAACGGGTTCATGGAAGAGCGAGCTGCAAACATAAGCCCACTTCCAAATATAAGCTCACTTACAAATATAAGCTCACCGGTAGTAAGTGCACATTTCAAACGGAACGTGTAACTCCCAGTTAAATCTCCCCAAGAAGGAACCACGATAGAAACCTTAGACCATTTGGCTCGATAAAGCTACCTTTCCACTGTAGTTCACTAGATTATACGAAAACTTATCTACCGGTCGGAGATCCTTAGGTAACTTAACCACATTAAACTCTTCAGATTTCAGATCAAAGGATATTAAAGAACCTTCATTCTTGATCAAAGCATAGTAATACACAACACCATTGACGAATACACCTTTCACGTCCCTAGGAAGAAAATGAGGATGATTACATTTGATCATTCTCCATTTTTGTTTCTGAGCTCCTAAAGTGAAAACCTGATGCTCCTCAGACACACCTCCTTCTTTATAAACACTTTTCACAGTCATGCACAACACTTTGTATACATCATCAACATGATCATACCCGAAAAATATCAGGGATTTATCCCTTGACCAAGGAATCTAAGATATTCACTATCCTAAAATATCTACACGATTTCAAATCCTGTTTAATATTTAGGATTTGCAAATTAAACCTCTTAATTTAAAATAGAAACGCCTTTTCTTTTTTTTTGGTATTTCTGTGTTCGAGCTCACAAGTCACAACATTGTTGCAGTTAAAAACTGTGGTACAGTGGAAAATACACTTTATATTTCTATTGAATTTTTGCAGGGCCTGAACAAAACTTTCATAGCTAGACAAGATTCAGCTGCTTTTGTTTCATTTATAGCATCGGCCGTGGTTTAGCCACGGTCCAAGAAGGCTAAAAATGTGACTTATGTAAGTGTATACTGAAGTAAGTCACTCTAAGCTTTTGCAAACCTAATCTGCATTGAATGGGATTTGCTTCACAGAAGTTGATATGCTTTAGCTTCTTCCTTCTCTCCTACCGATGTTAAACCTGGAAACTGCCCAATATCATGACCAGCAAGTGGACTTAACCTGTCATGTAGACCGATTGCAAACTCTTCCGGATTAGCTTCACCCTTCTGCAGGAAATCAGCAATCTGCAGAGGAATACAAAACATTTGTTATCATATTCTAAGACAAGAACACAGCCTTGTTAAGAGGAGTCATTATAGGAAAAGCCTCTTACATGGTTTCCTAGGGCTTCGCCGCTTAAAGCTGCAGATTCTAAGTTGGAACCGAGGAGCCAGTCACCGCATATACCAGCACGGCCTTGTGGATCAAATATACATGGAACTGCAGGAGTGTTCTTCGGAAGAGCTGCTCCCCTGCATAAGAGTATTGAATCACTCTCACATATCTACACACATTTTAGCAAAGTCAATACACAATTTTCACTTACCATAGCTGGAGACGTGTATAAGCCGGTTTAGGAAGCGAGCCTTCAGGCAAGCCTAATGCGATTTCCACACCTTGTAGCATACCGGCTTTAACTTTCTCTGATGTAACCGTTGGGATGTTTTCCTAAGAGGAAGGAAGGGAACCAATTGGTTCCAACAGTTTTTACATTCATGTTGTAAGCTTTGAAGAGAGGAAACTAACCTGAGGAACTTTGTTTTGTTTTCCGTATATTGCAGTACTGAAGAAAGTCCAGCAATGTGGAGCTTTGTCATTTCCAAGCTTTGCAGAGTTATCTCCCATCCAAGACAATGATTCCACTCCTTTCACAAACGCTCCCTCGAAGTTAACAGAAGGAAGAGGATCATCGAAAGCTGCTAAGAGCGCCCATATGGAACTCAAATCCAGTTTCTAGAACAATAAAGGAGGATTGTATTAGAAGAGGACACAGAGTTTAAAAAGCTGATCTATTGACAGTGTCTACCTTCATCTGTTTAGCAACTAGGGGCAAGCCTGATGCAGAAAGCAAGCGGTTCGCACATTTACCTGAACCAAAGGGGAACCATTTTGTATGAAAAGAAGATATAACAAAGCATCTGAACATAGCAAGAGAGAAACCAATACGCTTTCTCACCGTTATGAGCAATTACAATGACATCAAATTGACCACGAGGTGTTCCGTTCTCACTTAAATGCCACATCCCATTTAGTGGCTCCAACTTACTAATCCAACAAGGTCTCACCAAATTAACCATTTGACTCTGCAACAAATCAACCAGTATTACTTACTTCAGCTCATAAAAACCGAAAGAAGACTAAACGTACCTCTAAAAGCAATGAATCAGCGAGAGACCGCATGCCATTAACAGCAATGTATCTAGGAGACGATGATGAAGGAAACTGAGAGAAACTTCCCCCAATTTCAAGCTCACCAACAACACCATTCCACTCTCGAACAAGTCCTTTCTCTAACCACTCATCGACATATCGAATAAACCGAGAATCACTCGCAGTGAAGAATTGAGCAGCGTGGTCAAAAACTAGTCCTTGTGGTTCAATAATCCTTGTTCCAAGTCTTCCTCCTAACCCATGTATCCCCTACACAAGTTACATCACCACAACACAAGACAACAGAGTCTTACTAATTCGATTGAATTAAACCACATTTCAAACCCCAAAAAGCTAAGATTTTTAAGTAAAATTACAACACCAAAACACAAATTTCACATCAATCATCAACGCAAAGGAAGCAAAAGAGACGAACCGTATCGAAAACTGTGGATTGAACACCACGAGCTTCAAGGTTCTGTGCACAGACAAGACCAGCCATTCCGCCGCCGATAATCGCCACGTGTGGGTCATCGGAGACACGTGCGGTGAAAGTAACTTGTTCTTGTAAGAAGGATTTCTTGAGAATCGACTTTCTAGAAGTTCCATACTTTGATGAATTTCTCCGTTTCTGGAAATTAGGGTTTCTGCTACTGGGATTTGACTTACCAGTGTCCTTCTGAGAATCGCAAGTTGTTGTAAGTTTTCTGGTGGTGGTTTGTAGATTAGGGTTTCTAGGTTTAGCTAGGGTTTTGAATTTCAGAGGTTGGAGAAATGAAGAAGAGAAAGGGATTAAAGAAGTGGCCATTGTTGACTTTTGGAGGGATAGTGAGATTATCTGTTATCTGTTAAAATTTTCGGAACTGAAATTACCAATTTACCCTCTTTCGTGTTTTTTTTTATCTTAATTCGTAAATAAATTGATTAGAGAATGTTTTGGTTAATTAATCCAACAACACTCAAGCATACAGATTTCAACATTAGGAGTTTCTTCAACCATCTAACATAAAAGTTTTTTTGTTTGTTTGGGTTGAAACAACATTAAAGAAACAGGTACATATACAGTAAAAACTCTATAAAATAATATTCGATAAAATAATAAATTTTATCGATTCGAATCGGGTCAGTGCAAAATTTAATACAAAACAATAAGATGATAAGATAATAATATTTTCAAAAATCTTATACAAATATATGGTCTTATTAATATCATAAAATAATAACTGCTATATATTTTTTTCATTTCATAGTAAGTGATGATTTAGAATAAACAAATTGTTTCAAAATATATTATATTTTCAATTTTTCATAGAGAATTAGTTAATTAACCATTTATATTTAGTAAATTGTTTTATTAGTGATTAATTGTGTTTTTATTATGAATTTATCAATTAATTATTATTTTTAATTTATTTTAAGCATTACTTATAAAATAATAACTCTATAAAATAATAAATTTTGGTGATCCTAATATTATTATTTTATTGAATTTTTACTGTACATTGCATTCCATATATTTAAAAGAACATTAAAGAAAATTTAGGACAAGTGATATTAAAAAAAAAATGAAAGTGTTCACATTAAAATAGTTTTATTTCATAAACAATTCGGTGCATAACAGCACTATAAGAAGAAGCACGGAAGACGAAGGGGAAAAAAAAAGCAAATTGAAATCATGGGTTTAAAGAAAGCAACTTTGATTCTTTACTTTCTATTTTTTCTCCATCTCCAGACTCACTTTCTTCACGCGATCTCACGATCTACAACACAATTACCTTCCGTTGATCCAAACCATGACAATCTCCAAGTTCAAGCAGTTGAATCGAAGCCGCCGAACGGTGACGCATTCGCCGAGAAATCGATGGAATTAGCAGTCGTTGTTAAGAAGGGTAGCTTCGGCGGAGGAGGAGGAGGACGCGGTGTAGGTGGAGGACGAAGTGGCGGAGGAGGAGGAGGACGCGGTGTAGGTGGAGGACGAAGTGGCGGAGGAGGGAGGACTTACGGAGGAGGAGGAATACGTCCGATTCCGATTTACGGCGGTGGATCGCACCACGGTGGTCACCGTTCAAGTGGTGGTCGGGAAAGTGCTAGTTGTTGGTTAGGTTTATCGACTTTAGTCGGTTTAGTTTTGGTTTTTTAGTGTTTTCCTTAATTGATTTCCCGGTTTAGGTTGAATGTTTGATGCCGGTTTTGGTTTCTAATGGTTTTGCTTTCTAAACTTGTGAGCATAGGTACTAAATATAACGGAAAATTAATCTTTAGCTTAATTAAGAATCACTTAACCGAGAATATATAATTTTTGTTAACTAATCCAAAAACACTCATAAAATACAAATTACTCATTACTACAATATTAGGATCAGGAAGTTTCTTTAACAATCAACATAAAAAGTTTCACGTTACAATTAAAAACCGAGAAGGTTACATTGTGTACCAAACATATACCGGAAATAACCGAACAACAAATAGTCTTTGTTTTGATTTTAATCTTTCTCCGTTAAGTTCAAAGTTAGTAAACACAGACCAACAAAGCATTCATCATTCATCATCTTTTTCAAGCCTCGCTAGCTTCTTCTGAGTTCTCGTTAACCGGTTTCAATCCTGGTTTAGCCTTGCCTGATCTAACACGAGGGCTATCGTGTCCAGCATTGGTGTTCTTGTTCTTGGGATCGTCTTTGTTCTGAACTGTTCCGGTGCTGTGTCGGTTCCGGTTAGAGGCTGTCTTAAGAGTCTCTTCACGGGAAGTCGAGGTGATTGCGTCGCTGAAGCTCTTTCTCCGCGAAAGAATGAGTTTTGGCGATTTGGGACGCGTCAAAGGAGCCTATAAACAAACATGAAATGAGCTACTTGGTCACAAGAACAATGTTGAGTTCTGAACGTAGAGAGTGTTTTGGTTCGATATTATACCTTCTTGAGCTCGGGTTTTGCAGGAGGCGCTTCGTAGTAGAAGTTGGGGACTGGTTTAGCCTTGAACTTGAGATTCTTTCTCATTTGTTTCAAGGCTGCTTCTTGTTCTTCCTGCAAACCATTGATGATATCAGTTAACAGATTTCGATTTTGAAAATTCGAGAAGACTGCATCTACTGGAAAATGTGTACTTTATACCTTTTGCCTTTGCTCAAGCTCGTTCTTTTCAGCTTCAAGCGCTTGGTTTCTCTCTTCAAGCTTTTGGTAATACTAAAAACACACAATTCCCACAAAACATCAATCAATAAAAAGAACAATAGTGGTTTTGTTGGCTTTGCTAGACATCTACCGTGTAATCAACCTATTCAAATAGCTTATTTGATTTGTAACCAAGATATGGAAGCAGACACATGAGGATTTACATACCTCTTTGCGTTTTTCGGCACGTTCAGCACTCCTAAACGTTGGAGCACTTCCATGAGTAACTCCAGACTTACCCATCCTCATTGATGTTGTAGCACTGTGAGTAGATTTCGTTAAGGAACATTATCGGTTTAGTTAAGTACCAAGTGCATATAAACATAACAAAAGAGAGGCAAACTTACAAAGAAGCAATGGAGCAATTATCATCGTCATCGATATGCTTCTTGTTCTCTGGTTGCAATGGCTTCCTCACCGCGGAAACATGAACATCGTTCTGCAAAAACACATAAACAAACTGTTCAAAATCTCCTTCAAGACTCAATCTTTTACACCTAAGTTCCCAAGATCTTCTGAAATTAGTTATACCTTTGAAACCTTAGCATTTCGGGTTTTAGGCGAGTTTTGAGCTACAATTTTCTCAGGAGTTTCGACTTTTGGTGCATTCTCGGAAAGAGAATCTTCCTCGGTGCATTCCTTGACTTCAAATTCCTCCTCAGACTCAGCAGCAGCTATCTTAGGAGCAACGTGAACTCTACCGTTTGAAACGTCAGCGTTTCGGTCCATTAGCACCTCAACAACTTCTCTTCCCATTTCTCACCTGCTTTAATCACCACCAAACACAAAACAAAAAACCAAAAAAGTCTCTTTTATTACACAGATTTTCAAATACCCAAGTCAATTTATAAGATCTCTCAAATTATCTACACATATAACTTTCTCTCTAAACAAAAATAAAGTTTTCCAACTTTTTCTTCACCTGACAATTCAAGGTTAGGTTGTGAGGAACAAAAATTGGTTAAAAGTTAAGAACATTCTCGAATCTGAAATGATAAAGAAGAAACTATAGAAAGAGACAGAGAGAGTCACATTCATATAAGAACATTTCAAAAGTGAAACCAACACGCATAAACAATCTAAATGAAGAAAGAGTCAAATTTTTCATTACCAAAAGTCGTAAATTTTGATACCCAGATAGGGAAATTTTGAAGATTTTGCAAACAATTTTACAGAATAGAAACAAGATTTTAGAGGAAGAACATGTACCTAAAAACAGAGAATGATTATTATTTTTTAAAATGAGGAAAGAAATGGGTTCTTACAGGACTTGTGTAGGATTCAGGGAAGGATTCTTGTGCACCACCTCTGTCTCCTCTCTCTCCGATCTCCCGTGAGAATTTTACAGACAAAAGAGAAATGAATGTCTTTATCCAGAACAAACTTGTCTCCCTCTCTCTCTCTCTAAAGAACAAAAAAAAGGATTTTTTTTTTTTTTTTTTGAGCGGTGACTATTTTGGAAGTGTGTTTGATTCGTTAAGCTGTTTGGTTATTTATCATGAATTTTCAAAATTTAATATCGTTTACTTTTTTGGATTTCCTTGCCGCTTTTCATCAAATTTATTTATTTAAATACATTCGATAATTCTTTATTTTAAACACAAAACAGATTCATCCCAAATATTGGAAAAGTACTACTCCCTCCGTTCTTTTATGTTTGATGTTCTAGAGTGATTTTTTTGTTTTGTTTAGATTGATGTTTTCAATTTTCTATGCAAAATTAATTATGATTTTGAGTTTTTTACTATTTAAATTCTGCATATTGTTTTTTTATTGGTTGATTTTTTTTGAATTGATGATAAAACATATTTTGTTTTGAAAAAATTAAAAATTTAATGAATTCTTAATTTGTGTGTAGAAACCTTAAACATCAAACAAAAAAGAACGGAGGGAGTACTACATAGTTTCATTTTTTTCAACTTATAATTAATTAACTGAAATAGAAGGACTTAATTTAGAAGCTTAATTACATAATTGACTATTTTGGTTTAAAATGTGGTTAGTAATATTACACATCGAAAGTGGTAGTTTGGTTCTCCTTCTTCTTCCTTCTCTATAATCAATACTCATCATGAACTAAAACTTACTAATTTCTATTTTTGAGCATTTTTAGTTGAATTTTCTCTTAAGATATCTAAAATTGTAATCATTTGAAAAAGAATGATGACTAATTGTCTACATTGTTTCACCCCAAATATTGGAAAAGTACTACATTCTTTTCATTTTTCAGCTTAAAATTAATTATTGAAATAGATGGACTTAATTCAGGAGTTTAATTCCATGATTGACTATATATATATTCATTTTATTTTGAAATGTGGTTAGTAATATTACACATCAAAAGTGGTAGTTTAGTTCTCATTCTCTATAATTAATACTCATCATGAAGCAAAGCTCATTATTTATAATTTTGAACAATTTTTTAGTTTAATTTTTGCTTAAGATATCTATAATTGTAATCATTTGGAAATGAATGATGACCTAGATGTCTATTTACCAGATCTAAATGATTATTATACATTGAACACATATATGGTACTAATGAAAATAAATTTAGATTACACTTTGAAGTATAATTTGTTTCATTAACAATGTTATTATCTCGAACAATTCTATGATAGTAGATTTGTAAAGTCTAAATTTTAGGGTTAGAAATCTGATACTGTAAAAGAATCATTACTACTAGTTGTAGTTGGTTTCTATGAGCAGTATTAGGAAATTCAAACCAATCAATAATCATCGCGGCCCTCAAGTAACAAGACGAATACCAATGTGACAAATACCTCATTTAATAATAACCATAAATATACCAATGTGACTTGTAAACTCGTTTAATAATAACCACCTCTCGGACAACGTGATACAACTATTGAATTGTCACTCTTTATTTGAATTTTTTCAAATATGTATCTAGTGTGTATTTTTCCATCTATAAACTTTAAAACAATAAACTTTAAAAATGCGGCAATGTATATCATTTACTTTGTAATGTTAAAGAACACTAAGCTTTAAAAAATGCTTCATGCCTTTTCGAGTTCAGATCTCAAGACTAATATTTACTTTCCCTCGCTACTCTGTTTAAATTTTGCAGCTTTTCTTTTAAGTACTACTATTATTTTTTGAATATGGTTTATGACTGCATTGACAACACTCATGTGTATCTTTATATACATCAAAATTTTGATTTACATGCATGCCTATGTTCATACGTGGTCGATTTCAGTGTTCACAACAACATACTGTCGTTACAGAATTTATACAAATTTAGTTAATATTGATTTATTGATACTGTTTGATGCTCTCTAATTTACATTCGCCTTACTTGTAACATATTAAATCAGAATGGAAAACATTTTCAAATTTTGAACAATAGCGAGAATAAAATAGAACTGTTTGGTCACGGATAGAGCTAATTAACTCGACTGATTTTGCACCGTTCATACAATTTTAGCATTCCACTATCTAATAGTCGTAGCACCTTTTACATAGTTTATAGTCAAAAGTCTAATAATCACACCTTTTTGTTATTGTTAGCAAACTTTCTAACATTACTATATCAAATACAACAATTTTTTAAAAATCAAAGTAACCAAACACATACCGAAGAAGAAGAAAACAAATAAACGTATGAAAATTTGCTAGATACGTCCAATGTCCACGTTGTGTGTTATTTGAAAGGAAAAAAAAAGAAAAAAACAATAGTAGTAGTCATTTGAATGAAGTAGGACCCACGTTGCAATGGAAATAACGTAGGACCACGTCGCAAACTCAAAAATCAGAAAAATCTTTATCCTCTTTTTGGCGGCAAAATCCAAACGAGGAAAACATATACAAACAAAAGGCAAATCGGTCGGTTGGTCCAACAAATGGTCCCAATTAAGATATTATTATTGCCTATCAAAATCCTAATTAAACCTTCAACGAGATTGGTCTTTGTGTACTGTTGACATGGACCATCTCGTTACTTAATATTAATAATATACACAGAGAACATATAGTATATGGTTTTGCTAATGAAATTGATCAGGCCCATTTAAGTTACAGACTTCAAGCCCAACCATTAAACACCTCACAAACGTAAGGGCAATCTCGTCATTTCAGATACTCGAAACGAGATGAATCAATCCGTCTTTCGCTCTTACTCGGTCAACAAACAACCCTGAAGACGAACACGTGTCACGTTTTCGAGAGTCACGTCGAGTGCTATATAAATGCCGTTAAGCATCGTAACGGTTTTCTAATTCTCCGAGTAACGAACCAAAAGCGATCAGAGAGAGAAGAGAAGTTGCGCAGAGACTCTGAAGTGTGATTCGAAGATGGCGATGGAAGTAGCTACACCGGCACCGGCTCCACTCACTGCACCGGAGAGAACCATCGTTCTCGCACCGACGGCGAGTGTTGAGACTCATAAGAAGAATAGGATCCAAGTCTCCAACACGAAGAAACCTTTGTTCTTCTATGTTAATCTCGCTAAGGTATGTTTGATTTCTTTATCGGAACGAAGAATTTCTCACCGGATTTCTATGGTTTTCCGATCGGATTAGTCTTTTGATGATTCTCATAAATCGTTAGATCTGTTTTACTTGAGATTGAGATGCGATTGGTTTTAGATTGTAGAACGTTTTCGCTTGGATCATTAATGGAGTTTGCTTGTCAGATTTTGTTTCCGATCCGTTTGTAGTATGATCCATGATTGATCTTTAACATTTTGGTTTAAAACTTGTGATCTGATATTTGTGCATACGAAGTGTTTGTTTGTATCTCTAAGAGAGTAATTGGAAAATATCTGAATCAATTTTTGTGTGATTGTATTCATTCGTTGTATGATGCAGAGGTACATTCAGCAACACAATGAGGTCGAGCTCTCTGCACTTGGAATGGGTATAGATCTTTAACCATCGTCTGTATAAGAATTTAGCCCTATCTTTCCTCTGCATATCTATCTAATTGCATACTTTGTATATATAGCAATCACAACTGTGGTAACAATCTCTGAGATCTTGAAGAACAATGGACTTGCAACAGAGAAGAGTAAGTGAAAACTTTCTTTTTATAATCACTCTTTATTTTCTTGCAATTCAAGAATCTGTTGCATCTTTTTTTTTTTGTTCTTGGTTAAATGAAAAACAGAAGTGTTGACATCTACTGTGGGAATGAAAGATGAGACCAAAGGAAGAATGGTTCAGAAGGCAAAGGCAAGTTCTTCTTAAAGATTTGCTTAAGGAGTTTTGATATGACTTGTTAGTTTATATTTGATCTGTGTTTGTTGTGCAGATTGAGATTGTGTTGGGCAAATCAGACAAGTTTGATTCTTTGTTGCCACCAGTGACCAATGGTAAAACTCCGGAGGAGGAAGCTAATGCAGAGACAGAGGCTGAAGTTAAAGCTGCAGCTGTGGAAGTACAAGAAGAAGCTGCAGCCACCGAGGCCTAGGTTTCAGAGGTGGGTGAGAAACATTGCTGCTACAGAAGGAAGATGCATATCTCTTTTACTATGTTTTGTTTGTTTTCTGATTTGTTTTGTGACATATCGAACATATTACTCTAGATATCATAGTAACTGGTTTGTTTAGAAAGAAACCTCTTTAGTATTCTACATTCTGCTTCCGTTTGCATTTTGTATAAGATGATATGATACTTTTTCTTCAAATTTGCCAATGATCTTTCTCATTTTTATCTAAGCAAGCCATTTCCTAAAATAGTTACAAAGGGAAAAAATGTCTTTTTTTCTCGAAAAGAAACAAATAAGCCTTATGTACATGGGAAGTAGTTACACATATGGCAATGCTATAATTAGTTATGTTGAAAAATTATTAATCATATAATAGCTAGGAAATGATCAAGATGAAGAAGTTAAGTACAGACATTACAAACTGTCAAGAGAATAATATGTTGTACAAAATCATTGGCAAAACCTATGACTGTAAATAGCTTACAAATATGCAGCCAAAATGTCTAGTACTACACATGGAAAATGAATTAAAAAAATAGTTTCTTCAGCCAAAACCAGAATTATTGTATGTTAAACATAATTAACAATAAAGAAGTTATAACAGGCCTTAAAGCAGACCAAAGGCCCATACTATCTGACCCATATTTTCGGCCTAATATGCGTAGTTCGGTT
The DNA here is from genome assembly GCA_900128785.1 of Arabis alpina. NCBI lineage: Eukaryota > Viridiplantae > Streptophyta > Magnoliopsida > Brassicales > Brassicaceae > Arabis > Arabis alpina. Next base: position 2,178,769 of record LT669790.1, on the reverse strand, counting down.
AATATATTATAGTTATAAGGTTTAAAGTGTAATAAAGTAAAGTTCACTTCTCCTCGATCGCAACTTTAAGATAATTTCACCCGCCTCCATTGTTACCGGAATCTCTCTCGTTCTCCGTCGAAACCTCTTGAACCTAGTTTCCGTTAATCTCTCTAATTCCGTCGAAGGCTAAATCAATACCATGTAAGTGAACTATCTCATTTTCAAGCTTTTTCCTCGCTTTTTCGTAGGCAATTCTAGGGTTTTTCGCTGGCTCTATGTATCCATTTTGCTAATTTAGGGTTTCGTTACTCCGACCACGAATTTTACTTGTTCCCGTGTACTAAGGTCTAAGATCTAGGGTTCCGTTGTATCTGTGGGTAGAACTAGCTCACTAGTGCTATGGAGTAATCTTATCCACTCTTAGGGACTTGCTTTTGGAGCTTACTCGAATTTTTTCACCAGTAGACAATAGAATTCTTGAGATTCTGGGTTTGGTAGCTCTACATAGACAACAGATTCGAATTTGCGAACTTACCTTCTGCGACGTTTTGAAGTAAATTTGTATGTGTAATGGGACTAATGTGTGTGTTTTGACTTTGATTTTATGTTAGTGTTGTAGTTATGGCTGAAGCTGAAGATCAGCAGAATTTTGTTGCACACAATGGAGATCAGGTACAAGATCAAGGGTTAAATGATGTGCATAATGGGATACAGTACCAGGTCGATGATGTGACCCTTGGTCACCAACCGTACGAAGTTGAAGATCCGATTCTTGAAGCAGTTCAGCAGTACGAGGTTGAAGATCCGACTCTTGAAGCTCAGCAGTACGGGGTTGGAGATCCGACTCTTGAAGCTCAGCAGTTTGGGGTTGAAGATCAGTTAGAGTACCAAGGGTTCCAGGTACAGGACCAGTCTAATGACGAAGTCGAAGATCAGCTGCAAGGTGAACTACAGTATCAGCCGCAAGATCAGGAGCAGTATCAGTTGCAAGATCAGGCTCTTGATCAGGCACAGTATCAGGTGGAAGGTGAGGCAGAAGATCACAATGGTGACGAAGCGCAAGATCAAGGAGCAGATGAGGAAGGAATTCCGGAGAATGATGAGTCAACACTGAAATCAGAGGCTGAAAGTGCAACAGTTGGAGGTGAGGAGAAGAGGTGGCCGGGATGGCCCGGAGAGACGGTGTTCCGTATGCTGGTTCCTGCACAAAAAGTGGGTAGCATCATTGGTCGCAAAGGTGATGTCATTAAGAAAATAGTGGAGGAGACAAGGGCTCGAATTAAGATTCTCGATGGTCCTCCAGGCACAACCGAAAGAGCTGTAAGTCTCCAAAACTTTTTTTCCTTGGCCTTTACATTTCATGTGATATGAACTGCAGCTATTAGTCAAATAATTCTTCTGAACCAAAACTACAATCTACTGATAAGAAAACTAATATAGTAGAAGATATACACTGATCTGAAGTTTTCAGTCTCTAGCTTCTGTTGAAAACTGTAAAAGACCATGACTATTAGTTTTAAGATAACCCTTGAGCATACTTTCCCCTTGATCTTAGTAAAATGTAACTAAACGGATAGGAAACTGCACACCCCCTAACTCAGAGAAGTTATGAAGAAAAGTGTTTTAGTTTGGCTGAGTGATAAGAATCTGAGCTGCTAAAAAAGTGTTGAAGAATGTAGTGCATCAAGGAAACCCACCTTAGTAAGTAAATTAAGCCTTAATCAACTAGCAGGCTTGCTTATCATTTCCTTCAAGTGAAAGGAGGAAGATAATGGACGAAGTTGAATAAGATGTGAGTAGGGTTCCCTTTATTGCTGTGACCACCATGAATCTGTGCAGGTTTCATCTTGCAAGTTTTATGGCAACATCTGTAAGGTCTCAAATATGAAGAACCAAAGCCAGATGGCAAGGATTCAGCCTTGAGCACTACAAAGTGCGGATAAGTTTATCTGAATAGGCAAGATTCTTCTTGTATGAACCTCAGTGCCATGAAGCTCTGCATTCTTTCTGGTAACTTCAGTACCTGGATGATTAATGTATTGCTGCAGACTTTCTGCAGCATGCAAGGACCTGCTTAAACGGATGTAACAATTTGTGGACGATGAGAATATGGTTTAGGAGAATATGGTTTAGGCAACAATTGAGTAAGCGAAATGTTAAGATTAAATAAAAAAGGTTATGAAGAGCTTCTCTAAGTCTAGAAGATTGGTAATGGCTGCTATGGCATCTTAAAGGCGATAACCTAATTACCATGGGTACAAACTTGAAATGAAGATGATAACAGGAAGTAAACATCTAACTGGTCAAAAAGTATATGAGTTTGGAATTTTCTTTACTCTCTGAGAAATATGGCACAAAAATGATTATTAATTGGTGTAGAGACTAAGATTGCTGTTTGTGAAATGTGTTAAGTTCTTTAGTAATGTTGTCTACTTGTTTCCTCTTTGGTTGGCAGGTTATGGTTTCTGGAAAAGAAGAGCCTGAATCATCTCTTCCTCCTTCAATGGATGGTCTTTTGAGAGTCCACATGCGGATTGTTGATGGTCTGGACGGTGAAGCTTCTCAAGCCCCTCCGCCATCAAAGGTTTCAACAAGATTACTAGTCCCAGCATCTCAGGCTGGAAGTTTGATTGGAAAACAGGGAGGAACAGTTAAAGCCATTCAAGAAGCATCTGGCTGTATTGTTAGAGTTCTTGGAGCAGGTACCTTCTCTTGACATTTTTCATTCTGAAATTGCCTTTCCTGCTTTGTGTTTTTGGTGATTTTTATAACGTGAACCATTTCAAATGCTGATTTATTGATTAGGATCTCTATAGTGAGTTTATTCCTTATTAATTGGTAGTTCTTACTGAAATTTGTTTTGTTGGTTTTTGTAGAAGATTTGCCTGTTTTTGCTCTTCAAGACGATAGGGTTGTCGAAGTTGTGGGGGATCCAACAAGTGTTCATAAAGCCTTGGAGCTGATTGCATCACACCTCAGAAAGTTCTTGGTCGACCGTAGCATCATCCCATACTTTGAAAACCAGGTTGGTTGTCTGCTGTTCCCGTCGGATATTTGGCAGTATTTCTCAGTTTCATGTATGAACGTTTCTCTTTACTCTGCTTTTGAAACAGATGCAAAAGCCAACTCGCCAGATCGATCATATGCCACCACCACACCAGGCTTGGGGTCCACCTCAAGCTCATGCAACAGGTGGCGGCGGAGGTCCTGGCTATGGTCACAACCCGCCTCCGTATATGCAACCACCTCCTAGACATGATAATTACTATCCTCCTCCTGAGATGCGTCCACCTCCAATGGAGAAACAGCCTCATCAAGGTATATCTGCATATGGAAGGGAGCCTCCTATGAATGTGCATGTATCATCGGCCCCACCTATGGTCGCTCAGGTATTCCTCAAATCGATTTTAGTGCATCTCGAAGATTTTACTGCAATGATGTGTTTAGCATCTTCATAGTATGCCTGATGGGGATTTGTTTGTTTTTTCCAGCAAGTTACGCAGCAAATGCAGATTCCACTGTCTTACGCAGATGCCGTGATTGGTACATCAGGTTCAAACATAAGCTACACTCGACGTCTTAGTGGAGCAACAGTAACCATTCAGGAAACCAGAGGAGTACCTGGTGAAATGACCGTTGAGGTTAGCGGAACTGGCTCACAAGTCCAAATCGCTATGCAGCTCATCCAGGTACTTATAGTCTCACACTCCAGTCCAATAGGATAGTGATGTAACTTTGCAACTCTACATTCATGTAATCTGTCTGAAAAAACAGACGATGAATTCTTCTGACCGTTGATTGTGTTGATGACAGAACTTCATGGCTGAAGCTGGAGCACCAACACCAGCACAGCCGCAAACTGTAGCACCAGAACAACAAGGCTATAACCCGTATGCAACACATGCCTCAGCCTACGCAGCAGCTCCAACAAACCCGCCTGGAGGATACGCTACGGACTACGGCTCAGGCTACGGTTACTGATGAAAGATTAAGTTACTTTTCTTTAGAATGTTTTACTAGTTGCAAGCAGAGAGTGAGAACGCTAGGTGATACCTAATCGAAGTATATGTTTGTTATTAGCGAGACACCTTGGTTCTTGAATCAATTATCATTTATTTTCCAGTTCTTGTTTTGAGACTTTTTCTCATTTTGTGTACCATTCAGTATTAATTTCGACACTATTTAATCAAATGTTCTCAAGACATTGGTTACCTAAATTTAGAAAGAAATTATCAAATTATCATGTCCTCTTGATTTTCTCTTTTTTAAAAGATCATCTTAATTGGATTTTATTATGTTAGAGCAAATAAAAGGAATATTTGCCAAATTACCATGTTTTGAAAATCATTTTGTCCCAATGCCCATTCTACCATATTTTAAGTCCTATTAACCTTCCTTTTAGTTGAAACTCTAATTTACCTTTTGACTTTAATTAAAAATTATTTTCGAAATTATTTTTCAAATTCATTAAATAATAGAAAATAACTTATTTACATACAATAAAAATAGATATGGGTTATATAATATATTGAATATTTTTTTGTAGAATATAGTAAATAAGGAAATATAATATATATATTTTTTTGTTGAAAAAAAACGTAATATAAATATTTTAATTAATATATATATATATCTATTTACCCTTTAAATTTAATTAAAAATAATTTTTCAATTTGTTTTCCAAATTCATTAAATAATATAAAATAATTTCTTTACAAAAAATAAAATTAGATATGGGTTATAGAATATATTGAATATTTATTTGTAAAATATAGTAAATAAAGAAATGTAATATATATATTTTTTGGTTGATTAAAAACGTAATAGATATATTTTTAATTAATAATAAAAATTTGTTAAAATATTCTTTTTTTAAATAAAGAAACGTTATAATTATATTTTGTCTAAATAAAGAAAGAAAATATTAAGATCCTAGATTAAGGAAATTTAATAAAAGTATAGTAAGCACTCCAATATGTATTATTATTTTTTTTTGGCAGATTATATATAATAATTAGAAACCAAATTAGTCATATAATTCTATAATTAAAAAACGTAACATATATTTTAAAAAATTTATTAGACAATTGTTTGAAAAAAAAAATTAAATAAGGAAACGTAATTATTGTATTTTTTCTAAATAAGGAAAGAAAATATTTAGATCCTAGATTTTGGGAATTTAATAAGGATTTAATAACTAATCCGTAGAAAACACATTCTACAATCCTCGGTAGATGTTTGATGATATGGTATAATTTATATTCTAACGCTGGTAGATTATAATAAAAACGGCAAAATGCGTAATCTACCGTCGTAGAAAATAGTACACATCGTGGAACACACATTCTACAAACCGAAGAACATATAACACCTCGCAGAACACATAATCTACCCTTGGTGGATAACAGTATAGTTAGCAGAACCAAAAGTCAACAGTTCCGTAGACGTAGAACGTGGATTCTGGAGCCGTAGAAGCAGATTATAATATTACTTTTGAACATAATTTTTAACCTATAAAAATATTTAAAAATATAGAAATGACTATTATTTAGATGTTTATAATTTTAAGATTTTTAAAAAAAATTAAAACATTTTATTTCTATTTATTTATTTTTGGGTTAAGGGCACTTTAGACCAAAATTGGTCAAAAAGTGAAATGGGCATTGGAACAAACACATTTTCAATGTATGCCAATTTGCCAAATCTCCCCAAATAAAAAGTACAAGAAGCAAAGCAAACTCAGAGCCACAAACCCAAGTCAACTAATAAAGCAATTTTAGAAGACTAGAGAAGCTGACTTCTGTGGATACAATAGACAAGAATACTAATCAAACAATCCTTTCTCTGCCAAGAAATCTTCTTTGCATCAAGCTTACTTGCAGATTTTGGTAAAGTTTAGTTGATCCAAATTCTACATAACTCATGTAACATCCTATGATCACTATATTAGATTTTAGTCTTTTTTTTTCCTGATAAACTTAGCTCTTTTGTTACAGTAGAATTGTTCTTGAGAGATAACAAAACTGTGTTTGGTTTGCAGATTCATGGACTGGAGATTGCTTAAAGCTGCAGCTACAGGGGACACTAATCTTCTTGATCTTACCAAATTTCATCAATCAGATTTCGACAAGGTAACACCACAAAACAACACTGTTCTTCACATTGCAGTTAAGCATCAGAGACGAGATTTCGTTGCAGCGATACTCGATATTTGTCCATCACTCTTACTTAGAGTAAACAACAATGGAGACACACCTCTACACGTTGCAGCTAGTGTAGGTTACTACAAAATTGTAAAACTTCTTGTGAATTCAGCCAACCAAGTAACTTCAGATGTCGAAAACCGGGGTGTAATTGACACACGGAGGCAGCTATTGAGGACTACTAATAAGCAGAACGATACAGTTTTAAATGTTGCATTAAAAAATGAACATGTTGATGTAGCTAAGTTCCTAGTTGAAGAAGACAAAGGATTGCTAGATATGGCCAATATCAACAACAATGTATTGTCTCCTTTGTATTTAGCTATCGAAAGAGGCCTTTTCGACATTGCTGAACCCATTTTGGAAACATTTCCTTCGGTTTCCGGTAAAGGGCCTAAAGATATGAATGCTATGCACGCCGCTGTTGATTCCGACTATGTCAGTACTGGTTTCTTGAGAAAATTGATGGAGAAAAGGCCGGAAATGATCAAAGAAGTTGATATTATCGGATGGACACCTCTTCATTATTCGGTATGGCTAGGAAAAATGGAGATAACACGACTCATTCTTCGACAAGACAACTCTGCTGCTTATATATCCGATAAGGAAGGACAGTCTCCGCTTCATCTTGCTGCGTCTTCTGGTCAAATCGATGCATATAGAGAGCTTGTTCGTAGTTGTCCTTATGTTTGGGAGCTAGTTGATGGTAAAGGTAGAACATCTCTTCACTCTGCAGTCGTATCAGGACAAAGAGGCATCATTCACTGTGTTCTAGAGATGCCTGAGGTTTCTCTTCATCTGTTGAACGAGAGTGATGCAGAAGGAAACACACCTCTCCATCTATCAGTTATTTACAAACGCTACGCGATCTTGCTGCTTCTTTTGCGTAACAACCGAGTGGATAAGCGTGTTATGAACCATAATCACTTCACAGCTGCTGAACTCTTTTACTCACAGAAGCAAGAGGTACATCACATTGCTTACCTATCAATTATAAGTGTATTGGTTTGTCCCCTTTAAACCGATGTGTCATAATTTTGGTTTTTTCAGATTAGTTTCAAGGTCGCTATGGCATATTATGCACTGCAAAGATACTACAAACAACCGTCTCAGCGAGAGAACATAGAGACAAAGAAGAAGCAAGAAAAGGCAGATCTTGAAGAAAGCCATACGAGAAACGACGGTGCAATGTACGAGGTTCATCTTCTAGTCGCGGTTCTTGTTGCAACCGTAGCATTTGCTGCGGCATTCCAACTACCCGGAGGTTACAAACCCGACGGTACACCTGCGTTGATGGAAGAAACAGCTTTCAAATGTTTCTTGGTGTTTGACACAATAGCCTTTTGCTTCTCCATAACCACAGTCTACTTCTTGTTCTACGCATCAAGAGACGGGTTCCGTGCACGCTCTGCTTTCCTATACATGTCTGCTCTGTTAATGGTTGTGTCGCTTATGGCAATGGTCTCTGCGTTTGTATCAGGGATATATCTGATTTCGTCCAAGTCGACAGAATTAGCCATTGTACCTTTCTTGATGGTTGGAATCTTTGTCTTGCACGGTTTCATCTACTGGTTCCTTGATCCACGAGGTAGCTACGTCCATGGTCTCGAATGGCCTCGCCGGTTTTTCAGGAAATTAATCTTTAGGAACTCACTGTTACATGGTTTGGTATGTGACTGAGTTTGGGTAAGTGAGAAAAAAATACAAATCAGAATTATTACATTACACTTAGTACCTTGTGATACATTAAAACCTAAATAAAATTCATTACAACTGAAAGTAAAATCTGCTCGAGCTGAGCATATAAAATAAGTTCAACAAACAAACATGTAATGTTCTTCTTCAGGACTTTTTATAGTACACTTTAACAGAGTAAACCCCTGCGGTTTTCGGCTTTTTCCCCAGTAACTCACTCGAGTCTGCAGTATTGTTCCTGTCACAGAGAAATCCACACAAACAATCAGATATGTGAATTCAATTAAGACAGTAGCATTATATCCTTAAACAGCTAAGAAACTTACAGGTAAAAGATGAAGAGTGTGTTGATGTTGTTTCAAATCAAATGGGAGCAGCACAAGTGGTTCTGAAATGACCGGTTTGGTTACACCGGCTACAATGCACAACCCGCTTCACTCGTCCTCTATCTTCAGCTCGAACACGTCTCTTCCTCGGCCTACCAGGAGGTCTCAGTGACTTTGGCGGGTTTATAATAGCCTCAAGAGCGGCTTTATTCACATTAGGATCTCCATCAGAAAGCTCTCTCCAAAGACTTTTATCTGGAATCGGATGAATCGTCTGAGAATAAGTCTTCCTATATGTAGCCACAGTGAAACAGCTCTCAGTGAATCTATGAACATTTTGTCTACAAGAAAGAAGAGCCGCCACGGCGTGTGCACAAGGTAAACCGTATAACTGCCAACCCCGGCAAAGACAACACCGGTTCCTAATATCCACAATGTTGTTTCCTTCATGAGATATAACTTCAAACTCTGCTTCATTGGCTCGAAGCACCTGATAGGTTCTTGCAAGCTCAAGAGCCTCGGCTACACGCCGCTCAGCAGTTGGGACGAGTATAGAAGTCCATTGCATACTGGTTTCGCGCCGTTCATTGAACCAAGTCATTAACTGTCTCCTAATGCATTCCATCATTTGAATGATAGGAAGTCCAGATGCTTCAGCGATCCACGAGTTTAAAGATTCGACTATATTTGCGGTTAAATGTCCAAACCGTTGTCCTTCAAAATATGCAGTAGCCCATAAACGAGGAGGGATACGCCGGATCCAGAATGCTGCATCTTGAGAAATCTCTTCGATTTCAAGTATTTTGGCTTCAAAGTCGATAACAGTTAGAGCTTGAGCCGCTTCCCACAGATAATTGACTAACATTGTGTTGTTAAACTCCTTACGGAAGCTTTCACTCAAATGACGCATACAAAATCCGTGAAACGCAGTAGGGAAATTCTGTTCCACGCCTTCCACTATTCCCTTCTGTCTATCCGACAAAATAGTGAGCCTAGGCATGTTCTCGGTGTTGGTTTCGAGAAGATTATGAAGCTCACACAAAAACCACATCCAATTCTCGTCATTCTCTTCATCTACAATTCCAAACGCTAATGGAAACAAAGCGCCGTCACCATCAAATCCAGTAGCGAGAAGCAAAGTCCCCAAATACTTGCTCTTCAAATATGTCCTGTCCAATCCAAGAAGCGGCCGACAAGCATTCAGAAACCCGTAAATTGAAGCTTGAAACGATATGAAGAGACGCTGGAAGCAATTATCTGCTGGACTTCCATAAACCGAAGCAATGCTTCCTGGATTCGTCCTCTTAACCTGCTCACAATATTGCGGTAGTAACCGATACCCTTCTTCAAAAGATCCCCGCATTGTCGCCATGATTCTCTCTTTACCACGCCAAGCTTGTTTGTATGATAAGGTGATCCCGTGAACACGATGTATCTCTTCAAGAATCTCTTTTGGTTTACAATTCGGATTCTCACGAAGCCGTTGCTCAACCGAGCTAGCAACCCACTGAACAGAAGCTTGTTGGTGACCCAAATGGTTTATTCCTCCACAGCTATGACTTTCTTGGATCGTCCTGATAGTGAAAGTTGGAACCCCAGGGAGCTTTGCAGCATGAACTCTCCATGGACATCCTTCAGTCGAACACTTAGCTGTGAAACGAGTCTTGTCGGATTTTATTGTCTGTATTTCAAAATGAAGAGCAATCGCCATATCTCTCAACGCTCTACGGCAACTCTTAACATCTGGAAACTCTTGTCCAACAGTAAGTTGGTAAGTCATGTCAGCAGTAAGAGCTCGAGCTTGAACCGGAGTGCTAACCATAACCATTTCACCATTCTGATCAATTCCAATCTCGTGACTCGAGTCAACAGCTAGTTCCAGATTCTCGTCTAGCTCATGGTTCTCCCCAACCACCAACTGATTATTATCCGACAATGAATACTCGTGGTTTTGCGAGGAAAGAACCAAATCAGGATCAACATCATCATGTCCAGGCTTTTGATCCACCGAGATTTCATTCTCGTTCATATAATCGTGATGATGATCATTCTCATCTCCGTCATTTTCGCTATCTCCTATGTCTAGCTCATGATCATCATGTGGATGTCCTAAATCAATTTCATGATCATGATGACCCTGTCCTAAATCCATATTGTGGCCTTGCCCTAACTCACCATCATGGTTTTGACCAAGCCCTAGATTATGGCTATGACCAAGCACCAACGATTGACCCTGACCAATACCGATATTACGGTTCTGTCCAAGCATTAAATCCCGATTCGCCATTGCTGAAGCAAACTCTTACTAAAATATCACACTGCTCCAATAACAACCCACTCGTAAACAAGAAGACTAACTTTCTCGCTCAATTAGTACCTGTAAAAACAGAACGCCACATATAACTCTGAAACACAAACATGAATATATTCTAATGATACATCGAAGCTATTGGTAATTGATAGTGTCTTGTGACTTCTATTTCATCATTCAGATTTCAATTTTGTCAACATAAAGATTGATACCAAAACATCAAAGACATATCAATATGATCACAATTTCATGTTCCAGACTTAAATTTAACAAACCAATGACCTTCGCAAGATAAATCAAACAGCTAAAAGACTTACAGAAACAGAACGCGCAGTGTCATCTTCTGCATCTGGACAGTGAATTCACAGTAACTGGCTCTTCACACAAGCTGATATTTCGATTGATCAAGCTACAAAAAACAGAGTAAAACCAAACAGTGAGTGAACAAAATCTGATAGAGACTAGCAAAATTACGACTTTAGCAGCTTCAAATCTCAAATCAAAACCATCAGATTAAAAAAACCAATTCGAAAATCCTTACCAACTAAAGAGTTGACTCCACAAAAACTAAGATCTGAGCTGAGCAAATGAAGAAAAACAAGAGGAAAACGGAAAAAAAAAACCAATTTTATCTATTCAAAATCGAAACTTTAACTTGAGAAACAGAAAACCCACGAGAATCAAATTCTGGGTATGCGAGAAAACAACTCACCGATCCAGTAAATCAGAGAAATCTAGGGTTTTTCTCGTCGAAGAAGATGGAAATGGGGAAAGAAGCCGTTGGTGAAATTGGCGGGTAAAAAAGGAGAAATCTAAGAGGAATTGGAACAAAGGGCAAAAACGAACAAACGAAGAAGAAGAAAGAAAAGGGTTTGATTGGGAATTACAGAAGGGGCACAAGAGGCACACCGATTAGGTTTCCAAGATGATTTTTTTACGCCTTCTCTTCTCTCAGACATGAGGTTATTTCTGTCTTTTTCTTTATTTATTCCCTTGACTACCCTTTGGTTTTTCTGCTATTTACGGATTTGCCATCAACACTGGATCTCTATAGTCCAACTATAAGGCCCAATAACTCTAACTGTAGAACTTCTTCTTCAAACAAATTGTTTTGGATTTTAAAACATGGATATAAAAACAAATCGAAAATAATTTCTATAGCTACTTTGTAAACATAATTATACAAGTATAGTTCAATTTGGATTTATCCTTTCAAATATCTGAATAAACGATCAATTATAGACCCAAAGATGTATACTTTCAAACAAATAGAAAATTTGTACTGTGTATGAACGAAATGAAACTTGTAAACACATGCTTGATATCAAAATCTATATGGTAACTTTGGAAACAATTTAAGTAGGTTTTAACGTGGAGAATTTAAGTTTTCTTTTTGTGTTCTTAGATATGTAAGTTTTAGAGTTTAAATAGAGAATCATGTGTTATTACACTCAACAAGTGAAACTAAAGTTCACATTGTCAAGATTTTCGTAAAAAAGAATAAAGTAATCATCAACCTATTCATTGTCTCATATTTTTTTGGATAAATTCCACATCTATGTGTTTTGTGTTGAATAGATATTATTATTGGGAAAAAACAAAAATTATAAACAAAAGCGAAGGATTTTTTTGTAGATTTACAATGGGAGATTCTTGTTTGAATGCCTATGAAATTTCTAAATGCTTTTCTAAGAAATAGGCATCGATGATTTGGGAAGATCTTGAGTGATGTTTATAGTCAATCCGAGCGATACAAATGAGATGATTCACTTTGTGTATCGAGGAGAATAACTATCATCATTGTGTGCATAACGTGTACAGTTAGTTTGATAAAACATATAAAGTTTCGTCGTTATAACTAGAATTGAAATATGTGATTATCATTTGAAATTTGAAATTTTATACATACAAAAATTTGTTGTGTATATGGTTTCTGATTAAAGTAAATATGATTTTATTAACTATGTCATTCGATCTCTGACCATTCTCTCTCTGGTCACTTAGGCATTTTGTTCTTTAGCTAGCGCTATTTATTGAACGGTTGAAGAATTTTATAAGAAGAAACAAAAAGAACAGGGAAAACTGATGAGAGATGTTGCGGAAGAATTTTATGTGAAGAAACAAGAACAACAAAACTGGTCAGAGATGTTGGGGAGAAATTCTATAAAAAGAAATAAAAAGAATTGGTCAGAAATGTTGAAGAGATTAAGAAAATGCCCTTTCTTGGTGAAGAAGAGATTAGGTTCATTGGTCGGGAGGAGATTACCAAGTTTTAGGAGAAGAAAGGAGCTGTGAACGATGATCATGTGGATTATATAGTTTGCATTACAAATTAGTTGACACAATAATAAACAGAATTATATAGATACAAACAAATTAAATCTTTAACTTAAAAATCTTAGTTCATAGATACAGAAATTGAAGGAAACCTTAAAATAAAAAGGATTATTGCAAAGCAAATAGAAACATGAATGTTAGAAAAAGCATTAGTATAATTAAAACACAAGCTACTACGATACCGAAATCAACTAAAATTACAATCAGTCTCAAACAAACGATTGAGATCAAGCTTGGGAAAAAATATACCGCGCGATTGCCGTAGGATGAACTCATGTAATTACGCGGAAAACATATACCATAAGATTTTAATTTCAGGATCACATATTGTACCGAAAAGATGGTAAATGGTTCTTTACATGCTCTGATTATTGAGTCGCCTTGCATGTTCAATGTGTACTAGAAGATTTGTAACATCTCAAGCCAAAAATTTCCAAGTCGGAGGAATATAGAGAGTGCTTTTGCTTTTTAGTGAAACACTTATCAAATCGAAACTAAAATCTGGTTTTCAACTTCTTTACTTTTGCACCATAACTGAGATGTTTGTGCCGTCTCTATCGTATAAGTAATTTGACAACGTATCAAAGGTCAAAAGAAGTTCCAATACATAAACAATTTATCACCAAAACTCAATTCAAAGGTTGCTTTTCAAATTTCTGAACATAGAAAAAAAAGAATCGATTCATCATTTCAAATATATCTATATAAAACATAAAACGATTAAAAGTCTCTGATGTGAAGTTGCAAGCAGAGCAGCCAAAAAAGGGTTTCTTCGGGTTACTCGAACATGTTTGGGAGAGGTCTCACGGCCATGAACGCATCCACCATCTGTTTATCATTAATATTTTGTTAACATTGTGAGAAATCAATTAAAAAACTTGATTGTCTAATAAATTTATCAGTCTTAGTCAAATCGATATTTACCTCCTCGGTAACAGCCGCTCGAGCCCTGCGGTGCCTCTCCACTATTTCTGTCAAAACTTCAGTGAGTCGATTCTTTACATCTCTGGTTAGCATTCCGCCTTTTCCATATTCCTGAAACAGAGTAACATTGTGTTTTACTTTTTTTTTCAGGTAATCCGATTAAGACAAATATGAGCATTCTTCTTTCTCGGTAATGATCTAGTAACAAGCTAGTGTAACGTAATTTACCTTCTTTATGTGTTCAAGTTCGGTATCATCTTCTAGGAAGAAACTCAGATACTTGACTGATATGTCTACCTGTGAAGAGAGTAGAAGAAAGGTTACTAGAAAAAGACTTTGAGTATATCACTGAAAACAGATAGGATTAAGTATCACGAAAACAATTTTGTACAAATCCACAATCGATAGGATAAGTTCTTTCGAATTGGAATCTTAGGTTTTCCATTGGATTAATGGCTGGTAGTTATTCATACGTAAATTGGATATTACATAGCAAACAACATAGAGTGTGAGTCTACACTACCTAGCATAGGATAACAGGAGAAACAAAATAAGAAAATTTGGTACCTCCAGATTTGCTCCCAGTGCTCTCTGGTTATCGATGGAGTTTTGCCCACCACTAAACGCGTAGCTGTTTATCTGCATATTAAAACCTCATCAAGTTAAGATGCAGGAAGCATTTACCTGGATTCCTTATTAGGTAATTGCTTAGTTGTGATTATAGCAAAGTGACGGCCCTTTTCAATCATTAAGATAGAGTTCTCGCATGTGACAAAAAGGACTCGCGTCGATCAAGCCAGATAATGAATAAGTGTGCAACAAGGTTATTACCAAAATCCAGAATTGGCATGGGGAGCAAGATAATAGGAAAAACAAAACAAATTACAGAATTTACCTTGGTTTTAATTTCCTTTGCAGTATCAGTCACATAGATAGCGGAATTTGGATCACTAGCAGACATTTTTCCATTCTCTCCCTGCGAGAAGTGACCAAGGCATTCAATAGTTTAAAAACATGAAGGTCTGGTGTACAAGGTATAAGCATATCTCTATCACTTGCAGTAACACTAGACAACTTAAGAAAGTACTTGCCTGTAGAGCAGGGAAAAATGTGGACTCAATCAGCGCAGGCTTGCTATAGCCTAAACGCGGTGCAACATCGCGAGTCATTCTAAAATAAGGATCCTGAACAAAACCAATAGCACAAGCTGATTATAAACACAAAAGCAGCATAATGTAATTATACAGTACATGAAGAACCATTGGGAAGTTATTTATCTTCAAAACGCAAACTGATTAAGATATATAAACACACACACACACACCTGGTCAATTGCACAAGGAATCAAGCAACGGAGATTGTCCTTGCCAGGAAACAAGTGTGGGAATGAGCTCGGAAAAGATGGAACTGCCTGCAAATATATGGAAAAACAATCATCCAATTTAAATGTGAGTCTATATGCACTAAGATAGACATTGCCACACCAAAAGGAAATAAGACATACCTGCACCGGAGGGAAACTGAGTTTTCCAATATTATCTTCACCGGAGAAGCCAAAGATTCCCGTAGCCTAACAAAGAAGGAGATTAAAAAAATGAAAACCAGGAACATGAAGAAACTGATAATGTTCACATTATCAACTGTACTCTGCTATTAAAGGAGATAGAAAGCAGTATCACCTTATTAAGTGTAACACACTTTGCAACCTTCACCATGTTTTTATAGAAAGAACTGCACACAAGATTTTTGCGCATCATCAGCCAGAAAAAGAAGATAATTCAAATATCAAAACCAAAACCAATATGGAACACAATAAAAGGGACATCTTATGAGCTTTCAATGTGACTTACCCGCCAACATAGTCAAAATCAGAGAAAATGAACGTCTTAGTAATGTCAAAACCACACGCGATTATATCTTTCGCATTTTCTCTAGCAAGTCTTTGACTTTCCTCTACCGTCAAGTTCTTCCATATACACTTCTCATCATCCGTAAGCTGTATAACAAGAGGAACCTTGAAAGCTTCTTGCAAATATCTACAAGCCATTGCAAGTTTTCAATATATCATTCAAAACCACCATGGAATCAAGCTTAAAGAATGTTACAAGATCTCACTTACTTAGTAAACATGAAAGGAATCAAATGACCCAAATGCAAAGCTTCTGATGAAGGTCCTCTTCCAGTATACAGATAGAACTTGTCTCCTTTCTCATACGCATCCAAAATCTCATTGAAATCCCTAATAATCTCTCACAGTTCAAAACCAACAATATCAACAATAGTGGAATCATCAAGCACAAGTAGTGAATTTCGAACCTGTGAGCGAAGAAGACACCGCGACGGAGGAATACATGTGGTTGACGAGAAGTGAGTCTCTGAACACGATCAATCAGTGACTCGTCGAGTCTCTGGCAACCAAACTGATCAATAAGCTTATCGTAATCGATTTTGCCACCGTCTTTGGCTGAAACTTCCCATGGATTCACCACTTGCTCCGATGATTCAGGCGCTATTTCACCGTTCTTATCCACCTCCATCGCGCAACGCAGGAAAGAAAACAAAAACCTAGCTCCGGTGATAAGACGGCGGCGGATTTGCGACTGGAGAGTGTAAGCGAACAAGACAACGAGGGTTAAATCATTATGTTTTTTATTTACTATTTGGGACTCGGAATCTTTCGTTTTTTTCAAATTGAGCAGTCAAGTTTTTTATATGTATAAATTAACCCACTTAGCTTTTGTGAATTTTCTTGTAACAATTACTCCCTCTGTCCCATTTTAGATGATTGTTAAAGTTTTTACACACAAATTAAGAAATCATTTAATTGTTCATATTTTCAATGTAAAACATCAATTCCAAGATAATTTAACCAATGAAATAGTAATCTGCAGAATTAAAACAACCAAAACACAATAAATGTTGCATAGAAAATTGAAACAATCAACTAATTTGGGACAAAAAAATTTCTTATAAAATCATCTAAAATGGGACGGAGGGAGTAATTAAATTATTAGTATCAAAATTCTAGTATTTGGATGACGGTCAATTCATGTACATTGTTTCCAAGTAATATCGAAAAATATTCCATTGGGAGAGATGATTTACGCTTTAAACGTGTTATTATTAACGATGGTTCCGAACACCGGAGAGATTATATTATGGATCGAAAATACGGACGATCGTTGGGAGAATTTTTTTTTAGTAATTAAATAGTTTCGGATAATCATGTGTTCTCAAACATAAAGAGAGGCAAAAACGAAGCATAAGACAATAAACGAGAACTCATCTACAAAGAAAAACAACTAGCAATGCATTTTATAAAGAAAATGTAAATTTACAAAACTGAGAATTGCCACAAATATAAGAATCATTTCATCATTTCAAAAAACAAACTATAGTTTCTGAAACCAATTATAGACCCCTAAAGATATATATACTTCCAAATAAACAGAACTCCCTTCGGTTTCGGGTTTATGGGGCTCTCTCTACTCGAACATGTTTGGGAGAGGTCTCACGGACATGAACGCATCCACCATCTGCAAAGTTTTGTTAGAAAAAATTAGAGTTAGTGGAAGTGATATTTACTGATGGATTTTATTTAGACTCTAGTTAAATTGATTTTTACCTCTTCAGTAACAGCAGCTCGAGCTCTTCGATGTCTCTCCACTATTTCTATCAAAACTTCAGCGAGTCGCTTCTTGACTGCTCCAGTTTCCATTCCGTCTACTCCGGTTTTTAGTTTTCCGTCTCCATACACCTAAAACAGTACAATCAATGTATGTTAAGACTTTTTCAGAAAATTCAGTAAGTAAGAGACAGTTCTTCCTCTCTGTAACGATCAGATAACAAACTAGCGACAAGCATAGTGTAATGTATTTTACCTTTTTAATGTGTTCAAGTTCAGAGTCATCTTCTAGGAAGAAATTCAGATACTTGAATGGTATGTCAACCTGTGAAATAATAGAAACGAGATTACCAAAAACAGACTTAAGAAAGCAACCAATAGTAGACGTAAGTATCACGGAAACAGTTTTGCAAGAATCCGCAAGTGATACAGAATCGTTCCTAAGTCAATTAGTATTTGGTACCTCGAGATCTGCTCCGAGATCGTTCTGCAACTCCTTAGTCTTTCTCCCACCACTAAACGCGTTATTTATCTGCATATAGAACCATACCAAGTATAGATCAATTATCTGATTTCACTACTAGGACTGGTATCTAGTGTTTTGTAATGTGTGACAGTCAAATGCTGTTACAGTACCTTGTTTTTAATGACCTTTGGAGTATCAGTCACATAGATAGCGGAATTTGGTTTACTAGCAGACATTTTTCCATTCTGTCCCTGCAAATGGTGACCAAGGCAATCAGAAACTGTGCTTTACAAGGTATCTACAACTATCCCTAAACTAGTTAAGAAAGTACTTGCCTCCAGAGAAGGAAAAAATGATGACTCAATCAAAGCAGGTTTGCTATAGTCTAACCGTTCTGAAACGTCACGAGTCATTCTAAAATATGGATCCTGAACAAAAACCAAAACCCAAAATTGATTATAAACACAAAAGCAGCAGCATAACATATTGATACATGCAGAACACAAAATGTGGATATACACCATAGGGAGATGAAAAAACAGCACACCTGATCAATAGCACAAGGAATCAAGCAACGGAGTTTGTCCATGCCAGGGAACAAGTGTGGGAACGAGCTAGGAAAAGATGGAGCTGCCTGCAAAATATATGGAAAACATGAATGATCCAACTTACATATAACAGTCTATATGCATTAAGGTACATACCTGCACAGGAGGAAAACCGATTTTGCCAATATGATCTTCACCTTTAAAGCCAAAGATTGACACAGCCTGGAAAAGAAGGAGATATAAAAATGAAAACCACAAACACAAAACAGAACAAAGTAATTCAAGGAGATAGAAAATAAACTCACCTTATTATGTGTAACGCACTTTGAAATCTTCGCAATGTTTTTCTTGAAAGCACTATAGTACACACAAGATTTTCTCACTTCATCAGCCAAACAAAAAAAACAATAATGTAAAACATCAAAACCAAAATCTATATGGGACATAAACGTGACTAACCAGGACGCGTAGCCAAAGTCAGAGAAAATAAATGTTTTGGTAATATCAAAGCCACAAGCAATTATGTCTTTGGCATTTTCTCTGGCAAGTCTTTCACTTTCTTCTACCGTCATCTCCTTATTCCACAAGAATTTTTCATCATCTGTAAGCTGTATAACAACTGGAACCTTGAAAGCTTCTTGCAAATATCTGCAAAGCCACCAATTCAAGCATAAATAACAAGTAAGACCCTTGTATTATTAACCCATTACCTTATGACAAAATAGCTTCAAGATGTTCTAGACTTACTTGGTAAACATGAAAGGAATCAAATGCCCTAAGTGCAAAGCTTCTGATGAAGGTCCTCTTCCAGTGTAGAGATAAAACTTTTCTCCTCTCTCGTACGCATCCAAAATCAGATTAAAATCCCTAATAATCTCACAAATATTAATAAAACAACAACAAGAGTTCTACAAAAATAGTTGAATCATCAAACACATGTTACCTGTGAGCGAAGAAAACACCGCGGCTGAGGAAAACGTGCGGTTTACGACCAGTCAGTCTATGAATACGATCAATCAGTGACTCGTCGAGTTTCTTGCAACCAAACTTGACAATAAGCTTATCGTAATCGATTTTCCCACCCTTTTCGGCGGAAACTTCAAATGGAGTCACGATTTGCTCGACTTCCATTGCATATGCAGAGGAGGTGACTTCCAGCAAAGTCAGAGTTTCTTTCCCATTACTCAGTGTATGAACCAATGAGTCAAACTGCTTAGGTAAGCTAGATAGGAACTGAACTGCTTGATCCTCATCACTATAGTTTATGTCCAGACTTGCCAAATCATCAACCAATTTCAGAAACACATCCAGATTCTCCTTTATGCTTTTGTCCTCTTCCATCTTGAAAGAGGCAAAACTTTTCTTCAAGTAAATACGATCAAGATCAGGTAACGCATCCATCGTATAGATCTTTCTTCTCTCTTTTTCAGGTACAACAAGAAAAAAAAAACAAAACCCTAAAGCCCTCTTTACCGTAGGCTTTAACTCTGTTTCTCTTTTCTCTTAATTCCTTCGGTTGCACCACCTTACGTCTCTGTGCGTGTATATATATATGTGTTGACTAAGATATAGCCCAACAACCTTGTTGGGCCATCTAAGAAACTTGGAATAAAAAATGACACTATTTTTTTTTTTTTGCTAAACAAAAATGTCACTATTTCCCATCAAGAATTTTCCTTTATTTCTTTCTTTGATTTCCTTTTTCGTTTTTAGGTCAACGAAAAAAAGAAAGATCTACTGGTATTTAAACACGCTAGGTTAACAAAAAGAGGTTTGGCTCATATTACAGTAGAACCTTTATAAATTAATAATCAGCATAAATTAATAAAATCTTCCGATCCCGAGTCGGGCCAATGTAAAGATTAGCAAAATTCGATAAAATAATAAGATAATAATTTTTTTGAAACTCTTATGTAAAATATGGTCTAGTAATAGTATAAATTAATAATCATATAGAATTACGTATACATATATATATATGATAATGTACTAAACATAGTTTTAGTGATTTTTGTTTTAACTTAACAATGAAAACCTCATTAGACCTTATTTTTAAATTTAAGTATTATATCAAAAACTTTTATAATTGTTTTTTTGGTCTTTATCGTAAACTTGTAAAAATTCTAAGCAAAATAATTGATTCTTTATAATCGCTTTCTAAATGTATCCATCAACATGAGGGATTATAAATATGATTTCTTCATTTTTTATTTGATGAGTTCAAATCATCAGTTCTACAAGAACAGAACCAGCCGAACAGAGCAATAGCTGGTTTATCGTAAGTTTCTTGATTTTTTATACTAGACCGAAAACAATTATGCTCAAGTGTGGTAGCCAGAGAATTTTCACTACTTGATATTATTGTTTCCTCCGCTTGTTTTTAGGATTGTTCCAATGCTTAGCAGTTCGTAGAGAACAAATTGTTGATTCTGACAAATCTTGTTAGGTACTTTTGTCTGTTGAGTTGCCTTGTTGAGAAAGCAAGTGAATAAATACCACATTTATGACCAAACCGGGATTGGAGTAATGGTAATCTGTTCGGTTTAGTATATTTGATTGAGGAAAATCGACTTAAACCGGTATTGGCTTATTAGTGACTAAATCGTCTCTCTCATTCAATGATAAGCCGAGTAAAGTATTATAATTCTGACGTATCATGACTAAACAAAAGTCAGAGAAACTGATCTTTTGGTTTCCCTCTGAAACAAAAATTAAATTTTTCTGTTTCCTCGAAATACCAAAAATAAATGGATAGAGAAACTAGAGAAAAAAGAAGAAATACTTTTACACTACTACTCCATTAAAGTCAATCTAATTTAAAGTCAAATCTAAATCCGACGGTTAAGATTCCATCTCATCTCAATGTATATCTCTTCAAAAAACAAAAAAAGTGAATAAAATAAACAAATAAAAAATAAAATCCCTAATTCTCTCTCTCTAAAAATAAAATAAAAAAGCTTTCTTTCTTTTCTCTCTCTAAAAAGGAATGGAACCTAACGAAAGCCACCATCACCACCACCAACAACAACAACAACATCACCAGCAACAACAACGTCTCAGTTCTCCTTACTTTCCCCACCACCACAGCTTACAACAACCACCACACCACCACCACACAACCACCGTACCAACAACAACTACCGGAAACACCGTTCCGTCTTCCAACAATGGGATTTTTCCACCGGCGAATGATGGGTCTTCTTCTTTATCGGTGTATCCTCACTCAGTACCTTCTTCGGCTGTGACGGCGCCGATGGAGCCGGTAAAGAGGAAAAGAGGTAGACCGAGAAAGTATGTGACGCCGGAACAAGCTTTAGCGGCTAAGAAAATGGCTTCTTCTGCTAGTAGCTCCTCGGCTAAAGAGAGGAGAGAGCAAGCTGCTGCTGCTGGAGGAGGTACTGGTTCGTCTAATTCCGGGTCTTCGAAAAAATCTCAGCTTGGCTCTGTCGGTGGGTGTACTCAAACCCTTCTCTTTATTTTGATTTCAAAGTTTCCAACTTTATTGGTGAAATTTGAATCCCAAAGTTCTTGATTTTGATTTCAAAGTTTCCAACTTTATTGGTGAATTTTGGATTTGTTTTAGTTGCTAATTCGTAGTGTTGTGATTTGGGACGTAATTGTGTGCAATTGGATTATTTAACTATGTTAATTTCAGTATTTAGTCATAGTTAGAGCTCAAAGCGTAGACATAATAGATTCAATTTTGAGTGTTTTATAAAGTGTTGCTTTAGTGAGATTCTGGAATTGGTTTTAGACTGCTTTACAAGAAGTTTTTTGTTGTTTGTTTGGTGTAGGGAAAACTGGGCAAAGCTTTACTCCACATATTGTTAATATAGCTCCTGGTGAGGTATGTTATGTTCTTTATACACTCAAGATCCTTCTTTGGTTATGACACTATCTGGAATTTCTTTATTGATGTGAATGGAAATTGGAGAGGAATCTTAACGTTTTTAATATGTTTTTTTGTGGATGAATCTGACAGGATGTGGCACAGAAGATTGTGGTTTTTGCAAACCAAAGCAAGCATGAACTATGTGTTTTGTCAGCATCAGGCACCATCGCTAGTGCATCCTTACGCCAGCCAGCTACATCAGGAGGCAACATATCATATGAGGTGATTTTCTCTTTGCCTCGGTCTCGCTTCTTTGTTGTTTCTTCCAAAGGGTAGATGAAGTTTCTTTCTCTTTCTGATCTTCTCTGTTATGTGTACTAGAGAAGAATGAAGTCATAGCATAGCCACTTTCTTTGAAAGATTCTTAATTCAGCCACTTTCTTTGAAGTTTGCATTTATATTTAGACTTGCTTCAAAATTCTGTTCAACTTTCTGTAGGGTCAGTACGAGATTCTCTCACTATCTGGATCATTTATCCGAGCTGAACAAGGTGGTAAAACCGGTGGCCTTAGCGTTTCTTTATCTAGATCGGATGGGCAGATTATCGGTGGAGCGATTGGGACACACCTCATAGCTGCTGGCCCGGTTCAGGTAAAATCCCGTTGTATCATAGTGGCATAGGCTTGTCCTTTTGGAGTTAATGTTCCAACTATCTTTATTGGGTTATATTTGTGCCTATACAGGTGATTTTGGGTACGTTTCAGCTTGATAGAAAGAAGGATACGGCTGGAAGTGGTGGGAAAGGGGATGCTTCTAACAGCGGAAGTCGATTAACTTCTCCCACGAGCACTGGTCCTGGTCCGTTGCTTGGCATGGGTTTCCATTCTGGTATGGAATCTTCGGGAAGAAATCCAATGAGGGTAAACGATGAGCAGCACCATCATCATCAACAAGCTGGTTTGGGTGGATCTCATCATTTCATGATGCAACCGCCACATGGAATGCACATGACACATCCACGGCCTTCTGAATGGGGCGGAGGAGGCAACAGCGGTCATGATGGTAGAGGCGGTGGTGGATACGATTTGTCAGGTAAAAGAAATCTCAAAACTTTCTTAAAGATGTTTGTCATATCCATCAAAGTTGAAATTGCAACGGATAATGGTTAATCCAATACTTAGTAGTAGTAGTAGAGATTGAGTATTGACAGGCGAAAACCGAGCTAAAGCTTTCTCCTATGGTTACAGGGCGGATAGGACACGAGTCGTCGGAGAATGGAGATTACGAGCAGCAATTGCCTGACTAGCACCAATGCAGAGCTTCAAGAGACGTGTGTAGGGTTTAGATCCAAACTAGAAACCAAAGCCCCGAGCAAGAATCTGAACTGAGTGAGGACCTGAAGAGGTCTTTTTCATCATAGAAAGAAGTTGAGTGATGCTTTTGTTCTTCTTGGTTCGGTGTAATATATATAAACTCCCACAAGCCATTTTCTTGATTCCACTTCTCTCTTTCGTTTTCAATTTCTCTCTTTCATTTTCAATTCCTTTTCTTTCCTATATTTATTTTGATTTTTGGTTTTTTCTTCTTCTTCTTTTGTTACTTAAAAAGGAAATTCTCTCTTATGAATATACACATACACTTGTTTTGTTTGGTCTATTTTTGTTCAATTATTCTTAACCTATTTTTATTTAGTAAATTAACAGCTTAAACAAAACCATTACTAATTTGGAACTTCCAAAATTCCATTTATTTTGTCCAACTTGTAAATATTTTATTTATTGTTTAATAATAATAAACCAAATATTACTGTTTAAAATACTTTTTATACACTGCAAAAACACCATTTTTATTTGATTAAGCAAGTCTCCGGAAATAGCTTAAGCTCAAAGTTTGCTGATTTTGTCTTAAAAATCTTTGAATAGTTGCTGACTCAAAGTCTGATAATCCACAACTAAAACTCTCCAATACAAAACTCGGTTTCTTCTTCTCTTCCTCATCGGTTCTGTTTCTCATCTTCTGTTACAAAACATATCAGATTGACTCCAATAGATTCCTCGTTGATGTAAATCTTGTTTCATTGATACGGGTCTTTCTTATTTCCTCTACTAGATTCGAAGGGTGTGTCCTTTTTTCCTGTTGGCTTGAATCTCAGTTTCATTTTCTGATTCACCTTCCTCTGGAAATTTTCCAAAGTCGGTTTCTTTTTCTGATTACGAATATCGAGGAACATAGATCTTGATTCCTTTTTCTTCTGGGTATGTGTGTTTGGAGTTGTTTAATCTCATTGGTGTCTACAAACTCGGTTCTTGATTGGTTCAATGGATCTCAACTAGTAAAGCCTGGAAAAAGCTGAGTCTCTGGATTCGATTAGGGTGTGTTAAAGATGTTAAGATCTTTAGGTCTTGGATTGCTTCTCTTTGCTCTTCTTGCTTTAGTTTCTGGAGATAACGATTACGTTAGCTGTAACTGTGACGATGAAGGGTTTATAAGTGTTCATACAATCTTAGAATGTCAAAGAGTGAGTGATCTTTTAATCGCCATTGCGTATTTCTCGATACCACTTGAGCTTCTTTACTTCATTAGCTTCTCTAACGTTCCTTTCAAATGGGTTCTTGTTCAGTTCATAGCCTTTATTGTTCTTTGTGGTATGACTCATTTGTTAAACGCTTGGACGTATTACGGACCGCATTCGTTTCAGCTTATGTTGTGGCTTACGATCTTTAAGTTCCTCACGGCGCTTGTTTCGTGTGCTACTGCGATTACGCTCTTGACTTTGATTCCGTTGTTGTTGAAATGGAAAGTTAGAGAGCTTTATTTGAAGCAGAATGTGTTGGAGCTTAATGAAGAGGTTGGTTTGATGAAGAGACAGAAGGAAATGAGTGTTCAGGTTAGAATGCTTACTCGGGAGATTAGGAAATCGTTAGATAAGCATATGATTCTGCGGACTACTCTTGTGGAACTTTCCAAGATTCTTGATTTACAGAACTCTGCGGTTTGGATGCCTAACGAGAACAGAACCGAGATGCATTTGACTCATGAGTTAAGAGCGAATCCGTTGAGGAGTTTTAGGGTGATACCGATTAATGATCCGGATGTTGTTCAGGTTAGGGAGGCGAAAGTAGTGGCGATTTTGAGGAAAACTTCTGTTCTTGCGATTGAGAGCAGTGGTTGTCATGGTTCAGAAGAGTTTGGTCCGGTTGCTGCAATTCGGATGCCGATGCTTCACGGATCGAATTTCAAAGGAGGAACTCCTGAGTTTGTGGATACTTCTTATGCTATAATGGTTTTGGTACTTCCGAATGTGAATTCACGGGTTTGGACTGATAAAGAGATTGAGATAGCAGAGGTTGTTGCTGATCAAGTAGCGGTTGCTCTCTCACACGCCTCGGTTCTTGAAGAGTCACAGTTAATGAGGGAAAAACTCGGTATTCAAAACCGAGCTTTACTTCGAGCCAAACAGAACGCGATGATGGCAAGTCAAGCAAGGCACACTTGCCAGAAAGTGATGAGTCATGGAATGAGGAGACCAATGCACACAATTCTCGGTCTTCTTTCGATGTTTCAGTCCGAAAGTATGAGTCTTGACCAGAAAATCATCGTCGATGCACTCATGAAAACAAGTACGGTCCTCTCAGCTCTAATCAACGACGTGATTGACATTTCGCCTAAAGATAACGGGAAATCTCCATTAGAGGTAAAACGGTTTCAGCTACATTCATTGATAAGAGAAGCTGCTTGTGTAGCGAAATGCTTGAGCGTTTACAAAGGTTACGGTTTTGAGATGGATGTTCAAACGCGTTTGCCTAATTTAGTAGTGGGAGATGAAAAGAGAACTTTTCAGCTGGTGATGTATATGCTTGGATATATCTTGGATATGACTGATGGAGGCAAAACCGTCACGTTTCGGGTTATCTCTGAAGGTACTGGAAGTAGTCAGGACGTGAATAAAAGAGAGACTGGAATGTGGAAATCGCATATGTCGGATGATTCACTCGGTGTGAAATTTGAAGTTGAGATTAATGAGATACAGAATCCTCCAGTGGATGGTTCAGCTATGGCAATGAGGCATATTCCGAACAGAAGGTACCATAGTAATGGTATTAAGGAAGGCTTGAGCTTAGGCATGTGTAGAAAACTTGCACAGGTTTGTGATCTCATCAATTCTATGTTTCTTTTTCGTAGTGTCCAGTCCGGTTTTCGATTTACGATATATAGAAACCGAGTGGTAATCGAATATCTTTTTGGTTTGAAAATGTGTCTGCAGATGATGCAAGGAAACATATGGATATCTCCGAAATCGCATGGACAAACACAGAGTATGCAATTAGTTTTGCGGTTTCAGACAAGACCGTCGATTAGAAGATCAATCTTAGCAGGAAGTACTCCAGAGCTTCAACATCCGAATTCAAACTCGATTCTTCGTGGTCTAAGAATCACTCTAGCAGACGATGATGATGTGAACAGAACCGTAACAAAGAGACTTCTTGAGAAACTCGGGTGTGAAGTGACGGCTGTATCATCTGGATTCGAGTGTTTGAGTGCGTTGTCGAATGTGGAAATGTCGTATAGAGTTGTGATATTGGATCTGCAGATGCCAGAGATGGATGGTTTTGAAGTAGCAATGAAGATAAGGAAGTTTTGTGGACATCATTGGCCGTTGATTATAGCTTTGACCGCGAGTACTGAAGATCATGTTAGAGAGAGGTG
Organism: Arabis alpina; assembly: GCA_900128785.1. NCBI lineage: Eukaryota > Viridiplantae > Streptophyta > Magnoliopsida > Brassicales > Brassicaceae > Arabis > Arabis alpina. Next base: position 2,151,813 of record LT669790.1, on the reverse strand, counting down.
TTTGCAAATGGGAATGAATGGTATGATTCAGAAACCGGTTCTTTTACATGTTATGGCTTCTGAGCTTAGACGAGCTTTGCAGACCGCAAGCGAGTGAGGTGAAGTGAAGCGAGTTCAGAGAAGAAGCAAGAATCAAGAATCAAGAAATGAACAACTATATTGAGGATTCTTTGAAGGTGTGAAGCATAGAGAACTCTTGGAGAAGTGTTTTGGTTCTATGGTGATGAGAATTGGATCCTTTGTTTTGTTAGTCTTTTTTAGCATAGTTTGGAGGTTGGTCCGAAACTATTTATACGTAATGTTTTCGCATTTTAAGCGAAAAAATAACATAAATTAAATTTATAGTTTAATCATGAGTTATTCTCTTAAAAAAACATACATTTCTTTTTGTCATCTCCTTGCTAAGTGTATAACCTCTACTGTTCTAATTTAGTTAGTATTTCATTTATATTCAGACTGAATGTTTCAAGCATTCCACTACAAAAATTTGGACATTTTTTTTGTCAACGAAAATGAAAGAAAATTTTAATATGAATATTTTTGGTTGTCAACGTAATTTTAATATAAATATTTTTTGTTGTCAACGTTATTTTAATATTTTTAATAAATAAATCTATGTATCGACTCAGTTTAATCAAAGTAATAGTTTAGACTTAGCTCGACCACTACACCGAAGCGATTGTTTGTAAATAGTAAGTTGCTGCTACTTTTGCTGCCGTGAGGACTCAGTCTCACTGTTTAACAAAAAGCTTTTCTTTTAACTGCAAAAATTTTTTCTTATTATATACGAATATCAAAAAGTTAGTTTATAATTAAAAAAAAATTGCTAAAAGTTTATAATAATGTTAATGCTTTGGTAACATTATTTACAAGAAGCGAGTACATTTGTTTATTTAATTTTCTTATTATACGAATATCAAAGTTAGTGTTATTTAATGCTTTGTGTAGGCTTAAGAAGAAACATCACGTAACGCTATAAAAGTATGTTCGACCTTTGAAATATGGAGTACCATTATTTAGATTGAACGCTATAAACAAATACCCGACGACAAAAAAATCCCATTCTAACGCATTTTTTAAAAAACAAATCTCGTTTCTTTCAAATAATTACTCCCTCCGTTCCTAATTAATAGATGTTTAAGGTAATGCACGGTAATTAAGAAAACGCATTGATTTCTACGATTTACAGTTTTCAATAAAGTTTAACCAATAGTATTTCAATATTTGTTTTGGAATTTGTAAAAGTGCATAGAAAACTGTAAAAACTCTATTAATTTGGAACAAATTTTTTTTGTAAAAAATTCTACATTTAGGAACAGAGGGAGTAACATTTTCTCCTTGGAAGTAACATGGAGGGACAATTAAGAAAAGAATGCTAATTTTCTTAACTAAGAACCATTAGTTAACATAAAATGCATCAGGGCGTACGCATTATCATTGAGGGTTTTCTTAGGTGAGGACCATCTATTACGGATATTTATCTAATTGAAAATTCGAGGGAATAATTATTTTATTTATTAAAGTCTGCAAGAACATGAAATAGTTAAAATAATTTTTAAAAATGTTTGATGATATGCAGTAACTCGCCGTACTAATCGTTATTTAATCTTTGAATATAGTTTTTTATGGACCCCCCGACTTATGCTTTATCTTGTGGTCTTTGTTATACTTTTGATAATGCTCGTTTTATGGATTCCTTTTGAAAGTATTATTTGTTAATTGCTCTAGTTTTAGACTTTTCCTAATTAATTATTATTGTCTTGTGAGTGCGGTTTAATTAGGGCTTCCCTTTTTTTATATAAAATAGAATAAAATATCACAATAAGTTCTGATTTGATTTTTTCTACACACTATTTTGTCAAATGTTTTAGTTCTTGGTTTTACTAACCGTGTTAAGAAAATCACAAGATAAGTCAATATATAATCTATTGATCTGTTGTTGTTAATCTCATAATCTATTAATCTGTTGTTGTTTATCTCATTATCTGCTTGACCACTTGGTTCTTGATAAATTGCTATTCGGATCATGCATAAAGAAAGGGAACTAAACTTGAATAATTTAAAATTTAAAAGCACTCTAATCATTTTTAGTATTATGCAATTCTGCCCAAGGAAGTACGGATATATATGAATAAATATAATTAAGAGGTCCATTAGGGTTTGCGTTTCGCAAGAGGAACGCATGTGGTACCATGTGAATAGGCTCCCTCTATAATCTCATACTTTTGTTTATCATTGTTAATTAAAAAGATGGTCAAGAAAGCCTAGAAATTTGGTTAAATGACGACACTTATAAGCTGACAACAAGGGGGATTAATATATAAATAAACACACTTGTATTAAAAAAAAAAAATTTGGCATAGTAGTTGCATTGGACTTTTTTCCCCTGGTATATATATTAGTTGCATTGAACTTGCAGTATGCCATATAAACATGTATATATAACAATTAATTTTTGTAGTCGATTGATTTGGTTATATTAGTTGAGGTTGACTATCGCTTCTTGTTATATATTTGACCGTTGCAGATTCACCAAACCTTTTAATTATAAATCCCATATTAGTTTAAGTTTCAATCAAGACGAAACGAATTTCCGAAAAAACCACATGCATATACATGTTTTTTTTTTTTTTGAAACTTTGCATATACATGTTGTTAATTAACATTTATAAACATTCTACTGTCATTTGAGATCACATTTCTTTAACAAATTATGGTAACTTATTATATAGGTAAATAGCCGATTTGGTGTTGGATACATCGTATTTTTCACTACTGATCTTCTGAAGATTGTAGCATATTAATCATTTATGAATTAAATCTAATTGTATGATCTAAAACATATACTTTTGTTAATATCAAATTATCGTTTTACCCTAGAATCCGATTAACCCTGATGTGAAATACTTTATGAACATGTTCTTCGGAAATGATATATTTTATGAAATTTATCTACCATCAAATAAAGCATTGCATCAAAAGATCATAACGGAAATTGAATAAGATAAATTGTTCGTATATATGCATGTGGAATCGAAACTCTTTAACCGGAGTGAAATTCGTCTTTCTTGGTGACTTTTTTTCATATATGTGTACTTATGCACGTACATGATCGTGTTGCTCTTAATCGAGAATCCGATATGTTTTGGTCAGAAGGTTCACCGTTCACGTATACGCATGTTTATTTATTTGCATACTATGAATAGTTTTCTTGCATAATTTATAGCAAAATAAAAACTAATTTATGATTAATATGAGGCCAGGTGATCACTAGGTGAGTGTGAGACTTGTAATTCCCAAACATATCTCCAATAAATGCATGATGTACACATATATATATAGATATATTTATGTTCTTAATTAGTTTATGCTAGAAATAATATCCTATACATACAAGTATCTATCAACAATATCAAGGAATTAGTTAGACAAAGTACTCAAGATTTGAAATTTTTCAATATGTAGCCCTATAATGCTAATCATATACTCCCTCCGTTCCTAATTAATGAATTTTTTACAAAAAAATTTTGTTCCAAAATAATAGAGTTTTTATAGTTTTCTATGCACTTTTACAAATTCCAAAACAAATACTGAAATATTATTGGTTAAACTTTATTGAAAACTGTAAATCGTAGAAATCAATGCGTTTTTTTAATAACCGTGCATTACCTTAAACATCTATTAATTAGGAACGGATGGAGTATATATATATAGATGCAGATGCACACACAATTAATGAAGATCAATCATATGCATATGCACACACAAATTAATGAAGATCAATCATATGCATATGCACACAATTTGATTATATAAAATGAAGCAAACACTTAATTATAATAAGAGATCATAAAAACACAAGTGAAAATTTAGCAAATAATAATCATAGTCAAGAGAGAGCATAATATAATGTACGCACACACTATATAGCTCACTAGTAGCAACTGACTAGTTTTCATCATCATAATAAACATCATTATAATTCTTATTGTTAACTTGTGTAAATTAAAAAGCCATTTAACGTACGTTAAAATCCTGACCTAGCTTGAGCCCAACCATAAGCTTCTTGGCCACTCATCTGTCCACCTCCTCCTCCACCGCCATTAGAAACAAGATTTCCGGGCATATTATACACCGGAAGTCCTTGGTTCCCGTCACCTCCACCGCCACCGCTACTTAGCGGCGAACCTCCACCTCCGAGTTGCCCCGGAACCACTCCTCCGCTGCCTCCACCACCTCTCTCAGCCGCCTCTTCCTCCTCCAAAGGCAATCTCTCGTAAGTCGCGTTAGAGAACGTAGCCGCGATCAGCATAACCGGACCAGCCGCCATCAACGGTCCCACCACGCTTCCTCCAACAACTTGACCTTGACCACCGGCTAAGTAAATTGTTAAACCGGTGGATCCAGGTGGAGCCGGTCCAGGTAAGAATGAACCGGTTAGAGAAAGAATCTCAAACCTCCCTTGTAAGGCCAAAACCGCCGCACCACCAGGAGCTGCGGCCGCAGCGGTTGATGGTTGACGAAGAGTGACGTTAGCCACCGTGCCGTTACCGCTTAAGATGCATATACCACGTTGACGCCGCCTAGCGAAAGTAGCTAGGGTTTCGATGACGTCAGTGCCACTAGCGATCTCCATGACATGGCTCTTGAGAGCGTTTGGTGAATCGCGCGTAACGAAGATCGGTGGCTTTGGTTTGTTCTTGGAACCAGCAGGACGTCCACGTGGACGGCGCGTGGGTGCTTCCACGGCTCCTTCACGTGGCTCTTGGTCGTCACCACTCAAGTTGTCTTCGTCGTTGTTGTTGTTGTTGTCCACTTCTTGGTGGTGGTGATGGTTGTTATGACCAGAGTCCATGGCCATGTTCATGGAGATGTGGAGATCTGGTTTCTTTAACTGAGAAGAACTAGGCGGTGTTGTTTCGAGACCAGAGAGATTCACTTGTCCTGTCCACCATGGATTCGCCATTAGAACCCTAGATTGAAGAGATTAATGTCGTCTGATTATATATTCCAAGAAGTGAAACCCTAAGTGAGTTTTTCGATCAAGAAAAAAAAAACTAAAATCTTAGAAGAGGAGATAAGGTTTTTTCAGATCTTGATTTTACAAGTTTTTGTGTTGTAAGAAACACAAGACAAGAAAGGTTAATTAAAAGAACACGACAAAGAATGCTACTAAACAAGAAAGAGAAAAGATGTAATGTAAGCTAACTTATTAAATAAGAGGAAGCTTATATGTTATACATAATTGCATATACATACATATATACGTTTGAGTGTCTAGCTATACGAATAAGAAAAGGAAATAATCATCCAACCCAAGGCTTGAGAGAGTGACACAATTATATTTAAGGAAAAAGTCTTATTACAAATAGGATACAGTATACTACTATATATAAGCATTCTAGGTTTTATTAGGAAAAATTTAATGGCATATATGATGATAATTGTCATTTTAAATTTTGTCAAAAGCCGATTATTGTCATTTTAATTTTTGTCAAAAGACCCAAAGTCAAAACTTTCGCATATTACCAATTTTATATCTATATAAATGAACTGACTAGCATTACTAGAGTTTTAAGTTTTCGAACTACATAAATAGAAAAATAAAATAAGAAAATTGGTTCTATTTTGAAAATTTAAGTACTTATCATAGATTAGTTTTTTGACTTTTTTTTCTTTCTAAAAACACATGTTATTATGAATATAAAGTTTAAATCGTAGTATATCCTTTAATTAATATATACGCTTCAGCTTCACCATCGAATTGACATAAATATTTTAATTGCTTAAGATAATTTTTTTTTAAACCTGTCATTTTATATTTTGTCTTTTTTAAGTTAGCGTTATAATTGATGTGTGGGGTCGAGCGCCGAGGTTGAACAAATGGGGCGCACGATCGTTTTCCCACTACAATATTTTATTTCGAAAGTTGAATCATAAGGTTTTTTCGAATATAAAAACTTTAGAAAATAATATCTATGCAGTATTCATTGGATCGAAAAAAGAATACTTAAACTTATAACACCGAATATCTAAACAATGACACACAAGAGATGATGTATGATTTGCTAACTATATAAATAATTGGAAAGAGAGTATATAATAAAAACTTCACTATGTGCAGTGTGCAGTGTGCAGTGTATGTGTTCGTTGATATACACACATAATTTACCAAAATAAATCTTAATGTAACTTTAGAATTTTAAATGCAGTATATGATAGCAACAGCAAATAACAATATATTTTAAAATCCGTTCAAAATTCAAGAGTGAATAACATAATTTTCCATTTGAATAGATTTTGTTTTTTCTTTCTTCAAATACTTGATTGACTAAAAACAAAACATTAATATTAAGCCTAGTTAATTTACACTCCTTAAACAAATAGGTATGACATTTTGAAATGTTTCAATCATATTTTTTAGTAATTATTGGTTCAACTTAATTAAAATAATCATTGTAATGCGGTCAAATAAGCTTTATATATTTTGTAGAGATTAATTTAGTATACACACGCCGTAAGGGACTTTTAAATAAGAGATTATAAATTAATAAGAACATATGTATTTAATTTTAATACTCACACAAGTGCACTAGCTATAGGCCTATAGCTAATCCAAATTGGGATTTTCTTCTTAACGCGTCTATTGCTACGACTCTACATGGCAAAAGTAACCAATATATTTGAGCCAGCTCCTTATCATAGTATCCATTGTGGCATTGTCTAAGGGTTAATCGTCTTGTCTTCTAATGTAAAATTTTATTTCTAAAGAAAAAAATATATGTGTTATAAATGATATAATATCCAAAAGAAAAACAAATTATTGATTATCGAAGTTTAAAAAGCCGTTTATTTAGTCTTTGGTACTGTTCATGTTTTTCTTACACAACAACTCTCAACTAAAACATTATATAAGTATAAATATAGCTAAAACATGATTTATTGAATAATTTAATCGAGGTCGACAAAAAGCCAAAGGGTAGTTGAACTCCTCGGGACTATATAACACACAATAATGGAAGAAACAAATTGTGTTAAAATATACAGTGTCGATTAATCCATATGATTTGTTTTGTGTTCTTTTCTATAAGTATAAATTTCACAAGTCTTATCTCTTTCACCATACATTAATATATTTGAAAATTGAGTACTTTGGTTATACTTGTAGTTCACTATAGTTTGATTTGAAATGTCTACTATGAGGTTTAATTGTAAGAGAGTACAACATATCGAATATGGATATTTTGTTCAGAAGAAAATATTTTATTAAGTAACTTTCGTGTGATGTAGGTTAACATGGTCGTGGTATCATATATTGACAATTTTGATTATTCATATCGAACCATATGTTCATTATCCCACATAGCACTAATATACGATATAAGATTTAAAAAGCTTTTATTATCCCACATAGCACTGAATTCTTATCAACTTCCAGCTTATGGGAGAGAATTATTTTACCATTTTCTTTTTTCACGAGTGGATAACTCATCTCGGTCGAAAGTTGTGGAAGTATTTTAACCTTTTTAACGGTCTTCATGGGACTATAATATACCGTCAAAACTCAAAGATAAAAGATGATATTTAACGTCACAAATCAAAGTGACCAAGTTAATCATTTCCAGTTTTACTGTGAATGATATACAAACGTTCATGCCTAGTTTCAGATTCGTTGTCATTTAATTATCAGTCTATTTATGTTTTACCTTATACTCTTTTCAAGTGTGTTTGTATTGTCAAAGTTTAAGTTAATAAAAAAAAATTTGCACAATAAAAAAAAATTATGTAAAACTAAAGTTTTCACTTATCCATTGTGACTAGAGTTTGAACATTTGTTTGCCATGAACTCATGTTCAAAACTAGGTATGGCAAATGGGTATTCGGGTCGGGTTCTATCGGATACGTACAAGTTCTATCGGGTTTATAAATTTTATTCTCATACAAGTACCTATAAAGTTTCGGGTCGGGTACAGGTTCGGGTACTCTCGGGTACATGTTCGGGTTGTTCCTGTCCTTTTAGGTTCAATTGTGTTTTAAACCTTTTTTTTTCCCCAAAATCTATAAGAAATAATATGTAATATGAAAAATATTTGAACAAAAACAACACAAAACATTTGAAATACCAAATCTAAATATCAAACTACTTAAAAATGTGATAAAATATACTAATTTTAAATTTCAAACTATTTAAAAATGTGACAAAAAGATATATAAGCATGAGCTTACGGATACAGGTTCGGGTTCGGGTCGGGTCCTTTCGTTACAGGTTTTATCGGGTTTATAAATTTTATGTTCATACGGGTACTTGTAAAGTTTCGGGTCAGGTACATGTTCAGGTTTTTATGTTATTCAAAACAATATTTTATACTGCTTATAAAACTAGAAAAATCATTTTGCTAAAAAATGATATTTATACATTTCCTTCTTTGGTAAATAAATTATTTTCTATACTTGTCTATTTTCTTCTAATCTCCAAAACTAATTGGGCCGAGAATCTGTAACTATAATTAATAAAAGGCCCAAAAGACGAACACAATCTCTGTCTCGACTCCGGAGCTTCTCCCACCGTCTTCTTCTCCGGCGACGAAGCCAATAGAGAGAGAGAGAAAGAGAGAGAGACATGGCCGACAATTTATTCGAAGGTTTACCACCTCCTTCTTCTCACCAACAAGAACTACCAATCTCCTCAAAACCAGACGACTCCAAGAACGAAACTCCCTCCTCAGCTCCGACTCTGGTTCTCAAAAGCTCCCTGAAACGATCAAAACCATCAGAATCTGCACCTGATGTTTCAGGTATGCTTTAGATTGGTCCAATTTATCTGAATTCGATTCGTTCTTGAAAACCCCCAAATTTGGTGTTTGTTTACTGAATTGAAATTGACACAGCTCCTCCTCCTCTCAAGAGCGCACTAAAGCGTTCAAAACCAGTATTTGCTACGCCGGAACCAGAACAAGAAGAAGGTAAAGCAATTTATGTGTTTGTATGTATATTTGGGATCTTGATTAGTAAGCATTTTGGGATCTTGATTAGTTGTTTTGTTTGATCATTTTCAGTTGTAGTACCTAAGAAGCGTTTACAGTTTAAAACATCTACTGATGCATCAGAAGAACAAGTCATTGAAGCAATGCAGAAGATAACATCTCATATCAAGAATCCTTCAAAGTTCTCTAAAGCTTCAAAGCTTGCTATACGGTTGATTCAAGCTGGTAGTGTGAAGCCGGAAACAAGTAGTTATTTCATGGAGATGCTTGAAGCTGCTATGTCGTCGAAAACTTCTTGTACGGATCGCTTGGTTCGAGCAGACTTTCACGCGTTGTTCTCTGCAGCGCGAGATGTAGCTGAGGTAAACTTTAAAAACTCATATTGAACTAAATTATTTAGAATATGTAGAAGGAGAAGATATTGAGTGAATGTTCCTTTCTTTTGATCTCATGTAGTGCCTTGATAAAAGCCAGAGGAATCTGTTGACTATATGGACAATCAAAGCAGTTGTGGCTAATGACCTCTATACTGATGACAGCTTCATGGTAAGAACCCATATTTCTTCATTCTTAAGACTATAGATTGCCTCGTCACTGTGTTATGACCTGTAATGTTTGAACCATCCTCCTCTGAGGTTTCATAGTGTCTCATATGGGTTGTTTTTGCTTCTAGTTTTCGAAGACTGCCACTCAAATAAAGGAGGCTATATCTGATCTTCCGGTTTCGACTGAAGAGGATGATGCGGAAGAAGCAGCTGCCCTTAAAGAAGAGGCTGTAAAGGACAGTGGAGATGGGCAGACAACACAAGACGTAACCGAAGCTGCTTCAGCTGGAGATCAAGAGGATGTTGAGTCTGATCCATTTGGGCTTGATGCCTGGATTCCCAGTTGTGGAAAGAAAAATGGTAAAACAAAGATGAGGAAAGACTTAGCGACGGGGACAAGTGAAGATGCAGATGCCGAAGAGAATAAGAGATTTCTCAGGTCGAAAAGAGAAGCTTTGATTACATGCCTTGAGATTGCTGCACGCCGCTATAAAGTTCCGTGGTAAGAACACTTTCTTGATTTATAATACCAATTAAACTGGAAGCATATCGAACTTGTTATTATGTCAAAATTACAAAATTGAGGAATGATTTGGATTCATTTTCAGGTGTCAAACTGTTATAGACATATTGGTGAAACATGCATTCGAGAACGTGTCAAGGTTCACATCACAACAGAGACAAGCAGTAGAGAAACTATGGGCGTCTGTTCGAGAACAACATATCCGTAGGAAGCAAGGCAAATCAGTGACAGGAAAACTCGACGTTACAGCTTTCGAATCTCTTCAGGATAAATACGCCAACGAGAAAATGAGTATCCGTCGCGCAGTTGGATCCAACGGTGAACGTCGTGCACAACAATGGCTCGGTTAATAAAACATTCACCGAAACAAAAATGTAATTGGTATGATTTTTAACACTAAGACAGGAACTATAAAGCAAAAACAGAGTAAATATTAGCTCTGATTGTGTCTTTAAAACCAAAAGTTTCAACCTTTATACCAAAATTTTACATTGATCATAACTCAAAATAATCTATAACAAGACAATGAGTATACAATTCTCTATATTCAGTCCCAACTTTGATGACTCGTCTGCCAATCCTCATCATCTTCTCTCGGTGGCCTAACCACCAAAACAACCATCCCTAAACTCTCCTTAACCTCATTCGCCTTCAAAACCGATCCTTTCTCGAATTTCAATCCATTCTCATTCACCACTAGATAGTATCCATCATCAGCCTCAACAACATTCCTCTCCCTATCCGCTACAACAAGTAAAGGCTCCTCTTTACCATCCAAAGGCAACACTTTCCTATCATCTCTAAACGAAACCGCAACACCGCCTTTTCCAATCGCCGCAACTGGCTTCCACCCCGGTAAAACAACCCATCTCTTCCATCCTTTCTCTGCTTCAACAACTTTGAAATCACCTTTTGCTATAATCTCCATTGGTGCTTCAAGAATCATCTTCTCACCTTCCTCAGCTTTAACAACAGGTAATACAATCACTGTACTAGCTCCTGCTACTTCACCGAACTTCAACCTCACTACAGGAATCTTAACAGCTTTAACTTCTTCCTCTACCTTCACTTCCTCTTCCTCCTTCCCATGTAACTCAACTTCAAGCTTCTTCTTAGCCTTCTCCGATTCAGCAGCGTCCAAAGCTTGTTGAAGCATTGTTGTTCTTAGCTCAGATGGACTCTTGTTCTCTCTAGCTTGCCTATAATACAAGAAAGCAAGACAATCTCCAGGTAAATTATAATCAAAATCCAACCAACCAACATCACCACGACGACTAGGATAATCCTTAATCGCTCTAGCTAAATCTTGAGCTTTCTTCGAATCAAAACTCCTGTTTACAATATACGTCGCAGCCGCGACTCGTTGCGTAGTGCTCAAGAGTCGAATCTCGTATAGTAACTCTGCACCACCAGTGTCAAAAGCTGCAATTAGCTCAGGTTCGTGAAGAGATTGAACAATTGTTTGACGAACTTGAGCACCAACGATTAAACGATTCTGTTCTATGCTTGAGATTCCAGTGAGTTCTTCGATGTTTGGTGGAGTTAAACCATGAGAGTAAAGAGAAGAGATTAAAGGTGCGTATTCGAACCAGAGAGCTAATCGACCAGCGAGGATTTCGATTTTACCGGTGGAATCTAGTGAACGGAATTGTGTTGGTACTGGTGATGATGGTGGTCGGAATGGTTGGTATAGGTTTTGACGAGCTGGTGGGTTTTTTGGAATCATGTTTTCTTGTGATTTACGGGAGATGGAGACGATGACGGTACGGTGTGGTTGTGGGTTAACGGGTCGGGTGATTGGGTTAGTGGATGATGATAATCCATGTGTGAAGATTGAGGATTTGAGAATGGTTGCTGTGAGAGAAAGCATTGTGAAGAAGTGAGAGGTGTTGCAGAGAAGTGAAGACGATGATGGTTTAATTAGCCTTATCTTGTGTAAACCAAAGGGATTAAACCGAATTTTAACCGGATGTAAACCGGAGTAGTTCGCATATTCGTTTTAGATATTTTCCTCTTTGTACACTTGTACTAAGGGCTGAGCATTCGGATATCCGATCGGGTTCGGGTAGGATATTTCAGTTTTTCGGGTATTTCGGTAATGGGGTTTAGAACTCGATCGGGCATTGTATAAATTCGGGTCGGGTTCAGATCGGTTTACTTCGGGTTCAGTTATATCTGATGTGCAATCTATCTAAAAAATACAAATCAAATATGAATTTGATCACAACTCAAATTTCAAAACAAAATTTCAAATGAACATATATATATATATATCAAAGAAGAAACTCGGTTTTATTTTACATGCAATATCCAAAAATACTCGAGAAAATATCAAAAATAAAATTTTAAATATTCAAATAGCATTAATAAATTAATTATTTTTATCCGAATATAACCTGTACCATTCAAATTAACCAAAAAATTATGAAAATTATCTAAAATACATAAACATTACATATCTAACCTTACATCCAAATATTTGTAGTTTAATTTATATTTGTACTAGTTCGGATACTCGTTCGGTTATTGGTTCGGTTCGGTTCGGTTCGGGTTAGGATTCGGGTTTTTAGGTTTAGAAATATAGAACTCGATCGGATATTTTATAAATTCGGGTCGAGTTCAAATCGGGTAGTTTAAACCGGGTTCGGTTCGGTAATTCGGTTATGGATTTTTGGCCCACCCCTACTTGTACTAGATACACTAAACGTGGGCCTGGAATTTGATGGAAGTGGCTCAAAGGATCTAAAGCTTGATTGAATGGGCCAAACAACACAACAATCCCCAACAATAACGCCTTATTTTTTGGAGGTCAAAAATAACATTTGATCGAATTCAGTTTTTTAAAAGTAAGTAACTGATACGTACAGTAATACTCATGTGATCTCAAAATCAAAATTATTTCCAAAATCGTTACAAAATGTTTCAAAGAAACTTTCTCTAATGCCAAAAACGTAGGATTGTTAAAACTCATCTACGTTTTTGACTATTTTAAATCGAACATATATACATACTGTTATTACTTATTAACCACTCTAAACTCTGATTTAAAACTATAATCATATCGAAAACCAAAGAGCTTCAAATTTTAATTGCTTTGTAAGTTTCCAACGTTCATCATCCATGAATGACCTGAAAATTCACCATTAATTCATTTTAGCTATCTGAACAACTTTTTTGAATTTTTGAAATTTGAAATTTGAAATTTGAAATTTGAAAACAGAGACGAAACTTACGAAGAGCATCTTCAGCTGAAAATCTCCGAGATACATCACGACAAATCATTTTCCTCAATAGATCCTTAGCTTCTACAGATACAGATCCGAATTTCTTCGGCGGAAACCTAAGATTCCCTCTCAAAATCGATTCAAAGATCTCCTCCGCCGTTTCGCCGTTAAACGGTGGTTCTCCAGCTAACATAGTGTAAATCAAAACACCAGCACTCCATATATCAACCTTCTCATCATATCTCCTCCCCATCATAACCTCCGGCGCTACATAATACGGTGTACCAACAAGACCCTCTGTTTTCTCTCCTTCACCGCCTAACCACACCGCAGATCCAAAATCGCATAGCTTAACACCACCGCTTCCTAGATCTACTAAAACATTATCCAATTTCACATCCCGGTGAACAACGTCGCACCGGTGACAATGAGCTAAAGCGTTAAGGATTTGTTTCGCGTAAGAAGCGGATTCAGATTCCGATAACTTA